>CAUJRU010000011.1:2528068-3160085 GCA_963277665.1 Viscum album | reverse complement strand
TCAAAGGAACTGGAAGATGCTTTGGGTGTGGAAAAGAAGGACATAAAGCCAGTAAGTGCAAAGGAAAAGGTTCAGTTAACACCATGGATAGGGATAATGGTATTGCTACGACATCAACAATGGTTAAATGTTTTAAATGTGGAATGTACAGGCATTATGCAAACCAATTCCCTAAGGTAATGTCTCATGAAGAGAATCAGTATGGTCATATGGGTAATATTTGTGTTGATGATGATGAATAGACTACAAATTATATGTGAGATGAAAGAATTGTTGAAGCTCATTCAATGGTTTAAGAAGGTAGTGGAATTATTACATGTTTATCAAGTGTAATGTTGTATACGTAATCTCACGGTACTATGGAATAAAGAGACATCTAAGTATTGTTACACTATTGTTTTTACATATGTTTTGAAAGTGTGTGATGAATGGTACCAGTATTTTTGGAAAGTAGATGATATGCACATAATGAATGGATAAGGTGAAAATTAAATGTATGATAGTATTCATGAGCTCATGAATGATATAAGGAAATAGTTGTATCATGGTTTGAGTATATAGAATTTTGGTGTTTTGGTATGTGGAAAGAGTTAACTTTTGACAGCACTCAGGTTTTCAGTAAGATTCAATGTGTATTCATTTTTCAAGAGAATACATGATTAAGGTATTCACATTGTAGGATCGAAATATTAACGTAGATGATAAATTTACAATAGGGGGTGAATTGTATACTTTAAAAATTCCTTTGGATTCTTTAAAGTTAGTTACGATTAACTATGTTCTCCTTAGGCAAAGGAAAGATCTAAGTTTAAGAAAGTTAAACTAAGAAAATTCACAACACCTCTAACACCGAATGCAAACTTGGAAAGAGATTCCGAAATTAGGTTCTGGAAATATGGTTCTGGAAATTTAAACTTAATGAATGATTACAAAGTGAGATTCTACCTTAAAGCGTATAGAATCTAAATGAATCAGAGTACAAGTAAGAAAGTATAAGAAGATTATACTTTCCTTATAATACAAAATGCATCGGAAATTAATCAAGTAGTTAAACTACAAGTAACAAGATATAAGTCTTTTAACCCAAAGAGAAGGGTATCCAACAACCTTGGATAAAGGTCCCTTGATTTATACTTTCAAGCAGGTTTGTCTTACCCACACCAGGGTAAGCCCTCGATACGAAGATCGGAGTCTCTGTCTTGCTATCCCCGCAAGACGTCAACTTCAAGGTAGTTGGCAACCTCTATCTTCCTCAGCAAGGAAGCCCTCGAACTTCAAGGTAGTCATCAACTCTTTCTTTCTATCCCCAGAAGCCCTCGAATGTAATCACCAACATTCGGAGTCGCACAAAGCTTTGAGAGTTAATAAGAGCCTCTCTCTCTAGAAATCACTTCAAGTAGATTAGTCAGCCTTTCAGCAGCACTGAGATCTTTCAAATGAGGTCCTATTTATAGGCAAATTTCCAACAGTCGGCTCCTTCTTCCAATGGTCATATTTTCCATGAAATTCGGAAGGACCTATACACGTGTAACTCAACCAATGGTTAATAAGAAACAGAATAGACCACATCTTTTTATAACAAACATTGTATAACTGAATGTACGACATCGTTTTGGAATGAAGCAAATGTAAGTAAAGACTAATTAATAGTTCGGAGTGTTATGAAAGTCAAAGATTCAGAGTCTAATCAAAATGAAGTTCGGAGTCTATGTTAAGAAATGCTCAGATTGAATTTTATAGGAAATCAGAGTCTCGTTTCATCAGAGATCAGATTCTAAATCTGTAGAGTTCGGAGTCGAACTGCTTAAAAGCTCAGATTCAAACTTCTTAAGAGTTCGGAGTCGAACTTATTAAGAGTTCGGAGTCAAACTTCTTAAGAGTTCGGAGTCAAACTTCTTAAGAGTTTGGAGTCGAACTTCTAAAGAGTTCAGAGTCGAACTTCATAAGAGTTTGGAGTCGAACTTATTAAGAGTTCGGAGTCAAACTTCTTAAGAGTTTGGAGTCGAACTTCTTAAGAGTTCGGAGTAGAACTTCTTCAGAGTTCGGAGTCGAACTTCTTATGAGTTCGGAGTCGAACTTCTTACGAGTTCGGAGTCAAACTTCTTAAGAGTTCGGAGTCAAACTTCTTAAGAGTTTGAATGATAATTGCTTCAGAGTTTGGAGTCCAGAAGTCGGATTAAAACTATATTACAGATCACATCCATGATTCAGATCCTAAAAACAGAATGCTCCAACTTTTCATTATAAGGCTCCGAAAATTTGGTTGCGATTCTGGTTTTTGATTTTAAGGGAAAAAGTAGATATGTATAAGAAAATCTAGGTTAAGGTAAATTTCCTTAAGGAAGTAAATTTTCCTTATTTGAGAAATAATAATATTTACTTAAGTATAAGGTGTTTGTGATTTTCAAAACAAGAAGGAATGGAAAAGTCATAAGGAAAACCTTATTGACTCAACAATCTCCCCCTTTTTGGAAAGCACAAACATCCTTTTGAAAAAGTATATAAAGATTTTGAAAAAATTCATTAGACTATTTAAAACTTATCTCCCTTCATTCATGGATAGAAGTGAATACAAATAACTTCCCCTTAGGCATTGAAACTCTAAGGATTGTATTCTGGGTTTCCGGAGTAGAGTTTTCATTATTGTAAGAATGAAACAAAATGTAGTGGGAAACTCCCCCTTTCCTTAAGGATATTTTTCTCAGAAATTTTTCTTTTCTCCTCCTTAGGAATAGTTCTTTTTCCATATCCCCCTTTGTGACTTTCAAAAAGAATTGAAGGGAATGGAATACAAATTATGCTACCTGAAACATTAGTATACAACAGGAGACAAACCGAATAGATAATCATTTCATTAGAGTCGGGGGAAAAAATTACAAGGAAAGACAACTACAACAAAAGATCGGAGTGGGTTCCTTTGTCTTCTTTTTCCTTTGGAATAAGCTGCTTCAAAAAGGCTTTGAGTTTCTTCAGGTCTCTTTGGTCTTCTTCTCATTTCCTCTCCAAGGCTTTTATCTTTTCTTCTTGAGCTTTTAACAGCTGTGCTTGAGCCTCCAAGGCTTCTTTTTCTAAATTCAACAACTCATCCTGCTTCTCCATCCTCTACTGAAACTCAATCCGGAAATCTCTTTCAAATTTCCAATTCTGAGAAACTGAGTTAATATTTCCATTCAGATCCATGATCTGCTGATTCCGGACATTTTGTTCCTGGGTCAACTTCTCAGAAATTTTAGTATCTTTTTTGTCCTCCATTCCAAAAGCACTTTGAACATCAGCCTGAAAATTTTCAAAGTGTACTAAATCTTTATCCACTCTCTTAGACCACTTGGTTACTTTACTACAAGATTTCCTATGCACGTCATAATCAATCATAAAACTTTTCTGTTCAGCTTCCAAATTCACAAACTTATCCATTACCATGGATAAGGAATCTGATTTTTGATTCATAGATTGTTACTGCAACTGGAATCTAGAATCTATAGTTGGAAGAATCGGGATTGTGTCCACCAGCTTTCTCAGAGATTGAACCACAAAATCATGCCCGTGGGATGATGATTCTGAATCCAAGACTTCTTTCTGAGATTCCTCTTCTTCAACTAGCATCAGCTTCCTTCTAGAGGTACCACCAACCTCTTTCTTTCTAATGATATCCTTAATAGGTGTCTCCATTAAATTTTTCTTTCCTTTATCGGATTTCGAAATGGATTGTACATTTGGAGAAACTTCCTCAGATTCAGAAACTTGAACAATCTGATCTTCATCTGGTTGTTTTCTTTCATGTCCTTCTTCAAGATAGATCCTTTGATAGGATTCTTCTTCATCAAACAACTCATTCTGTTCTTCTTCCTCTTGAAGTTGCTTGCCGGCTTCCTCATCTCCCTTCCCTGGAGATACTATTTTTCTGGATTCATCCATATAATCCTGAAATTGTTTCATCAAGGTATTTAGATCTTCACTCTCCTCTTCTTCTTCTTCTTCTTCCTCTACTTGTTGTTCTTCTTCCACAACTTCTTCAGCAACCTGCTTCTCAGCTTCTACTATAGTTTCTTTACCCTTGTTCTTTTCCGGAGTGACAAAATTTTTCGTTGATGTTTCTGGTAAAGAAGGTTCGACTCCGAATGTTTCCGGAACTGGAAGCCTTTCAGAGGCCAACTCTGTACATTTTAGCAACGATTGTACTAGTTCAGCTTCAGTCATCTTCTTCCTCAACTTCTTTTCCTTCGTTTGTCTTTCCAGCTCCTCAACAGCCTTTTCTTTTAAATCCTTAGCCTCAGCATGGTCGATTCCAAATTGAGGATCCCCTTCCTTCCTCATTTCCTTATCTTTCCTCCATTTTGCTGCTACTTCATCTGTATAGATTTTCTGCTTCTTCGGTTTGGGTGGTGCAGATTCAGTTTCCTTCGGCTGAGGAAATTCTTCATCAGTAACTACTTCCTTGGACTTTTTCTTCTTCCTTTGCTTTTATAAAGGTTCCGGAGATTGTGTTTCTTTTTCAGCTGCTTCAAATTCTTCCACAGATAGGGGGTAAAATTCTCCAGATTCACTAGAAAAAACCCATCTTCATTCTCTTAAGCGTATCATCACTGACAAGCATGATCTTGCAATTCCGGATCTTTGATTTGCAGGAAACATTGAAAGATTCTAAGCATCGAACAATCAACTTTGATAATAAGGCTGGATAAATTATAATCTAAGCTCTTAGATTTCTTTCTTTGATATTCTTGATCGTAACCAAGACACGCCTTATCAGATTTATCTTTCTTAGATTTACCAAAAAATATAAGACATAGATATCACTCTTCTTCATATTGTCTTTATCTACTCTTCTCGGAACCAGAAAACCTTGCACCCATAGTTGCAGTATTCTATTATTCAAAGCGAGCCAAGAAATCTTAGTAGTTGAATCATCCTTGATCCCAAGACACTACAGTGCTTTTTCTTTAACGAAACTTCCTTGCACATCCAGAAGTTTGTGACAGCAAAATTCAGCTTCTCCCTCATATTCTATACCAACCAGGCTTGCTGCCTTAGTGTAAGAAAGTTTATAAGTCTTTCCATAAGAATTAAAAGAAAAATTTTCTCTGCCATCTTCCACTATGAAGGAAACAGACTCATAAAATTCTATCAACAAGTCAGTGTAAACCGGATCCTGTTTATCTGGCTTGGCTATGCAGACGTCTTCCCATCCATTTAGTCTAATAATTTTTGAAATAATAGAGTCAAGATTATAAAAATCCGAGTGAACTAACCTTTCTCGATAAACTAACCACTTTGAAATTGGTTTCGTAGTTGACATATCTTGTGATGTTGCTTCAATAGACATTCGGAGTGAAGTAAACTGCAGGATTCGGATCAGCTTCACAAGGTTCGGAACCGGCCTTAAGAGGAGCAGCAGGGCTTCGAGACGCAAAAGCTTGAAAATCGATGTGGGAAAAGTCTCGAGACCCCCTTTTTATAGGGAAAGAAAATGACCGTTGGTCTTCCAATGATCATCCAATGGTTGAAAATACTTTGATCTGATATGACGATTGAGAATAACCCCGAAAAAAATAGAGACTTCGATCTTTTGAGGTTTTTTTCTTTAAATAAAATATTTGGAATTGAGGCTAAACTAGAATCCGAACTAAACAAGGAAGATACCAGTATGCAAAAATTTGATTACAAAACTATAAGTAGGGAAATCATAACTTTCGGATTGACAAGAAATATTATTTGAAGTTGGTAAAATTCTTCCTTAAAAAAACTTTATTATGAAAAGTCTAGAAAAAAATTGTTACGAAATGCCCAGTCCGAAAATTTTCATTCTGAAAATTGTCAGTACTTGAATTCCATTCCGGAAGTTTTCGAAAGGAAAAAAAATCCCGAAAATTTCAGTTCTGAAAATTTCCATTCCGGAAGTCTTAGTTCCGAAAAGTTTGAAAACAAAAATTTTTTATAAAAAAAAATTGTTATTCTAACAAAAAATTGTACTCCCCCTATGAAAAGGAGTTTATTACTGTAAAGATACTTTTCAACAGAAGGTTAATTAAGATGTATTACCTTTCAGTTATCATCCCTAACTTCTGTTTAATGTATTCAAATCTATCAGAAGGTAATGATTTTGTGAAAATATCAGCAAGTTGATCTTGTGTTCCGATAAATTGAAGAATGATATCTCCTTTAAGTGTGTGATACCTAAGAAAGTGATGCCTAATATCTATGTGTTTTGCACGGGAGTGAAGTGAAGGGTTCTTACTGAGGGAAATGGCACTTGTGTTATCACACAAAATTTGAGTTTTAGTAAAACTCAAGCCATAGTCTGTGAGTGTGTGTTGCATCCACAACACTTGAGCACAACAACTTCCAGCTGCTACATATTCAGCTTCAGCAGTGGAGAGTGCTATAGAATGTTGCTTCTTGCAGGACCAAGAAACTAGTGAATCTCCTAAGAAATGACAAGTTTTGGATGTACTTTTTCTATCCATTCTACAATGACCAAAATCATCATCAGAAAAGCTTTTTAGAACAAAATCATTTCTAGAAGTATAAAATAATCCTAGACCCATGGTTCCTTTAAGGTAGTGAAAAATTCTTTTTACTGCCTTTAAGTGAGATTCCTTAGGATTGGATTGATATCTTGCACATAAGCATACTGAAAACATTAAGTCTGGTCGACTAGCTATTAAGTAAAGTAAACTTCCTATCATACCTCTAAAAGCTGTTTGATCTACTGGTTTCCCAGCTTCATCAAGATCTAAAGAATTTGAGATACCGATAGGAGTATTTATGCTCTTGGTGTTGTCATAACCATACTTTTTAAGAAGATATTTAATATACTTATGTTGAGATATATAGGTTCCTTCTGGTTTTTGAGAAATTTGAAAAGCAATGAAAAAATTTAACTCACCCATCATACTCATTCCAAACTCAGATTTCATTAGATTTGCAAAAGATTCTGTCAAGGATTGCTGAGTTGAACAAAATATGATCTCATCAACATAAATTTGAACAATCAAAACATTTTTCTTATCTTTCTTTATAAAAAGAGTTGGATCTGCATTTCCCTTAACATAGTTATTTTGAAGCAAAAATCCAGTGAGTCTATCATACCATGCTCGTGGGGCTTGTTTAAGGCCATACAAAGCTTTGGTAAGTCTAAAAACATGATCAGGATGTTTTGTATCTTCAAATCCAAGAGTTTGTTCAACAAAGACTTCCTCTTGAACATAACCGTTAAGAAAAGCACACTTCACATCCATTTGGAAAATTTTGAAATTAAAGAATGATACAAAGGCAAGTAGAATACGAATAGATTCAAGTCTAGCTACAGGAGCATAGGTTTCTTCATAGTCTATTCCCTCTTGGTGATTATAGCCTTTAGCAACAAGTCTAGCTTTATTTCTTACTATGACTCCATTTTCATCACATTTATTTCTGAAGACACATTTTACTCCAATAACATAAGTTTCCTTAGGTCTTTCAACCAAGGTACAGACTTTATTCCTTTCGAATTAATTTAGTTCATATTGCATTACTTTGATCCAATCATCATCACCTAAAGCTTCAACAGTGCTTTTATGTTCTAATTGGGAAAGAAATGCTAGATGTTCTAGTTCATTTCTTAAGGAACTTCTAGCCCTTACAGGTTGATTTACATCACCAATGATACTATAACTAGGATGATTCTTAAGAAACACCTGATTTGGGTTTTGTAAAACCTGTTCGTCAACATAGGGTAGAAAGTCTTCTGGGGTAAATATTTCAGAAGTATCATCTAGAACATCATCCTTATCATAAGGTTCTTCTATCAAAAGTTGATAATCAGTTTTGAAAACACATCCGAAGATGTAAGTTGAGGTGGTTTAAAAACAAAAGGATCTAACTCATCAAATTTCACATGTACTGTTTCTTCAACAGTACAAGTATTTTTATTAAAAACTCTATAAGCCTTAGAGGTTGTGGAGTATCCTAAGAAAATACCTTCATTAGATTTTGGTGTGAATTTATGTAAGTTATCTTTAGTATTCAAAATAAATACCTTGCAACCAAAAACCTTGAAGTAGGAAAGTCTTGGTTTTCTACCATTCCATAACTCATAAGGAGTTTTATTAATAAAAGGTCTAATTAAAACTCAATTTATAGTATAGTAAGTAGTACTTACATCATCAGCCCAGAAATGTCTAGCAATAGAATATTCACTCAACATGGTTCTAGTTATCTCTTGAAGAATTCTATTTCTTCTTTCAACTACACCATTATGTTGAGGAGTTCTAGGTGCTGAAAAATTGTGAGTAATACCTTTCTTACTACAAAAAGTTTCAAAATCAGAATTTTGAAATTCTCCTCCCTGATCACTATGAATAGTTTTCAATGGAAGTTTTTTCTCATTTTTAACTTGAGCTCTAAAACTTTTGAAATATGAAAAAGCTTCAGACTTATTTGCTAGTAAATAGTCCCAAGTAAACCTAGTGTAATCATCAACTAGAACAAACACATAGTATTTGCCTCCAATACTTCCAGTCTGTGTTGGACCAAAAAGATCCATGTGAACTAACTGTAATGCATCAGTTGTTGAGACTTCACCGATTAATTTAAAACTAGATTTATGTTGCTTTCCATATTGACAAGGATCAAAAACTTTAGAAGAATCAAATCTAAGCTCTGGTAGATCCTTAACTAGTTTCTTCATAGAGAGTTTACATAGGTTTCTAAGATTACAGTGTCCTAGTCTTCTATTCCATAACCAGGAATGATCTTCCACTGCACTTAGGAAAGGTATATCTTGACTCTTGAGGTCTTCTAGGTTCAAAGTGTAGACATTCTCTTGCCTATTGGCTGAGAGAATAAAATCTTCCTTGGAATTGTGAACTAAACACTTATGATTCCAAAAATTCACAAGGTAACCTTCATCACATAACTGACTTATGCTAATGAGGTTGTGCTTAAGACCCCTAACAAAAAGAACATTTGAAAGTAATGTTTTACCAAGAAAAACAATATTACCAATACCAATAATCTCTCTCTTAGCATTATCTCCGAAAGTTACCTTTCCTCCTTTCATTTAGATAATCTTTTCAAAAAAGATTTTGTTACCAGTCATGTGCCGGGAACATCCACTATCCATGTACTATGTATTGTTGCTGGTATTCTCTTTATTTTCCTGAAATCAAGAAGAAAATTAGACTTTTGGAATCCAAACTTGTTTGGATCCGAGATTTCCAAACAATAAAATTTTAGGTACCCACATCTTCTTAGAGAAATAGGATTTGTAAAATCATAAAGATTGGGTTTTGTTTAAGGAACAATTCTTTGCCCAGTGACCACCACATTGACACTTGGTACAAAATGGGGCACTTTGAGGAACAAAATAATTGTTACTGAAAATTGGTTTTGCATGGTTATAACCAAATCCGGATTTATTTCTTAAATATCGTATTTGGGAATACATATTATCAAAATTTTCTTTACCATGGGTAAAGTTTGATAAACACTTATTTAAGGAAAAAATTTCGGACTTGAGTTTTACAACCATGTTTTTATCATCAAAATCATTAGTTTTTGAACTAGAGTTTGGCTCAAAAACATGTTTCTTAGAAATTACTTTTTATAATTCTTTAGAAAGTTTGTTCTTCTCAGAACTTACTTCCTCAAGATTCTTTGAAATACTTTCAAAATCAGTATTTTTCTTATCAAGATCTTTATAAAGATCTGATATCTCTTTTGTAAGAATAGAATTCCTAGAGTTTGCCTTATCAAGTTTTTTATTGAGTTTGGAATTCTCAATTTTGAGAAGTTCAACAAACCTAGAGACTTCTTCATAAGTAGGTAAAGTATTTTCTTCATTAGAAGAAGATTCATCATTAGAAGAGTTTTAATACTTACTATCATTAGAATTTAAAGAAACATTGGTCAGTGATTCAGCATTTCGTACCTTAGCCTTAAAACAATTATTATCAATAGGTAATCTGGATAAAAGACAAAGATTCTTCTGTCCTGAAGATTCATAATCAGAAGATTCATCTGAAGAGTCACCACCACTAGCACTCCAGGTGTCATTAGCTTTCAAAACATTCTTAGCTCTGGCTTTATAATACATCTTTCTGTTCCTGTCTGAATGCCTTTATTTCCTTTCTTTCTTTTTGAGTATAGGGCAATCTGGTCTTATATGTCTAGCTTTCTTGCATTCATAACAAGTAACTTCTCCATCTTTCTTATCTTTCCTGTCCTTTTTGTTATACTTGGATTGAAAATTTCTCTGGCCAGCTATCTTGTTCATCCTTCGAGCAAGATTTTCTAGTTCATTTTCCGAGACTTCACTCTCACTAGATTCGGATTGGAAAATAACTTTCTTAGACTTGGATCTGGTTACTATCTCAGGAGTCTTAGCTTTCATCTGATTTGAAGTTGTATTAAAAGCAACAGTACCATTTCAATTCTTCTTCTTAATGTTGTCTGTATCTCTCTTCATTCTGGTTTCATGTTGTAGAAGAGTTCCAAATAATTCATCAAGAGTAATTTGAGTGACCTTTCTATTTTCGTCTATAGCTGTTCTTTTGGATTCTCACTCATTGGGCATAATATCAACTATTTTATCCACGAGATCTTCATCATCTAAACCTTTCTCTCCCATAGATTGTAGACTGTTGACGATAGTTATAAATCTCTGTTGAACTTTACAGATTGGTTCACCATAAGGAAAATTGAAGACATGATATTCAGCTCTAATCATAGCTCTTCTAGTCTCAATCACTTTAGAAGTCCCAAAGTGTGTAACCTCTAACTTCTTCCAGATACAGTTAGTTGCTTCACAAGAAGAAATTTGGCTATATATATTTATAGTCATTGAACATAGTAGAGTATTGCGTACCTTATAATTAAGTTTATATTCTTTCTTTTCCTGATTAGTGATAGTTCTAACTTCCTTGTCAGGAATTTTATAATCACCAGTAAGCATAACAAAGTTGTCTACTCCAGTATTGATAACAAAAGTCTTCATTCGATCTCTCCAGTACTCATAGTCATTACCATCAAATATAAGTGGTCTTGTAGGATTTAGATTATCAATCGAACCAACATTAATTCCTGCCATGCTAAAAATAACCTTCGGCACACAAACTTGTTAGTAGCAAAAGTTTTGTAATAACAAAGTTCGGAATGAGAAAGTTCGGAATGGTAAAGTTTGGAATGGTAAAGTGAGAAAGAAAAACTTATTCGTAAGTATAAGTATTTCAGAAACCTCCTCTGATACCAATTGTAGGATCGAAATAGTAATATAGATGCTCAATTTACAAGAGGGGGGTGAATTGTATACTTTAGAAATTCCTTTGGAACCTTTAAAGTTAGTTACGATTAAATATGTTCTCCTTAAGCAAAGGAATGGTCTAAGTTTAACAATGTTAAACAAAGAAAATTCACAACACCTCTAACACCGAATGCAAACATGGAAAGAGATTCCGAAAGTATGTTCCAGAAATATGGTTCCGGAAATTTAAACTTAATGAAAGATTACAAAGTGAGATTCTACCTTAAAGAGTATAGAATCTAAATGAATCAGAGTACAAGTAAGAAAGTATAAGAAGATTATACTTTCCTTATAATACAAAATGCAGCGGAAATTAAACAAGTAGTTAAACTACAAGTAACAAGATATAAGTCTTTTAACCCAAAGAGAAGGGTATCCAACAACCTTGGATAAAGGTCCCTTGATTTATACTTTCAAGCAAGTCTGTCTTACCCACACTAGGGTAAGCCCTCGATACGAAGATCGGAGTCTCTGTCTTGCTATCCCCGAAAGCCCTCAACTTCAAGGTAGTTGGAAACCTCTTTCTTCCTCAGCAAGGAAGCCCTCGAACTTCAAGGTAGTCGGCACCTCTGTCTTCCTATCCCCGGAATCCCTCGAATGTAATAACTAACATTCGGAGTTGCACAAAGTTTTGAGAGTTAATAAGAGCCTCTCTCTCTAAAAATCACTTCAAACAGATTAGTCAGCCTTTCAGCAGCACTAAGCTCTTTCAAATGAGCTCCTATTTATAGGAAAATTTCTAACGGTATGCTCCTTCATCCAATGGTCATATTTTCCATGAAATTCGGAAGGACATGTACAAGTGTAACTCAACAAACGGTTAATAAGAAACAGAATAGACAACATCGTTTTATAACAAACTTTGTATAACTGAATGTACGACATCGTTTTGGAATGAAGCAAATGTAAGTAAAGACTAATTAATAGTCCGGAGTGTTAAGCAAGTTAAAGATTCAGAGTCTAATCAAAATGAAGTTCGGAGTCTATGTTAAGAAATGTTCGGATTCTATTTTATAGGAAATCAGAGTCTGGTTTCATCAGAGATCGGCTTCTAAATCTGTAGAGTTTGGAGTCGAACTGCTTAAAAGTTCGGATTCAAACATCTTAAGAGTATGGAGTCGATCTTCCTAAGAGTTCGGAGTCGATCTTCTTAAGAGTTCTGAGTCAAACTTCTTAAGAGTTCGGAGTCGAACTTCTTAAGAGTTCGGAGTCGAACTTCTAAAGAGTTCGGAGTCGAACTTCTTAAGAGTTCGGAGTCGAACTTCTTAAGAGTTCGGAGTCGAACTTCTTAAGAGTTCGGAGTCGAACTTCTTAAGAGTTCGGAGTCGAACTTATTAAGAGTTCGGAGTCGAACTTCTTCAGAGTTCGGAGTCGATCTTCTTAAGAGTTCGGAGTTGAACTTCTTAAGAGTTCGGAGTCGAACTTCTTAAGAGTTCGGAGTCGAACTTCTTAAGAGTTTGAATTAGAACTGCTTCAGAGTTTGGAGTCCAGAAGTCGGATTAAAACAATATTACAGATCACATCCATGATTCGGATCCTAAAAACAGAATGGTCTAACTTTTCATTATAAGGCTCCAAAAATTTGGCTGCGATTCCAGTTTTTGATTTTAAGGGAAAAAGCAGCTATGTATAAGAAAATCTAGGTTAAGGTAAATTTCCTTAAGGAAGTAAATTTTCCTTATTTGAGAAATAATAATATTTACTTAAGTATAATGTGTTTGTGATTTTCAAAACAAGAAGGAATGGAAAAGTCATAAGGAAAACCTTATTGACTCAACACACATGATTGGAATGTGACCAACAAGATAATGGGGGATAAATGATGGTTGGTTGAGGACATTTCAAGTAATCGTTTTCTTTATACTATGAGTTTGGACCGAAGTATTTTAGATAATGATTGGAATGGATTATGTTGGACATAAGATAGTATTGTTTAAAGATAGAACTTTTTTTCGATATTATTAATGGTATTTTATAATAATGTAGTTTTACAAAAAGGAAAACCTGCAGGACGGGTGACAACCCATCGCGTCTGACAAGGATGTGGGAATCGAACCCACAACGGAAGTGTGACAAGCTTTTATCACCTACCACTAGCCTACAGGAAGTCCCTGTTTAGTGTAAAGTAGTTTTATTATATTAATCAGTATGGTATATGAAGTATAAATCCATTTTAGGAACCATATATGATTAATCTCACTATAGATGGACTTATGTATTTTTGATAACTTTTATAACCTTTTGTTTGAGAAAAATGTAATGACCCATCATTTTATCACATGAGATGCTAACACTTCACGAATGATGAATTCAACTTCATTTCCTTAAGAGATGAAGTGGAAATTGTCCAAAGAACGAACAACGGTGAGACTGTACCAAAATCACGAAAGTATTTCTTCTATTTCCAATTTCATCAACTTTAGGGAAATGATCTTGAAAACCAAAAATGTTGTCCTAGTGCTCTTATATCTAATGAATCAGATGGTACCTTAGATCATCACAAATCTATGGATTTGTGATTGATGGGTTTTTCATAGCCATGTTCTCTACCACTCTCCATCATAACTTGATGGTCAGATTTTTCATCCATATCCATATTTTCACCTATGTTCTTGTCACATACATGAATTATTTTGAAGTTAAATTTCATTTTTTTTTTCCTTTCATTTTTTGTTTTGGATGGTTTCCAAAGGTTTTATGGAGAAATTGATGAGTTTTCATGAATTGGGCCAAACCGCGAGCCCAATTCCAGATTTAAAAATAAAATTTGTTTCCTTTATAACTTTTTCATTTTTTTAATATTTTTCCTTCATTCCAACTCCTAAATGTCCTCCCCTGATATATTAACACCAAAATTAAAATTTGGAGCCTTTGGAAATCCATAACCAAGGTTTATGTTGGTTTTTATTTAAGGGATTGGTCCTGCCCGAAAGCCCAATTCCAGTTTTAAAAATAATATTTGATTAATTAATAACTTATTCATTTTTAAGTATTTTTCGGTGATTCAAAGCCTCATATGCGCCCCTTGAACCCAGACACGCGCCCAAGCTCTCTCTCCCCTCTTTGGAGCTCTTCTTCATCGTGCTTTAGTACTGAACTTATTAGGGTTTCAAAAATCGGGCAGATTTGGAGAGGTAAATTGATCCTTTCATAACTCCTTCATTTTTCATCCTTTTTCCCCCATTTCTGTCCCCACATGACCTAATATGAATCCTTCGAACCTCCATACCAGTTTCGGGTACTTGGTGATTCATTATTTTGTGGATTGGGGCCGATTCCTTCAAGATATTTCAAGTAAGGGAATTCCTTCTTGGTTCCTTCCATCCTCTTTTAGTTTTATTTCCTTTTTCTTGAAGTTCCTCATGTCCAGAAGTTGGGGTTCGATCCTAATGTATGATTTGGTGTCTTTTGGGTAAATTTGTGTGGTTTAGGTCTGGATTTGTATTCCTTTTGGTGCAACGGTGGTGCGTTTAAGGTTTCGCACCAAGTTTTGAGGGTTTCGACACATTCGGTAGGTGATTCCGTGGGTAACCATTTAATGATGTGTTAGTTTTCTTGATTAAATAATTTTGAATGTTCCTTATGTGCTGTGCATTATGTGAAAACCATTTTTGGTTGCAATAGTAAAGCATTTGTTTTTAGAGTTACATTTTTGCTTGAAATGTGTATTTTTCAAATGTATTTCATGTGTTATATCTTGTGGTAGTTTTGTAAAATGTGGAAGTGATTTATTAGTTGTTGAAAGGGGCTGAAAATTATGGTTA
This sequence comes from Viscum album, assembly GCA_963277665.1. Taxonomy (NCBI): domain Eukaryota; kingdom Viridiplantae; phylum Streptophyta; class Magnoliopsida; order Santalales; family Viscaceae; genus Viscum; species Viscum album. The sequence goes on along the minus strand of CAUJRU010000011.1, from coordinate 3,145,040 downwards.
GGTAATGATATAGTTCCATGTGGGCCTAAAAATGGGGTGTATTTGAATGGTTTTATTTGTATAACCTTGTTATACTCCTTGAAAGTGTTTTATGGATTTGTGTGTTCTCATGGGTATCTTTTGTGATATTATTCAACGTGATTATATAACATTTGAATGTGGATTATTTCATGTTTATTGGGCTGCCAATTCTGTTTTGGTAGGGTCTTGGTGTGCTTTTGGCTGAAAAAGAGATTTTTGAAATGGATTTTATGTGCAAAGTTTGGGTATACTCTTTATAATTGTTTTATGGAAGTTTTGAATGCTTTATTGGGTTGTGTAATAGGTGAAACTATATCAGCAAACTGTTTTGGTAGGAGTATATTTTTAAAAGGTCCATTTAATTTGTGAAAAGGCTGCTATGTGATATGTATCATCTTGGAAATATTTTATTAAATTGTTTGAAGGAGATATTTTGGAGTGAAAGTGATGTGAAAGTGATGTGGAGTGTTTTGTGTGAGTGTGATGTGAAAAATTGAGTTTTTGAATATGAAAGAAGTGTTATATTCCATGTGTGTGGGCTGTTATATGAGTTTAAATATCATATAATTGTTTTATAAAATTGTTTATTGGTTTTGTGGAAGTGTTGAAGAAATGTGAAATGTGTTGTGGGCTATTTTGGTGTGATTCGGATTTCAAAATCATTTTGAATGAAAAATGGATTTTTTGTGACTTGTGTGGTATACATATGGGCTGTTTGGTGAATTTGTGATGTGTAAATGATATTTTCATGTTCAATGTACATTTCTTGATGTGTTGAACATGTTTGAGCACAAGGGGAAAACCTGGGTATCTAGGTGGGTGGACGTGTACTAGTATGCTAGTGAATCCGTTGGGTTTGGCCTCAGTTTCACTTAGCAAGATTGACGCTTACAACTCTAACTAAACTATGATGATGATGATTGGGGACCACTAGGTTATGGGTATGTTCCCTACTAGTGGCTCGTGCACGAGAATGGATATTTGTGATGGTTACTCTCACCGAGATACGAGGTACCTGGGACCCACAGCTATCTAGTGCCTAGGTGTTACTTCCTATTTCTTGTGCTCATTGTTTACTTTGTACTTACCGTCGGCATACGGTATAGTTGGCTGGAAAATTCAGTAGTGTTGACATTTTTTTTTAAAGTGTTGATTCTTAATGATAGCCCACTTGAAAACTGTTTTTATTCAAAGTAGCATCTTTTAGAAATTGTAACTAGCTTTTCATGTTTTTGAAAACTTGCATGCTTTTCATCTTTAAATGTTTATCACATGGAATCTCTTAGTGGTGGTATCCTACTGGGCATTGGCTCACACCCTACTTACACCCTTGGGTGTAAGTAGACATGGTTTTTTTTTTTGTCGCAGGTTGGGTACAGTTTTTTTTGTTCCAGTGGTTCGGGTTTCTAGCAGGTCCTTGGTGGTGAAGTCTTGTGGAGATGGCTTGTGGGAGGTGCCCCGTGCCATGAGGGTTCTTGGGCTGTCCTTATTCGGATTTTTTTTAGCTTTGGTATAGACCTTTTGAGTTGTTTTAAGCCATGTAATTCAGTTCTGAATTTTTGTAAAAGATTGTTTGGTTTGAAAAATCCAGATTTGTTTCATTGGATTCTTTTGTTGTTTTATGTTTATAAACTCGGGTAAATCGTTCCCAATTTTCATTTTATGATACCCGGGCACTTGTGCCAGCCCGTGGGGATCGGGAACGCCCTTCGGGTCTTGCCATGGACCGGGTCGGGTGCCGAGTTTGAAGGCGACCAGATTCGGTTCGTGACAAAATGGTATCAGAGGAGGTTCAGGTTAACTCTTTGGGTCATGTTATTTGGGGAAGAGTCAGGATAGTATGGAGTTAGGATTGTTGGGACATGGAATTCTGGTTATGGGTAGTGTGCTTGATCACCACACCTCATTTCAGGATTTAAGTCGCCAGGGGAAGTTGGGATTTGTCTATGTATTTTGGTTTTCTTGGTTTGATGATGATTAGGGGAAATGAAAAGAGAGTTGGGTTAATGGTCTCAATGAGCTCGCAGGGTCTGGCAAGCCATGTGGAGCTGGGGATATTCCCTAGAACACTCTTTGTGACAGTGAAGTGATTGGAATATGGCCGCCAACCATATGTCCAAGTCACCCACTGAAACTAGTTTCCTCTTTCACTGTTTTGTGCTTAGGTTTTGAAACCTTAGAACTTTGGTTTTAAGAAGTGTAAAGTTTTTGTGAAATGATTTTCAAATAAAGAGGGAAAGGTTTGGTTTATTAAATGGCGGAACATATTTTTCAGAATTATTTTGAAATAGAAAATGGTGTGATTACACCTCTTTTGAAGGCAGAAACTGTATTGAAAGTGGTTTTGAAAAGTGTTTCCAATAGAGTTTTCTAAAAAATCAGAGTGTGTTTTAATGGGATGAGATGTTTTTAAATTTATGTGAATATCTTGAATGTGAGTTATTTTCTAAATGGTTGTGACTTTCTGAAAATTTTTGTAAGATGTGAGTTGGGATTTTGATCTCGTGGTTAGCGGTTATGAAAAAAAAGGGATGCGTTGGTTGACCGTGTTGGTTTTGAAAAGTGGAAAGAATTTTTGTTTTAACCTTTGGTATTTCCCTTAGTGACCACATGCATGGGGTTATATGGGATGATGGATGGTTGATGGCATGAATGGATGAGTGTCGGGACGGATATGAGGAGGGTGTCTGGTGTGGCACAAAAACATGCATGTGTGAGGCCCATGGGGTACCATTGGTCGATACTCTTACCGTTGAGCCGCTTGATTTCAAAGAAATGGTTTTAAAGAAAAAAAACATGATGTCTTGATGAATAGTTTTGGGATGGTTTGTATTATGGGTCTTTGAAGATGTTGTTTTTGTGGGATGTTTTTTTAGTCCAATAACCTCTCCTGTTTGAACTGTGTTTTGGGTTTGTGTTTGGTCGGTAAGCTGTGTTGTAGGGACGGTTAGTGGTCTCTTTTGAAAAATGTTTTGGGATGCCTTTACGATAGTTCCCTTCATGTGTTTGGATCTGGTTTATGGCTTGTTTTGACCAATGGACCAGGTTGGTTGGGTCCTTGGGTTCTCCCATTGGATAAGGTACACCCCCATTAAAGGTTAATGCATAACTGAAGCGCAACCCAGATTGTTTCTCCATTGGAAAATCCTCCAGTAGATCAATATAAGGAATCCATTTCTTGAGATTTTTAGATTGAGTATACACCCTTTCCTTTATTGGTTTTGTGTATCCTCTTGTAGTGGGAGATTGATTATGGATGGTTGAAAGTGACTTTAGCCTCTTAAGTTTCCTAATTTTCCGAAGGTGGAAGTGTTCTGGGTTTGTTAGCATTGATGAGTATTTGGATGGTGTATAAGAGGGCCTCTGGGTTCTTCATAGTTTCCTTGAAGCAAGAGTTATTATTAAACCACCAATTTTGAGATTTTGGTCCTGATAGGATATTGTGTCCACTTTTTGGACTTGTCTGTTGTTTAGGGACTTGGTATATGGTCATGTTCCATGTATTGTTTCTATCAATCACAAAGGTCCTGTTTGGTGATGCATTGTGATGCTGTGTGCTCTTTTGACTGTAAAGGTCAAGGTCACACAATCCTCTTAGGTTCTCTGTTATGTTGGGAGTATGTATCCCTTGGGAAAAATATCAAATCCTCTATCTTAGTGGATGGTGTTTATACGTGTCCTACCCTTCTGTTGTTTCTCACCTAAAGAAACAAGGTGCGATGTGTGTGCTTATTCTGATCCCTTGTTTCAGTGAAATGTATGGTTTTGGTAAAGTGAGTTATGGAGTGTGTTATGTCTTGATGAACCCATCAGGGTATGCGGTGTAGTTGTTTGTGGCACCGAAAGAAGAAGTTCCACATAGGGGTTTCAACAGCCAAACTGCGTGGCCGAAGATGCTTCAATATTTTGAGCTCTAGCCATAGGTCCCGGAGAGAAGCTGGCACGTAGTCAGGGGAAACCCCAGTGTCGTTTAAACCCTTGTACAAAGTCCTATCCTCAGTATGAAAGATAGGAAGATTTTAAACCTATGGTGTCATCATATTTCTTCTGTTGTTCCTGTTCGGTGGAAATAGGTGGAGGGTCTTGTACCCATGTCATCGCACAATGTTATTCCCTCCCCCTTTGGTTTCCATTGAGTCTTTGGAGAATGGTTGGAAATTTGGCTAGACAAGTTGAGCACACGGTTTTCACATGGTTAGTTCTAACCGTGAACAAAAAAAATAACCATGCAGATATAAGGATCCACATAGTTATCGCACAGTTTCTCAAACTGTGTAGACTAACTGTGTGACCGTCCCAACTCCTTAATTTTGGGGTCTTTTCATGTCGGCCCACGCCGGTCGGTTAATATGGTTGGTTCTTATGGTGGGAAGACCCACCATGGGTATCGTGCATATTATTTTGTAAATTTCTAATGGATGTACACCCCTTGTACTAGGGAGTCTGTTTGGGCCTTCCCCTATTACTGTCTTGATTCTGTCTCGGGAAAAAAAATTAAGTTGTCTCTTATGGTTGGGAGCTCATTTGTGTCTCTTCATACAAGTAACTCATGTTTTTCCTTGGTATTTTATGGGAAGTAGGTAATATCATTTGGATATATCTAACTACTTACATCTTCCTTGGGTAGACTTTGGGACTGGAGAGTGCACAATGTATTAGTTAAAGTAAGGTAAGTGTAACCTTGTTCGATGTTGTTGTTCGTTTGAGTGAATTGCTTGAGTCTTGTTCTGATAGTGTTTGAGGTGTTTTCCTTTGGGATAAAGCCTGAATGTGATTGATTGTTTCAGGAAAGTGGTGTATGATTTTGTTGTGAATTATTCCTTCCTTAATTGATCAATGGAGGTGTTTTGGCCTTTGGGGGGGCGAAACCTGGAAAGGGGGTACATCTTGGTTTATCAGTTTGGTTTGGCTTTCGTATCTGGCCTTTCTGTAGCTTTCCGAGGACGGAAAGTTTTCATGGTGGGGAGAATTGTCACATACATGAATTATTTTGAAGTTAAATTTCATTTTTTTTTTCCTTTCATTTTTTGTTTTGGATGGTTTCCAAAGGTTTTATGGAGAAATTGATGAGTTTTCATGAATTGGGCCAAACCGCGAGCCCAATTCCAGATTTAAAAATAAAATTTGTTTCCTTTATAACTTTTTCATTTTTTAATATTTTTCCTTCATTCCAACTCCTAAATGTCCTCCCCTGATATATTAACACCAAAATTAAAATTTGGAGCCTTTGGAAATCCATAACCAAGGTTTATGTTGGTTTTTATTTAAGGGATTGGGCCTGCCCGAAAGCCCAATTCCAGTTTTAAAAATAATATTTGATTAATTAATAACTTATTCATTTTTAAGTATTTTTCGGTGATTCAAAGCCTCATATGCGCCCCTTGAACCCAGACACGCGCCCAAGCTCTCTCGCCCCTCTTTGGAGCTCTTCTTCATCTCTCTTTAGTACTGAACTTATTAGGGTTTCAAAAATCGGGCAGATTTGGAGAGGTAAATTGATCCTTTCATAACTCCTTCATTTTTCATCCTTTTTCCCCCATTTCTGTCCCCACATGACCTAATATGAATCCTTCGAACCTCCATACCAGTTTTGGGTACTTGGTGATTCATTATTTTGTGGATTGGGGCCGATTCCTTCAAGATATTTCAAGTAAGGGAATTCCTTCTTGGTTCCTTCCATCCTCTTTTAGTTTTATTTCCTTTTTCTTGAAGTTCCTCATGTCCAGAAGTTGGGGTTCGATCCTAATGTATGATTTGGTGTCTTTTGGGTAAATGTTTGTGGTTTAGGTCTGGATTTGTATTCCTTTTGGTGCAACGGTGGTGCGTTTAAGGTTTCGCACCAAGTTTTGAGGGTTTCGACACATTCGGTAGGTGATTCCGTGGGTAACCATTTAATGATGAGTTAGTTTTCTTGATTAAATAATTTTGAATGTTCCTTATGGGATGTGCATTATGTGAAAACCATTTTTGGTTGCAATAGTAAAGCATTTGTTTTTAGAGTTACATTTTTGCTTGAAATGTGTATTTTTCAAATGTATTTCATGTGTTATATCTTGTGGTAGTTTTGTAAAATGTGGAAGTGATTTATTAGTTGTTGAAAGGGGCTGAAAATTATGGTTAGGTAATGATATAGTTCCATGTGGGCCTAAAAATGGGGTGTATTTGAATGGTTTTATTTGTATAACCTTGTTATACTCCTTGAAAGTGTTTTATGGATTTGTGTGTTCTCATGGGTATCTTTTGTGATATTATTCAACGTGATTATATAACATTTGAATGTGGATTATTTCATGTTTATTGGGCTGCCAATTCTGTTTTGGTAGGGTCTTGGTGTGCTTTTGGCTTAAAAAGATATTTTTGAAATGGATTTTATGTGCAAAGTTTGGGTATACTCTTTATAATTGTTTTATGGAAGTTTTGAATGCTTTATTGGGTTGTATAATAGGTGAAACTATATCAGCAAACTGTTTTGGTAGGAGTATATTTTTAAAAGGTCCATTTCATTTGTGAAAAGGCTTCTATGTGATATGTATCATCTTGGAAATATTTTATTAAATTGTTTGAAGGAGATATTTTGGAGTGAAAGTGATGTGAAAGTGATGTGGACTGTTTTGTGTGAGTGTGATGTGAAAAATTGAGTTTTTGAATATGAAAGAAGTGTTATATTCCATGTGTGTGGGCTGTTATATGAGTTTAAATATCATATAATTGTTTTATAAAATTTTTTATTGGTTTTGTGGAAGTGTTGAAGAAATGTGAAATGTGTTGTGGGCTATTTTGGTGTGATTCGGATTTCAAAATCATTTTGAATGAAAAATGGATTTTTTGTGACTTGTGTGGTATACATATGGGCTGTTTGGTGAATTTGTGATGTGTAAATGATATTTTCATGTTCAATGTACATTTCTTGATGTGTTGAACATGTTTGAGCACAAGGGGAAACCTGGGTATCTAGGTGGGTGGACGTGTACTAGTATGCTAGTGAATCCGTGGGGTTTGGCCTCAGTTTCACTTAGCAAGATTGACGCTTACAACTCTAACTAAACTATGATGATGATGATTGGGGACCACTAGGTTATGGGTATGTTCCCTACTAGTGGCTCGTGCACGAGAATGGATATTTGTGATGGTTACCCTCACCGAGATACGAGGTACCTGGGACCCACAGCTAGCTAGTGCCTAGGTGTTACTTCCTATTTCTTGTGCTCATTGTTTACTTTGTACTTACCGTCGGCATACGGTATAGTTGGCTGGAAAATTCAGTAGTGTTGACATTTTTTTTTAAAAGTGTTTATTCTTAATGATAGCCCACTTGAAAACTGTTTTTATTCAAAGTAGCATCTTTTAGAAATTGTAACTAGCTTTTCATGTTTTTGAAAACTTGCATGCTTTTCGTCTTTAAATGTTTATCACATTTAATCTCTTAGTGGTGGTATCCTACTGGGCATTGGCTCACACCCTACTTACACCCTTGGGTGTAAGTAGACATGGTTTTTTTTTGTCGCAGGTTGGGTACAGTTTTTTTTGTTCCAGTGGTTCGGGTTTCTAGCAGGTCCTTGGTGGTGAAGTCTTGTGGAGGTGGCTTGTGGGAGGTGCCCCTTGCCATGAGGGTTCTTGGGCTGTCCTTATTCGGATTTTTTTTAGCTTTGGTATAGACCTTTTGAGTTGTTTTAAGCCATGTAATTCAGTTCTGAATTTTTGTAAAAGATTGTTTGGTTTGAAAAATCCAGATTTGTTTCATTGGATTCTTTTGTTGTTTTATGTTTATAAACTCGGGTAAATCATTCCCAATTTTCATTTTATGATACCCGGGCACTTGTGCCAGCCCATGGGGATCGGGAACGCCCTTCGGGTCTTGCCATGGACCGGGTCGGGTGCCGAGTTTGAAGGCGACCAGATTCGGTTCGTGACAAAATGGTATCAGAGGAGGTTCAGGTTAACTCTTTGGGTCATGTTATTTGGGGAAGAGTCAGGATAGTATGGAGTTAGGATTGTTGGGACATGGAATTCTGGTTATGGGTAGTGTTCTTGATCACCACACCTCATTTCAGGATTCAAGTCGCCAGGGGAAGTTGGGATTTGTCTATTTCTTTTGGTTTTCTTGGTTTGATGATGATTAGGGGAAATGAAAAGAGAGTTGGGTTAATGGTCTCAATGAGCTCGCAGGGTCTGGCAAGCCATGTGGAGCTGGGGATATTCCCTAGAACACTCTCTGTGACAGTGAAGTGATTGGAATATGGCCGCCAACCATATGTCCAGGTCACCCACTGAAACTAGTTTCCTCTTTCACTGTTTTGTGCTTAGGTTTTGAAACCTTAGCACTTTGGTTTTAAGAAGTGTAAAGTTTTTGTGAAATGATTTTCAAATAAAGAGGGAATGGTTTGGTTTATTAAATGGCGGAACTTAATTTTCAGAATTATTTTTAAATAGAAAATGGTGTGATTACACCTCTTTTGAAGGCAGAAACTATTTTGAAAGTGGTTTTGAAAAGTGTTTCCAATAGAGTTTTCTAAAAAATCAGAGTGTGTTTTAATGGGATGAGATGTTTTTAAATTTATGTGAATATCTTGAATGTGAGTTATTTTCTAAATGGTTGTGACTTTCTGAAAATTTTTGTAAGATGTGAGTTGGGATTTTGATCTCGTGGTTAGCGGTTATGAAAAAAAAAGGGATGCGTTGGTTGACCGTGTTGGTTTTGAAAAGTGGAAAGAATTTTTGTTTTAACCTTTGGTATTTCCCTTAGTGACCACATGCATGGGGTTATATGGGATGATGGATGGTTGATGGCATGAATGGATGAGTGTCGGGACGGATATGAGGAGGGTGTCTGGTGTGGCACAAAAACATGCATGTGTGAGGCCCATGGGGTACCATTGGTCGATACTCTTACCGCTGAGCCACTTGATTTCAAAGAAATGGTTTTAAAGAAAAAAAAACATGATGTCTTGATGAATAGTTTTGGGATGGTTTGTATTATGGGTCTTTGAAGATGTTGTTTTTGTGGGATGTTTTTTTTAGTCCAATAACCTCTCCTGTTTGAACTGTGTTTTGGGTTTGTGTTTGGTTGGTAAGCTGTGTTGTAGGGACGGTTAGTGGTCTCTTTTGAAAAATGTTTTGGGATGCCTTTACGATAGTTCCCTTCATGTGTTTGGATCTGGTTTATGGCTTGTTTTGACCAATGGACCAGGTTGGTTGGGTCCTTGGGTTCTCCCATTGGATAAGGTACACCCCCATTAAAGGTTAATGCATAACTGAAGCGCAACCCAGATTGTTTCTCCATTGGAAAATCCTCCAGTTGATCAATATAAGGAATCCATTTCTTGAGATTTTTAGATTGAGTATACACCCTTTCCTTTATTGGTTTTGTGTATCCTCTTGTAGTGGGAGATTGATTATGGATGGTTGAAAGTGACTTTAGCCTCTTAAGTTTCCTAATTTTCCGAAGGTGGAAGTGTTCTGGGTTTGTTAGCATTGATGAGTATTTGGATGGTGTATAAGAGGGCCTCTGGGTTCTTCATAGTTTCCTTGAAGCAAGAGTTATTATTAAACCACCAATTTTGAGATTTTGGTCCTGATAGGATATTGTGTCCACTTTTTGGACTTGTCTGTTGTTTAAGGACTTGGTATATGGTCATGTTCCATGTATTGTTTCTATCAATCACAAAGGTCCTGTTTGGTGACGCATTGTGATGCTGTGTGCTCTTTTGACTGTAAAGGTCAAGGTCACACAATCCTCTTAGGTTCTCTGTTATGTTGGGAGTATGTATCCCTTGGGAAAAATATCAAATCCTCTATCTTAGTGGATGGTGTTTATACGTGTCCTACCCTTCTGTTGTTTCTCACCTAAAGAAACAAGGTGCGATGTGTGTGCTTATTCTGATCCCTTGTTTCAGTGAAATGTATGGTTTTGGTAATGTGAGTTATGGAGTGTGTTATGTCTTGATGAACCCATCAGGGTATGCGGTGTAGTTGTTTGTGGCACCGAAAGAAGAAGTTCCACATAGGGGTTTCAACAGCCAAACTGCGTGGCCGAAGATGCTTCAATATTTTGAGTTCTAGCCATAGGTCCCGGAGAGAAGCTGGCGCGTAGTCAGGGGAAACCCCAGTGTCGTTTAAACCCTTGTACAAAGTCCTATCCTCGGTATGAAAGATAGGAAGATTTTAAACCTATGGTGTCATCATATTTCTTTTGTTTTTCCTGTTCGGTGGAAATAGGTGGAGGGTCTTGTACCCATGTCATCACACAATGTTATTCCCTCCCCCTTTGGTTTCCATTGAGTCTTTGGAGAATGGTTGGAAATTTGGCTAGACAAGTTGAGCACACGGTTTTCACATGGTTAGTTCTAACCGTGAACAAAAAAAATAACCATGCAGATATAAGGATCCACATAGTTATCGCACAGTTTCTCAAACTGTGTAGACTAACTGTGTGACCGTCCCAACTCCTTAATTTTGGGGTCTTTTCATGTCGGCCCACGTCGGTCGGTTAATATGGTTGGTTCTTGTGGTGGGAAGACCCACCATGGGTATCGTGCATGTTATTTTGTAAATTTCTAATGGATGTACACCCCTTGTACTAGGGAGTCTGTTTGGGCCTTCCCCTATTACTGTCTTGATTCTGTCTCGGGAAAAAAAAATTAAGTTGTCTCTTATGGTGGGGAGCTCATTTGTGTCTCTTCATACAAGTAACTCATGTTTTTCCTTGGTATTTTATGGGAAGTAGGTAATATCATTTGGATATATCTAACTACTTACATCTTCCTTGGGTAAACTTTGGGACTGGAGAGTGCACAATGTATTAGTTAAAGTAAGGTAAGTGTAACCTTGTTCGATGTTGTTGTTCGTTTGAGTGAATTGCTTGAGTCTTGTTCTGATAGTGTTTGAGGTGTTTTCCTTTGGGATAAAGCCTGAATGTGATTGATTGTTTCAGGAAAGTGGTGTATGATTTTGTTGTGAATTATTCCTTCCTTAATTGATCAATGGAGGTGTTTTGGCCTTTGGGGGGGGCGAAACCTGGAAAGGGAGTACATCTTGGTTTATCAGTTTGGTTTGGCTTTCGTATCTGGCCTTTCTGTAGCTTTACGGGGACGGAAAGTTTTCATGGTGGGGAGAATTGTCATATACATGAATTATTTTGAAGTTAAATTTCATATTTTTTTCCTTTCATTTTTTGTTTTGGATGGTTTCCAAAGGTTTTATGGAGAAATTGATGAGTTTTCATGAATTGGGCCAAACCGCGAGCCCAATTCCAGATTTAAAAATAAAATTTGTTTCCTTTATAACTTTTTCATTTTTTAATATTTTTCCTTCATTCCAACTCCTAAATGTCCTACCCTGATATATTAACACCAAAATTAAAATTTGGATCCTTTGGAAATCCATAACCAAGGTTTATGTTGGTTTTTATTTAAGGGATTGGGCCTGCCCGAAAGCCCAATTCCAGTTTTAAAAATAATATTTTATTAATTAATAACTTATTCATTTTTAAGTATTTTTCGGTGATTCAAAGCCTCATATGCGCCCCTTGAACCCAGACACGCGCCCAAGCTCTCTCGCCCCTCTTTGGAGCTCTTCTTCATCGCGCTTTAGTACTGAACTTATTAGGGTTTCAAAAATCGGGCAGATTTGGAGAGGTAAATTGATCCTTTCATAACTCCTTCATTTTTCATCCTTTTTCCCCCATTTATGTCCCCACATGACCTAATATGAATCTTTCGAACCTCCATACCAGTTTTGGGTACTTGGTGATTCATTATTTTGTGGATTGGGGCCGATTCCTTCAAGATATTTCAAGTAAGGGAATTCCTTCTTGGTTCCTTCCATCCTCTTTTAGTTTTATTTCCTTTTTCTTGAAGTTCCTCATGTCCAGAAGTTGGGGTTCGATCCTAATGTATGATTTGGTGTCTTTTGGGTAAATTTTTGTGGTTTAGGTCTGGATTTGTATTCCTTTTGGTGCAACGGTGGTGCGTTTAAGTTTTCGCACCAAGTTTTGAGGGTTTCGACACATTCGGTAGGTGATTCCGTGGGTAACCATTTAATGATGAGTTAGTTTTCTTGATTAAATAATTTTGAATGTTCCTTATGGGATGTGCATTATGTGAAAACCATTTTTGGTTGCAATAGTAAAGCATTTGTTTTTAGAGATACATTTTTGCTTGAAATGTGTATTTTTCAAATGTATTTCATGTGTTATATCTTGTGGTAGTTTTGTAAAATGTGGAAGTGATTTATTAGTTGTTGAAAGGGGCTGAAAATTATGGTTAGGTAATGATATAGTTCCATGTGGGCCTAAAAATGGGGTGTATTTGAATGGTTTTATTTGTATAACCTTGTTATACTCCTTGAAAGTGTTTTATGGATTTGTGTGATCTCATGGGTATCTTTTGTGATATTATTCAACGTGATTATATAACATTTGAATGTGGATTATTTCATGTTTATTGGGCTGCCAATTCTGTTTTGGTAGGGTCTTGGTGTGCTTTTGTCTTAAAAAGAGATTTTTGAAATGGATTTTATGTGCAAAGTTTGGGTATACTCTTTATAATTGTTTTATGGAAGTTTTGAATGCTTTATTGGGTTGTGTAATAGGTGAAACTATATCAGCAAACTGTTTTGGTAGGAGTATATTTTTAAAAGGTCCATTTCATTAGTGAAAAGGCTGCTATGTGATATGTATCATCTTGGAAATATTTTATTAAATTGTTTGAAGGAGATATTTTGGAGTGAAAGTGATGTGAAAGTGATGTGGAGTGTTTTGTGTGAGTGTGATGTGAAAAATTGAGTTTTTGAATATGAAAGAAGTGTTATATTCCATGTGTGTGGGCTGTTATATGAGTTTAAATATCATATAATTGTTTTATAAAATTGTTTATTGGTTTTGTGGAAGTGTTGAAGAAATGTGAAATGTGTTGTGGGCTATTTTGGTGTGATTCGGATTTCAAAATCATTTTGAATGAAAAATGGATTTTTTGTGACTTGTGTGGTATACATATGGGCTGTTTGGTGAATTTGTGATGTGTAAATGATATTTTCATGTTCAATGTACATTTCTTGATGTGTTGAACATGTTTGAGCACAAGGGGAAAACCTGGGTATCTAGGTGGGTGGACGTGTACTAGTATGCTAGTGAATCCATGGGGTTTGGCCTCAGTTTCACTTAGCAAGATTGACGCTTACAACTCTAACTAAACTATGATGATGATGATTGGGGACCACTAGGTTATGGGTATGTTCCCTACTAGTGGCTCGTGCACGAGAATGGATATTTGTGATGGTTACTCTCACCGAGATACGAGGTACCTGGGACCCACAGCTAGCTAGTGCCTAGGTGTTACTTCCTATTTCTTGTGCTCATTGTTTACTTTGTACTTAACCGTCGGCATACGGTATAGTTGGCTGGAAAATTCAGTAGTGTTGACATTTTTTTTTAAAAGTGTTGATTCTTAATGATAGCCCACTTGAAAACTTTTTTTATTCAAAGTAGCATCTTTTAGAAATTGTAACTAGCTTTTCATGTTTTTGAAAACTTGCATGCTTTTCGTCTTTAAATGTTTATCACATGGAATCTCTTAGTGGTGGTATCCTACTGGGCATTGGCTCACACCCTACTTACACCCTTGGGTGTAAGTAGACATGGTTTTTTTTTGTCGCAGGTTGGGTACAGTTTTTTTTGTTCCAGTGGTTCGGGTTTCTAGCAGGTCCTTGGTGGTGAAGTCTTGTGGAGGTGGCTTGTGGGAGGTGCCCCTTGCCATGAGGGTTCTTGGGCTGTCCTTATTCGGATTTTTTTTTAGCTTTGGTATAGACCTTTTGAGTTGTTTTAAGCCATGTAATTCATTTCTGAATTTTTGTAAAAGATTGTTTGGTTTGAAAAATCCAGATTTGTTTCATTGGATTCTTTTGTTGTTTTATGTTTATAAACTCGGGTAAATCGTTCCCAATTTTCATTTTATGATACCTGGGAACTTGTGCCAGCCCGTGGGGATCGGGAACGCCCTTCGGGTCTTGCCATGGACCGGGTCGGGTGCCGAGTTTGAAGGCGACCAGATTCGGTTCGTGACAGTTCTCCTACGTGGAAACCCAGTGATGAGTTAATTTGGGTAACCGTTACGTTTCATACTTTAGTTTTTAAAAGCCATGTTCTTGTATTCCTTTTTATGATGTGGGTTTCTATTAAAGAAACTTTCGAGTAGTAAACAATTTATAACCCCGACGAATTTCGAGGGAGAAATTCATTTTAAGGGGGGTAGAATGTAACAACCCGAGATTTTATAAGATATATTCGTTTTAATTTCTTTCATATCATCTTTTTTATGATACACCAAGATTATCTTGCGCTATATGCAACACCGTATTAGCTTGCAGTATACACAACACTATTCTTGGATCGTGTTACACAAATGTCATGTTTTTTTGATAATAGTTATTGTACAAAACATTGAGTATATATATATATATATTCAATGTATTTTGATATACGCAACAACAAAAGAGTCATGAACTACACGCAACCCTTACTTGGTTGCATTACACGCAATCGCGACCTTCCTCGATAGAGTGTGTTGTACGCAATACCAGGTTTTACTAAACAACGATATATTATTATAATATTATTATGAACTAGCCGTCATAAATTGTATTAACTAAATTTTTTATTTTATGACATTATTCTTCATCTTACACATTTTCTAGAACATGTTATGAGAACAAAATAAATTTTTCGGGTAAAATAAGTATTTTTAAAAAAATGCAGTTTTTCCGCCTTTTGATGGTGCACCAACATTAAATGTAGTTTTTGACATGTTTATAAGTTCAATTTTACAAAATAAAATTATTCTTTGGAATCAAGAAATAATAATTTACTTTGGATAAATTTTTCATATTATTCTGGTAACTGTTTTATTTTGATTAATAGTAAAAACATGCTATATTTTAATTAGAAACAACTTTTTTAATCGCAATAAATTATATGGTTAAATTATAATATTTAATGGTCTTAAAGTATAAATAGAATATATTTTTACCATTTAATATAATTTATGTCATTAGCATTGATTTTACATTGAATTCGTAGGTTAAATCAATTCAATCTTTTGCAACGTTTCAAACAAAAACCCGTTTTCATTCGACAACGGGATTAATTTTAATTTAATTTCTGCAAATTATTTGTATTGAATTTGAAAAAATTTAATTCCATATTTGGAATCAGTGGGTCCAAATTATGTTAATAGGCTAATTTTTATTTTGGGGAATTATGAATAGTAACTAAGGTAAATTTTATTTACCATAGTTAAAGGTAAATCGGGTAATTAAGTGTAAATATAATATTACAAAATTACCCTAACACATGCCAAAATTTTATAGGATGGACAAAAGTAGACCCATATCACCTAAGGGTCAGATTAGATTCATTTTATGGACTTTTTACTATGAAAATAATTTAATTATTCTTAAAACCAAAGAAAGTGACAACACGTCACTCTCTTAAATATTATAAGTATAATAATTTTAATATAGTGATAAACATCATAAACCTTCAAAAATTAATATTCTCCTGAAATATAATAAAATTATATACATAATGATAATTTATTTAGAATTTTTGGGGATTAAATAATTGTCATTAATAGTGATACATTAATGATAAAGAAATTATTTATTAAGTGAAAAATCGGTAATATAGTTTTTATTGAAATAATAATAGCCATTAAAAGGACCAAAAACATGAACAAAACTTATTTTTAGTGTATATATATACCATAATCATACCATGACCTAATATATAACCGTGTGGATTCTTATAAAAGTGATTATGACACTTATATTATTTTATTTTAAATGATGCCAAAGTTGTCACCTTCATAATTTAATAAATATAACAAATTAAATATTGTTATTTTAAGATCTTAAATTCGATTAAAAGTATTATTATGAAAGGTAATAGATTTATCTTCATCATAGGATTTTATTTTTAATTTTTATGCAACAAATAAGTATATTAAATAGTTATACAAAAATGTTGTAGTAATTATTTTATTAAGAGATAAACCAAATAAATGGTTTTAGAAATACTAAAATAAATATTATATGACCTATTTAATGTGATACAATAATTTTATAGAAACATATGACCTTCTATGAATCTATTAAAGCTTTTAGTTTGAACATATCTTCTGTATATGTTTTATTTAAATTCAAATAAATGAATAGTGTTAAAAGTGACACTATTGTTATTTTATAAAAATAACATATTATAAAATTGTATAAAAATCACAAAAATATATAAAAATTATAAATTTAAATTTATATGGTCTATAATGTTATAAATTAACCAATTATGGATAATTCACAACAATGAAGTAATTATATGTTATAATTTAAAATTTAGAATTTTATTACCACAAATAAAATAAAATTGATTAAATAAGGATAAATCAAGATGATAATGTTTAAAATAAATTCCTAACATGTCTAAATTTTATTTTTTAATGAGATTACAACCCTATATCATCTAATATTTGAATATGAGTCATTTTTGGAGGTTTCTAAGTGGGGTTAGATTTATTATAAATTAATATTTTTAAGATTTCCAAAGGTTCCCCTCTCCTCCCTTATAAAAGGGAACCTCCTCCCTCCCTTCCTCACACCAATTTGAGCTTTAAAGCTCGGCCAACCCCTACCAAATTCTCTTCTACACTTCCCTAGAAACATCCAGGAGGTCCTGGTCTTCTTCAAAGACCAATTTTTGTGCCCTAAGAGGAGGTCTCTAAGAGGCGCTTCAAAGAAGAGGTAATGTCTGTTACCGATTCTTTCAACTCTATTAGTTCTTCCACTTCTTCTTATTTAGTTCATTAATTATGAAGTAATAACATAAGTATAACTCAGATACTGATATTTTATTATAAGTATGAAACAACCCTATTTCACCATCTATCTATCCTACGGAAAACGAAATCACCACGCATGCGTACGTATGGAATACCGTCTCCACGCCGTGGTGAAATCTGTTTTTCCCCCAACACCTTACATGGATGGGTATAATGGTGTAAAGAATAAATATATATGGTTATTATAACATAATAATGATTCTGATATATTATACCATCCACTCCAATTCTATTAAATAATTATTGGAATGATATCATCGCTCGTGCCTACGTACGGACTACCGTCTCCATGAAGCGATGAGATTCATTCTCCACGTTAACCATACATGAATGATCATAAAGTTTATTTAATGAATAATAATGAAATATATGAAATAATAATGATACTAGATTTATGTATATATATATATATATGTATGTCATCTATTTAGTTTCATTCAATTTAATAAGGAAACGAAAACAGCGTTCATGCGTACGTACGACCTACCGTCTCCATGAACGGTGTATTTCATTCCTTTTATCGATCTATAATATATATATATATGTATATGATGAATATATATTATATATAAATCATTTTTTACAATCAGTAATTATTTAAATCAGGATATAAGTAATAATATCATTAATGATAAGTCGAAATACATACGATAAATGAAATGATTTTACCCAAAATGCTGCTTTAACATGGAATTTACAAAAGAACGGGTAATATAAAGTCATAATTGAAACATATATGATATCATAACAATGAATATGATTCTTTAATAAGTAAATGTCATTATTTAAATCATTATACATTAATTTCAGATACGTACGAAGCAAATTGGACCTAAGGTAAGGGATAATTTTGCAAATCTCATTTTTTTTATCCGAGATTGCTTATAAGTAAGTATTAACTGGGGTTATTGTTATCATCCATGTCCATGTTTTCTAAAAGTGTTTTTATGTATGTTTAATTTCCTTTTTACCCATTTTTACTTTTACTACATGGTATGTAAGGAATCTTTCTTTTCTTTAGGTTACGAGGTACTTTTTGAATTTCTCGGTAACATTATGAGAAGAATGTTTTTTTAACTTATACGACACGAATGTATTTTTATGGTTTTATAAAGCCTTATTTTTATGAAGCCTCCTCCAAAATATTTAATGACTATTTTCAACAAAATCCTTTTCTTTTAAAATTTCATGACATTTTTTAAAAAGAGAATGATTTTGAAGATGAAAGAATATTTTCCTCAAGAATTCATTTCAAGTGTTTTATCAAAACCATTTTCCATCTAAGATGAAATTATTTCATATGTGTATGTTTCAAGTATAATGTCTCTATTATTTTCATGGTTTCACTTTTCTTATGATGAAATGATATCCATTTGTTTTATATGGATTATGTTATGATGGAATGATGTTTATGAAACCCAATTTATTCTTTGGGTTATAATGAATGTTTTAAATTTATTTTGTGGAACAAGTAAGAATGATTTCATTATGAGTTGGGTGGGACCTATATCTCCCTCCAATGCATTGGGTAAAGATTTATATCTCATGAGATAGACATGGCTGGAACAACAAGTTAAACCTGTTCAGTAATACAGGACTGGAACGAGGAATGAACTCGATTTAGAAAGGGACTTTGTCCACTAAGATAGTCTTGGAAGAAATTCCTTGGCTAATATTGAAATCATATCATCTGCTTAATGGATGCCACAAATACATGTTTTTTTCTGATGCTATTTTATAATTCTTAATGTTTCATTATGATCTATGCCTTACGTACTTCCATGTTTTATGTCATTGCTCAAGCTTTTTATGTTTAAACATTATGTTCATGTTTTTAAGTTTGAATGTATATGGTATGTTTTATTTTATCCATGCTTACCCTTACTGAGCATTTGAGCTCACCCTTTTTATGTTTTCTTTTCCCCATCATATAAAGAAAGGTTTTAGGTAAGAAAAAAAGGGAATGATCTTTATGAGAGATTTTGAAGATCTTTCACCGCGATTAGAAGATTGCGTTACATGTTTCCAAAGACACTAAACTATTACGGTCCTTGTGTGTATGTTTTTGTTATGTATTAAGTATTCCGAAAAAGTAATGTAATGTCCACATACATCAAGCATCGGTTCTCTACAGTTGGTATCATAGGAAAGGTTTAGTCAACCGTTGGAAACTAGGATGCGAGAACTTTAGTGATATCCCTAGAGATAAGTCTATGGTATCTCTAAGGATGTCCCAAAGGTTAAGTATATGTATTGGTTATAGTCCTAGAATTGCGCTAACGATCTTAGAATATAACCTAAGATGTTAGATTTTGAGGGTACTCCCCCTTTACTATGTTTTTTTCCCTAGCATGATTTTTGCCTCACACACTATTCTTTTTGGTTTTCAGAAAATGGCTGGAAACAGGAACATTCACAATAATGGAGGATATAATGGACAATGGAATGATATTATTCATGAGCAACCAAATGAAACTGGATTTTCAAGTCCAAACATCATTATTATGCCAAATCAGCAATCTCATAATATGATCAATAAACTCAAATTTGGTAAGTTTCTTGACTCAGCTAATAAGAGAAAGATGGAGTTTCATGGTGATCATAGATGAATGAATGTTCAATTTCCCCTTTGTAAATCATGTGGGAAGAGGCATCAAGGAGAATGTTTCAAAGGAACTGGAAGATGCTTTGGTTGTGGAAAAGAAGGACATAAAGCCAGTAAGTGCAAAGGAAAAGGTTCAGTTAACACCATGGATGGGGATAATGGTATTGCTATGACATCAACAATGGTTAAATGTCTTAAAAGTGGAATTTACGGGCATTATGCAAACCAATTCCCTAAGGTAAATTCTCATGAAGAGAATCAGTATGGTCGTATGAGTAATATTTATGTTGATGATGATGAAGAGACTACATATTATATGTGAGATGAAAGAATTTTTGAAGATCGGTCAATGGTTTAAGAAGGTAGTGGAATGATTACATTTTTATCAAGTGTAATGTTGTATAAGTAATCTCATGGTACTATGGAATAAAGAGACATCTAAGGATTTTTACACTACCGTATTTACTTATGTTTTGATAGTTTTTGATGAATGATACCAGTATTTTTGGAAAGTAGATGATATGCACATAATGAAGGGATAAGGAGAAAATTAAATGTTTGATAGTATTCATGAGCTCATGACTAATATATGGAAATATTTGTATCATGGTTTGAGTATATAGAATTTTGGGGTTTTGGTATGTGGAAAGAGTTAACTTTTGACAGCACTCATGTTTTCTGTAAGATTCAATGGGTATTCATTTTTCAAGAGAATAAATGATTAAGGTATTCACATGATTGTAATGTGACCAACAAGATAATGAGGGATAAATGATGGTTGGTTGATGACATTTCATGTAATCGTTTTCTTTATACTATGAGCTTGGACCGAAGTATTTTATATAAAGATTAGAATGGATTATGTAGGACATAAGATAGTATTGTTTAAAGATAGAACTTTTTTTCGATATTATTAATGGGATGTTATAGTAATGTAGTTTTACAAAAAGGACAACCTGTAGGACGGGCGACAGCCCATCGCGTCGTATAAGGTTGTGGGAATCGAACCCACAACCGAAGTGCGACTGTCCTTTATCGCCTACCACTGGCCTACAGGAAGTCCATGTTTAGTGTAAACTAGTTTTATTGTATTAAGCAGTATGATATATGAAGTATAAGTCCATTTTAGGAAACATATATGATTAATCTCACTATAGATGGACTTATGTATTTTTGATAACTTTTATAACCTTTTGTTTGAGATAGTGGAATGACCCATCATTCTGTCACATGAGATGCTAACACTCCACGAATGACAAATTCAACTTTATTTCCTTAAGAGATGAAGTGGAAATTGTCCAAAGAACAAACAACGGTGAGACTGTACCAAAATCATGAAAGTATTTATTCTATTTCAATTTCATCAACTTTAGGGAAATGATCTTGAAAACCAAAAATGTTGTCCTAGTGATCTTATATCCGATGAATCAGATGGTACCTTATATCATCACAAATCTATGGATTTTTGATTGATGGATTTTTCATATCCATGTTCTCTACCACTCTCCATCATAACTTGATGGTTGGATTTTTCTTCCATATCCATATTTTCTCCTATGTTCTCCTACGTGGAAACCCAGTGATGAGTTAATTTGGGTAACCATTACGTTTCATACATTAGTTTTTAAAGCCATGTTCTTGTATTCCTTTTTACGATTTGGGTTTCTGTTAAAGAAACTTTCGAGTAGTAAACCATTTATAACCCCGACGAATTTCGAGGGCGAAATTCATTTTAAGGGGGGTAGAATGTAACAACCCGAGATTTTATAAGATATATTCGTTTTAATTTCTTTCATATCATTTGTTTTATGATACACCATGATTATCTTGCGCTATATGCAACACCGTATTAGCTTGCAGTATACGCAACACTATTCTTGGATCGTGGTACACACAATTTCATATTTGTTTGATAATAGTTATTCTAATAAACATTGAGTATATATATATATATATTCAATGTATTTTGTTATACGCAACAACAAATGAGTCATTAACTACATGCAACCCTTACATGGTTGCATTACACGCAATCACAACCTTCCTCGATAGCGTGTGTTGTACGCAATACCGGGTTTTACTAAAAAACGATATATTATTATAATATTATTACAAACTAGCTGTCATGAATAGTATTAACTAAATTTTGAATTTTATAACATTATTATTCATCTTACACATTTTCTAGAACATGGTATAAGAATAAAATAAATTTTTCGGGTAAAATAAGTATTTTTAAAAAAATGCAGTTTTGCCGCCTTTTGATGGCGCACCAACTTTAAATATAGTTTTTGACATGTTTATAAGTTAAATTTGACAAAATAAAATTCTTTTTTGGAATCAAGAAATAAAAATTTACTTTGGACAAATTTTTCATATTATTCTGGTAACTTTCATATTTTGGTGAATAGTAAAAACACGCTATATTTTAATTAAAAACAACTTTTTTCATCGCAATAATTTATATGGTTCAATTATAATATTGAATGGTTTTAAAGTATAAATAGTATATATTTTTACCATTTAATATAATTTATGTCATTAGCATTGATTTTACATTGAATTCGTATGTTAAATCAATTCAATCTTTTGCAAAGTTTTAAACAAAAACCCGTTTTCATTCGACAATGGGATTAATTTTAATTTAATTCCTGCAACTTATTTGTATTGAATTTTAAAAAATTGAATTCCATATTTGGAATCAGTGGGTCCAAATTATGTTAATAGGCTACTTTTTATTTTTGGGAATTATGAATAGTAACTACGGTAAATTTTATTTACCATAGTTAAAGGTAAATCGGGTAATTAAGGGTAAATATAATATTAAAAAATTACCATAAAACAGGACAAAATTATATTGGATGGATTAAAGTATACCCATATCACCTAAGGGTTGGATTAGATTCATTTTATGGACTTTTGACTATGAAAATAATTTAATTATTATTAAAACCAAAGAAAGTGACGACATGTCACTCTCTTAAATCTTATAAGTATAATAATTTTAATTTAGTGATAAACATCATAAAACATCGAATATGAATAGTATACAGAAATCTAATAAAAGTATCCACATCATGATAATTTATTTAAAATTTTTAGGGAATAAATAATTCTCATTAATGGTGATACATTAATGATAAAGAAATTATTTATGAAGTGAAAAATCAGTAATATAGTTTTTATTGAAATAATAATCCCCATAAAAAGGCTCCCAAACCTGAAAGAGACTTATTGGTAGTGTATATATATACCATAATAATCCCATGACCTAATATATAACCGTTTGGAGTCTTATAAAAGTGATCATGACACCTATATTATTATATTTTAAATGATGCAAAATTTGTCACCTTCATAATTTAATAAATATAAAAATCTAAATATTGTTATTTTAAGATGATAAATTCGATTAAAAGTATTATTTTTAAAGGTAATATACTTATATTCATCATAAGAGTTTGATTTTAATTTTTATGCAACAAATAAGTATATTAAATAGTTATACAAAAATATTGTAGTAATTATTTTATTAAGAAATAAACCAAATAAATGGTTTTAGAAATAATAAAATAAATATTATATGAACTATTTAATGTTCTAAAATAATTTAATAGATAAATATGACTTTTTATGAATCTATTAATGCTTTTATTTTGAACATATATTCTGTATATATTTTATTTAAATTCAAATAAATGAATAGTGTTAAAATTGACACTATTTTTATTTTATAAATATAACATATTATAAAATTGTTTAATAGTCCCAAAAATATTTAAAAATTATAAATTTAAATTTATATGGTAGAGAATGTTATAAATTAACCAATTATGGATAATTCAAAACAAATAAGTAATTATTTGTTATAATTTAAAATTTAGAATTTTATTACCACAAATAAAATTAAATTGATTAAATAAGGATAAATCAAGATGATAATGTTTAAAATAAATTCCTAACATGTCTAAATTTTATTGGTTGATGATATTACAACCCTATATCATCTAATATTAAAATATTAGTCATTTTTTGAGGTTTTTAAGTGGGGTTAGATATATTATAAATTAATATTTTTAAGATTTCCAAAGGTGCCCCTCTCCTCTCTTATAAAATGGCACCTCCTTCCTCCCTTCCTCACACCAATCTGAGCCTTCAAGCTTGGACAAACCCTACCAAATTCTCTTCTCCACTTCCCTAGATACATCCTATAAGTCCTGGTCTTCTTCAAAGACCAATTTTTGGTCCCTAAGAGGATGTCTCAAAGAGTCGCTTCAAAGAAGAGGTAATGTCTGTTACCGATTCTTTCAACTCTATTACTTCTTCCACTTCTTCTTCTTTAGTTGTTTAATTATGAAGTAATAACATAAGTATAGCTAATGTACTTATATGTTATTATAAGTATGAAACAACCCTATTTCACCATCTATCCATCCTAAGGAAAATGAAATCACCACGCGTGCGTACGTACGGAATACTATCTCCACGCCATGGTGAAATATGTTTTTCCACAAACACCTTACATGGATGGGTATAATGGTGTAAAGAATAACTATATATGGTTATTATAACATCATACTGATTCTTCTATATTATACCATCCACTCCAATTCTATTCAATAATTATGGTAACGATATCATCGCTCGTGCGTACGTACGGACTACCGTCTCCACGACGCGATGAGATTCATTCTCCATGTTAACCATGCATGAATTATCATAAGGTTTATTTAAAGAATAATAATGAAATATATGAAATAATAATTCTACTGGATTTATGTATATATGTATATGTATGTATGTCAGCTATTGAGTTTCATTCAATTCAATAAGAAAACGAAAACAACGTTCATGCGTATGTACGGCCTACCATCTCCATGAATGGTGTATTTCATTCCTTTTATCGATCTTTAATATATATATGTATATGATGTATATATATTATATATAAATCATGTTTTAAATTATGGAATTATGTAAATTAGGATATAAGTAATAATATGAAGAACGACAAGTTGAAACACATATGATAAATGAAATGATTTTACCCAAAACGCTGCTTTAACATGCAATTTACAAAACAACGGGTAATATAAAGTCACAAGTGAAATATATATGATACCATAACAATTAATATGATTCTTTAATAAGTAAATTACATTATTTAAATCATTATACAAGAGGTTCAGATATGTACGAAGCATATCAGACCTAAGGTAAGGGATAATTTTGCAAATCTCATTTTTTTTATCCGAGATTGCTTATACGTAAGTATTTACTGGGGTATTGTTATCATTTATGTCCATGTTTTCTAAAAGTTTTTTATGTATTTTTATGTCCTTTTTACCCATTTTTACTTTTACTACATGGTATGTAAGGAATATTTCTTTTGTATACGTTACAAGGTACTTTTTGACTTTTCCGGTAAAAGTACGACAAGAATGTTTTTTTACATATACGGCACGAATGAATTTTTACGGTTTTATAAAGCCTTATTTTTATAAAGCCTCCTCCAAAATATTTCATGACTCTTTTCAAAAAAATCCCTTTCTTTTAAAATTTCATGACATTTTCTGAAAAGATAATGATTTTGAAGAAGAAAGGATATTTTCCTCATGAATTCATTTCAAGTGTTTTATCAAAACCATTTTCCATCTAAGATAAAATTATTTCATATGTGTGTGTTTCAAGTATAATGTCTCTATGATTTACATGGTTTCACTTTTCTTATGATAAAATGATATCCATTTGTTTTATATGGATTATGTTATGATGGAATGATGTTTATGAAACCCATTTTATTCATTGGGTTATGATTAATGTTTTAAGTTTATTTTGTGGAACAAGTAAGAATGATTTCATTATGAGATGGGTGGGACCTATATCTCCCTCCATTTCATTTGGTAAAGATTTATATCTCATGAGATAGACATGGCAGGAATGGAAAGTTAAACTGGTTCAGTAATACAAGACTGGAATGAGGAGTGAACTCGATTCAGAAAGAGACTTTGTCCACTAAGATGGTCTTGGCAGAAATTCCTTGGCTAATATGTAAATCATATCATGTGCTTAATGGATTCCACAATTACATGTCTTATTCCCATGCTATTTTATCATTCTTGATGTGTCATTATTATCTATTCCTTACGTACTTCTATGTTTTATGTCATTGCTCAAGCTTTTGATTTTTAAACATTATGTACATGTTTTTAAGTTTGAATGTATACGGTATGTTTTATTTTATCCATGCTTACCCTTACTGAGAATTTGAGCTCACCCTTTTTATGTTTTCTTTTCCCCAGGATATAAAGAATGGTTTTATGTAAGAAAAAAAAGCGAAGATCATTATGAGAGATGTTGAAGATCTTTTACCGCGATTAGAAGATTGTGTTCTAAGTTTCCAAAGACACTAAACTATTACGGTCCTTGTGTGTCTGTTTTTTTATGTATTAAGTATTCCGCAAAAGTAATGTAATGTCCATGTACATCGAGATTTGGGTCTCTACAAAAATCACACTTTGATAATTTGACATAAAAATGATGATCTTTCAAGATTTGTAACAATGTTTCTAGGTGCACATCATGGTCAAACCTTGTCTTCTAATAGTCCAAAATGTCATCAATAAATAGCATAACAAAAGAATCTACATATTGTTTAAATATCAGATTCAATAATTCCATGAAGATTGTTGGTGCATTTTTTAGACTGAAAGGCAAGACAACATATTCATAGTTTCTATATCATCATCTGAAATCTATATATAGAATATCATATTTCTGAAAATTCAATTTCGGATATCTCTATTGCATGACAATATTGGGGAACCACTGATCTCCCATTAATTTATTGAATAGATCATCAATACATCTAAGTGATTATATGTTCTTCATCATAACATGGTTATGCTTAAGATAATCAACACACAGTTGAAGAGTTACATCTGCATTCTTCAAGAATAAAACTGGTGCTACCCACTAAGATGTACATGGTCAAATGAAACCCTTTCTTTCTGACCCCTATAACTGCACTTTAAATTCCCTTAACTCTATCGGTGGCATCTTATAAGATGAAAGGGAAATAGGACTAGTCCCCGAAAGTATATCAATCATAAACTCCACTTCCCGTAGAGGTGGTACCCCTGATAAGTTCTTGGGAAATACATCTGGAAATTGATCCACAACGGAAGTAAAACTATTTCTCTCAAACTCGTACATTGATGCATAATCCAATGCTGCCAAATGACATGAGACCATTCCCACAATTGTTGCTAACAAGCTCTTTTCACCATTATTTACAATCCTCTATCCTCTGACGAAATGCATGATGTAATCCTCAGTCATGAAACTCATTGTTCTCATATAATAGCAGATTTGAGCCTTGAACATTTTTAGCCAATCCATACATAATATTACATCATTGAAATCCACATCCAACATTGATAAGTCTCATTTCAACTCATCTCACTCTATAGTTATACAACGTGATCTACACACAAGGCCATGAAATTATCTTTCACTAAGAAGAGTTTTATGTCATATCATTGAAGGAATCATTTCATGTATTAAACATAACTAATAGGTGCCCCACATCCTCATCATGTTATTTCTAGAGTTCGCATCCCATGTAGTGAAGACAATTATACTTCCTCCACTTGTATTTTTAGTAGTGTCAGATATCATTAACAGAGTATCTGGCTACAGTCTAAAGTCAACTGTTTGAAAAGCTCAAGTGATGATTTGGACCAACTATTGGTTAACCTATGGCTCAGGTGGAAACAAATTCTCAACAATGTCTTCTGACTAGTTCTTATGATTCCAATCAGGTGCCATTTTCTAAACCAACAACAAACTCTATAAGTCTCACACTCTAGAAATTGATGGGATTTCATTTTAAATTCTATCATACCAACTATCACAACACTGTTTATAAAAACCCATTTTCCCAGTTTAAACCATTTTTTAAAACACTTCACAAGATTTGTAAAATGAATGCATTTTCAAAATATGATAATCATATTCTCTTACCAAAAACATTCATTTTAAAAAAAATTCCATTCATTTTAAAAAAAAAATTAAATCATATTTCACATCATGAATCATTCCTCGAAATGATGTATGCACTCTTAGTGGGATGTCATTCCACTACATTTCATGTCATGCTCGTCTCATTGGCTAAACCCATGACAATGAGCTTTCAAAATCTTAAAAGTGACCCCAATCACTTATTTACCCAACTACCTGGTAACATCATGCTCAATATAAAAGGGTTAGCTATGCCTTTTTATGCTATACATTTCATGTTCTGACAATCCTAATCCTTTATAAGATTCATTCCTAATGAATAGACAATAAGAGATTTTATCTCTAAAACAATGAACATTGATGACTACTTGTTAGGCAAGGTCTGGACTAGCTGATACCATTTGTAATGACCCGCAAATTATCATTGGATTGATAGTACAACATGTCATTACTAGGCCTTATCTGATATCCCCTTGACACCAATGGCTGGAAATAAATGACTAAGGGTTTCAAATACAAGGGTGGGATGATTTAACCATTAAAAAAATAAACCAATAAACCTACCAACCATAACCAAATATTTACTATATGATTCATGAACAAACGGAAGACAACTCAACAACATCATGTATCTCAAAATCACATCAATGTAACCCACAGTTAAAGAATAACCAAGGATCAAAGTACACATCAGTTACACTTCACAAGACACTCTAAACACATCATGACTCCATGCTCAATAAGCTTGAAGATACAAAATCACTAAACAACCCAAAAATCGGGACATAGTGATAAACACGTGTGAAACATTACCTTATCCCTTGTCCCAGAAGATAGCATCTAAAAAATCACCAATGTTCCAAAGTAGGGGTGAGTATAAAACTTAGTAGGTTTTCCCAATTACTTCCCTACACTATCCACTATGATATAAGAGTTAGAAACAATTATATAAAATAGTTTATATAAAATAATTTATCAAATACTATTTATACCTAGATATAAAAAATATTTCAAAACCATTCATTACCAAAATCATACAAGTGCAATTGAAACAATTTTCCCAGCAATATATTTACCAGAAAAATAACTAAATAATCATTACTACTATTTCAATATATCTCTTTATCAACATACCCAACCATTTCATAATCCCATGTATCCAACCATGCATGATAGGTTATGACAGTTCCATACTCATGCACAGTTTCTCGTTGATCTACCAAGTCATCACAAGGTAATTTTTTCCCATGTGTTATTAACCCTTTGGCACTAAGAACAAGGTCATATTTCAACGAAGCCCCATGTATGAAATTCTTAGGATTCATTAAACCATTGTCTCTGATCATAAGGTAATATTTTAATAAAGCCCCAAATATAAAACATTAACACACACCACATATTCCCAAATATAATTCCAAAACAACACTTCCAATAAAAAAGATTTTAATTGAAAACCATTTTTGTCAAACCCATTTCAATGCTAAACCATTTCCATTTCAAAACATTTCCATATAACTAAATTTTAATTGAAATCCATTTATTTTGAAAATTTATTTTTCATAAAATATTTATCAATTCCAAGAAAATCCATAATTAAAAATCATAATTTTAAATTCAGGATACTAGACCCCTTTTTACAGAACTATTCACCAAGATCACACAATTTCACAAAAACCATAAATCATTACAAATAAAGATTTTTACATGAATTTTACAAAAAAAATCAATATACTCAAATATAATCCATTCAATTATAGTAAGAATAGTTGAGAGGGAAGCCCGATACCTTTATGGTTTCAACGAAACCTGACAATAGAAGAGCAACACATAAGAAGGCAGGTCGATTCTCCAATAAGAGCCTTAGTTATGTTATCATTGCAAGATCAAGACTCAAAAAAAAATATGGCATACATAAACGTAGATCTACACATTATTGGTTCATATCTGATAAATAATAGAGATCAGAGATTTAGATCTAATCCAATACAAGAAAACGTGAAAATCATGAATGAATGGTGACATTTTTCAAGAATCGGATCATGATTCAATGAAAGTAGCTTAGATATCTTCCTCTATCATAAAAATTTCCATATATATCCTTAAAAGACGTTAAAAAACTTATATCTTCACACAAGTGGTGTAGATCAATGAAAACAAGAAGGAGAGTAGGAGATGTTTGCATAAAACATAAAATATCCCAGAAAATCGGCACTTACCCCAAGAATCAGGCTTCAAATCACCAAAGGAATGATCTATGATGGCTCCAAATTGGGAGGGGATGGTTCTACTGCCTTATATAGTGTTTAATCTTGAAATAAATTAATTTTTACGACAAAATAAAATATATAGATCAAAAACAAGTAAGAACGTAAATTTTTTTATCTAGATTGGACCTTAGTGAGAATATTGCCCACACTATTTGGGCCAACCGTGTATGGATCGTGAGACCGTCCTTTTTATCCCACCACACCTTATAAGACCCAAAAAATCTCATATCCTTCACCTTAACCTCACTTAGGGAATCAAAAAAATTATGGAAACATCCCACATTATGTAAACACCCCACATTATGGAAACAACCCACTTTATTGAAACACCCCACTTTATGGAAACAACCCACCTTATAGAAACAACCAAAACTATGAAAACACCCATATTTATTGAAACAATATATATCATGGAAACTCTCTATTTTATAGAAAATCTATATTTTTTGGAATCCCAATAAAATACACAACAATTAAAAACATGAGGAAAGTGATTATGTACCCAAAACAGGGGTACTAAATTCTCCCCACTATTTTTTCCATCCATGGATAGGAGAAAACCCTATCTGGAAAAGAAGAGGTCTGGCCATTATTCTTTCATTTGCTTCTCACATTCCCAAGCCTCTTCTTGAATATGACCATGTTTCCATAAAACCTACAGTAGTCCGATTCTTTTACAACTCAAGACATTATCTTGTCTATCCATGATTCGCATTGGGATATGTATCAGTGATGCATCTTGTTTAGGCTCAATGTGATCAAAACTACTCACATGGTTAGGATCAGGGTGATACTTTTTCAACTTGGATAAAAGGAACACATTATGCACTGAACTAAACCATGGTGGTAATGACATCCAATATACCACCACTCCCACCCGTTCCATTATCTCAAAATGTCTAATGTATCTAGGAGATAATGTTCCCTACATCCGGATGCGACGATGTCCAAGCCTTGGAGAGATCCTCAATAAGACTTGATCACCCACATTGAATGACAATATATCTTCTATGTTGTTTCTTGGGAATGTTTTGGCCCCACTAGTGATTTTTTCTTATTTCTACCTAGTATAGTCGAGAATGACATGGACACTTATACAATGCTTCCTATGGAGCCATGTGTATCATGGATTGATATATGTTCTTGTGTGAGAACTCCACTAAGGGTATATGATTGTAACACCCGATACTTTTATGAGAAATATTTTGTTTTTAAATCATCAAAGGAATCTTTCACTACACACAACACTAGATTGGCTTGAATTACGCACAATCGCGACCATCCTCGATAGCTTGCATCGTACGCAATACCGAGTTTCACTAAACAATGATATGCTATTAAAATATTATTAAAACTAGCCGTTATGAATAGTAATAACCACTTTTTGAAATTTTATAAATTTTATTTTTCAAAATGGACTTAATTTTTGGATTCGGAATATCGAAATTAGCCTAGGGTGAAGTTTTGGAGTTTTTATGAAAACTTTCAATTTTTGATGAATAATGAAACCACTAAGTGGTAGTTAAAAAACTGAATTTTCATAAAACATAATTTTACCGCTTCTGTGAGTGGAATTTTGAAAATCTGAGAGACATGATTGATGACATTATGTAAAATGTGGTTCAATGAGATGAAAATAGTTTTTTGGTGAATAGTATATTTTTACTTTTATTTACCACGGTTAAAAGTAAATAGGGTAATTAAGGGTAAAAATGATATTGTTATTACCCTAACACATGTCCTAATTCTATTGGATAAGTGTAACTCGACCAAAAACAACCTTAGGAATAAAATATGACCATTTAGGCCCACTTGGATTAGATTAGGACATTTATTATCAATTTACTTAAAGAAGGGTTAAAATAGTTAAAATCAATGTTTAATAAGAAAATCATTTTTAATATGGGGTTATACATAAGATAGATTCAACTATAAATATTCATTAGAAATATAAAAATATTTCCAACATAATGGTATTTTAGTTATAAATTTTAGACATTAAATAATTTAATTTATTTATGACACAATGATGATGCAGTAATTATCTTATTAATGAAATATTGATATAATCGATGTTATAAATACACAAATAAATGTAATTTGTGACTTTTTATGAATTAAACTATTTTCCTTGGTTAATATGACATGTTAGTATTAATTTAATTAACTATTTTTGAACTAATCATTCTGTTATGATTTTCACAAAAATCAATTACTAAATAGTGTCAAAATTGACATAAAATAGTTTTTAAAATGAATATTATATTATTAATTGTTATTTCATTCCTAATAATATAAGGTTCGGCCAAATGACTTATATAAGGTTATATATATTAATAATAAACAACTTGGGGTTCTTTTGTCTTGTTATAGTAAGTTTATTAACCTTATAGTGTAAGAACACAAGAAGACACGGTAAAAGTAAAATTATTTAACTTAATGCTAAATCTAAATGATAAGGTAAAAATAGGAACCTAAACTTGTTTAAATTATATTTTATGAGAGGATTTCGACCCATCAGCACCTTTACTTCGAAATAAATCAATTTGGAGCTATTTAAAACCGAATTTGGATTTATAATAAAATAATATTTTTAGTTATTCCAAAGGTGCCCCTCTAGTCCCTTATAAAAGGGCACCTCCTCCCTCTCTTCCTCACACCACATTGAGCCTTCAAGCTCGGCCAACCCATGACAATTTCTTCTCTCCACTTCCCTAGATACATCCTAGAGGTCCTGGTCTTTTTCAAAGACCAGGTTTAGTGCCCTAAAAGGAGGTCTCAAAGAAGCGCTTCAAAGAAGAGGTAATGCCCGTTACCGATTCTTTCATCTTTATTTCTTCTTCCACTTCTTCTTATTTAGTTGTTTCATTATGAAGTAATAACATAAGTATCACTCATATACTGATATGTATTTATAAGTATTAAATAACCCTATTTCACCGTCTATCCATCCTACAGAAAATGAAATCACCGCGCGTGCGTATGTACGGAATACCATCTCCATGCCGTGTTGTAATCTATTTTACACCACCACCTTACTTGGATGGGTATAATGGTGTAAAGAATGATTATATATGATTATTTTAAATTGATATTTATTCTGAAATAGTATACATACACTCCAATACAATTCCACGATCATGGGAATGATATCATCGCTCGTGCGTACGTACGGAATACAGTCTCCACGATGTGATGTGACTCGTTCTACATGATCTTCATTGCATAATGATTATATAAATGAATAGAATGAATTAATATGATATATATTACACTAATACCATTCTGTAAATTAAGTATCTATAACCTAAAAATAATAAGAATAATTTATTCGACAAAACACACATAAGAACAAAAAGTAATAAACACCTGAATAACAAGTAGCAATGAAATATTACTATTAATAAGCTAAGAATATGACCATATATGATATCATAACATTGACTATGATTCTTTAATAAGTAAATGACATTATTTAAATCATTATACAGGAGGTTCAGACACTTACGAAGCAAATCAGTCCTAAGGTAAGGGACAATCTCGCAATCTCAATTTTTATCCGAGATTGTTAATACTTCAGAATTTACGGGGAGTATGTTATCATAAACAACCATGTTTCCTCAATATGTAATATTATTTCCATCCACATAAAATTGTTTAAATCCAATTTTACCCTTCGGTGAGTTTTTATTAAAATATATGAAAGGAATCTTTTGTCGTTTTTCGTACGAGGTACTTTTTGACTTCTCCGACGAAAGTATGAAGAATGTTTTTTTAACTTATACGGAAGGAATGGATTTTTTAAACATTACTTCCAGGAGGCTTCCCTTACATGTTTTCAATTTTATTTTTAGTCAACTTCTTTTAGTTTAGAATTGTATTACATGTTAAGAAAGGAAAATTGTTTTTGAAGTAGAAAGGATATTTTCCTCAAAAATGGAGTTCAAATGTTTTATCAAAATTATTTTCCATCTAAGATAATCAAGAGTTTTGTTTCTATCCCTGTTATTACATTGATTTTATAATGTTTTGATGGAATTATTTTTATTAATTCCTTTATCTTATATGAATTGTTTTATGATGTCACGATGTTTGAGATTCCCATTTTTATTGCATGGGTTATGCTATGATGTATGGTTTATGATTTTGTGGCACACATAAGAATGGTATCATTATGAGATGGGTGGCACCTATATATCCCTCCAATGCATTGGGTAAAGATTTTATATCTCATGAGATATACATGGCCGGAACTGCAGGTTAAACAGGTTCAGTGAAACAGGACTGAAACGAGAAATGAACTTAGTTCAGAAATGGACATTGTCCATTAAGATAGCCTTGGAAATGAGTCTTGACTAATAAGAAATGATTCTCTATGATTATGTGTGTATGAAACAAAGTTTCATGTTTTCCGTTATGATTATTGGGATTAAATTTCACTACTATGATTTATCCCATGTTATGAAATTATGATCACTTTTTCAGGTTAAGATTTCCAAAAGTTATGTTCTTATGAATATGATGTGATTGATATTTCTTTTGTTTACCCTTACTATGCATTTGAGCTCACCCTTTTGTATGTTTTCTTTCCCCAGGTCCGGAAGAAGGTTATTAAGTAAGTTATGCCAAAAGGGACTATAGATATGATGAAATAAATGGGAGACAGTGTAGACGCTTTATGAACCAGTTGATTATGTTTCCCAGTTTCTAAAGACACTATACCTATACGGTCTTTTCCTAGTTTTGTTATATGTTTTAATAAGTGTGCTTCAATTTTGAAGTAATAACAATTTATGTAAACTAGGGGCTGTTATAGTTGGTATCAGAGGAAAGGTATAGACAACCTTTGGAATCTAGGATGTGAAAGCCTTAGTAGGAACCCTAAGGATAATTCTAAGCATAGAACACAATCTTAGTGTTTTAGAAATGACAGAGAATAACCTAGGATAAGACCTTAAGTGTGAAATTTTATTCTTGATTATGTGGTTTTCCTATTATAATTAGTGTTTCTCACACTATTATTCTTGGTTTTAGTCAATGGCTGGAACCCGAAGGAACCGTGCTAATGTGGAATGTGACGAGCAATGCAATGATTGTCCCCTTGAGCAACCAAACATTATGGGAGATGGAATGCAAAATCTTATAGCCATGCTCACACAACTTTCTCAAGCTATGAATCATTCAGGACTTCCAAACGAGCAATGGAAGGAGCAACATTCTGTTTAATCCTTCATGAGGCAGCGTCCTCCTTCATTCAGCGGGTCTATTGATCCATTAATTGCTGAACAATGGATTAGTACTACTGAAAATATATTTTCAGTTCTTCAATGTTCTGAACATGATAAAGCCATCCTAGCAGTGTATCGTTTGGAAGGAGATACTGATCAATGGTGGAATATTATCAAGAATACGAGGAAAAGAGATGAAATTGAGTCCATGGAATGGGACGAGTTCAAGAACATATTTTTCAATAAGTACTTCCCTCGTATTCTCCGAAAAAAGATCGAGAAGGAGTTACTTGAACTGAAGAAAAAGGATGATGAATCTGTTGGTACCTATGAAGAAAATTTTACAAGACATGGAAGGTACGCTTCGGGTATTATTATCCAACCTGAGAGTAAGATCAATCGATTCTTTAGTGGCTTACAACCAAGTCTTCGAAGGGAGTTAGCCATAAGGGACTTCAATAGATACGAGGAAATCATTCTATGTGCTCTCAAAGTGGAGATGGAGATTGGAGTAACCCATCAGTCATATGGGTTTGATAAGAAGAGGAAAATGGAATTCAAAGGAAAATCTAAAGAGCACACTGAAAAGAAGATGAGCTTTCCCTTATGCTCAAAGTGTGGAAAGAAACATGGAGGGAGTTGTCTTAAAGGGACAAGTAAATGTTTCAAATGTGGAAAAAAAGTTCATCCGGCATTTGAATGCCGAAATTATGGGAATAAGATGTATAATGATGCAAACAATGGAAGGGATACACAGAATGAACCTACTACACTTCAATTTTTTAAGTTCAAGGAGATGGGGAATTATGACAATAAATGCCCTAATCCAAGGGTTGTTGATGATGATCAACATCAATACAATCTTAAGGCTAAAGACAAAGGAACGTCACATGCAATTTCTATCAGCAATGTGGAGTACGATAAAGATGTGGTGAAAGGTACACTTACCATCCACTCTAAAGTAGAAAATGTTTTATTTGATTCTGGATCCACCCACGCATTTATTTATAATGATTTTTCTAAGGGTATCACCATATTACCTCAACAATTTGATGTTGAGTTAGCTGTGACAACACCTAATGGCACAACAGTCGCATCAAAAGTTTATAATTCTTCTCCAATTGAAGTTTGTGGGAAAGTGCTTCCTGCAAATCTTGTGATCCTTCCTATAGTGGAATTTGATGTGATTCTTGGCATGGAGTGGATTTCTTTAAATGGATCTCATATCAATTTCCAAATAAGGGAAGTCATATTTCATA
Organism: Viscum album; assembly: GCA_963277665.1. Lineage (NCBI taxonomy): Eukaryota > Viridiplantae > Streptophyta > Magnoliopsida > Santalales > Viscaceae > Viscum > Viscum album. The sequence goes on along the minus strand of CAUJRU010000011.1, from coordinate 3,108,755 downwards.
TTCCAGATCAATCTATGATCATCTATCGATGCAAGGATGAACATAACCTTCCAGTGGAAATTTCTTCCATATTTTGGGTCTTGATTCCACTAAATGAAGGTTATTTATCTCAAATGGGTGGTGAGAAACTCATGATTAAGAATATGCCCATTCTATGGGAGTTTGATGATGTCTTTCCAGAGGAATTGTTGGGTCTTCCACCAAATCGTGAAGTTGAGTTTTCAATAGAACTTGTACCGGGTGATTTTCATATTTCAAATACACCTTATAGAATGTCCCCAATTGAGTTGCAGGAATTGAAGAAGCAACTCCAAGAGAATCTTGATAAGGGGTTCGTACGCCCTAGTGCATCACCTTAGGGACCACCTGTTCTGTTTGTAAAGAAGAAAGATGGATCAGTGAGACTCTGCATTGATTATCGAGAACATAACAAGATCACTATCAAGAACAAATATCCTCTCCCACACATTGATGACTTATTTGACCAACTACGTGGAGCTCAATACTTTTCCAAGATTGATCTTCATTCAGGGTATCATCAATTAAGGGTAAAAAGGGAGGATATACCAAAGACGACTTTCCGTACAAGGTATGGACACTATGAATTTATAGTGATGCCATTTGGTCTTACTAATGCCCTTGCTATCTTCATGGATCTGATGAATAGAGTCTTTAGAGACTATCTTGATCAGTTTATGGTAGTCTTTATAGGCGATATTCTTGTATATTCAAAGAGCAAGGAAGAACATGAAGAGCACTTGAGAATTATATTGAATACCCTGAGAAAGGAGAAACATTATGCCAAATTTACCAAGTGTGGATTTTGGCTTCAAAAAGATGCATTTTTGGGTCACATAATAACAAAAGAGGGGATATTTGTGGATCCAGCAAAAACAGAGGTTATCGAAAGATGGTCGAGACCAACAATAGTAACTGAGATCTGAAGATTTCTTGGTTTGGCTGGATATTAGTGACGTTTTGTGAACGATTTTTCACGATTATCTAATCCACTCACCAAGTTGACTCGGAAAGGAGTTAAGATTGTTTGGACGGAAGAATGTGAAGAGAATTTCAAGGAGTTGAAAAGAAGGTCATCCAATGCACCTGTGCTCACACTGCCTTGTAGTGGAGAAAGGTTTGTGATCTATAGTGATGCATCCAAGTAGGGATTGGGGTGTGTTCTTATAAAAAATGATATGGTGATATCTTATGCCTAACGACAATTGAAAATCCATGAGAAAAATTACCCAACTCATGAATTGGATTTAGCTACGGTAATCTTTACATTAATGATTTGGAGGCATTATCTTTATGGTGAAAGGTGTGATATTTATACTGATCTTAAAAGTTTAAAGTATATTTTCACACAAAAGGAGTTGAATATGCACCAAAGAAGATGGTTGGAGATGATTATGGATTATGACTTCTCAATTCATTACCACCCTGGGAAAGCAAACAAGGTGGCAGATGCACTAAGTCGACAAGAGCATGCTAGCTTATCCATGATGAGGATCATAAAAGATCCAATACTTATGGATTTACAAAGGATGGATCTTGGAATTTTAATGGAAGGGTGAAAATCATATCTTTCTCAAATGAATGTTCAACCATCTATACATGTGAAGATTAAAGAGGCATAGAAAGAAGATGTCGAGTTACAAAAGAAGGTGAGAAATATTCCTAAATTCAACCTTGATTGTGATGGGATAATAAAGTTCAGGAATCGGGTTTTTGTTCCTCCCATCCCATAATTAAAGAAGGAGTTGTTGGATGAGGCTCATAGTTCTTCATTCTCTATTCATCCTGGAAGCACAAAGATGTATAGGGACCTGAAAGAGTACTTCTGGTGGGATGGAATGAAAAGAGATGTTGCTGAATATGTCTCTCGATGCTTGGTTTGTCAGCAAGTTAAAGATGAGAGACAGAAGTCTAATGGGTTCTTACAACCATTACCCATACCCGAATGGAAATGGGAAAACATCACTATATACTTTGTCACAGGACTTCCTAAAACATCCAAAATCAATAATGCTATCTGGGTCATAGTTGATCATCTTACAAAGTCTGCACACTTCATTTCTATTAGAGATGATTTCTCTCTGGATCAGCTTTCCAGGATATATGTAAAGGATGTGGTAAGATTTCATGGAGTTCCACTTTCTATTATATCTGATCGGGATCCGAGATTTACCTCGAAGTTCTGGAGAAGTCTTCAGCATACTCTGAATACAGAGTTGAGTTTCAGCACTACTTATCATCCTCAGACATACGGTCAGTTTGAGAGAACAATTCAAACTCTAGAAGATATGTTAAGAGCTTGCTCTATGGATTTCAAAGGTGGTTGGGATCAACACCTACCTTTGGTGGAATTTTCTTATAATAATAGCTTTCACTCCAGTATTCAGATGGCTCCTTATGAAGCTCTCTATGGAAATAAATGCAGGACTCCAACTTGCTGGGATGAAGTTGGGGAAAGAAAGCTATTAGGACCTGATCTTGTTGATGAGATGGCAGAAAAGGTCCGATCTATTCAACAACACATAAGAGCAGGTCAGAGTCGACAGAAAAGTTATTCCGACAACTGAAGAAAAGACCTAGAGTTTGAAGTGGGTGATAAAGTGTTCTTGCAAATATCTCCCTGGAAGAGGGTCATGAGACTTGGAAAGAAGGGGAAATTGAGCCCTAGATATATCGGTCCATTCGAAATACTGGATCGTGTTGGAAAGGTAGATTACTGATTGGCGCTTCCACTGAATCTCTCTCAAGTTCATGATGTGTTCCATGTATCTCTCCTGAGAAAGTACAAACATGATCCTTCACATGTACTCAGCTCAAAAGTTATACCACTGGAGCAAGATCTTTCTTATGAAGAACAACTGATAGAGATTCTGGATCGTAGAGAAAAAGTCCTACGGAACAAGACCACTCGCTTGGAGAAAGTTTTATGGAGGAACCACAAATTAGAAGAAGCTACATGGGAGCTTGAGGATATGATGAGGGAGAGGTATCCTCATCTGTTTGTTACAAAGTGATGAATTTCGAGGGCGAAATTCATTTTAAGGGGGGTAGAATGTAACACCCAAGACTTTTATGAGAAATATTTTGTTTTTAAATCATCAAAGGAATATTTCACTAAACACAACACTAGATTGTCTTGCTTTACACGCAATCATGTCCTTCCTCAATAGCTTGTGTTGTACGCAATACCGAGTTTCACTAAACAATGATATGCTATTAAAATATTCTTAAAACTAGCCGTTATGAATAGTAATAACCAATTTTTAAAATTTTATAAATTTTATTTTTCAAAATGGACTTCATTTTTGGATTCAGAATATTGAAATTATCCTAGGGTAAAAATTTGGTATTTTTATGAAAACTTTCAATTTTTGATGAATAGTGAAACCACTAAGTTGTAGTTAAAAAACTAAATTTTTCATAAAACTTAATTTTACCGCTTCTGTGAATGGAATTTCGAAAATTCGAGAGACACGGTTGATGTAAGTAAATAAAATTTGGTTCAATGAGATGAAAATAATTTTTTTCGTGAATAGTAACTTTTTACTTTTATTTACCATGATTAAAAGTAAATAGGGTAATTAAGGGTAAAAATGATATTATTATTACCCTAACACATGTCCTAATTCTATTGGATAAGTTTAATTCGACCAAAAACAACCTGAGGAATAAAATATGACCATTTAGTCCCACTTGGATTAGATTAGGACATTTATTATCAATTTACTTAAAGAAGGGTTAAAATAGTTAAAAACAAAGTTTGATAAGTAAATCATTTTTAATATGGGGTTATAAATAATATTAATTAGACTATAAATATTCATTAGAAATATAAAAAGATTCACAACATAATGGTATTTTAGTTATAATTTTTAGACATTAAATAATTTAATTTATTTATGACACAACAATGATGCAGTAATTATCTTATTAATGAAATATTGACATAATTGATGTTATAAATACCCAAATAAATGTAATTTGAGACTTTTTTTGAATTAAACGAATTTTATAGGTCAATATGACATGTTAGTATTTATTTAATTAAATTTTTTTGAACTAATCATTCTGTTATAATTTTCACAAAAATCAATTACTAAATAGTGTCAAAATTGACATAAAATAGTTTTTAAAACTAATATTATATTATTAATTGTTATTTTATTCCTAAAAATCTAAGGTTAGGCAAAATGACATAGATAAGGTTATATATATTAATAATAAATAACTTTGGTTTTTTTTGGCTTGTTATAGTAAGTTTATTAACCTTATAGTGTAAGAACACAAGAAGACACGGTAAAAGTAATATTATTTAACTTAATGTTAAATCTAAATGATAAGTTTAAAATAGGAACCTAAACTTTTCTAAATTCTATTGTATGAGAGGATTTCGTCCCATCCCCACCTTATATTGTAAATAAATCAATTTGGAGCTATTTAAAACCGAATTTGTCTTTATAATAAAATAATATTTTTTGGTTTTCCAAAGGTGCCCCTCTCCTCCCTTATAAAAGGGCACCTCCTCCCTCTCTTACTCACACCACTTTGAGCATTCAAGCTCATCCGACCCCATCCAATTTCTTCTCTCCACTTCCCTAGAGACATCCTAGAGGTCATGGTATTCTTCAGAGACCAATTTTAGTGCCCTAAAAGGAGGTCTCGAAGAAGCGCTTCAAAGAAGATGTAATGCCCATTACTGATTATTTCATCTTTATTTCTTCTTCCACTTCTTCTTCTTTAGTTCTTTCATTATGAAGTAATAACATCAGTATCACTCATATACTGATATGTTATTATAAGTATGAAACAACCCTATTTCACCATCTATCCATCCTACGGAAAATGAAATCACTGCGCGTGCGTACGTACAGAATACCGTCTCCACGCCGTGGTGTAATCTATTTTCCACCACCACCTTACTTGGATGGGTATAATGGTGTAAATAATTAATATATATGATTATTGTAAATTTATATTGATTCTAAAATATTATACATACACTCTAATAAAATTCCACGATCATGGGAACGATATCATCGCTCGTGCGTATGTACGGAATACCGTCTCCACGATGTGATGCGACTCGTTATACATGATCTTCATTGAATAATGATTATATAAATGAATTGAATGAATGAATATGATATATATTACACTAATACCATTCTGGAAATGATGTATCTATAACCTAAAAAGAATAATAAGAATTTATTCGACAAAACACGCATAAGAACAAAAATTAATAAACACCTGAATAACAAGTAGCAATAAAATATTACTATTAATAAGCTAAGAATATGACCATATATGATATCAAAACAATTAGTATGATTCTGTAATAAGTCAATGACATTATTTAAATCATCATACAGGAGGTTCGAAAACTTACGAAGCAAATCAGACCTAAGGTAAGGGACAATCTCGCAATCTCAATTTTTATCCGAGATTGTTTATACTTCAGAATTTACTGTGGAGTATTTTATCATCCACATACATGTTTCCTAAATATGTAATATTATTTCCATCCACCTAAAATTGTTTAAATCCAATTTTACCCTTCGGTGACTTTTTATTAAAATATATGAAAGGAATCTTTTGTCGTTTTTCGTACAAGGTACTTTTTGACTTTTCTGACAAAAGTAAAATGAATGTTTTTTTAACTTATACGGCATGAATGGATTTTTAAAACATTATTTCCAAGAAACTTCCATTACAAGTTTTCAATTTTATTTTTAATCAACTTATTTTAGTTTAGAAATGTATGACATGTTAAGAAAGGAAAAGTTTTTTTGAAGTAGAAAGGATATTTTCCTCAAGAATGGAGTTCAAGTGTTTTATAAAAATTATTTTTCATATAAGATAATAAAGGGTTCTGTTTCTATCCCTGTTATTACATTGATTTGATTATTTTGTGATGGAATTTTTATGAATTACTTTATCTTATATTAATTGTTTTATGATGTCATGATGTTTAAGATTCCCATTTTTATTACATGGGTTATGCTATGATGTATGGTTTGTGATTTTGTGGCACACATAAGAATGGTATCATTATGAGATGGTTGGGACCTATATCTCCCTTCAATGCATTGGGTAAAGATTTTATATCTCATGAGATAGACATGGCTGGAACGGCAGGTTAAACTGGTTCAGTGAAACAGGACTGAAACGAGGAATGAACTCGGTTCAGAAATGGACTTTGTCCACTAAGATAGTCTTGGAAATGAGTCTTGACTAATAAGAAATGATTCTCTATGATTATGTGTGTATGCCAAAAAGTTTCATGTTTTATGTTATGATTATTGGGATTACATTTCACTACTATGATTCATCCCATGTTAGGAAATTATGATCTCTTTTGCAGGTTAAGATTTCCAAAATTTATGTTCTTATGAATATGATGTGATTGATATTTCTTTTGTTTACCCTTAGTGAGAATTTGAGCTCACCATTTTGTATGTTTTCTTTCCCTAGGTCAGGAAGAAGGTTATTAAGTAAGATATGCCAAAAGGGACTATAGATATGATGAAATAAATGGGAGAGAATGTAGACGCTTTATGAACCAGTTGTTTATGTTTCCCAGTTTCTAAAGACACTATACCTATATGGTCCCTTCCTGGTTTTGTTATATGTTGTAATAAGTGTGCTTCAATTTTGAAGTTACAACAATGTATGTAAAGTATGGGTCATTATAATAATCCCCCCCTTAACCTCCAAAATCCATTACACAATCCCATAAGATGTCTTCCAACGTTTTTATAGTCCTCTCATTTTGTTCGTCTGTCTGAGGATGATACATCATGCTCATAGTCAACTGAGTCCCAATGGATGCTTATAAGAACTTCCAGAAATGAGATGTGAACAATGGATCCATATATGAGACTATTGACACATGTACACCATTCTCCTTTAACATTTCTAGGAAATATACTTTTGAAAGATCTTCCACCGTATGAGTTTCATGAATAGGACTGAAATGGGATGATTTGGTAAGAAGGTCCACTATAACCCAAATGGAACCATGTTTCTAGATCATTCATGGAAGACCTATAACAAAATCAATTTCAATCTTATCCCATTTCCACACAGGCATAGGAAATGATTGTAACATACTAGCTGATCTATGATGCTCTACTTTAAACTGCTGAAAGGTTATGCACCGTGAGATGACCTCGACCACCTTCCTTTTAATGTCGCTCCACCAAAACTACATGTTCAACACCTTATTCATAATTTGTGTACCTGTATGTATAGCCCATATCGAATGGTGGTAATCATGAAGGTGTTGTTCCAGAAAAACCATAGGTATAACCATCCGATCTCTGAAACACAAAACTAAACCCCCATCAAGTGTACAGCCCTAAATGGTCTCTCCACCATTGAGTTTTGAAATTACAACAAGACATTCTACATCAGATGTTTCTGCCTCTATGATCAAATTTACTAAATCATGAATAAGCCTAGCTAAAAAGAAAACTGCGACATCACCTTGGTCGTTATATTCCACAGGCATGTCTACTAAGACCGGCATCAACAACCATTCAACTAAAGCTTCTTTCGCCAACTGAGCATATGAATTTCTACTCAATGCATCTGCCACCGAATTTTTTCCCCATTGTGTTAATCAAGTCAATGTCAAACATTTTTTGATACTCATTCTATATCTATTTCATTAGATTCAAATCTTGCTGTGAGAAAATGTGATTCACGCTTTTGTGATCCGTAAACACAGTATATTTCTCACAAAAGAGATAATGTCTCCATGTTTTCAGAGCATGGATGATAGTATCTAACTCCAATTATTGAGTTGTGTAATTCTTCTCATTCACCCTCAACTACCTTAAACCAAAAGCAACCTCATGATATTTTTTTCATGAGAAAACAACCCAAACTTAATCTTGAAGCATCACAATACCCCATATGCACCTATCCTGATTCGGTAAAGATCAAGACTGGTGTCAATGTAAGTCAAACATTTGATTCCTTGAATGTATATTGACATTGTTATATCCATTGCAATGGAGAATTCTTCTTTGTCAGAGCTATCATTGGTGAATCTAGTCCTCAAAAATCATGAAGAAAGTGTCAGTAGTTACCTGATAGACCAATAAAACTTCATATATGAAACAAATTCTTCGATTGATGCCAAAAGATAATGACTTTTATCTTTTCAGGATCAATTGAAACATGTTTTTCTGAAATTAGATGGACAAAAAATAACTTCTTGTATCCAAAAATCACACTTTGAAAATTTGGAATACCAATGATGATCATTCAAGATTTGTAACACTGTTTCGAGTTATACCTCATGGTTAGTCCTTTCCTTCAAATAGACCAAAATGTCTTCATCAAACATAAATACAAAAACTTCAAGATATTGTTGAAATATTTGATTTATTAATTCCATGAAGACCCCTGGTGCATTTGTTAGACCTAAAGGCATGTCTAAATTTTCATAGAGGACATAACTTCTTTTGAAAGCTGCCTTTAGAATATACTTTTTCTAAACACTAAAGTTGTGATATCCATATCACAATTCGATCTTGGGGAACCACTAAGCTCCCCTTAATTTATAGAATAGATAATCAATGTGTAAAATTTGAAATTTTTTCTTTATTGTGACATGGTTATGCTTACATCAATCAACACACAACAAAAAAGTTAAATCTTCTTTCTTTAGGAATAAAACTTGTGATGCCCATGGATATATACTTGGTCGAATGAAACTCTTTCATTCCAACCCCACTAACTGAACATTCAAATCTTGTACCTCTGTTAGTGCTATCCTATAAAATGGAATGTAAATAGTACTGGTTCCCTTACATGTACTTGGTCAAATAAAACCCTTTCTTTCCCACCCATCTAACTACACTTTTAATTACCATAACTTTGTTCATGGGAGAGACGTCTGGAAATTGATCCACAATTGCAGGAAAAATATTTCCCTTGATTTATTCAATTGATGGAAATTTCAATGCTTCAAACTGACACGAGATCATTCCCACAATAGGTTATAACAATTTCTGTTCACTTATCTTTACAATCATCTATCCACTGAAGAGATTCTTGATGTTGTGCTAAGTTATGAAACTAACATTTCTCCTATAATAGTTTATTTGAGCCTTGATCATTGGCAGCCTATCCATACCCAGGATTACATCATTGAAATACATATCCAACATCAAGAAGTCCCATTTTAACTTATCTCAGTCAACAATTATACGACATGATCTACACAAAAATTCTTGAAATTCCCTTTCACTATGAAGAGTTTGTAGTCATATCATAAAAGGCATCATTTTAGGGCTTTAACATAGCTAATAGGTGCCCCAATTCCTCTTCATCTAACTGCAAGAGTTCTCAGTGCCTCCAGTGAAAAAAATTGTACCCCCTCCACTTGGATTTTTATCAGTTGCAGATATCATTAATGGAGTATCCGGCTACAGTCCAATGTTAACTTTTTGAAAAGCCAGATTGATTTTTTAGAATAACTATAGGTTCACCTGTGGCTCAGGTGAAACAAAATTCTCAACATCCTATTCTATCTAGTTCTTATGATTCTTATCAGTTTCCATTTTATAAACCAACATCAAAATCTATAAGTCTCACTCTCTAGAAACTGATGTATTATCATTTAAAATTCTATCACGACAACTATAAGAACATTGTTTTCGAAAACAACATTTTTCCCATGTTCAACCATTTTTTAAAACCCATCACGTGATTTTTAAAAGTACACAATTTTCAAAATTTGATAAGCATTTTCTCTATCAAAATAATTCATTTGAAAACCAATTCTATACTTTTCCAAAAAAATTAACACTTTTTCACAATATGAATCATTCATTAAGATTATGTATGCAATCATAGTGGGAAGTCAATCTTATACAATGCATTCCATGCTCGTCTCATTAGCTAAAACCATAACAATGAGATTTCTATATCCTAGAACCGACTCTAAACACTTATTTACACAAATCCTTGGTAACATAATGTTCATTATAAAAGGGTTAGCTACGTCTTTTTATTCAATACATTTCATCTTCCGAAAATCCTAATCCATTCTATGATTTCCGTCCAAGAAATAGATAACAAGGGATTTCATCTCCAAAACTAGGAACATTGGTGACTATATGTTTGGCAAGGACTGAAAAAAAAATAATAAAATTTATAATTACCCACCAATTCTCATTGTCTTGAGAGTACAATGAGTCATTACTAGTCCTTAAAAGACATCCCCAAGACACCAAAAGATTGAAATATATACAGAAGGGTTGCAAATACATGTGGGGGATGATTTACCATTTACGAAATAAAATAATAAACCTAAAAAATATAACCATACATTCACTATATGATCCATGAAAAAAATAAAAGACATATCAACAAGTTCATGTATCTCAAAATACAATCAGTGTAGGCAACAACAAAGAATAACCAAGTATCAAAGTACACATAGGATTGACTACACAATACACTCCAAAGACCTCAAGACTCCATGCTCAAAAAGCTCTAAGCACCAACATCTCTGAATATCCCAAACATCACGAGGTAGATCTAAACATGTGTGAAACATTACCCTTTCCCTTATACTTGAATATAACATATACAAAACAACAAATGTGAAAAATCTGAGGTGAGTATAAAACCTAGTAGGTTTTTTCAAGTGACATCACTACTCATAACAGAAGGATAGAATACTTAAAACCAATTATATAAAAAATGTTTTATAAAAAAATTTGAGAAAAACTGTTTATAACTAAATATAAACAAGTTTCCAAAACCATTCATTACTAAAATCATACAAGTGAAATTGAAACCAATTTTCCTAGTAAGATATTTTTACTAAAAAATAACTAAACAATATTTACAACCATTTCAAAATATCCCTTTATCTGCATACCTAAAAATTCCTCAAACCCATGCAACCAACCATGCATGCTACATTATTACAGTTCTATACTCATGAGGAGTTTCTCATTGATCTACCAAGTCATCACAAGGTAATTGTTTCCCCTGTGCCATTAACCATTTGTCACATAGCACATGGTCATATTTCAACCAAGCCCTATGTATGACATTCCCATGTTCCATTAAACCATTGGCACAGAGCACAAGGTCATATTTCAACCAATCCCTGAATATAAAACATGATCACGCACCACATATCCACAATGATAATTCCAAAAAAACATTTCAATAAAAACAATGTTTTATTGAATACCATTTCCATCAAAACAATTTCAATGCCAAACCATTTCAATTACATACCATTTCAATAAAAACCCTTTTAATTGAAACCAAATTAGATTTAAAATATCTTTTTCACCAACCATTTACCAATTCCAGAAAATCCATATTTTAAAATCCTCATTTTAAATTCATGAAACTAATCCCTCTTTGGAACAACTATTCACCAAGATCACACAATTTACAAAAACAATAATTCATCAAAAATGAATATATTTCCATGAATTTCACAATAAATAAAACAATATGAATATAATCCATTCCATTCAATAAGGTGGAGTCATGAGAGAAGCCTCGTACCTCGAATGTTCTGACAAAACACGACAACAGACGTGGAACACACAAGAAGACGAGTCGATTCTCTAATAACGACCTTAGTTATCTTAACCTAGAATGATAAAGACTTAGAAATGAATTATTTGAAATCCAAAACTATAGATCTACCAAAAATAGGTTTATATCTTATAAAGAATGGATATAATAGAATTTGATCGTAGCAGATCTATGAAAACGCGGAAAATCAATAATGAATGGCGACATACCTCGAGAATCAGATCAAACTTCCATGAAATAAGCTTAGATATATTCCTCTACCAAGAAAACACCATATTTATCCTTAAATGTTGTTATAAAACATATATATACACATAGAAGGTGTAGATCAATGAAAATGAGAAGGAGAGAAGGGGATTTTGTAGAAAATAGAATAAAATCAAGAAGATCGGCACTTACCCCATCAATCGGGCTGCGAATCACCAACAGAAGGCTCTAGGATGGCTAAAAAATCGTGTTGGGAGGGGTCTTCAGCCTTCAATGGAGATTAGTCCTGAAATAGGGGCGTTTTGAAGCCGAAAATAAATATATAGAGCGAAACGAGTAAGCTTCTAGACAATAGGATCAAGATATGGCCTCTCTGCAATGCTTGACCACACTATTTAGGCCAACTATGCTTGGATTGAGAAACCTCAATATTGGCCCCACACACCATACTAAACCCATAAACTCTCCCATCCATCAACTTAACGCTTTTTTTTTTAAACATGTTTTTTAATCAAAACATCTCACTTTATAGAAACACCCCACTTTATGGAAACAACCCACTTTATGGAAACACCCCACTTTATGGAAACAACCCACTTTAGGGAAACAACCAAAATTATGGAAACACGCAACAATTATAAACCCTCGATATTATGGAAACCCTCTATTTTATAAAAACTCTCATCTTTATGGAAACTCTCTTTTGTTTGGAAACTCTCTATATTTTGGAAACCCTATCAAAGAAACCCAAATTAAAAAAACGTGAGGAATGGGGTTATGTATTTGAAAAGGGGGTACTTCACAAACCATAACAAGTGGAAATGGAAAAATAAAAACAACAATTCATTAGGTTTATGTTCACCATATGCATGAATTTTATGTTCATTAACAATTTTAAAGATGTGTATGAATTCTTATGTGTAAACAAATGTTACAAATGATTTAATAACAACATGGAATGGGGGTTGAATTAATTGTTTATTTTTATGTATTTCAAATATTTTTGAAACATAAATCCTATGACCTGTTTAATTTAATTTCATTACAAACATTTCTTTAATAATAATTCATAAAATGTTATAAAATAATGTTTATAAGATAATAATTACATGGATTTACCTCAGTTTGAGAACCTGAATTCAATACATAGACACTCACACTGGTCAATGGAAACCCAATCTTATGAAGAATTCAATACACATTTTGACATCTCCTATTATACTCCTCTTATTTCCAAATAAGAAATAATAAACTGACTCACTTTATTTGAAAATTTTTCTTACAAAACCATAGACCATCAAATAAATATATATTGATCATGAAAAACAATACAAAAAAATTCTCTCTAATAGAATGTTAAAAGTTTATATTATAAAAACATGCTTTATCCCGTATTCAATAATCACATGTTTATTTTTTCTGTTTCTTCATTTTGTTATGGAGAATATAAATAAGTGTAGTAATTTTTTATGCCATTTTTTTCTCGTATTGCTTTAAAATGTACTATTTATTAATTAGGCACTATTATCTATTCTCAAATTCTTTATATAACCCCCCATTTCATTATCAATGTCATTCATAAAAAACCAAACTTTTAAACATCTTCTGGATTCTGTTTCAGAAAAATGATATTTTTCATATGAGTGACACCTTCAAAGAATGTGATAAAGTATAAGTCACCCTTTGATGACTGATGTCTCATCGGTCCACACATATTAAAATAAACAACTTCAATAGGTTTGGTAAAATGAATATTAACTCTATTATGACTATATTTAGTCATATTCAAATTATACCCATCTCTTTGAGGCCACAATTAGTTTTCATCTTCATCAATCATGGGAAATGGTTATTAAACACTCTAATTAGAAAAATATTTCCACTGATTCATAACATTTTTTTGATATGTTTTCCATTATTCGCACATCTGATGACACACTAGTATTTTCATAAAAAAAATTCTAACATCAAAATTTTAAATTACACTAAGTATTTTTTTATCACATAAACATATAAAAAATCCTCAGATTTCTTCTGTTTTTCTTTGATCTCAACTGCTTTAATTACATTGATTTTCAATGAACTATCATTACCAAAGGTAACTTCTCCACTACCATGAAACTAAATTTATTTCAATATTTTTATATGACCTATCATATGTGAAAAAAACACTATCATGTATCCATGATTTTTTACTTATAATTTCATTTAAATCTATCTCAAAAACAAATATAATTACAAAACATTATTTTTTAGCATCATTTTATTCTATACCATAAATATTGATTTTAGAAAGAGTGACATACATCATTTTTTTGATAAAAATCATGATAATATCTTCCAAAAACCTATTCTAGAAAATTATATTGATTTACTACTGGATATTTTTTAACAACCTTATATATAAATATTTTTACTTGTTATGGGTTAAGAAGGTTACCCATACTTTGCCAACAATTAATTTTATATTATAAAAACATTTTTTAAAGAAGAGATATGTTGTTAACAAAATTATAATCATTATTTATATATATTTCAGAGCACCATAACTAACAAAAAATAATAATTTTATAAAAAGTAAGATCATTAGTTGTAGAAACTATGTTGAGGTTGATAACATCTATATTCACTGACAAAATCTAGTTGTGGATCATCATTTCTCTTCTATGGGATATCAAATTTTGTAGAATAAATATGATTCTCACACCAATTATCTATATAATATATCATAATACATTTTCTAGAAACTAAAATATTAGAAAATTTAGATGAAACACTATTTTTTGTGGGTAATTATTTTACAAAATCCTATTGTGTATGTTTCCTTGTAACATTATATGTCATAAATTTTAATTCTAACTATTTCTTTATTTTTTATTCATCATCCTCTAGGTATTTTCGGAATCATGAAGCTTATACTGAACCCTGTTAATATGTTCTTCCATTTCTATCATCTAATTACTGACATCTTTGATCAACTTTCATGATCATCAATTATATGATAGAAACAAAACATTAATTGGTTTTATTCTTCCTCTTATTTGATGAAATCTCATCTTAATTCAGAAACATCTTCACAATATTTTTTTTACACTCATTTATTTCTTGAATTAATTTTTTTCTCAAGATATGCAATTAATTTTATTCTCAGGTGATAGTATCTATAAGATTATAAACCTCTTTATACTTCATATTTGATGAGTCTTATAATTTCTATATATTTTTATTTAATTCTATAACCTTTTTTGAACATTATTCTTCTGAATAATTGTTTATAGTTGAGTTGGATTTAGATTTAATACTCAACAAACTTCTCTTGATTAGGTAAAATTCATCTTATATTTGTTGATGAATTTTTTTCTTTACCATTTTTCTTCCACTTCCGTCATTATGATTTTTCATCAGAATTATCCCAATATACACTAAATTCATTATTGTGGAAATTAAAGGAAAACTGTTTGATTCCACCACACTCAACACATTTTTGTCGAAATTTACTTCTATACATTAGTCTTCCTTGTCAATTGTTCATGGATATTAGATATATGAATTTTTCATTTAACTAATCCTCCACTTTATCTTATATGAACTAAGGATTATCCTCAATCAAATCTTGTATTTATATATTTCTCATTGATTAAAAATCCATTTCATCTTTCATCTTATTTTTGAACATTATAGATCATCCCATTTCATATGAAATGGCAATGTTATGAAATTTATCAAGAGGTAAAGTTTCAGTATCTTATGAAGAAGAAATTTTAGAATAAAACTAGTCCATAATGTTGTTCATAAATTTTATCATAATTGATGAATATTCCAGTACATCACTAAATCCTATAATACTACAAGTAATTTCATTTACACTGGTGATGTATTCATAAATAGATTATTCATTTCTTAATCTGATTTCTTCATAATTACCATTGGATATTTTTAGTTTTTCTTCAAAAAAATTGGTATTCCCATTGAAAACATATTCCATATAATCTAACATAATCTATTATGTTCTAAGACCCATCCCCATATGATTTTTTTTCTTATAATGACATAAGTATTAATATTTTAGAATTTCATTAAACTTCTATATTTCTATTAACAACAGATTTCATTGGAAAAACCAGTAAAAATTACTAGAAAACTAATTGTACTAGCATAAAAACATCCATGAAAATAGAAATGAGATAATAAGTCATCATATTTGTCCATCCATAATAAAGTTTCACTAAACTGTTGGAATTGTTTTACTTTAGATAGAATTGATCTAATCCATATTAAGGATTAAACATAGAAACCATGGTTCTGATATAAATGGATTTTCTAAAGGATCATATAACAGGTGAGAAGGGGAGGGGTTGAATCAATTTTTTCATTTTATGATATCCAAAAAATATATAATCAGAATCCCTATAGCCCATAAATATTTATTTCCTTATCAACTTTTATTAAACAGTCATTCTTGAAAATGTATGAATGTAAGTAATGATCATAATATTTTCATGTTTTCTCCTTAGTTTGATAATAATCAACCTTTCCATTGCCACTCCTATGGGAACATGGGTATTAACTATTTTTCATAATTGAATACAACTTGTGCTAAATCCCATTATTCACCTTATATCTCAATATATGAAATAATATATCGAATCCTATTAATTTACAAAGATTCTTACAAAACAATTATTTTAAAACAATAGAATAAAGACATTGTACAATTTTCCCCACAAAACCTCAGCCTGAAACCTTTGACTGTTTTTTTAGTCATATATTATTAGTATAATTAACATAGTATGATTCTACCTTACTCAATATTCACTTTTTAGACATTACTCAAAAACTCGGTCTGACCTGATTTAATCTAATTGACTCAATAATATCCCCACAATATGATGTTTCTCAAATCTTAGGACAGAAAAATTTACTTCATATCATCTAAAGGTATCTATTTCATGTAGTAAAATTCAATTTGAATTCTTTAGCAGTCCAAATTTTAGTCTTACATGAAAAATATACAAAGAATGGGTGTGTTGACTAACTATTTATAGCCGACTCAAAAAATATAAAGTAGTAAACATAAGAAATTTTATTAAGTCCTAAGATATAAAAAAACACTATCCACTAATCATCAAACATGTTATCATTAATCTTTTTTATATTATTTAGAGATTTTAAAAAATTGAATTTTATGCAAGTCCTTTTCAATTGTTCGTAAAAGTGTTATCATTTTTCATTTGATTATTCATTTTAATTAAATTTCTCACAAATTTTATGCATTCATCAGTATGATGTGTTTCATGCATAATAAATACAATGTAACTTCCTCTTACTCAATACAATGTAAATTCTTTGTCGATATCGTCATCTATTTATTACAATCTTTTATTCTTTCTCAGCTCATTACGACATGGAATTCTTTCTCATCTCATTACAATATACCTTTATTATTTGTTCATTACAATTTATAATTCTTTCTGAGCACATTATGATATACTATTATATCTTATCTCATTGAGATATACCATTCTTTAAAATCTCATACTGATTTGAATTATTTCTTAGCTCATTTTTATCTGACATTCATTGTCATCTAATTATGATATCGATATCTTTTTCATCTCATTATGATATTCATTTAAATAATCAGAGTTAGTCTGATTTGGTTTCCTTTAAAAAGTCAATCTAATAATATTTCATTACTGATATATGTATGATGGGATACTCATAAAGGTGGTATTATTATTATGATGAAATTATATACTGATTTTTTTTTAATTTCTTCAATTTTTAAATTTTAAATATTCATACTTAAAAAAACATCTTGTCCTAGTACTTCTGGATCTGAAATATGTTCAAATATTTGGAACTGATACACTCATTATGATTCATATATATATTCAATAGATTTTATCCTTATTTTTTCCATGATTTTTATGTAATCCATGATTATGAATGGATCATCTTATTTATGTTAGAATCTGGGAAAACATTTCCAATACTGAAACCATATTCAGTATTCAAAACTCCTCAAAAATTTAAAACATCTTTACTCAACAACATCTATTTTTCATAAAATATCTGAGTCTGGTGGATCAAAAAATTCATACTTGTAGATATAATAACGATTTGAGATTTTATCAACATCATCATCATTATTACAACCTTTTTGACTACTTCTTCTCGATCTAATAATTTATGTATGGTTCTTCTGAGTAAAATAAAATGAGTCCAAAAAACATTATTCATAAAAGTAGATATCTACCCATCATTATTTTTTGGTTCTATCATTCATCAAATATCAACACTATTAAAAATATCATTATGATTGATGGGATCTAAGCTCTTTTAAGAGATATATTTATTATAATAAAAATTTTAGTTATCAAAAAATAAAAAAACATTGTAAACACATAAAAATTTAAAAAAGTTCTTCAAAAGGCATTGAATAATAACATCTCAATATGTATTGTATACTAAAGATATTAAATATGTATAGAATTATAAAAGATGAGGGTTAGATAATGAGAATAAAACAAATCATATTGATGAGAAATATTACATCTTATATTGGTAACTCCTCTTGGTTTGTACCAAAGGCCTCCCCTGGGTGGATTTATTCTGAAATGTATTCTTATAGGTAAAATGGATGGATTTTTGGATTAGATGTTTTCAGGGTTTTGATTAGTTTAATAATATTGAGAGGTGTGATGATGTTACTGGGTGAGTTCGTTATTATGGATGAAAAGGATTGGCATACATGTAAATATAAAAATATAAATTCTATAGAGTGGTCTACCATACATCATGTTCCTCCAATAATTTATCAAATTAGGGAAAAGATGTGAATTTGTAAATTGGATTCTAGACAATGTTTTCAGGACTTGTTCCATGGTCTATTTACCTCTCAATAATACTGATTGGCTATTATGTAATCTTGATTTTTCCTTAATCATTACAATAAATTTTAATTACTTTCCATAATATTTTTTGTCAAAAAAGATGAAATTATTATAAAATATATATAATATTTCTTCGAAATATGTAATCCATTTTTAAAAAATATATTCATATATTTAGTAAAAATTAATTTAATGTTAATCCCACTGATGGGATGAAAAATTAGGTTTTTAATGTAGAAATATTTAAATGTTTTCTCTATTTTTATATCTATATTTTATTTTAAATTAGTTTCAAATGAAATAATTTTGTTTAATTGATATAAATTTTATCTAATTATATGTACATGAAAACTTAAAACATTATATAAATATATAAATTTATTTAATGAAAATGCATTTTTTAATTAAAATTCATTTTTATTACCTATTCACCATGATTTTAACGTTCTCAGAAAAATTATTACAATTATCCCAAAGTAAATACTGATATTTATATTTTAAATTTTATTTTCATTTTTTGGAAATAAAAATTAAAAAATCATAAAAAATTATATTCAAAATGGGTTCTCCATTGAAAGGTTGAAAATTTCCTTTAAAAACAATACCTCTTTTATTCTTAAAATTGGATTTATTGTTATCTTATACATAAAAATATAAGCGATAAGTATCAAATATATTGATTGAATGGATAATTTATATATATATATATATATATTATTGAAAGAATAATATATAGTTGATTTTTAGGCTATTGAGATATAATTATTGTTTACATTTAATAATATTTTTCTTTGAAAATTATTTTATTAATTTTTAATATATTTTTTCTTTCGATTATTCCAATTGATAACCTTGGAGTTTAAAAATATATAATATTTATAGAATTTATACAATGATATTCATTATATACATTTTAATGGAAATGTGTTTTCTATAATTTTATTTAAATAATAATAATAATAATATATTTTATTTTGGTAAAAACTCAGCATTGTGTGTTATGAATGCTACTGAAGGAAATGTGCATTGTGTGTAACATAGTTCAAAAATAGTGTTTCTTTTACTAAATCCATATCAATATTTTTCATATAGTGAATTCATAAATTTTTGTGACCTATAATGGATTCCAAATGAATATCTCTCATATAATAAAGCTATATTCTGTGTTCTATGAAATGATAATTATAATGAAGATAAATTAATTCAAAAAAAATTTATAGAAAAAAATATCAAGGTGTCACATTATACAATCTTTTTAATAATTTTTTCCTCTAAATTCTAATGGTTTATCAATAGTTTAATACATGAAAGATCAAGTCATACAAACCCACATCATTAAGATGAATACTAAAAAATATTTTATGAAAAATGTGATATAACCATATCAGTTAAACAATGTATCTCAAATTATGGTTTCCACATAGGGGAACATAGTTTGGGTGTGAGGATAAGACAAGTATAAAAAGTGTTAATATTTATTGATATTGATAAATTTCATTGATCACCATTAATTAAATTATCAATGCAATTTTTTGACCTCAAACACATAAATATGTGATGATTTATAAGTCTATCGGTTCAACTGAAATAATGGTAATAATGATAAATCACTTTCAATATCCATTTTAAGAGTTGTAGAATTATTTTATTATTTATGAACATAAGTAAATATATTCAAATTATTTCATTATTCTTCAAATGAAAAATATCTCCCAATTATTATGACTTTCTCAATTTCAAATTCATCACATTGTCTAAAAAATAATGGTAAATTTTCCATTCATGGAGCCTTAAAAAATCATGAAGTCTATAAATATAATCATATGTGATTACATATGTATTTAATTATTACAATAAAAATTTACCTCATGTTATCTAATATTAATAAATACTCATATAGAATAGATAATACAATATTCTCTAAAAACTTATCTAAAAAATTTACCTTAACCATTTCATAAATGATTACCCATATAACCATTAAAAATATAGAATTCCAAAACATCATAAAGAACGTCACTAATTCAGATGAACATCGATCCCTATATAGAATAAATTATAATTATTTTTCACATTCCAAAAATATGAATACCTTAATCATATATTCTATTAAATCATGGTAATAACCATAATTAACATATATCATTATTTAATAGATGTATGTTTACATATTTAGTTATTAGTGGATACATCTCTTAAATCCAAAAATGTTGTTAAATTTTTACATGAGAACACAAAACACTAGTCAAAAAAATCATTAACTACTTCCAATGTAATCAGTACCATCCAATTTAAGATTTCATATCCAATATATCATTATAAAAAATAATAGTCATAACATAAAGAACATATTATGGTTTATATTTCACATAGTTATATTCCCCCCATGAACATCATGTTACAATAAAATCAATTTTCGAGATTGTTAGAACAATTCAAAATATTCTTCTAAATTATTAGAAAAAATAATAATATGAATAATAATTATATATCACACCATTCATAAAACATAATTATTTAATAAAAATATATAAAATCATCGATTATTCAAATTCACCCTTAGACCATTAACAAGCCTACGTCTTTTTATTAATTTATATCTCTTCCATTTCATATTTCACTATAGACTAATCATAATCATTAATATACCAATTGATCATACAACCATATTGATTATCTTATTGATCATTCCAATTGGTACATTTCTTTTCAAAATGACTATTTCTTCCACACATAATAGATTTAACCTATGATGATGTCTTAAAGAGTCTAACATTCATATCCATTTCATTCAATAATATTTTTATTTTTCCTTTGAAGTTAATGGATGCATTTCCTTCTCTTTTATAGTTAAAAAATATTAATTTTCCTTTAAGACATTCCCTTGGTTGCTTCTTTCCACAATATTGACACAATAGAAAATTAATATGCTCTCCTCTAAGCTCTCAATTACATGAATCCTTAGTGAACTCCTTCTATACATTATTTGGTGAGTTCTGGAATAGTGTGTGGAACATGTTTTTAATCATGTTCCATGATAACAGATTAGTCATGATCACAATATCTTTCACCTTAGTGATCATCCCATTTTACTTTTCATCATAAAATGGCCATCACATTCATTATAAACATAGTTACATTTTTTTGATACCATTTACTAAAACTAGAATGAATAGGGTAATTAGAAATTATCATTTTTAAAAATAACATAATCATTTCAAATATCTTGTTGACTGTCTAAATTTTGAAACATTATTTTAAATATATTACACCGATGGGTTATTCATGGAGATATCCATAGATAGATCGTTAATAACATAAGCAGTAGATATGTAATTCTGGCATACATATAAGCATTGAAAATTCAATTTCTAGGAAACATACCTTGACCTACATAACATGGTTCTCTTGGAAATATCACTACTATTTATGTTGTGGGTTTGAGATGATTCCCCATTACCATATAATTTTAGGGATGGGATTCCATCATGAGTACCCTCTTGTTTTGGGCTTGGAATTCCAACCCATATACCCAATTGTTTTAGGCATCAGGTTTCTGGCCATCTACCCCATTTTTGGGATTTGGATTCATTCAAAGTTAACATCTTTTTTCAAGTTTGGGTTTCCTTCTATTGTACCCTATTTTATCATGTATTAGACTCCACCAATTTAACCTCTTTTTTAGTATAGGATTTCCTTCTTATTTATCCTTTAATCTCATAAAATATTTATCATTAACAAATTAATTTGTGGGAGATATAGATCCCTTCTATTATATAATGAAATCATAAAAGTTTTTTCGACATAAAACATGGATCAAATCATTACCCATAAACAGATATTTGTCTCATAAACATCATATCAAAAATAATTAAATGGAATGGGTATCATTATAATTTCATCACATAAAAACCAATGTATGATATGCTGGTTTCATTATCATTTCATAAAATCAAATCAAATGAAAAAAATGTATTTCAAAATCATATAACCAGTGGATGAGAAACAGGAATCATATACATCATGCCATCAAAGAAAAAATCATTTGAGAAATTATATAAATTTAACTCTAGGACCTTGTCCCCAATAATGCTCACAATAAATAAAAGTATTTTATTTTATTTTAATATGAATTGTTAAATGTTTGTTGGTTAATTTAGTTTGTAAAATAACCTTTCTTTGAAATTAAAATTTTGAAACATAGTTCACATTCAAAATCCATTTAAAAAAACATAAAATATATAGTGTAACTTTAAATTTTTTTTATTCATTTCTTGGTGAAAATAAAATGTCTACTTGGAAAATTTTTATTTTAAAAATTTATCCTTTTAAAAACCATTTCCTTGAAAATAACCTTTAATAAATATTAAAATAAATTCCACATGAAAAAAATGTAATTCTGCAAGAAAAATGTAGAAAAAAAATCATTTAAAATACCTTTAAAAGTTATAAATTAAAATTGGAATTCTTTTAATAAATTTTTTGAAACAAAATTTTTAAATACCATAAATTTATAGATGATATGATAAATAATATAAAATTTTCGTAAAAATAGATCCTAGTGATCCTATGTTAAAAATATTGAAAAATGGTACCATACATGGATATAACATTAATAAACATGGAATAATATATTTCATAACATTTATTAATAGATTTATAATAATATATCATCAATGGAAGCATAATTGTATAAAATCCTAATAAATGATGAGATTGTATCATAAAACACTAAAATCATTAGTGACATTACATAAAAATCCAAATGAAAAAAAATTCCTTAAATCCTATAATATAATTAAAATAAGTATATTCATGATATAAAAAGTCAAAGTTATTTATATAAACCTCATATTAAAATATATGTGCATAACATGGCATGTTTCTGAATGATTTCAAATGGAGACAAAATTACTTTACTATTTTCGTAACATTTTAACTATATACCCCATGAAATATAGATCAATGAATGTATATGTAAATTTGAATAAACATAGACAAAAAAAATTATAATACATTAATATGAAGTATTTACCCCAAAAAAATATTAGCTAGTGAATATAATATATATCTCACATAAGTAAAAGTGAGAAAATAAAACCATTACTTTATGTTGTCAATTTCATTGTACTTTTTAAAACCTATAGTATAATAAATATTTTTTTTATTATAAATAATTCACATATCCATACATTTTTATGTAATACCATATAATATTCACATATGAATTTGTATTACCATTTTATTATCAATTCCATGTTAAACTAACGCTTTGGGTAATAACTTGTTTGTTTATTATATGTGTTTGTATTTGTTCTTCATGGCCCAATTACATATATAATGATTTAATTATTTAAAAATATTAAAATAAAATTTATATTTCAAGTGTTTTATTTGTATTAATATTTATTACAATATATTAATTATAGATATGTGAAATGGAATACACAATTCTTGGAAATGGTTGGACATATGTACGCATGAACGTTGTTTTCATTTTCTTATCATATTGACTGATAGAAAGTAAAACATATGGATTGATATATATATATATATATATATATATATTATAATTATATTAGAATTATTTATTAATTTAAGTAATATAAATTTAATAAACCCAACCTTAATACATTCCATATAATGTGTGAGTCAGCTACATCTCTTTGAGGAAGCGATAGTACACACCTCAACAAACGAAGATATCATATTTAAAAAAAATGAAAAAATGAATGTATGAGTTATATAATAATTAATTAAGTATAAATAAATAATATATATCATATCTATCATATTGAAATTTATTTCCTATCATAATTCACAACATGATATGTGGTAATAGATAAACTAATAACTATATTTTATAGGCGGTAGTTTATCGTACATAAGAATGATAAGATCATTAGCCATTTTATAGAAGTGTTTGTTTGTATTTTAAGAACCAGTAGAGTAATGATATATAAGTATATTTTGTAAAATGTTGTTTTTTATTTATGCATGGAGTCAGAGGATTGGATGTGGTGGCAAATAAAAGTAAAATAAAGGACATTGATGAAGGATGCAAACTCTTCTTCTGGTAACTCCTCTTGGATTCAATGGAACAGCTTAATAGGTTAGACATACTCCAAATGGAAGGTTTATAAGTATAATTTAATAATTTTTAGATGATACTTTGTTAGGTTTGTGTCGAGGTAATATAGCTTGATCGGTGTGATGATGTCAATGTGTGAGTGTCCTTTTATAGAGGTGGATGTGGGACATTCATGTAAATATAAAATGTTAATCACACTTGAGAGGTATCCCTTACTAATTATCCTTAATTTATTAGTAATATTTGATAATTGTGGATAAGTTATTGAAATATTTCCATAAAAAGGGTTTTGGACATGTTTCTATGCTATTTGGCCTCTCAATATTGTAGTTGAACCATTATGTAATCAAGTTTTTACCTTATTCATTTTAATTAATTTTAATTTCTATCAATAATATTTAGAAAAATTAAATTATTATACATTATAAGTAATTATTATTAAAAATATATAATAAATTTCTACAATTTTTAAAAACATAGTTTTCAAATTAATTTATTGTTAATCCAACAGACAAGATTACGAAGAGGGATTTTAAAGATAAAATGTACAAATATTTATTAAGTTTTTATATCAAAATTTCTTATTGGATTGTTTCAAATGAAATGAAATATTTTATATGATATGAAATTAATATAATTATTCATAAAAACCAATTAAAACATAAATTAAAAATATAAATTATTTAGGTGAAAATGATGTTTTGAACTAAAACATAGTAGTATTCAAAATTTATAAAAATATGAATGTTCACATAAAAATAAATATTTCACCCAATGTAAATTTTAATATTTGGAATTTAAAAATGATTTAAATATTTTAAACTAAATCTTATAAATGTTTCAAAAATTATTTTTCAAATGGGATAACCATTAAAAGACTGTAAGATTACCTTTTATACCAATATATCAAGTAATCATAAATGTGAATTTATTCTTATTTTATTCCAATAAAATCAATTATATATGTATAAAAAATATTTATCATATATATGATAAATATATATTATTTAAAATATTAATAGTATGTGGTTTTTTTAATAAATTCTGATAAAATTGTGTTTGTAAAGAGAATAAATGGTTTCGTAGAAATGTAATTCCATAATTTTCAAATAGTTATTTAATTAAATTATAATAATTGATAACCAATGGGTTTATGTGTATATCATATTTTCACAAATTATTTAATCTTATTCATAACTTTCATGTTGATGGTAAAGTGGTGTATACAACAGTATTTTAATAACAATATAAATAGTATACTGTTTTTTGGAATAAAAATTTACCTTACGTGATATGAAAGCTACTGAAGGAACATGAAATTGTGTGTAACAAAAGAAAAACATTGTGTTTTGTGTACCAAAACATAATCTAAGTGTTTCATATAGTTATATATTGTCTTTATTTTGAGTTTAATCCAATCCAAACTTTCTGTTTTCATATAACATAGCTATGTTAAATTTTGTGTGAAATGAAAAATGTAGAAAAGCTAAAATGAATTATAAATAATAATCCCAAAAATATCATGGTGTTACACGGTTGATGAAAGAGTACTCCATATTCTAATTTACATTTGATAGATTAGTTTTTAAAATCCATTTTGAATATTTTATATTGAATTTATATAGTAACTAAAATATAGATACTAATGGTTTAAAGCCATGTAATAGAGGAAGACGTCTATTAAAATCAATCTACATTGTCATGTACAAAGATTTATCATACCATCCAATTTTTCCCACTAAATCTTCATTTTCATTCAATGTATTCTAAAACAATCACTTTTCCTAATGATATTAATCTATTTATTATTGGGTATCAACTCCCAAGTATCATTGTTTTATATATTCTATATTTCATCGTTCATATTACCAATCAATTGATGATGCTCCATTACCTATTGATCATATCATTCATAGCTTCTAAAAAGAAATATATATTTTTTGTACCCATTGGTATTTCTGTTTGAAACATTTTCTATTAACCTCCAATTATTTTTTAATAACCACTTAATTCCTCATCCTTGGGGGAAATGAATGAAATTATCACCCATAATATTAAATTAGTGAAATAATACAAGAATGATAGCCTATACAAATGGACATATACCATCATTTTGGATAACCAGAGCTTAATGGACCTATAATAGGGTTTTTGGCCAAAACCGTTGGTACTGGTTCCTTAGAGAAAACTTATACAACTGTTATGACAAAAATATTTTGAGTAGAAACTGTAATATAACATTATTCTAATGGTCTTGTAAAAACCATTGTTATATGTTATAGTTATTCCAACAGTTTAGGCAAACCATTGGTATAGATTGCATAAAATGACCATATACCTTTGGGTTTTCCAAATCTTCAGTATAGATGAAGACTATAAATTTTTTTAATATAAAACATTTGGAATCGAATCCATTTAAATACCCCACACTAATGTTTTTTTCAAAACTTTTTTTATACATTCCAAAAATAAAAACACCAATAAAAATGGTTTCTAAAACAATTTGTATAGATATTTTGATTTTTAAATACTTATTTTATCATATAATATTTAACACATAAGAACTAATTTAAAATTATATAAACCTATTTATATTTACCATATTCTATTTCCAAAAATAATGTTAGATTAATGGTTAGGTCATTGTAATATAAATTAGAGATATAAGGATCAAACATTCGAATGCTTTTTTTGAATAACCTATAACAATGGTTTGTAAAATGGTTGGTATATATATTTCATATTACCTATACCAAATGATTGAAAACATATGGCATATCCTACATATACTAATGCCAGATAATCCAGAAACCAACTAAACCACTTGTATAGACTATACGAATGGTATTGGGGGCTATACCATCAATTAAAACCCCTTGGTATTGGTTTTTTTCAATAGTGAATAATTATACTTATCTTGTAACAATTATATATACTCAATAATGAAAAAAACCTTATCATATTTTTAATATAAATAATATCAACTTCACATCCTCTTATATCTATTGATGTCTATGATATCTTTCTATACAAATTTTCCAACCAATTCATATCAAAAAAATAATATGTCATCAGGTTTCTATGATATAATGTTTTTATACTCAACTATTTACAGGTTATCAATGTAATATATCATCCATAATCTATTGGTAAGTCATCCCATTATTTTAAACATTTATTTTAGTAATGGAGTTGCCTCCATATACCCGTATGATCTATAAACATATAGTATGGTTATATTAAATATCAAAGAGAGACATTTCTACTTTTGATCAATAGAAGTTGTGATTTTTTATGTTTACTAATGTGCTAATAGATTATCTATAAATGATCCATCACATATCTTGTGCATTGTATATGTTTCAAGAGATATCGGCCTACATTATATTTTTTGACTTCGGAAAAACCATTTTTTTGTGTCTAATGCACTAGAAAAATAGTTAATACCAATATTCACAAATTAGCATTGACACAATACCTTTTTTATTTACATCCCTTATCTATTTGAATACTCTTTTTAGAGTATCCAAAATCATTTTCGACTCATCTCATAAAACATTTTGGAAATATTTGGATCCTTGTAATTATATTTTAAAAACCTAATATCAAGAATACATGTGAAGCCAATAATAAATTATATACAATATGAATCCTTATTATAGGATTAAATTGTAAAGAGGACACATTATTTTGTATAAATAATCTCTGCAATAATATATGTACATATCTCAACAATATGGTGTAAATAATTTTTATATCTTCCTTCTTAGATTATAATGGAACCCAAATAACTATTTCCCACAATATAAAGACATAAAAAAATTCATTTATTTTTTACGAAATTCATATTTTTTTGGAATATATGACAAATACTATTATTCAATAATTGATTTTAGTCTATTATATTATGATTTCATGAATTCTACATATCTATGACATGGAATGGATCTCCCTTATTTCTTTTTCACCTTTTCATAACATTTCCATAATCCAAACATTTCATCATAATACCATAACTTCTGGGGTAACATAATTTCATAAATTGAAATTTTAAGAAACACTAGATAGAATATATTTCAATAAATCACTAAATAAGGAAATTTTTTATTTCACCTTTTTCTAATTTTTCATCAAATTCAATTTTTTTGATACATTTTGACTCATTATTTATAGAATTAGTTCTCATAATTTATTTTCTATCACTACATTAAATTGTTTCAATATGTTTTATATTTATGAGTAACACCCACTAAAATAATCCAATTTGATGATCTATTTTATCCTCATGTGCTATTTCGATAACAAGTTCCTCCTCATTTCCCTTTTCTTCCAAATCATGATGAATTATTGTTTTATAATAATTATTTCATGGGATGGTAACACCATAATAATTTGTTACCAAGTCGATCACATATCACACAAACCATTTCATTAAGTTGGAATCTATTATAAATATTATAATTAAATTTTTTAGAATACTGATGAGTCTTTCATCATTGATTGGGTTGGTTCCCCTAATTAAATGTCTCTAATACCTCATTGATCTATTATAGTATTAATAATCAAAACAACACAACTTCATTATATCCATAACTACTATAGAATGAAATTAATATCAATAAAATATATTTTTCTTATGTAACTATAATCCTATGATGAAATATGTATCTATATTCTAATTTTATTCTTACATCAGTCATGGAACAAATTTATAAAACAAAATTTTAGTATACACTGATAAAACTTTTCTTTATGTTGGAGAAATTATTATCATTCACAATTTTACTATTTGAACTAGTGTTATCATTAAAGTAAGATTTAAAAAATATTATGTAATATTGGAGTCCACTTTTGGAATACAAACATGGCCCCCATGGAGTTATTCTTCACTTTAGACACCTAAAAAATATTTTAATTCTTGTTATTTGAAATTAAAGAAGAACTTTTTTTGCTGTTATTGGCTCTTAACTCGATATATGATTCTTTATAATATGTAATTGAATTTTAGACAACATATAATTCTAATTTGTATTTAAAGTGTTTTTATATGTTTAAATTGCTTCTTAATTTCCTTCATTTAGTCTACTATATTGATGTTATGATTTTTTATCTTCATCATGTAACATCTTTAGGTATACAATATCATTTTATAATATATATTTTTTCATTCATGAAATATTTATTATTTGTAAATATTTTGGTTTTATTTCATTTACTACTTTCTTACTTAAAAATCCTTTACAATTTTGGAGATCCATTCATTAAATTAGATATTTAACATGAACTTAATCAATGTAAACACTTTTTAATTTCAATATTTCATCTTTCCTCACAAAAAACTCTCATAATTCCCCAATGTTATAAGTATCATCTCATAACCATCATCACTAGATGTTTAAACATTAACTTATTTGTCACTATCAGCATATTCATCTTGTTTGGAAAATGAATGTCTCTTCTAATATTTTCAAACATAATTATTACAAAATTTTGTATGAGAGACTAATTTTTCATCCAAAATATTATTTCATATTAATATACATTTTTCTTCTTTATTGACAAGTTTATCATCATTCTTCCTTGTATAATTTTATAAAAATTATTAAATGGAAATATATTTAATTATAATTAATGTAATCATTATTTTATACTTCATTGTGCATCTATTCAACTTTTTTGATAAAAATAACACAAATTCCACAAATATATTACATATATTACCCAATAAATCAAAATCAATATATTATTTATTAATTACAACATTCATTGAATTATCATTCTTAGTTACATTAATGTATATTTCATTATCATAGTACAACATTATTTTGATATAATTATATTATGCTATTTTATATGTAGTGAGAATGATATACAAATAATCAATAGATATTATTTCACACATTTTATAATACAAATTTTGAAAATTTGGTAATAAATATACCGATATAAATTTTTTATATTTTATCAATTATTATTGATTCTTCATGATTTTCTCAACGAATTCGTATATTTCATGCAATATCCATAACCCCTTTGAAGAGATCACCATTAGTTTCATCATCTCCCATTTTTAAAACCCTATATCTCATTCTTTGAGTCATTATCATTTCATTCATCACATTAATGTACCCTTTATAAATTATAATAAATATATACCATATTCCATTACTAGTTTAAATTACTTTGTCCAATTGAAATTAACATTATTTTATATGTCATAGAATTCCATTTCTAAATCATTCATCATTCATAATATAGCTTCTGATTGTAGTTGGTAAAGGGCCACCATCCATATAAGCTACAAAAAAATGTAAAAATACTTAAAGATCCTTATAGAAAGTTTTTAGTATATATAATATAATGAAATTCATGAAGTTATGATAGTTTTTCTTATAAAATGACAAAAAAAATATAATTAAATGAGCTATTAATATAATTGTTATTATTATTATAATTAAAAATCCAAACATCCAAGTGATAATGAAGGAACACCCCTATAATATTAATTGATATAAGACCTGTAAATTTTTTTGACCACTTATTAGGGTGTGAATTGGTGTTTATCTATTTTATGTATCATTTTTTTAAAAGAACATCTACCTATGGTTAGATAAAATTTAGGTCACTAAAAAAACACATCAAAATAGTCACATTAATAGAATATTTTAAGAGGTTCTCAACTCAATATATGTTGGTAGTCCTTTGAATAATTTATAATCTATCCAAGATAACATATCAAAAAATACTCTATGGTTTATATTACGTAATGTATATCTATCACATGCATTTAACTCTATTCCATTGACTATGATTGTTATTATTTCAATAATAATACAACAAAATATATATTTAAATGATTATATGGACCATTTAAATAGGATCAAACACCTATTTTCCATGACAGCTAAATTATGAAAACTATCGTTTTTGAATGCCATATTTTCATCCTTATAAACTTACTATATAGTTGTGAGAAAGACCATCTACTGATAATTTTCTCTGATTGTTCATATTACATCTATACAACAACTCTATATTAATCAATATCACATGAAAATCATATATATTAGGGAGATAAATACCTTTAATAATTCATTATTATGAAAATATTTATGGCACAACCTAAATACATATATATTGAGATTATTATAATTCATCCATATAATATTTTCCATAACATCTAGAATAAACTACTTCTATGATTTTATGTAATTGTATAAACAAAATATAAAAATAACATAGCCTCTTTATCCTTTATTTAATAAAAAAATTCAATAAACATAAATAATTATGTATTCATCATTTAAAACATTGTAATTTTAAAGGATCATATTGATCAAAATCATTTCATTATTCTTAATAAAAAATAATAAGTGTACCTCATTCATTCACAGATAATTACAAAATCCACTGCATGAAATCATCATTAATATATAATCAAATATTCTCATTCATGCAATTATCCAGTCATGTTGGAATTTTTAGCATGAAATTTGAACATGATTTCCAAAATTTCCATCTTTCATCCATCAAATAATCCCATATGGGAACCCTTACCTTTTGTGTTCGATTCCAATTTTTAGACAATTATCATACATGACATGTTTTCATAGGTTCTTAACAAATTTTACACCATGAAATATTCACATAGGTAGGTAATTCATGAGAGATTATTCTATTATGAAATTCCATCCCCAACACAAAAAAAACTATTTTTAAATAAGGTCCATTGACATATGTAGTTAATTTTCACATGTTATCAATTCGTGTGTGTGGTAGGGTATTCGACTACATTTTTCCCTTATATACAAAAAAATACATGGATAACCCATTGTGTAGTAGCCTATTTGCATATAAAGATATTTACATATGTAGATTGCATATAAAAATTCACATTCATATTTTTCACATATTTAAAATTCTTTTGAAAAATCTTATTTTCCCTCTTTGGAACTTATTCCATTATTCATTCTTAAACCAAAAAAATAATTCTAATAATAATGATAACCAATAAAATGAAATTAATGCTTTGTAAGATGATCTTAAATATAATTTCCAAATTTGAAAACACATCCATGAACAAAAACTAATTAATCTAGTGACCACAAAAGAAAATAACATAATAACTATCACAAATAATTAACCATTTCACCAGCATAAAAATTAATACCATATTATTCTAAATAACCCTAAAATAAATCCCAAAAAACACTTTTTTGAGATACTTCTCTTAGTTTTCTTAAACACCACGAGTCCTAACTCTCCTCATATACTCCTCAACAATAACATTTCTATATTATCATCATTTATTATCAAATGAATAAAATTGTTATTTTACTCCTAGATTACAAATATTACTTGTTCCAAGATACTCCTCTTAGTATTTAAAAACCCCTACTCCTAATTTATCTTCTTTAGTAAACCTGAATGGGATACTTCTTTGTATTTCATTACTAAATTAATTTTTCGATACATTTTACTCATTGGTTTATTACATGTGACTATAATTTACCTTTAAGAATTCATGGATGTATGAAATATAAATTACTATTTGTTTTACTTTTCACAGGACCAAAAATGGTATGATGTGCCTTATAATATTTCAAATTTCTTTGTGGGTTTTGATTCCATTTATATGGATATGTAGATTTGAACATTCAATTGTCGTATACAAACTATATATCTCTTCCCATTGTACTTTAAAGTGTACAATTCATCCCAATATAGTTATAAATTTAAAATAATATTATATAATGGCTTTAAGAACATCAGAGTAGCTGATAGTTGGATTAAATAGATTAAAATTTCATTAATAATATGTAATTCCATCATTAATTACTGTTTTTAGTGAATCAATTTCACTAAAGGTGAAATTCTCTAGTTACTGGGAATATTTTTTTGCTAATATCATTAGATGTAAAAGAAAAAACATTAGACCATTAGAATAAATGTTGTATTTGTGTCATTTATCTTTAATATTTTGGAGGAACACATTTCTATTTCATATTTTATATGTGTTAGAGGATCTTGGTGATTATAGATTCTACTGAAAAGCATGCATTGAAAGGATAAAGGTATGTGACTGATTTATGAATATGTTAATGTTTTTTTGAATGTGATGGAGAAAACATAGCTTTTACAAGGTTATTATCCCATCTATGTCATCCCAATAAAATTCATACCTTTTAATTTGTCATGTTTTCATTTTTAACAGATAAATATTTAACCACATACTATACCATGGAAAATTATGATCAAATATAATCATTATTCAACACGGCATGATCTACCTTGAACATTCACCAGTGAATAATGAACCTTGATAACTCTATAGAAAGAACTACAAATATTCCTAGAATAATAAATGATGATGTTTATAAGAATTTTAGTAAACCAGTAAATTAAGGATAAATGATAAACACAAAAAAAACTACAATAATCATAAAAAAATACGTGAATAAGAACATATATTCATGTTATTAATAATGTAATTTAATATCAATTACATAATTTAAAATTCAATAGTGATGGGTGAGAATGTCTCCTTAGATAAACAACAATGGTATTAGAATGACATAACTAGAGAGAGAAAAAAATTACTTGAAACAGTTAGAATTTTAAAATCCTGAAATAGTTTCTATATTACATTATATACTAACAAAAAAATTGTATAATTATTTTATATACTCAAATATCATCCATATAAAAGTGAATGCTTGATATGATAACAAGGTGAAACCATTGCTAATCAAATCTATAACATTCTATAATTTAGGGACTTCTTGTATCAAACATGAATCCATTAATGAGATATATTATCAATATATTAGACATTATTAAAACATTAAATAATTTACCAAAAATGAGATTATTAGAATAATTAATTTTTATTTATTACTATATGTTCAACTAATTTTAATGGATCACATCTACTACAAAAAAATATGTTTACAAACATGTTTTATGTGATTCAAAAATTATTTGTATTTAAAATTTACATTTTCAATATGCTGTAATGATTATTTTCATGAAACATGAATATTTAGAGTCATAGAAACCAAATTAAGTTTCCAATCATTTTAATATTTATATTACTCCCACCCACATTCCCAATTAGTCTATATTATGCAATTATTTTTAAAATTTAATATTTTGATTCTTGAAATTGATATATTGTGCTATTTTATTGATATAGTTAATTGTTTTTATTTGATTTTCATAACGGTTATTCCCAAAAGGTATATTGTGACATGATATATACTTAGGATCATCCTTGTCACGTTTTTTCCATCCTCTATATGTGCTCCAATCGAGAGTAATTACAATAGTTCCATCGAAATCCTTTTGAAATAGAAAGAAATAAATCTTCTATAATTAATAAATTTTAATTTAAAATCTCATGTCATTAAATTGCGGTATAGGTTATTCTTTATTAGGGGAACTATCAATGGATTGATTCTAAAACAATATTTTTTTTATGTTTTAATCTCATATAGTAATATTCATTCATTTTTAATCACACCTTTCCATTAGCGATAATTGATTAGTCCGATATATAATTTTTATAGCTTGTTTATTCATAAATATTATCATCGATGTTTATTTAATTATAAATTTTTAGGAACACCACACAGAATCATATGGTACAACAGTAGTTATTCTAAAATATATATTATATCTTTGTATTTATTTTAATATAGTGGTTTTCATGGTTGAGCAGTCAATACATTGAGCAATGTGAGTTATTTGTGGTGGCCAATGCATCCTCTAAGATTTCATATATTTATTCCTACATAAGTCATTATCTAGTTTTTTAATGGGATGTGGGACTGATTTCATTCATATATTCTTCTACAAAACAAATTACAATATTAATTAGGATCCCTCTATTTATATTCAATGTTATTCAATTATCAATTTCAAATTCAAAATTGAAAATTCAATTGAATCATTTTAGTATTGTATTGGAAATAATATCTATTTTTATTTAATTACATAATTATATTGTATTTTTTTGTATTTTAATTTTTCTAAAATAAAATAAATCATTTGATTATGACATATATTTTGAATTAAATTATATATAATAGTAAATATATAAATAATCACCATAAAATGTTGTAAAGCGTGTATTAATCATATTTCACAAAAATTACATAGATATACGTGATTTTATCAATATACGAAACATTATCAATTGTGAAATGATACAACCTCACATCCTCTAATTAAGGGATAAATACCGTTATCACAGCTCATTTAATCATGTGGAAACCCCTCATTGGAGTTTGGTAGAATCATGTGAGGTATAAAATAATAAAAATAAGCATAATTGAGAATATATAATTTTCATGAATAATACAATACACTATATAGTTTTTGAAATGGAAAAATGATATAATATTAGTAACGGACACAATGTAGGTGACCCATTTATGCTAATGAAACATGAATATGTCCCTTAATGTAGGTGAATCAACTCTTCGTATAGATGATGTGGGGTAGATTTAGAGGAGATTATGTAATTTCTTTTCCAAAATAATAAAATATAAAATTTTAATAAAAATATAAAAAAATAAATAAATTAAAAATATAATTTTTGAAATAATATATTAGAACTAACTAAGTTCCCCTGTCCTATAATGGTGTACCAATAGTATAGTCATTTTCCACCTTGGGGCCAGTTTATAGTTTTTCCCTTCCGCACTATTTCTATTAGTAACCTTGTTGTAATCCAGATGGTACTCAATGGAATATATAAATGGAATTTTTTTCCAACTCCCAGTGTATTACCCCAAAACTATCCCCTCAGCCCATACATGCAGCACTAATGTTAAAAAACACCCTAAATACACAGGATATGGATAAATATAGAAAACATTTGAAACACATTTTGATACATGTTATCAAAAAATCACCATATTATGGAATCCCAAACCCATGATGCATCACATATCCTCATCAGTGAACAAATATCGATAAAACATCTCTATATTAGACTCCAGATTCAAAAACTCTCCTATGATATACATGTGTTGTAACAACCATAACACTTTTAAATAAAGTTCCCCATGTAATGTTATTAAATATCACATTATATAGTATGGCTATAAGAAAAAAATTATCTTCTTTTCTTATATATTAGAGGATGTTAATGACCATTATGATTCATTTTCATAGATATTATAGTTTATGAATAGTGATCAATTTTTTATTATAAATATTAGGTTTTAACAAATCCAATTGACACAAACAAAGGAATTGATTGCCTCAACAAATATGATCATAACCTACGACAGAGATTTATCAGAGAATTCAAGGGAGATAATATCTATGGGATTTCCTTCATCAATACTAAGCTGATATCCATCAACATTGCTGTGACTAACACCATTTAAAGGAGAAGTTATTTCTCTTCAATATCATGTCCCAAACCATGTTCGATGAACCACCCCATGAATGTCTCATAGTCTCGCACCTTACCCACACGTCATTCACACGTTATTTAAATGTATATGTATCAAGACTATAATAAAATGAATATTTATATTATATTTTAAATATAATAATTATTCTATTTACTTCTTTTTGTATCTTTAAAAATTGTTTTCTTTTGATATAATAATCCTAAATTGTATTTTTGGTTAATATTAAAATATAATTAATAGATTTATTTTTATGAATTAGGGTATTTTTTATAATATATAGCATTTTAATAAAATACTATTATTAAATAATTTTTATCATGTATAAATGATGATATAATTTAATGATTTCAATCATAATATTTATAAGGGTTTAAAAAAATATATAGTTAATAAATATAGCATTTCTCAATTAATGTAAAATATTGTATTAATAGTTAAAATAGAAATATTTATAAAATTATATTCATAAAATGGAAATTATTATTGGGAAAACAATATTGATATTATCAAATTCCAATTTTTTCATAATTTTCTAAAATGATCAACTATCTGATTGAATATTTAGTATCATATAAATATACAGTGGGTATAACGACACCATAATGTCCCAAAAAAGATATAATAAATTATATTAGAGGTATACATGAAAAAATTTATTTTTCTCCCTTCAAATAATGTGATCATATTTTTATTCCATTGATTTTATAAATCCATTTTGAATTGTCCCCAACTCTTTATATATTTTTAGGTTTAAATATCATTTCGTAAAGACTATGACTCCACTTGACAACAAAAATGGGATTTTATTATTAATTTCCACAATTTAACTTTTAAAAAAATCTCAAACACTTCATTTTGTAGAAACCATTTTAAACCCATTTAGAGGATTGAGGTTTTTTAGATTGTAATATTGATCCGAAAACCTCTATTGCAGAAATAATAAATAATTTCTAATGTATATAAAATATAACACCATCAAAATCCAATTTAACATTACTAAAAATCATTAGATAACTTCCTTACTATACCGTCCCCTCAATAGAGTACTTACATGCTTCCCCAAACCTCTCACAAATATCATCCAATGAATTTGGTATCACGGTCTCATGGTCATGAATCTTTTCCTTCATATTTTTATTCTTGTTTCCTCATTATCATATTTTTTATATTAACAATTTTTTATTGTTGGGATATATTATTAAATTTTTAAATGATTCTCCATTTTCATTCCAAATGTTGAGATACCCCTTTATTTCTCACCATATCATTTTATGAATTTTAATGAGAATCCTTTATTATTTTAAAATTACACTATGATTTTATATTCTAAACAATTGTATAGTAAATAATTGTACCCAATTCATATAACATGTGCTACCCATCATACACATATTCATATTTCTTAGGGACATAAATTTATTTCTTACATACTCCATGATCATGGAAAAAAAACATATGATAAATGTTTCCATGTTTTAGGATCTATGTTGCACACTTTAGAGTGAGAATAAAAGGAATGTGACGGGTTCACCGAGAATTATATAATGATACAATGAATTTTTTAATGTTTAGTATCATGAGACATCATTTTTGGATAGGTAGTGTACTATATTTCATTTTGGGACATTTTTGTCATGATTTCTTGGTATTTATCCTTGACATGTGTTTATAATGCAGTTTTTAATGTTGTTTATGAAATTCTCATGTTTCATTTATGATTAAATTACTATATCATGCCACATTGTTTCGGATTAATATTTAGACTGAATTATTATTATAGTCCATGATGTATTAATGTAGTTATTTCCCTCTTGGTATATTTCACTACTAGGATTTATATCTCAAAATATTCTTATGTATGTCCCCATGTTGTCACAAGAGGTTTTATGTTTGATGGGATGATATGATCATGTAATGAAATTTTTTAATAAAGATAACTTATTTTATATTTTATATTTGTATATAATGTAACTAATTCCTAAATACACTCTATTTATCGATCATTAAAGTATTATTAAGTGTAATGTAATATAATAAATCTCTTATTAATGAGTAATAATGATAATAATTTTTATCACTGGCATCAAAGTACATGTTTTTTATTTTTGGAATAAAGATTAGAAAACACTAGAGAATGTTCTAAATAAAAGATTAATAATTAGAAATAATAGATAAATTTTGGTATGTATATATTGACTAGTTTATCCAGAAAATATAACTATGTCTGGATAATACATGTAGAAGTGGCTCTGGAATAGCAGTACATATGTGTAAAATTTAAAAACACCACGTTCTGCGAGACTGAACTGAGAACTGGTGAATGTAAACAAGTCCTACTACCAACATATTTTGACACAACCAGGAGATATGATTTAGTAGATTCTTTTGATCATTATGTATCACTATTAAGGGAACAAAAAATCCCCATAAGCCTATATGTTAGGATATATATCATGGATAAAATAGATGAAGTCTATAAAAAATAATTTATGAAATAAATTTAATTTATATGTTATCCTATTAATGTCATTGAATTCCCTTATATGTTATTCATTATTGTAAAATAATAATCCCTTATTTGACATTAATTCAACTTAAATTTTGGAAATAGGAGGAAATGGGAAATGATACAATGCTAAGGTAAATGCGATAACAACCCAAACGAGATTCTCAACCCATTGGGATAGATGATAATGAACTTCATGACAAATTTAACTCCCATGACATATGTTGTAAATAAAATCATGTATTAGGATGAGAATCAATATCATCCTAATAGAGAACTAGTATCAATTGGGGGTATTATCTAACAAATTCCTCCATGTATCAAAGGATCATATAATCCTTTAATCACAAAACAATAGATAAAAATCATGGATAATTTTATCTCCATCCATCAATTTTTAAAAAAAAGAGAAGGTACAAATGGATGTTTATCATATAGAGATTAAATCTGAACCGTGGTGGAAATTGATCTAAAATCAGAGGCCTAAGAAACATATCAAAGCGATGTGGTGGAAGG
Source organism: Viscum album (assembly GCA_963277665.1). Classification (NCBI taxonomy): domain Eukaryota; kingdom Viridiplantae; phylum Streptophyta; class Magnoliopsida; order Santalales; family Viscaceae; genus Viscum; species Viscum album. The sequence goes on along the minus strand of CAUJRU010000011.1, from coordinate 3,068,510 downwards.
AATTTTGGAAAAAAAATCATTATATATTTTCTGCACACTCTTTAAAAAAAATGGAAAGGTATTTCCATCATCTCAAGAAAATAGACAATGATTATATTATTGTGTAAAAGGAAAAAATCAGATGAAATTTATGAAAAACCTTTGTTTTTTCTATTTCACATGAATGCAAGGTGGATTTCTTCATTCGTGGGATTAAACATAGTCTATGAAAATACCCATAGATATGAGACATTGATAGCTATCATGAACTTTTCTGATGTTCCCTAAAAGATAAAATGAAAATGTTTGAATTCCAATGGCATCATGAGGATAAAAATTTAAATGTGATGTTTAATTGTGGAGATTTGATGGAAAAATATAATGGTTCCAGGAAACATCAACATCATAATTCTAGAAGGTGATGAAAAAACCCTATAAATTTTCTATAGAGGAGTAGAAGATTCATTAAAATCAGGAAGGAAGGACACCTAACCAATTAGTACTGATAGTATAATCCCTTTAATTAAAAGGAGTAAAATAATGCTCCAGTAAAATATCATCGATTTTTACCTTTCATTAACTACAAGTAACTGTTTATCTTTTCAGCATATTAAAAAATACATTGGTGTTTGTATAAAACCAACAACCTCTAACGTAGTATGTTTGAGATTTTACATCACAACCCCCATGGTGGATTTGGGAAATGAAGTGGTGAAAGGTATGATAAATATTCATTCATGAATAGGGATCCTAAAATTTTATTCTGTTTCTATGAAATCATTCATATAATGAAATTATAGTAGAACTGTTATAACACCACCTCAAATCACTGAATTTGAAATGTTTGTGGAAATGTAAAATGGTAAAATTATTTCATAATGTGTATATAACTCCAATTATATCAATTTTTGAGTGATAAACTTTCTATAAAACCATTTCACTACCTTTTTTGAAATTTCATGAAATTCTAGGAATGGATCAGATATTCCTATATATAACAAACTTAAATTCACATTAGAAGGAAATAAGTCTCTTACTGTGAATCTTCCACTAAATATTCAAAACTGTAAGGAATATGATGGATCATCAATAACACCAAAATCTCATGAATGGATGTTATTTACCGATGAGAATCTATGTCAATTTTGAATTATATAGACTCTTTAGTGAATTATCACTTAGGACATGTACATTGTGAGGGAATGCACTGATTTGGTTCCAATGGAATTTAATAGAATTCTTCATAGCTAAGATGTTGGATTTTCAACAAAAATTATACCACAAGAATTACCATTATACATTATTGTGAATATAATGGATGATGTAAAATATGAGAAAAAAACTCTTTTAGAATATGTATTAAGGGATTATACACCCATGTGCCCCACTATGGGGTTCACCAGTCCTCTTCTCAAAAATAAATGATGGGTGTATATGATTTTACAGTAATTTTCATGATCTCAACAAGATCATGATAAATAACAAGTATCAAATTCCATTGATTTATGACTTGTTTTATTATATAAGTGATAAAAAATAATTCCCCAAAGTGGGTCAATTGCCAAGATATTACCATGATAGGGACAACAAGGGGAATATCCCCAATTATCCTTTCTGTACAAGGTATATTCACTGTGAGTTTATACAAATTCCATTCAGACTCACTAATGCTCCAAATATTGTCATAGAAATGATGTATATAATCTTTAGATATTTCCTTCACGTTTTTTTAGTATATATAGATGATATTATAATATTATTCCGAATAAATTAAGATCATGATGAGCATCTGAGTAGCATCTTAAAGTTCTTACGAATGGAGATGCTCTTTGCCATGTACAATAAATGTAAGATCTAATTGAATGATGTATCGATTCGGGAATATCATCAAAAGCAATGGGATATCCTTAGACCATTAAATTACAGAATCAATTTTATGATGTTAAAAGTAATTATTTGTGATTGATATATGTATTTTCCTAGTATTATATGGGTACTATCATCAATTTATTCGAAATTTCCCCTGATTTTCAAACCCAATAACTATATAAACCCATAAGGTATTAATTATTTAATGGAATGATGAATCTGAATATATCATCTTAGAGTTGAAAATGATTTTTTTCAATGAACATATTTTGAAACTACCTACAAGTGTGGATCATTTCATAGTATTCAATGATTCATTATATAAGGTATTGGTTTGTGTGTTAATGGAGAATAAAAATCCAAAGCCTATACTTCCTGGAAGTAGAAAATTTAATGAATATGACTACCCACACATTATTTTGAGCTACCATCAGTAATATTAACATTAAACCATTGGGGTAATTATCACTTTTGGGAGAATTGGAATATATATGCATCAAAAAATCATCATGTATGTATTCGCACAAAAATAGATGAATATGTTACAATGACATTGATTAGAGATGATCAAGGATTATGCATAATAAATTCAATAACATCCTAGTAAATTGAATACTGTTTTAGATGATATATGTAAAAGGGATCAAACTATTCTATCATTTATGAGAATCATATATTATTAGTTCATCATAGACGGGAATAGGATGGACATTATAATCATAAAGAAATGAAAATCATCAATCCTTTCACAAATTATTCCCTAACAATCTATTTTAGAATGGATAAAGTATTTTAGAATAAATTTGGTGGTAATTAATAATAAAATGGAAACTATAAGAAGGGTAAATACTTAGATACCAATGTTAATTTAGATGGTGTTATATGATTTATTTCACGATTATTTTTTCCATAAAACATGATGATGATGAAGAAACTGTTTGATGATATACATAGCATGAATATCCATCATGGAAGCACAATGATGTATCATAATATATGAGAGAACTATTGGTGGGATAATATGGATAAAGAGATCATAGAATATACTTAAATGTGCTTTGTATGTCTATAATTGAATGATGAAAGTAAATCAATAAGGGGATTATGAAATCATTACCCATACTAACATGGAAATGGGAGAACATCATCACGAAATTATTCACCAATTATTCGAAGACATCTGATGGAAATAATAATATATGGTTTGTTATAAATAATTATAAAAAAAATATCACATTATCACAATTAGAGTAGTATTCTCTCTAGATCATTATGCATGGTTATACATCATAGAAGTTTTAAGGCTATATAGAGTACCAATATCTATTGTATTTAATATAGATATGATATTCACTTCTATTTATTGAAAAGATTCCAACACTATCTATATATTGGAAAAACCATTAGTATATCTTATAATCCAAAAAATCATTTCCAATAACACAATGAAATTTTGAAAATGGACGACATGTTGCAATCATGTTCAATTGAATTTAGATGATGATGGAACCAATAATCTACCTTTGGTTTATTTCTATTAAAAAAAATTCCCCTCTAGATTCCAAATTGATCCCTACAATGACTTTTATGGGTATAGGCACATAACACCTTCCTCTAGTGTAACACCCGAGACTTTTATGTTATATAAATCATCAAAGGAATCTTTTTCTACACAACACTTGCTTGGCTTGCTTTACACGCAATCGCGACCTTCCTTGATAGCTTGCGTCGTACGCAATACCGAGTTTCACTAAACAACAATATGCTATTAAAACTAGCCGTTATGAATAGTAATAACCACTTTTTGAAATTTTATAAATTTTATTTTTCAAAATGGACTTCATTTTTGGACTCAGAATATCGAAATTAGCCTAGGGTGAAATTTTGGTATTTTTCTGAAAACTTTCAATTTTTGATGAATAGTGAAACCACTAAGTGGTAGGTTAAAAACTGAATTTTGCATAAAACTTAATTTTACCGCTTCTGTGAATGGAATTTCGAAAATCCGACAGACACGGTTGATATCAGTAAGTAAAATGTGGTTCAATAAGATAAAAATAATTTTTGGTGAATAGTAACTTTTTACTTTTTTTTTTACCGCGGTTAATAGTAAATAGGGTAACTAAGGGTAAATATGATATTAATATTACCCTAACACATGTCCTAATTCTATTGGAAAAGTTTAATTCGACCAAAAACAAACTTAGGAATAAAATATGACCATTTAGGCCCACTTGGATTAGATTAGGACATTTATTATTAATTTATTTAAAGAAGGGTTAAAATAGTTAAAATCAAAGTTTAATAAGTAAATAATTTTTAATATGGGGTTATACATAAGATAAATTCAATTGTAAATATTCATTAGAAAGCTAAAAAGGTTTCCTACATGATGATATTTTATTTGTAATTTTTAGACATCAAATAATTTAATTTATGTATGACACAAAGATGATGCAGTAATTATCTTATTAATGAAATATTGACAAAATTGATAATATAAATACCAAAATAAATGTAATTTAAGACTTTTTATGATTTCCACTAATTTTATAGGTTACTATGATATATTATTATTTATTTAATCAACTTGGTTCGAACATATAATTCTGTTATGACTTTCACAAAAATCATATATCAAATAGTGTCAAAATTGACACAAAATAGTTTTTAAATCAAATATTATATTATTAATTGTTATTTTATTCCTAAAAATCTATGGTTCGGCCAAATGACTTAGATAAGGATATATATATTAATAATAAACAATTTGGGGTTCGTTTGGCATGTTATAGTAAGTGTATTAACCATATAGTGAAAGAAAACAAAAAGACACGGTAAAAGTTAAATTAATTAACTTAGAGTTAAATCTAATTGATAAGGTTAAAATAATACCCTAAACTTGTCTAAATCCTATTGGTTGATAGTATTTCGACCCATCCCCACTTTAGCTTCGAAATAAGACCCTTTGGAACCATTATAAACCGATTTTGACTTTAATATAAAATAATATTTTGAGATATTCCTAAGGTGCCCCTCTCCTCCCTTATAAAAGGGCACCTCCTCCCCCTCCTCCTCACACCAATTTGAGCACTCAATCTCGGCCAACCCCTGCCATTTTCTCCTCTCCACTTCCCTAGAATAATCCTAGAGGTCCTGGTCTTCTCCAAAGACCAATCTTAGTTCCTTAAGTGGAGGATTCAAAGAGGCGTTCCAAAGAAGAGGTAATATCCATTACCGATCTTTTCAATTTCTTTCTTCTTCAACTTCTTCTTCTTTAGTTGTTTCATGATAAAGTAATAACATCAGTATTACTTACATACTGATATGTTATTATAAATATGAAACAACCCTAATTCACCTTCTATCCATCCTACGGAAAAATGAAATCACCGCGTGTGCGTACGTACGGAATACCATCTCCACGCCGTGGTGTAATCTATTTTCCACCATCACCTTACAAGGATGGGTATAATGGTGTAATGAGTAACTATATATGATTATTATGAAGTAATATTGATACTTAAATAATATATATATACTCCAATACAATTCCACGATCATAGGAACGATATCATCACTCGTGCGTACGTACGGAATACCGTCTCCACGATGTGATGTGACTCGTTCTACATGATCTTCATTTCATAATGATTATATAAATGAATTGAATGAATGAATATGGTATATACTACACTAATACCATTTTGTAAATGAATTATCTATAACCTAAATATAAGAATAAGAATTTATTCGACAAAACACGCATAAGAACAAAAAGTTATAAAGACCCGAGTAACAAGTAACAATGAAATATTACTAACAAGAAGCTAATAATATGACCATATATGATATCATATCAATATGTATGATTCTGGAATAATTCAATAACATTATTTAAACCATTATACAGGAGCTTCGGACACGAACAAAGCAAATCGGACCTAAGGTAAGGGAAATATCACAATCTCATTTTTATCCGAGATTGTTTATTCGTAAGTATTTACTGGGGTGTATTTTATCATCCACATCCATGTTTCATCAAAATGTAATATTATTTCCATCCACCTACAATTGTTTAAATCCATTTTTACCCTTCGGTGAGTTTTTAGTAATATGTATGAAAGGAATCTTTTGTCGTACGAGGTACTTTTTGAATTTTCCGACAAAAGTACGAAGAACGTTTTTTTTAACTTATACGGCATGAATGGATTTTTAAAACATTGTTTCCAAGAAGCTTCCTTTACAAGTTTTCAAGTTTATTTTTAATCAACTTCTTTTATTTTAAAGTTGTATGACATGTTATGAAAGGAAAAAATGTTTTTTAAGAAGAAAGGATATTTTCCTCAAGAATGGAGTTCAAGTGTTTTATCAAAATGATTTTCCATCTAAGATAATAAAGGGTTCTGTTTTTATACCTATTATTAAATTGATTTGTTCATGTTGTGATGAAATTATTTTTATGAATTCCTTTATCTTATATGAATTGATTTATGATGTCATGATGTTTCAAGAATCCCATTTTTATTACATGGGTTATGCGATGATGTATGATTTATGATTATGTGGCACACATAATAAAGGATTCATTATAAGATGGGTGGGACCTATATCTCCCTCCAATGCATTGGGTAAAGATTTTATATCTCATGAGATAGACATGGCTGGAACATAAGGTTATTTCGGTTCAGTGATACAGTACTGAAACGAGGAGTGAACTCGGTTCAGAAAGGGACTTTGTCCACTAAGATAGTCTTGGAAATGAGTCATGACTAACAAGAAATGATTTTCCATGATTATGTGTGCATGCCACAAAGTTTCAAGTCTTATGTTATGATTATGGGGATCTCATTTTCACTTTTATGATTTATTCCATGATAAGATATTATGATCTCTTTTGCTGGTTTTGATTTTCAAAAAGATATGATATGATTTTTATTTCCTTTATTTGCCCTTGCTGAGCATTTGAGCTCACCCTTTTATGTTTTCTTTTCCCCAGGTCAGGAAGATGGATATTAAGTAGAATATGCTAAAAGGGACCCTAGATATGATGAAATAAATGGGAGACATTGTAGAAGATTTATGAACCAGTTGTTTATGTTTCCCAGTTTCTAAAGACACTATACCTATACGGTCCTTTGTGGTTTTGTCATATGTTGTAATAAGTGTGCTTCAATTTCGAAGTATTAGCAATGTATGTAAAGTATGGGTCGTTATAGTTGGTATCAGAGGAAAGGTATAGTCAACCTTTGGAAACTAGGATGTGAAAGACTTAGTAAGAACCCTAAGGATAAGTCTAAGCATAGAACACAATCTTAGAAATGGCCATGAATAACCTAGGATAAGACCATAAGCATGAAAATTTTATTCTTGAATTATGTGGTTTCCTATTATAATTAGTGTTGATCACACTATTCTTCTTGGTTTTAGTCAATGGCTGGAACCCGAAGGAACCGTGTTAATGCGGAATGTGATGGGCAATGCAATGATTGTCCCCCTGAGCAACCAAACGATATGGGAGCTGGAATGCAAAATCTTGTAGCCATGCTCACACAACTTTCTCAAGCTATGAATCATGCAGGATTTCCAAACGAACAAAGGAGGGAGCAACATTCTGTTGAATCCTTCATGAGGCAGCGTCCACCATCTTTCAGCGGGTCTACTGATCCATTAGTTGCTGAACAATGGATTAGTACTACTGAAAATATATTTTCAGTTCTTCAATGTTCTGAGCATGATAAAGTCATCCTAGCAGTGTATCGTTTGGAAGGAGATGCGGATCAATGGTGGAATCTTGTTAAGAATACGAGGCAAAGGGATGAAATTGAGTCTATGGAATGGGATGAGTTCAAGAACTTATTTTTCAATAAGTACTTCCCTCGTATTCTCCGAACAAAGATGGAGAAAGAGTTCCTTGAACTGAAGCAAAGGGATGATGAATCTGTTAGTACCTATGAAGCAAATTTTACAAGACTTTCAAGGTACGCTTCTGGTATTATTATCCAACCTGAGAGTAAGATCGATCGATTCTTTAGTGGCTTAAAACCAAGTCTTCGAAGGGCGTTAGCCATAAGGGACTTCAATAGCTACGAGGAAATCGTTCGATGTGCTCTCAAAGTTGAGATGGAGATTGGAGTAACCCATCAGTCACATGGGTTTGATAAGAAGAGGAAGATGGAATTCAAAGAAAAATCTAAAGAGCACACGGAAAAGAAGATGAACTTTCCCTTATGCTCAAAGTGTGGAAAGAAACATGGAGGGAGTTGTCTTAAAGGGACAAGTAAATGTTTTAAATGTGGAAAGGAAGGTCATCGGGCATTTGAATGTCGTGATAATGGGAAGAAGATGTCTAATGATGCAAACAAAGGAAGGGATACACAGAATGAACCTACTACACTTCAATGTTTCAAGTGCAAGGAGATGGGGCATTATGCCAATCAATGCCCAAATCCAAGGGTTGATGATGATGGTCGACGTCAACAAACTCTTAAGGCTAAAGACAAAGGAAAGTCACATGCAATTTCTATCAGCGATGTGGAGTACGATAACGATGTGGTGAAAGGTACACTTACCATCCACTCTAAAGTAGCAAATGTTTTATTTGATTCTGGATCCATCCACTCTTTTATTTCTAAAGAATTTTCTAAGGGTATCACCGTATTACCTCAACAATTAGATGTTGAGTTAGCTGTGACAACACCTAATGGCACAACAGTCGCATCAGAAGTTTATAATTCTTCTCCGATCGAAGTTTGTGGGAAAGTGCTTCCTGCAAATCTTGTGATCCTTCCTTTAGTGGAATTTGATGTGATTCTTGGCATGGATTGGCTTTCTCTACATGGAGCTCATATCAATTGCCAAAGAAGGGAAGTCACATTTCATATTTCAGATCAACCTACGATCGTCTATCAATGCAAGGATGAACATAACCTTCCAGTGGAAATTTCTTCCATCTTATGGGTATTGATTCCACTAAATGAAGGTTATTTATCTCAAATAGTTGGTGAGAAACTCACGATTAAGAATATGCCCATTGTACGAGAGTTTGATGATGTCTTTCCGGAGAAATTACCGGGTCTTCCACCAAATCGTGAAGTTGAGTTTTCAATAGAACTCATACCGGGTGCTTTGCCTATTTCAAAGACACCTTATAGAATGGCCCCAATTGAGTTGCAGGAATTGAAGAAGAAACTCCAAGAGAATCTTGATAAGGGATTCATACGCCCTAGTGCGTCACCTTGGGGAGCACCTGTTCTATTTGTTAAGAAGAAAGATGGATCAATGAGACTCTGCATTGATTATCGAGAACTTAACAAGATCACTATCAAGAACAAATATCCTCTCCCACGCATTGATGACTTATTTGACCAACTACGCGGAGCTCAATACTTTTCCAAGATTGATCTTCGTTCAGGGTATCATCAATTAAGGGTCAAAAGGGAGGATATACCAAAGACGGCTTTCCGTAAAAGGTATGGACACTATGAATTTATAGTGATGCCATTTGGTCTTACTAATGCCCCTGCTATCTTCATGGATCTAATGAATAGAGTCTTTAGAGACTATCTTGATCAATTTGTGGTAGTCTTTATAGACGATATTCTTGTCTATTCAAAGAGCAAGGAAGAGCATGAAGATCACTTGAGAATTATATTGAAGACACTGAGAAAGGAGAAGCTTTATGCCAAATTTACCAAGTGTGAATTTTGGCTTCAAAAAGTTGCATTTTTGGGTCACATAATCTCAAAAGAGGGGATATCTGTGGATCCAGCAAAAACAGAGGTTATCGAAAGATGGTCAAGACCAACAACAGTAACTGAGATCCGAAGTTTTCTTGGTTTGGCTGGATATTATCGACGTTTTGTAAAAGATTTTTCACGATTATCTAATCCACTCACCAAGTTGACTCGGAAAGGAGTTAAGTTTGTCTGGACAGAGGAATGTGAAGAGAATTTCATGGAGTTGAAAAGAAGGTTATCCAGTGCACCTGTGCTCACACTGCCTTGTAGTGGAGAAAGGTTTGTGATCTACAGTGATGCATCCAAGAAGGGATTGGGGTGTGTTCTTATGCAAAATGATATGGTGATAGCTTATGCCTCACGACAGTTGAAAATCCATGAGCAAAATTACCCAACACATGATTTGGAGTTGGCTGCGGTAATCTTTGCATTAAAGATTTGGAGGCATTACCTTTATGGTGAAAGGTGTGATATTTATACTGATCATAAAAGTTTAAAGTATATTTTCACACAAAAGGAGTTGAATATGCGTCAAAGAAGATGGTTGGAGCTGATTAAGGATTATGACTGCTCAATCCATTACCACCCTGGGAAAGCAAACAAGGTGGCGGATGCATTAAGTCGACAAGACCATGCTAGTTTATCCATGATGATGATCACAAAGGATCCAATATTTATGGATTTACAAAGGATGGATCTTGGAATTATAATGGAAGGGGAAAATTCTTATCTTTCTCAAATGAGTGTTCAACCATCTATACATGTGAAGATTAAAGAGGCATAGAAAGAAGATGTCGAGTTACAAAAGAAGGTGAGAAATGTTCCTGAATTCAACCTTGATTGTGATGGGATAATAAAGTTCAGGAATCAGGTTTGTGTTCCTCCCATCCCCGAATTAAAGAATGAGCTGTTGGATGAGGCTCATAGTTCGTCATTCTCTATTCATCCTGGAAGCACGAAGATGTATAGGGACCTGAAAGAGTACTTCTGGTGGGATGGCATGAAAAGAGATGTTGCTGAATATGTCTCTCGATGCTTGGTTTGTCAACAAGTTAAAGCTGAGAGACAGAAGTCTAAGGGGATGTTACAACCATTACCCATACCCAAATGGAAATGGGAAAACATCACTATGGACTTTGTCACAGGACTTCCTAAAACATCCAAAGGCAATAATGCTATCTGGGTCATAGTTGATCGTCTTACAAAGTCTGCACACTTCATTGCTATTAGAGAGGATTTCTCTATAGATCAGCTTGCCAGGATATATGTAAAGGAAGTGGTAAGATTGCATGGAGTACCACTTTCTATTATATCTGATCGAGATCCGAGATTTACCTTGAAGTTCTGGCGAAGTCTTCAGCATACTCTGGATACGGAGTTGAGTTTCAGCACTGCTTATCATCCCCAGACAGACGGTCAGTCTGAGAGAACAATTCAAACCCTAGAAGATATGTTGAGAGCTTGCTCTATGGATTTCAAAGGAGGTGGGGATCAACACCTACCTTTGGTGGAATTTTCTTATAATAATAGCTTTCACTCCAGTATTTAGATGGCTCCTTATGAAGCTCTCTATGGAAAGAAATGCAGGACTCCAACTTGCTGGGATGAAGTTGGGGAAAGAAAGCTATTAGGACCTGATCTCGTTGATGAAATGGCAGAAAAGGTCAGATCTATTCAACAACACATAAGAGCAGCTCAGAGTCGACAGAAAAGTTATGCCGACAACCGAAGAAAAGACCTAGAGTTTGAAGTGGGTGATAAAGTGTTCTTACGAATATCTCCCTGGAAGAGGGTTATGAGATTTGGAAAGAAGGGGAAGTTGAGCCCTAGATATATCGGTCCTTTTGAAATACTGGATCGTGTTGGGAAGGTAGCTTACCGATTGGCGCTTCCACTAAATCTCTCTCAAGTTCACGATGTGTTCCATGTATCTCTCCTGAGAAAGTACATACCAGATCCTTCACATGTACTCAGCTCAGAAGTTGTACCGCTGGAGAAAGATCTTTCTTATGAAGAACAGCCGATAGAGATTCAGGATCGTAGCGAAAAAGTCCTACGAAACAAGACCACTCGCTTGGTGAAAGTTTTATGGAGAAACCACCAACTTGAAGAAGCTACATGGGAGCTTGAGGATATGATGAGGGAGAAGTATCCTCATCTGTTTGTTGCATAGTGACGAATTTTGAGGGCGAAATTCTTTTTAAGGGGGGTAGAATGTAACACCCGAGACTTTTATGTTATATAAATCATCAAAGTAATCTTTTTCTACACAACACTTGCTTGGCTTGCTTTACACGCAATCGCGACCTTCCTCGATAGCTTGCGTCGTACGCAATACCGAGTTTCACTAAACAACAATATGCTATTAAAACTAGCCGTTATGAATAGTAATAACCACTTTTTGAAATTTTATAAATTTTATTTTTCAAAATGGACTTCATTTTTGGACTCAGAATATCGAAATTAGCCTAGGGTGAAATTTTGGTATTTTTCTGAAAACTTTCAATTTTTGATGAATAGTGAAACCACTAAGTGGTAGGTTAAAAACTGAATTTTGCATAAAACTTAATTTTACCGCTTCTGTGAATGGAATTTCGAAACTCCGACAGACACGGTTGATATCAGTAAGTAAAATGTGGTTCAATGAGATAAAAATAATTTTTGGTGAATAGTAACTTTTTACTTTTTTTTTACCGCGGTTAATAGTAAATAGGGTAACTAAGGGTAAATATGATATTAATATTACCCTAAAACATGTCCTAATTCTATTGGACAAGTGTAATTCGACCAAAAACAAACTTAGGAATAAAATATGACCATTTAGGCCCACTTGGATTAGATTAGGACATTTATTATTAATTTATTTAAAGAAGGGTTAAAATAGTTAAAATCAAAGTTTAATAAGTAAATCATTTTTAATATGGGGTTATACATAAGATAAATTCAATTGTAAATATTCATTAGAAATATAAAAAGATTTCCTACATGATGATATTTTATTTGTAATTTTTAGACATCAAATAATTTAATTTATGTATGACACAAAGATGATGCAGTAATTATCTTATTAATGAAATATTGACAAAATTGATAATATAAATACCAAAATAAATGTAATTTAAGACTTTTTATGAATTCCACTAATTTTATAGGTTACTATGATATATTAGTATTGATTTAATCAACTTGGTTCGAACATATAATTCTGTTATGACTTTCACAAAAATCATATATCAAATAGTGTCAAAATTGACACAAAATAGTTTTTAAATCAAATATTATATTATTAATTGTTATTTTATTCCTAAAAATATAAGGTTCGGCCAAATTACTTAGATAAGGATATATATATTAATAATAAACAATTTGGGGTTCGTTTGGCATGTTATAGTAAGTGTATTAACCATATAGTGAAAGAAAACAAAAAGACACAGTAAAAGTTAAATTAATTAACTTAGAGTTAAATCTAATTGATAAGGTTAAAATAATACCCTAAACTTGTCGAAATCCTATTGGTTGATAGTATTTAGACCCATCCCCACTTTAGCTTCGAAATAAGACCCTTTGGAACCATTATAAACCGATTTTGACTTTAATATAAAATAATATTTTGAGATATTCCTAAGGTGCCCCTCTCCTCCCTTATAAAAGGGAACCTCCTCCCCCTCCTCCTCACACCAATTTGAGCACTCATGCTCGGCCAACCCCTGCCATTTTCTCCTCTCCACTTCCCTAGAATAATCCTAGAGGTCCTGGTCTTCTCCAAAGACCAATCTTAGTTCCTTAAGTGGAGGATTCAAAGAGGCGTTCCAAAGAAGAGGTAATATCCATTACCAATCTTTTCAATTTCTTTCTTCTTCAACTTCTTCTTCTTTAGTTGTTTCATGATAAAGTAATAACATCAGTATTAATTACATACTGATATGTTATTATAAATATGAAACAACCCTAATTCACCTTCTATCCATCCTACGGAAAAATGAAATCACCGCGCGTGCGTACGTACGGAATACCGTCTCCACGCCGTGGTGTAATCTATTTTCCACCATCACCTTACAAGGATGGGTATAATGGTGTAATGAGTAACTATATATGATTATTATGAAGTAATATTGATACTTAAATAATATATATATATACTCCAATACAATTCCACGATCATAGGAACGATATCATCACTCGTGCGTACGTACGGAATACCGTCTCCACGATGTGATGTGACTCGTTCTAAATTATCTTCATTTCATAATGATTATATAAATGAATTGAATGAATTAATATGGTATATACTACACTAATACCATTCTTTAAATGAATTATCTATAACCTAAAGATAAGAATAAGAATTTATTCGACAAAACACGCATAAGAACAAAAAGTTATAAAGACCCGAGTAACAAGTAACAATGAAATATTACTAACAAGAAGCTAATAATATGACCATATATGATATCATATCAATATGTATGATTCTGGAATAATTCAATAACATTATTTAAACCATTATACAGGAGCTTCGGACACGAACAAAGCAAATCGGACCTAAGGTAAAGGAAATATCACAATCTCATTTTTATCCGAGATTGTTTATTCGTAAGTATTTACTGGGTTGTATTTTATCATCCACATCCATGTTTCATCAAAATGTAATATTATTTCCATCCACCTACAATTTTTTAAATCCATTTTTACCCTTCGGTGAGTTTTTAGTAATATTTATGAAAGGAATCTTTTGTCGTACGAGGTACTTTTTGACTTTTCCGACAAAAGTACGAAGAACGTTTTTTTAACTTATACGGCATGAATGGATTTTTAAAACATTGTTTCCAAGAAGCTTCCTTTACAAGTTTTCAAGTTTATTTTTAATCAACTTCTTTTATTTTAAAGTTGTATGACATGTTATGAAAGGAAAAAATGTTTTTTAAGAAGAAAGGATATTTTCCTCAAGATTGGAGTTCAAGTGTTTTATCAAAATGATTTTCCATCTAAGATAATAAAGGGTTCTGTTTTTATCCCTATTATTAAATTGATTTGTTCATGTTGTGATGAAATTATTTTTATGAATTCCTTTATCTTATATGAATTGATTTATGATGTCATTATGTTTCATGAATCCCATTTTTATTACATGGGTTATGCGATGATGTATGATTTATGATTATGTGGCACACATAAGAAAGGATTCATTATAAGATGGGTGGGACCTATATCTCCCTCCAATGCATTGGGTAAAGATTTTATATCTCATGAGATAGACATGGCTGGAACGGAAGGTTATTTCGGTTCCGTGATACAGGACTGAAACGAGGAGTGAACTCGGTTCAGAAAGGGACTTTGTCCACTAAGATAGTCTTGGCAATGAGTCATGACTAACAAGAAATGATTTTCCATGATTATGTGTGCATGCCACAAAGTATCAAGTCTTATGTTATGATTATGGGGATCTCATTTTCACTTTTATGATTTATTCCATGATAAGATATTATGATCTCTTTTGCAGGTTTTGATTTTCAAAAAGATATGATATGATTTTTATTTCCTTTATTTGCCCTTGCTGAGCATTTGAGCTCACCCTTTTATGTTTTCTTTTCCCCAGGTCAGGAAGATGGATATTAAGTAGAATATGCTAAAAGGGACCCTAGATATGATGAAATAAATGGGAGACACTGTAGAAGATTTATGAACCAGTTGTTTATGTTTCCTAGTTTCTAAAGACACTATACCTATACGGTCCTTTGTGGTTTTGTCATATGTTGTAATAAGTGTGCTTCAATTTCGAAGTATTAACAATGTATGTAAAGTATGGGTCGTTATATCTAGGATGATGTTTTGTAACAAAAACCACTAGTTCCTAAAATGGTTGCAAAAATGGTAGAAAATGTTATGACCATTCAGTATCACATTAAGGAAGCTTTAAATTGAAAAATATTATATTCTATAAAGCATCAAAAAGATCTAGAGTTTGATGATGGATAAATGGTTTTCCTACACATATCTCCATATAATATTGTAATGAAATTTTAGAAGATAGGAAACCTCATTCCAAGAGACATTTGTCCCATTTAGATCCTATATCACATCGATGTTGTTTCCTATTGACTATAACATATATAAAACATATTTAATGTACATGATGTATTCCTTATCTCTGTCTTGAGGATGTACATACCAGACCCCACACATGTACTCAAAACCTAGGTAGATCCATTGGATAATTATCTTCCATATGATATATATAAAATTGAATAGTATTAAGATGTATCATGGGAAACAAAAGAGGTCATGAAACAGTGTTACCCACATGTATTTTATGATAGGGAATGAAAATTTCTGGGGTCAAATTTTTAATGTGGGAATCATTGTAACGACCGACACTATATTAAATAAAATTCTCTTTATACTTTAATTAAATGTATTATTATTTTTTCTTGTAATAGAATGTGAACTTATTTGGTTATTTCTGATTGGATTAAAAAACCATTAATAATCATTTCCATTGATAATATAGTCGTTATGTAGGTATCACATTATTATTAAAAACATAGGGTTCTAACAAGTCCAGTTGACAAAAATGAAAGCTGTGATAGCCCCAAATAGAAGGATCATACACTATGAATCCCCATAGTATAGATTATGAGGGAAATAAAATCTATAGGATTTTCACATGATTAATCCCAACTTGATTTGATTCATCAAAAGCATGACCAAAACTATTTATGGTAGAAGTTCAAGCATATTGAGATTATGACCCAAACAATTTTCATCGAACGACCCCATGAAATTCTAATAGTCATGCAATGTACCCATAGATCGTTTTTTTACTGTATTAAAGGTATATTTATCAAGACCATAATAATATGAATATGTATATCATATATTTAGAACAAATTGTTTCATATTTATTTCAAATAGTAACTTTTTAAATTATTTTTATTTTGAATCAAAATATAAATAAATTATATATTTGGGTAATATTAAAATTCAATTAAAAAATATATTTTGATTAATTAATGGGGTTTTAAATAAATATTTTTATATTAATATACTATTAAAAATAATTTTTATCAAATAAAAATGATTATATAATTTTAATTTTTTAAAATTTAAATTTTATAAGTGTTTGTAAATCATATACAAATCTATAAATTATTAATAAATGTTGTTAATTGTTTTTTAGTTGAAAATAAAAATATATTGAATTTATATTGATAAAATGAATACAAAAAATTTTAATCAGATAATCGAAAATATACAATAGTTAATTATTCATAATTTTTTGTGATAATCGATTTTTTTGTTAAAATTATGTATCTTATAAATATAAGGTGTGTATTATGACAAAGTTATGACCCCAATGTAATTTAATAAATACTATAATAGGTATCCATGACCATATTTTTTTTAACATTAATTTAATGTGATCATATTTATATTTGGTTAATTTTGATAATTCATTATGAATCATCAAAAACCGTTCATATATTTTATGTTTTAAAATTCATTTCATTAATAGAATGACTCACCTCCACATAAGAATGTTAAATATTTAATTAATTTAAACTTTTTTCATATCAAATAATGAATAGAACTAAAACATCAACGAAAATATATGAAAAACATTATAAGGATTGTGGTTTTGATTATATTATAATATAGATCCCAAAACCTATATTTTTCAATCGATAAAGAATTCCCATCTTATTTCCTATATGAACCCCAAACTCTCATTTATCATAAAAAAAACTTATATCATTTTTTTACGATATACTCACTTATATATAGTCCTCCCAGTGTTCCCAAATCTTTCATGAAGCTCCTCCTAATCATTTGGAGTGACACTCTCAAGCAAAGTGTTCATTTCCTTCTCCACTTAATTCATATTTATTCATTATCTTATTCCATCAATCTACAATTCTTATTGTACGGATATATTTTTCCATGTATCAATTATTTTCCATCTTCTTCTCAAATTATGAGACACCACTTTATCACTCATCAAACCATTTAATGAGCTTTTATGTGACATAATTATGCTTCTATATTTCCATCCTAATTTATAAATGAATGAAATTGTGTGGTGAATACTTTTAAGCATTTCATGTAAAAGGTGATCACCATTACCGTGATATATTTACAAAATTTAGACACAAATATAAGTATTCATCACTTTGTTTTTTTGTTATAAATTGTGATGATAAATTATTTCATGTATTATGATCTATGTGGTACACATAAGCTTGAAAATAAAATGAATGTAATTGGTAGACCCATAATTATATAGTGCCCTAATGAACTTAGTAATTTCTAGTACATTTGACATTATGTTGGTACAAATAGTTAAAGTAATTAATATATGGTAACATTTTTATTATGATATATATGTAGGTAGACATGACCTATGTTTATGTTGTAGTGTTTTTCCAAATTTCCCTATTCGACATTATGATTATCATCATATACTAGGCTTCATTGTTCTTGTGTATTATTATCACTGCATTTATTTTCTAGACTGTATTGATTTTATCATGTGATTTTGTTTTTATTCATTCAATTGTATTTATATCTGACCCATTTCTTATGTCAGTCCCAATATTATCCCATGATGTTTTATGTTCGATGGATTCTGATGATAATGTAAAAGAATTATTCTCTAAAGATTATGTTTTTCCTATTTTTAATATTTATTTAATGTACCCAATCACCAAAAGAACTATACATATCTAACTTCCAAGATGTACTAATTTTAATATTATGTAATAAATCATGTATTTATTTTTCAAAAAGATAAGGGATGTTATCTGTAATTTTGTTGTACTTGTACCAAATGAATCATATTTTATAAAAGAGAGTTTTACTATGACCCACTGAAAAGAAAAAGTAATCATCTCAAATTATAAATTATGTTCTGACATTAAATGATTGATTCTAATAACATGTGAATAATCGGGATTGTGATTATAATCTGCAATACCTAAAATACATCATTCAAATCAAAGATATTTCTAGGAAATACTGGTCAACATTCCATTTTAGTAAACCTCTCAACAATCTAAAAGGTATCTGTAGACGCTAAAAAAGTATGTAACCCCTAGAGGAAGTTTCAAACAGACGAAGCAAAGTCATATTCGGACTCAGAGGCCTGGTCCATAGGACCTGGAAGTGGTGCACAAAATTAAAGGGGACTCGTGTGACAAAATGTTGTTCGCGTGAAGGGCTCCCGGGATTCGCGAAAAGGAACTTGCACAGTGCACAATTTTGTGTGCCCGGTTCCGCGCGGAGAAGCCTTTCACACAGAAGGGTCCTGGCGCGGAAGATTTCATGTGCCACCCTATTTCTGCAATGGTGAATGCATATAAATAGAAGGTGAACGCAACCATTACGGGGTTGAGGAATTCGGACTAGCTCCCGTGCGCGCAATTTAGACTCATGCGCGTGCAAGATGTCTTCCAGGTAATCCACCTTTTCACACAGCCTTGCCTCGGGGTTCGCCTTTGCACACAACCCCACTGGCTTATGTGAATTTTCTAACTCCTCCAGGTTCTTCCTTTGCGTGCAATCCTTTCCCCTTGTGCAAAATCCCCTCCAATTGTGCACAATCCCTTCCAAATTGTGTGCAATCCCTCTGTTAGGTTTCACCATGACTTAGGGATCATCCATTTCCCCCCACGCACAATCCAAGCCCTTTTTCATGCAGTCCCCTATCCGCGCGCAATCCTTTGAACCAATTGCACTCCATCCCAGTGTTTTGTGCGCAAACCAACTCTTTGCGTGCAAAACCCAGGACCCCTCACCCTGACGCCCCCGAGGTGCCTCTCTTCATTGGTGCCTGATGTCTTCTATACCGGGCATGCACACCATGCGTTGTTTTCCCTTATGGCCTTCCAGTATCATACGAAGTATCCTCAAGGTCCATTGGGTGGTGTTTCACATTGTTTTGCTTTGCCTTATGCATATTTTCATAGGCACGCTAACGACTATTTCTTCTTCACATAGCCATGCTAACGTGGACCCCTCGATGGTTTGCCCTGCGGCCCCCCTTCACCAAGTCCTTATTGATGCCTTCCCTACCACAAGGGGTAGAGGGCATTGGGCATGTAATCCCTAGGGGTGTGGAGTGAACCCACCTCTTCTAAGCTGCAGGATGATAAACTGCCAAGCACCTTGTCCTCAACACATGACGTTGAACTATGGTCCAACCCCGTTCCTTGCACTCAGGGTCCCCCCAGCTCATAAATTCTTTACACCTATCGTATCCATAAGAATGGAATATTCCTCACATGGAATGATATCCTCATTTTGGAGTGGTGTTTGTCCACGGGGGAAGGGCTACCTCAGAGCGTAAGCCCCTAGCCTCTCTTGTGGAAGGTTGCACCCATGCACCTCTGTACTTCCTCACTGCCAAGGCCAGTGGAGTCCCTCTCCCACTATGCCTTGTCATACCACGAGCCTCCATCCTCGAGTAAGCCCCAACACTAAGGTCTGATAACCATGCGCAATCCCATGTTTCCTCTTTGGGCCGCTCAACGCGTAAGCCCCGTTCTTCTTCTCACAGATACACCCTATGTGACGTGATCGTCTGGTCCATGCTGCCTCTTGTTTCTCACATCGAGCATGACTCATGTGGGCTTAGAGCGAGCATCAACAACGAAATCCTCATATTGGCCACCTCAAAGCATAAGCCTCATCCCAGCAAACTACATGGACTTTGATCTGTGCTAACGCACGGTACGTAGGAAGCCTCCACAAGGTTCAAGCCCACAACCTGGTCATTTCGACTTCTTCACATCGGTTCGCCAACACTTTGGGCCTCCTCAAAGCATATGCCCCAAATTTCCTGTTCCGCATGACATAAAACTGTATCCCATCCCACATGACGTTAAACTATATGACCTCGTCCCGCATGACGTAAAACTGTAACCCGTCCCGCATGACGTTAAATTGTATGCCCTCGTCGCGCATGACGTTAAACTGCATCTCGTCCCACATGACATTAAACTCTATGCCCCAAACTACGTGGACTTTGATCTGTGCTAATGCATGGTACGTAGGAAGCCTCCACGAGGTTCAAGCCCATCACTCAGTTGTTCCGACCCCTCTACATCTGTTCACAACCCCCGTTATGGGCCGCCTCATAGCGTAATCCCCATACCCACCACCATGGGCCATCTGAGAGTGTAAGCCCTATACCTCACACCCAGGACTCATCCTGAACTCTCCCTCGATCCCACGTGCCTCGGGAAGTTCATGCTCTAGTCCGGAGGTCTTACTACCTATAGGGTCCAATTCATGCGTTCATTTTCGCGGGTTGACTCTTCAGGTGTCCCATAGTATCACCGAACTACGCGGACTTTGATTCCATGCCATGGGATACATAGGAAGCCTCCATGAGGTTCAAGCCCCTCTTAACTCCATCACCAATCCTAATCCTTACTCGGGCCGCCACATCCCGAGGGGATCCTTCCACCTTATTCCACTCCACATTATTCGGGAAGCCACCCACGTGATGGCCCCAATTTTGGTGTTCCCACTAGGGGGTCCTTCAATATGATCCACTCTTTGTGTTCTGATCAGTATGATCCATCTCCGCAAGACGTTAAATTTGTGGCATACCCCGTGTTAAACATGGGAAGATGAGGAAAACATCAGATGGCACACAATTCCCCGCATTCTATGTGGGATGCCTCGGGCTTTCGTGCACTCGAGAATCCCTATAATAACAGATAGAAGACAGACATGCCAATCCCCAACGTCAAGGCACACCAACGACACCCCATCGTGACCATTCTCCTCACTGAAGGATTTTGCCTTGACCAGACCCCTTGGAGCGTCACGACGGAAGCAGTGTAATTAACTAGAATCCATGCAGTTATGGTGCTGGGAATGAGATTCACGAACCCATCTTAAATCTAAAAGGGAGAACCGAACTAGGTGACGAGCTCCGAGGTGGAATCCAAAGAAGGAATAACCGACATCCCATCATCCCGGTTTCGATCAAAGAGAAAACGTCCCTGAACAAGGAATGGATGATGCCCGCCTTTGGAAAGTGGGAATGCGAGGCAACAAGCCATGTGTCCACCCCCCGCATGACGGACGCGCGCGCACCCCAGCGTAAAAGCATCAGAAACAGAAAATAGTGAACCAGACTTGAATCACTTCTCCTCAATATGGGGACTGGTAGCATTCGGGGTGTCGGAAGAATGGCATGTCATCAGGTCCGGGCACCTAGCGCTGGGATGTGAAACCCGCCAGGGGTTGAGGCAGTCAGGATGTTGAGCACTCCGTTCTACGATGTCGTCAGCGTGCATCCCTCTCACCGACCACGGAATACAGAATGACGCTCGGCTATTGGTTGTCAATTTCTTTTCATGTTAGTATTAATGGGTTCATCTCCCTGCTTCCAGGAATCCGATCGCTACATCCAGAGCTCGATCGCCACCTGCCCATCGGTCCAGGGGCAGGGGCAGTATCGAAGCGTCCACCCAGTGCGGTCCCGCATTTTCCATAGATGCTCTGACTCCGACCGCTATAACTGTCTAGCCTTCACGCCCCCTCTCCTTATTAGAAATCATCCATCGATGGGTGATCAACGACCTGGTTCGTAGGAATGAGGAGAAAGGGGCCATCCCCTCCAGGGATATGGCCCATTTGGATCTAGAGGCTGTTGCGCCTCACCGCAATCGTTTCCCCCGAGAGCCGCACAGGGAGCCGCCGCTCCCCACTCCAATGTTCAATCGTTTTAGGAGCCTATCCTCAAAACACATCGACACCGCCCTCCCCTGCGCTAATGAGGTGGGGGATGTCCGGGTTCGCCCGATCGGAGACCTATCCCAAGGGTACACAATAAGAGCCCCATCCAGGTTGCATCGACATTGCCGTCTGACTCACCAGGATATGGAGTAGGCAATCTTCGTGCCTGCACCACCGGCTCCAACCCACCTAACCCAATGCCAGTGTCGGGCGCAATTGGAAGAGAATGCCTGCACTGAGGCACCAACATCTGCAACCACTTTGGATGGAGCCACTGCTAACTCATGTTATCAGACCCCCGCATACGCTGAGCATGGGAAGTTACATGCATGACCCAGATCGAGGCCCCGACCGCCCTACAGGCAGTTTGGGATGACTCTCCCTATCACTGGCACATGCAATGGGCACCGTGGACCAAGTCGCGGTAGTGTCATCCAGTGTAAAGGCCCACTCCATGCCACTGATCTGGAAAGAAAAAGACTTCCTCGTAGTGGCCACGCTCTGGGTATGGATCTTTCTAGTGCCCACTGCCTGAGGTACGAGGTCACTTCCCCTATCACTGGTCGCGATTATGGAGCCATTTCATATCTGGTCACTCGCCCACATGGAGGTCCTCCCCATGTCCCTTTCGACATATGTCCCAGTGCTCCTCGCACCTCGGCCTCCAGTCCTCTCGGCCCCAGCAATATTGTGGCCAGAGGACTCCATGACAGAAATCATCCTTTCCCTGAAGAGCCTCCCAGGGGAAGGAAGGTAGAATTTTGTCACCGTAAGAGGAATGTCAGGGAAGTACGGACGAAAATAAGACCAGTCCGTTTCTCGGACTCTGAGGCGGAGTATGACTCAGTGATGGAGTCTTCCCCTAAACCCTGTGAGTCGAGGGCAAGGGTGGGGAAACATCACATTAGTCATGTACTCCCTGAATTCAAGATCCACATGATTCCTCCCTCCCTCTTAAGGTATATCTAGGAGGACGAGGACCTGGCATACCCCAAGGGGTCAACCCCGCAGTTACCACTGGCTTCCCCGGAAGCACCTTCCACCTCAGTCAGAGAGGGCGGGGAACATTTCTGGGGACTGACGGAAGAGTCGCAACATGACACACCCTCACTAATTACCGACACTGTGACAGGGGGCGTGTTCACTAGACTATCGTATTATGACATGTCAGTCGGGACACTGCAACCCTTGGAGGACGACTTAGGGATCGGTGGCCAATCGGCCTGCTCGTCGTATTCTCCGTCGGCCAGCCCACCGGCCCTACGTCCTACCTCTCCACCGCTTCCAGTTCCCTGGCCATTCTCAGTTGATGAGAAGGGTAAGCAAGGGTCAGATCCCGAACCGGATTCTTGGAGCTTCTGGACCGTCCTCGCAGTAGGCCACTTCCCCGAGAAGTTTTGGCCGGTCGCAGGATCAGATTTTGATATGCCTGAGTCGCTCGCCCTAGGAGAGTTTGAATGGTTCTTCCAAACTCTCTAGGTGACTCACTCCTGTATTCTCCATCAGCCAGCGCCTTATCCCGGGAGTCAAGCACATCTCGAGGATATCGGTGAGCAATATCGTCGGGCCGACCTGGCCGCCCTCCCCACGGTTTGGCACCTCGAGTCACTTGGCCACCACAGGGACCTCCAGTAAAAATGCATCCAGAGATTTAAAGTACTCCGCAATGTTATCGAGGAGGCCACCCCCCCCCCCCCCATGTTCACTTCCGTAGATGGGAGAAGTACGCTGCCCTTCTTTTCAGCGTGATTCGCCGACAGCCCGACTCACTAGGCGGCTCTGAAGGAATGCCTCCAAGGGCAGTGGCGGTTAACATGGCCAACCCTTCGGGAGAGGGAAACGGTGTGGAACTTCTCTATGGGGAACCCCCTCTAAGTATAGGCCACTACTGGACCCATCTAGGAGAATTAGTCACCAGCAGAGTAGACTCTTAGGTCTCCCCACACCCACTGAGGCATTAACACTGAGCCGAAACATCGGCAAGGGTAAAGAGAACGTCGGGGCTATCCAGCTTACCGACCCATCTGCCTTGGTACAAAAGGAAAAGGAAGATCCCGAGAATGCCATGATGCACCCACATCATGCTGAGCATAAGAGGTTGGCTGATGAGCTCTTGTCCGAATGCATTGCAGAGCGGCGGCCTGACTACGAGGATCCTAGGTCGGGATAGCAGAGGCAGGAGCAACTAACCCTCGATGAGATTCTCTCGGGCAACCATGATCATGTTGTGCTCACCCCGTGAGCCGCTAAGCTTGACTACCGGATTTAAGATCCTGACAATGCGCTTGTAGTTAGAGATCCCTATCAGGACATGACCCCACGTCCAAACGATCCAATGGTAGCACTCATCGCCCTCTTAGAGGCTTTGGAAACACGAAAAGTGGAAATCACACCAGACGGCAAGCCATACCCAGCATGGATGGATGATATGTCGGCACCTTCAGGATTTGGGAAACCCACTTTCGCACAATTTAATGGGACTGGAGACCCGCCACATCACTTGGCCCACTTCAAATCGAGGTGCGGGCCTATGTTAGGAACTCCAGCGCAGTAGGAGGCCGCGAAGCTCTGTTGCATCGTTCAGACACTGGAAGGACCAACATTAATCTGGTACAACAAGCTCCCTATCGGATCCGTGAGTAGCTAGGAGGACCTTCACAGGAAATTCCTCTACCAGTTCAGTTCCACAACCCAGAAGATGAACATCGTAGACCACTTCAGGTGTAAACAAAGGCACAACGAGCGAGTCGCGGACTTCGTCACCCGGTGGAAGGGGCTCACATACTCCCTTGACATGCCACTAACTCAGGAGAAATTACTGACAATGTGTGTAGGGAATGTCAAGGCAGAGCTGGTTCCTTCTCTAATCACTCAGAATTACCCCGTATGGTTCCGTGACTTGTCAGAGAAGGCTTAGCGGCTCGAAGAAACCCTACAACAGGCCAACCAGGCACGCCCGCTGCCTCCTATGATCCCTACAAGGAGAGCCACCAGAGCCGAGCCCACTTCTGTGACCCAGACAGAGGCCCCCAGGCACCTAGAGCTGCTACCAGTGAGGCCAGATCTGCATCCCCATAGGGGTCCACCCCCTCAGGCACAGCCTCTGGCCCAGCAGCAACCGCCTCAAAATCGGTAGGCGCCTCCGCGTAACGCAATGCCACCACCTAGGAGAGATAATCAGGCTCCAACTCCCCGGAATGCTCCTCTGGTCCCTCATCAGGGACAACCTCCAAGAGCCCCCTTTCTGGACAGATGGAATCAGACCTACTCGTTTGACGAGGCCCAGGTTCCTGTTGATTTCTGTAGTTCCTTAGAGAAGTGAATCGTGCGGCTACCTGAGTGTCGGAAGCCAAAAGAGGCATATCTCAATGATTACCACAACTACTTCCCTTATCACTAGACCCTGGGTCACACCATCCAGTGATGCTACGTGTTCAAGGAATGGATCCAATACTAGAGTGACAACAATATAGTCAGTTTGGGACCATCCCCGGTGCAAGTAGCAGGTGTCTTTGTGAGACCAGAGGCCGATAGTGGCAACGAGGATGAGTGGAAGCAGTTTTCCGACCATGGTTCCCAGAAATATAAAGATTGGATGGTCCACAAGACGGTCTCCCGTGCCCATGGCATCATTCGTGCCCGCCTGAATCAGCCAGAGCCCTCAGAATCTGTGAGCGCTACCTCGGTATCATTGTCCCAGCCTACCTCTTCCCAGAAGAGCAGGCGGCGGCACAAGAAGAAAGAAAACGCCCTGCCAATGTTGTCATCATCTTGCACTCAGGGCGCTTTTTATGCCCCCAAGAAAGGGGATCCCTCCAAATATCCGTCCGGTAGTGGATAACTCCTCAAGCGAAAGTTTGTGGTACACTTCGGTTAACACCATAGAGTTGTTAAATCCATTTTTGACTCCCGATGATGAGGAATGCCAGGTGGACCTTCCCAAAATCCCTAGTCATCGCTAACATCGATGGAGTCATGGCTACCTGAATCGTCGGGGCACGGCAGTTGGCACCGTGATCTAGGAGGTAAACGCCGCTGAAACCATGAACCAAGCCTAATACAGAGCTCAGCAGACGTGGCCCCTTAATCCGGTGTCGACATGTTCACCTCTACCACCGTTTGTGTTGCTGGATCAGGCAGAACCACCTCAGCCATGTCGCGACCAGCTCTGCCCAGCTACAGCCAACCCAGCTCTCTGATCCAAATCCATCAGCCACTCTCCGAGCAATGACTAGTGAACAACCAGACATGCATAGTACCAGTCAGCCACCGGTCCCGCCGTCAGGACCCATCATGCCTCCATTCGCAGAGCGGACTCATGTAAGAAGAAGCTCGCATTTGTCCCAAATATATGATGTTCTGAATCACCTGGACAGCATTCCAACAAGGATTTATATCCTTGAGGCTCTTCTCCTGTCGTCCGAAATGCATGAGGCGCTCGCCGAAGCCCTAAGGAGCCCCCTTTAGTTTGAGACGGAGGTAGCGGCTGTAGAAGCCATCCACGCCGAGGTGATTGAGAACGCTGAATGTTAGGAAGTTATCTAATTATCTAGTGAAGATGAAGACCATCCCATACAGGGGCACATTCACCCACTGTACATCACCAGCCTGTTCAATGGCAGGGAAGTCTAACGCTGTCTTGTCGACACGAGTTCTGTGATTAACCTAATCCCAACTCAGACGCCGCGGAAGTTGGCGTTGTCTGAGGATGATTCAACTCCCTCCAACCTTAGGATCTAGGGGTATGACAGGACTGATAAAACTCCACTCGGCATGATTCGCTTGAAGACCCATTTCGGTGTCCTGGTTTCCAACACCGAATTCATGGTTGTCTCTTAGGACACCGCCTACAACACATTGATGGGAAGGCCATGGCTCCACCTTCATGCAGCAGTCCCATCATCATATCACCAGTGCATCAAATACTCCTTTAAGGGTCGAGTAAGCATGCTCCAAGGAGATGTGTCTCCTTTTTCCTCTAGTGAAGATCATTATCTGGACGCCGACTATTACAAGAGAAAAGACAAGCAGATCCTGGCATGTGAGGTCAAGCACGCCACTGACACAAGTGATCCCTGGGTAGGTTTGGATGATGCTTATGTCTTCCCAATCCATCGGTTGGAGGACACAACCCCCCACATGGGGAAATGCATTGTTGTTTCGAGTACTAGAGGAAGGCATATTCCATGGTCCAAGCGGCGGCGGGAAATCACCTCGTACACCGACACCAACTTGGATCAGGTGATTTCCAAGACTCATACCCCTGTACGATATCGGGAAATTAGGCTCCTGGAATGGTAGTATGTCATGTGTATCTCTTCTGCCGGTCCAGAATTGACCATCTCAAGACGATGTTACACTACTGCTTTGATGCCAAAATGCATGGCCCCTTGGGTCGAAGGCCAGATGTGATTGGATCAACTGCCATTGTCGCCATGGTCTCTGTAGTGCATGAGTCTCCTTACGTGATGACCATTGCTGCCCAAGCCGGCACCAGCTTCCCATCAGGGTCCGAAAGCCCTGAAGAATCTCCCCCTGTGGATGATCACTCCACAAGTGGGGAGGAGGACATGGAAGATGCACCCCCTTCCTTTGAGGAGGGAATCTCCACCACGGTCGACGGGTTAGTGCAGGTGAACCTCAGTAGCGAGGCGGACCAAAGAACCACATCGGTCAATGCTGCTATGCCCCCCGTGGAGAGGCAACAGTACGTAGACTTTCTTCGACAACTCTGTGATGTGTTCGCTTGGAGTTATGACGAGATGCCAGTATTATATCCTCAGGTAGCCATCCACCTCCTTGGCCTTCCGGCAAACCATCGCGGGTTAAAGCAGCCTCCCAGAAAGATGAACCCCTCTCACGGTGCCATGTTTGTGTCCGATGTTGACAAGCTCATCAAATCCAACTTCGTCAAAGAAATTCAGTACCCCTGGTGGCTATCCAACATTATGTCGGTCAGGAAGAAGAACGTATAGATCAGGGTCTGTATCGACTTCCACGACCTCAATTGCCACTGTCCGAAGGATGATTTTCCTCTTCCAAGGACAGAGTTATTGATCGATTCCACGGCCGGGTTCCAGGCCCTCTCCCTCATGGAAGTGTATTCCGAGAACAACCAGATCGGGGATGGGCCCTCGAGGATGAAGACTTCACTATCTTCAGGGCTCCCCAAGGTACTTTAGGCTACCAGGTTATGCCCTTCGGCCTAAAGAATGTGGGTGCCACCTATCAACGGGCCATGCATCGCATATTCAAGTAGATTATTGGGACACTGGTGGAATGCTACATGGAAGACCTGGTGGTTAAATCTCTCCAGTGCCAGGACCATCTCAAAGACCTTGAGAAATTGTTCGTCTTCCTTCATTCTCGCCACCTGAAGATGAACCCGTTGAAGTGTGCCTTTGGGGTCACTTCTAGAAACTTTCTTGGCTTCGTTGTCAGATACCGAGGCATCGAGATCGACCCAGATAAGATCAAGTCCATTAGCCAGATGCCTCCCCCGAGTAATATTTGGGAGCTCAGAGGCCTCCAAGGCCTTTTAGCCTATATACGCCGATTCATTGCGAATCTGGCCGGCAATTGTAATCCCTTTTACTGGATCATGAAGAAAGGAACCACCTATGAATGGGATGAAGAGTGTCAGATCGCCTTTGAGGAAATCAAGCAGTATCTGCTCCAACCTCCTGTCGTGATGCCACCCTTTTCCGGAAAGCAGCTAGTCTTTTATGTGACCACCCTGGAACTATACCTCGGTGCAATTATTTCCCAGAAGAACAACGAGGGAACAATGAATATCCTTGAATACATCAGCCTCATGCTCCTCGATACAGAAATTAGATATTCTCCCATTGAGAAGAGCTATCTGGCGCTGGTATTTGTAGTGCAGAAATTGATGCACAACTTGTAGCACCACAAGGTACAACTGGTCTCTCGGGTAGACACGTTGAAATACATCTTGAATCGACCTATGTTGACTGGCAGAATGGAGAGCTGGGCGGTGATCCTCCAGCAGTTCGACATCAGTTTTGTACCTTAAAAGGCTATCAAAGGACAGGAGTTGGCAGACTTCATAGCTGTCCACCCAACCTCTATGGATAAGCCACTGGATCTAGGCTTTCCTAAGGAGGTAATCCTCTCAGTCGATCATTCCATCCCAAGCTGGCAGATGTACATTGATGATGCCTCCCAATGCCCCACCGGTAGAAGGCTCAATGATAATAGGCTCAAGAGATTGGGCTTGGGTGTCATCATCATCACCCCGGAGCAAGTCGTTCTATCGTATTCATTCATGTTGTCAGAAGGTTGCACCAAGAATGAGACAGAATATCATGTCCTCATCACTGGCTCGAGTTGGCTCTCGAGATTGATGTGCCCCATCTACATGTGAAAGGAGACTCTGAGCTTGTCATCAAGCAGGTCAATGGTGACTATGTTGTCAGAAAGCCAGAACTCATGCCATTGCTGGACTGCATTCTCTGTCTAATGGCTAAGTTCCCTTCTCAGCCGGAGGTCATTCATATTTCCTAGTCACAGAACAGTCGAGCAGATGCATTGGCCAGCATGGCCGTGTCGCTTGCAGAGCCTGAACAAGGAAACCTGATTATCCACGTGGCACACCGGAGAGTCATTGCTCCCTTTATTCTGGAGGATGATCGTGGCCCACAGGTGAACCATCTCACCACCGGTGTCCCTACATTAGGATCCCTATGGACTTCAGATGTGGTAATCTAAATGGTTCCTGACTGGAGGACTACCTTGGTCGAATATCTCCAACACGAAAATCTTCCGTCAGACCGAGCTGAGCGCGAGCGAATCCGATGTCGCGCGCTGCAGTTTAACCTTTAGAGCGGTCCCATCCTTGAGAAGCTCCTTTACAGACGAGTATTTGATGGTGTTCTCCTCTATTTCCTTTAAGGAGATAAGATCCCTCAGGACATACAAGAAGTGCATGTTGGTTCTTGTGGCGCCCTTCAGGCCGGGTCGAATTTGTCTCACCAAATTCGGAGGTTGGGGTACTTTTGGCCCTCCATGATCCATGAATGCATCTAGTTCTCCAAGAGGTGTCACGCTTGCCATGTTCATGCCAAATTCAGGCATCAGAAACTGGATCCTTTACACACTACCAATTATTCTTGGACCTTTTCAATCTAGGGGTTGGATGTCGTAGGACCTTACCCGTTGGTGATGGCCCGTCATTGTCGGTTTATTCTGACCGCTACAGATTTCTTTTCCAAGTGGGCAGAGGAAATTCTGCTCAAGGAAGTCAAATATCATTCTATCACTGACCTCGTGAGCTCCAACATCATCTATCGATTTGGAGTACGTCACACTATCCTCACAGATAACGAAACCAACATCCGAGCAGTCGAGCTGAAGAAATTTTATGCTAAGTACAAAATTATCTCCAACCACACCTCCTGCTATCATGCGCAGGTGAATGGGAAGATCAAGGCATTTAACAAAACCCTCTCTAACATTCTGCAATAGATGGTTGGTCAGAACAAGAAAATTTGGCCAGACAAATTCCCCAATGCTCTCTGGGATTATCGGACAACGACTCGCAATTCCACCTAGGTGACTCCGTATTCCCTGGTGTACGGAGATGAGGCCATCCTGCCTATCGAGATTCAGTTTCCCTCATTGCGCACGGTGGTCTACGACCAGAGAGAGCCCGATAGAGCTGCCAAAGTCCACCTATCTGAATTGGAAGTGCTGGATTAGAATAGGCTTCGCACTTTACATAACTTGGAAAGTCATTAAAGCAAGATGGATCGAGCTTTCAACAAGAAGGTTCACCTTCGCTCTTTCTTGCAAGGTGACCTGGTACTGGCTCTCAGAGCACCAATGCTTACTTGAAGGAAACCACCCAAATTGGATCCCAAATGGGAGGGGGCTTTCATCATCCATGAGGTCTATCCCAATGGTGCATATTCCCTGGTGACTATGGATGGTGAGCATGTCACTCCTCCCACCAACTCTAGGTTCCTCAAACTGTATTTTTCCTGAGCTCCTTGGGTCCGAGTTCTAAGACCTAAAACTAAGTTCGTTACCCGGTTCTGCATGACCTTAAACTGCACACGGTCCCGCATGAATATAACTGCACCTGGTCCTGCACGTCCTCAAACTACACATGGCCCCACGTTTGGGCCCCATGGGTCCGAGTTCTAAGACCTAAAACTATGATCCTTATCTGGTCCTGAATGAACTTAAACAACACACAGTCCAGCATGACCATAAACTACATTTTTCCCTACATATGAGACCCTTCAGTCTGAGTTCTAAGACTATAATCTAAGACCCTTATGGTCTAGCATGACCCTAAACTACATGCCTACACTCACTGCAAGATGATAAACTCCAAGCTGGTTAGGGATCCCTGACCGAGGCCCAGCCTCAGGCCCCTTGGCCTTCTCAGTCCTCTCATCCCCAGCCTTCACCCAGAGCGTGCGGTGCGGTGTTGGATCGTGTCCTCATTCACGGTGGTTTATCCGCCACACCGTGTGCACTCCTGAGAAGTAATACCTCTTATCGTCCTACATGACGTTAAACTGTGCTTTCATAACTACGTGCGGCTTGATTCCCATCCTTATAGGATACGTAGGACCGCCTGAACACCTAGATTTCAGGTCCAACCCCATCTCTTAAGAGATCTATGATCTTCTGGTCACCTCATCCTCTTGTCATGTCCCCCTATAGGGATATATATGTGTGGCACAGGTTTTTTGGCACTACGCCCCCTTCCCCCAGGAATCCACCATCTTTTGTACGCTCTTAGACTAAGACCTTCGACCCTTTCTAGTGGTCTACTAATGTTTTCAGTGTACTCTGGTCTAGGACTCGGATTTTTAGATTCGACTTAGACATGTTTTCGTCCACTTGTCAAACTTCGTGCTCCCCTTCATTCGAGCCCCCTATATCTTCTGTACCCGGAAGGACCCCCAAAAAACGGCCTGGATAAAATGCCTAAGGGCTCTCCTAATATCACAGGCCAACACCCCCGAGGGTTTCGGGCAACAAATTGATACAAATCCCATGTTGCAAATATGTTCAGTGGTTGATGCTCATTTGTTTTCCCCTATCTTTATGTCAATGCGACAGGATGCTGTGTTGTGAACATGGTCAGTAGTAATCCTTAGTCATCACACCAGCTCCTTCAGGCCCTGAATGTTGGTTGCATGATTCACTATAAGTTCCACCCCACCGTGTTATGGTGGAATCTCGACACTCCTTTCACTAACCCTCAGTGCACCCCCACATGTCAGATGGACAAAGCTGTGTTACGGTGTTTCATGGGGCTCCCGCAATCCGAGCGCTAAGATTAGAGGCTTGAGTATTCTCTAGGAGCCACGCATGGCTTGAAACTCATCTCCATGGGATACAAGGAGTCACCCAGACATTACATCCTGGGCCCAGCTCAGCTGGAAGCTAGCCTCTCTTGCCCCCTGATTATTGGACCATCGTAGGCCCCTTGTCCTGAGACCCCTCTCTCGGAATCACCCGCAGTGACGATATGGGGATATTCCCCCATCCACACCAGGTACGCCTCACCGCATCATGCATATTCCCCAGGTCTAAGACATATGACCATAAACTATGTTGTTTGGTCCCGCCACATGACCATAAATTATGATGATATCGTTCTGGCCGCATGACGAAAAATGGCACTGCATTGTGGTGACCTCCCCATAGGGGACATCACGTTGGGTATTGGTCGACTACCATACCAATTGTCAATGCCTTTTATGACTTGATTATTTTGGCGACGCCAGTATTTTCTAACCTAGGATGGTCGCTCAATAAAAGGAAAACCATTTACCTTCAAGGATAAAGAAGATATATCAAATGTCGCTTCTTTTGGTGCTAGGGTTAGACCTGCATGTCTCCCTTGTCCTTAGCGCAGGCTCCATGTCGTGTCATGCCACATCTCAAGAACTACGTATAGCTTGATTCTCATCCTTATGAGATATGTAGAAGTGCCTGGGTACTTCCCCGTAGGCCCAGCCTAACTTCCATGTTCGGTCTCGCGACCTAAACACTTTTCCAAGGAACGCGTAGTAAGTAGGCCCTCATCCTCATTCATGTTGGGTTTATTTGGTTTCATTACTGTGTGTCTCCTGCCCTTCTTACTGATCCTTTGTCCAAGCTATAATATGATAAACTATGTTCTCTTAAGAACTACGTATGGCTTGATTCTCATCGTTATGAGATACTTAGGAGTGCCTGGGTACTTCCCCACAGGTCCAACCTAACTTCCGTGTTCGGTCCCGTGGCCTAAACACTTTTCCAAGGAACACATGGTATATAAGACCTTGTCCTCATTCATGTTGGGTTTCTTTGGTTACATTACTGTGTGTCTCCTACCCTTCTTACTAATCCTTGGTCTGAGCTCTAAGACTATAAACTAAGATCTCTTAAGAACTACATCTGGCTTGATTCCTATCTTAATGGGATACGTAGGAATGCCCAGACCTCCTATCCTTGGGTCCAGCTCGAGTTCAGCTAGTTTGTCTCTTCGTTCCCACCTTCAGGACCCCAACCATGGGACTGCATGGCGTAGTGCAGGATCATGTTCTCATTCACGTCGGGTTTGCGACCACTACACCTCGCGCACCCCGTTCTAAGAATTAGCCTTCTTGTCTTATCGTCCTACATGACATTAAACTATAATTCTAAAACTACATGAGGATTGATTCTCATCCTTATGAGATACATATGAATGCCAGGACATTTCGTCTTGGGTCCAACCCTAGGGATTACCAAATCCCATTCCTCCTTACTGCCGGCCCCTCGTCCTGACTTCTTGGGGAGTGGTGTAATCACAACATCTACCTCTAATATGTTTGGGATGCCCCATAGTGATGGTGGGAAGCGAAAGTTCTCTCGCCAAAGAGGTCCTGTTTGAGAATCGGGACGATCCGTGACCAGGTTGGTACGTCCGCCTGATGCACCTCCGCCACGGTGGTGTAATTTTGGGAGTGTTCAAATCTGTTTGAACAAACCACCACTCCACTTTCCATTCTTTTCATGGCCCTTTATTCGGATGCTCATCCACTTCCATGTTCAATGGGACCTCTTAATAGTATGGATGATAGAACTTGGTCTGGCTACTACCACAATATGGATGATAGACCTTTGGTCCCCCTATTGTAAAAATATAGATGATTGACCCATGGTCCACCTACTATCCTGGGACAACGTCCCGGAGTACTTGTCATGTTTGATGGGACCCCTAATAGTATGGATGATTGACATTGGTCCGCCTTTTGTAGAAATATGGATGATAGACCTTTGGTCCGCCTAGTGTAGCAATATGGATGATAGACCTATAGTCTGCCTGCTGTCCTGGGCCAACGTCCCGGAAGATTGATCGAAGATATTTGAGTTAGGACCCATGTTGCGAACATGGTCAGTAGTCAGCCCTCATTTCTTGTCCCCATTTCAGGCCAATGCGATATGGATTCTACATTTCCGCCATGGTTAAATAGTTGTCCTCCATCGCCACGCCCCTATAGTGTTTCGAATTCGGGTAACGTGATTCACCTTTTTCATCTCCCTATGTTCGGATGGATTTCAATGCCCCCGGAATTGCCCCGCTCATGTGTTAGGGCAGGTGGAGGAGACGATACATCGATCAGTCTGAGGTCCCCTCCCATCGGCTGGACCTCCCTCTTCTCCTCAGAAATCCAGGCCCGATTTTGGATGCTTGAAGCTTGGTTAATGACCCACAGTTGGGTGAAATGATGAAATGATCATCCTTTATTTCTCACGTTGGGTGATACCCACTGGAGCATAGGGGTGAGTTTTTATTAATCTTAGAATTATGGGGAGCATAATAAACCAATGGTATAGATAAATAGATTGGTCCATACATTGGGTCAAAATATTGAGCAGTGGAAGAAAAAAGTTCATGAGATGGCCAAAACAGAGCCCTTAAGTATCAGCATGTTGGATTGATCTTTCCAATGCGGTTACCCTTTGGCTGGTAGCCTCCAGGACTTCTTCTCACTCCTTGAAGACTCTCGCTTCATCAGCAGCCGTAGAGCGTGGCTCTCCAACCTTATCTTGTGTCGGAGCCAGCTCAGTTTGAAGTACGATCATCTGGTGAGTCGCCTCCATCAGTTGATCTTGGGCGTCAGCCAGCAGGGCCATCAGTTTTTCCATGAGCTCAGCGCACATTACAATGAAGGCCTCCTTCTATGTCACCTACCCTTCGAGGCGCTGGACCTCCTATTCCGCCCTCAAAAATGCTAGGGTGATCGCCAATCTATCCGGACACTGGGCAACGTCGGTGCACTGGCTGCTCTCGTGTATCTTCTCAGCCATGTATTCACAGACCGTCAGATGAAGGGGCTGAGCATCAGCCCCTCTGGTGCACAGGAAGCGCATCCAGGTTTGGAGTGATCCCATCCGCCTTAGCCAATCTGACTGGGGCTGCTTGAGAAAGCGCTGGACACAATTCCACCCTTTGTGTTGTGTCATCCAGCTCTCCTTGTCCGCCTCTAATTCTTAGTCGTCTATCACCTCAAGATCAGCGGGTCGATACATGGGAAAGGCAGCTAGCAGGTCAGCAGCAGGATCTGCCTCTGGGATGTCTGCATGAGGAATAGGATCCTCAACATTCGGGCAACCTTCCTCTCTCGCCCCAATAGTGATTGTGCCTCTGTCAGCTTCCGGACTCGCCTCAAGGACAGTGCCGCTAATTTCCGCCGCCGCCTGCTCACCAATTGATGCGGCTGACACATTGTGGGAAGTATGTTCTAGATGAGGTGGTATGTCTGCCACTGGTCTGCTCATGGACGGCCCGGTCACAACAGCCTGACGAGCCTCCAATGTTGAGATCACTGCGCAAGGCGTACCCTAATTAGTTGGGATCATTTTATAGCAAGTGCCAGTAGTGAAGCATTAGACTTACAGGAACCCAGAGCATCATCCTCCAGTGTTCTGGATACTACAGGAGCTTCCATGATAGGACACCCCTCTGCGCTTTTCAATTCAATGATGGGAGTCGGAACCCCATCCCGTCCCACCGGTTCCCCTCCTCCCTCTATTGGGGACACCTGATCAGTACCTAGGTGCTCTTGAGTGAGATAGAGAGATGAATTAAAAATTGCGGAGGATAATGTAAGAAGAAGGAAAATGAGTGAAGATAAAGATAGATGTCGAGTATCTCGGTTATGTCGATATCAGATCCGAAAATATCACCGCTCTCCCTAAGACTCCCTTGGTTGGTCACCCCTACGACCCCTCACCTTCGGGTTCTCCTTCTCCTTCATCTTCTCTTTCTCCTTCATCTTCTCCTGTTTCCTCTTCTCCCTATGACTCCTTGTCACTATCACCTTCTCCCGGTGGCATCACATCCGGATAATGCTCATGGTCGAGCATCACTTTCACTAAGAAAGGTGGCTCTACATGCCGACCCCTTTGGTGCGCGTATGGGTCCATGGCCATCAGATAGGAATGCCGCCGATGGAAGATCACTCTGCCGGTAACTCGAATGAGCCCGACCTCCGGAAGCTAGATCCCATTTTTCATTATCTTTTGCCAGACGACTTCAACGTTCAGTGATTTCCGTAGGGTCATCCAGGCCGACCACAGTGCCAGGAAAATTGCATCTTGGGAAGGATCGAGCATGTATCTTATCTGCTTCCCAGGTAGTTTCCTGGCCACCTCGTGTGACCCCCCAATGGGCAACGAAGTCGCAGCGACACCGTGTGATGTCCCCACCATTGAAGTCATGGCTTGTGCAGGCCTCACTGCCTAGCGCGCCCCTGGTTCCCCCCTTCCAACAGCACCTTGACTTCTCCCCCAGTCGCCTAGTTTCCGTGCAGGTAGTAACGAGTCGTCGGACTCGCTTGCGTAAAATTCCCTCAGGGTACGCAATGGTCCAATGTTCGGCGTACTCGGTTTCTAGGCCAATGTCGACCCCAGTGGGAGGAAGGGTGGTGATGTCGCCAGAGCCAAAAGTGGTGAACACCAACCACATCTGGCGTAGGACGCAGGGATTCTTCTCCTCCCAGACAACCGTGAATACCTTCTTCTGCATTCATTTGAGGCACCCGAATTGCATGACGAATTGGGATGGCACGAAAGGATCACAGTTCACCTTCCCATCCATCCAATCCACGAGCACCCCACCCTGGATGCTCTAAAAATAATCCTGCTGCTCCAGTGAGCCTCACCCATTGTCCACCATCTGGCCGACCAGGGTGGGGAACGAGCTGAAGATGAAATTGGTGTGGTTACCAAGTCGGATCCTTGTTCCCTCCTCATTGAGGGTCATCAGCGCCACCCCGGAAATATTCAGCAGAGATGGTCGCAAGCCGATTCCTGGAGGAAGGATAGCATTTGGTAATGTATACCCGCCGAGATGAGCAGCCACCTAGCTGTGGAAGATTTGGAAGGGGCCACATACCCTCCGAGGCGACCCCCCTCGTGAGATGTGTCCCAGAATGGCATACAGCTTGGCTGGAACGGGGACCCCTAAGTTGAACATTTTGTTGGCGGCCAGGGTGCCTGCCATCACCAGTGTTGCTGGACAGACGCCCATCCTCGCATCTTGCACCGGCATGATCCACCCACTCATGAAGGCGGCAAGGAACCCGGTGTACCAGACGTTCGGGTCTCGTGCCTCAATGACGTGGTATCCCCACGATTGGTATTTCCCCACCTCCAAGGTCCTCCAATACGACCCATCCTTGCTCCTCTGAGCCACGGTTGGGACCCGTTTACCCCGTCCCAGCATCTTGATCACTGGGTCCTTCTCTAAGAACTGGCTAAACCATCCCTTGTAGGAAAATGTCTTTCTGGATGTCCTTGACTACCAGCCTCTGTTTGGACAGATCCAGCAGGTGCCACGTCAGCATGGGGGTCCATGACCTGTCTTCCCCAGTGTTATTTGGAGGAACGAACTCATCGTATTGGTAGCCCTCCAAAGTGATACCAATAATGCATTGAACGTCCCAGAGTATGATGCCAGCTTCCCCATGGTGAAGCTGTAATGTGTTGGTATCAGGAGACCACAGGGTTAATAGCTTTTGCCTGAGCTCAGGTTAACGGTGGAAGTGGAACTGCGACGTCCATACCACCTTGAACAGGCCAATATGCAGTAGCTCGGCCCCAAATTTTTCACAAGTAAGGTGAATACAGAACACCTAGGCCCACTCACTGGTAATTTTTCCCCTAGACCACAGGTCCCAATCTTTCAGCAAGCCCTTAGTGTCATTCGTGATACTCTGATAGAACGTGCTTGCGTAGAGGGTCGGAGAATCCTCTGCGATAGGCTCATCCCAAGTAATGGTCATGGTCCTTAGGTTCAGGACATATACATACATGTTCCTGGTTTCCCTAGCAGGATGGTTGTTATTTTTATGTTGTAGTGAGGATGCTCATCCTCCCGGGTCACCCCTGACCGCGGTGTGTCCACCTCGAATCCTGGCAAAGGAACCTCCTCCAGGATGCCAATGTTCCAGAGCGGGAGGTTGTCAGACAGAGGATACTCCTTCTGGGCTGGGGTCAATAGGTTGAACTAGTTTAGGTTGTTGGAAAAGACCACCTTGTCACTATAAACCTCTTAATTCTCCGCTATTTCGACTCTGCGAGCGGCGGCTTCCCCCTCATCAACTTGGTTTGCAGCCATCTCGAATATTTCAGGAGTTGCACGAAATCAGGATGTAGTGCGCGGAATCAGAGAGTGTTGCACGAAATATGAAGCTACGGTGTGAAATCCAGGAGTTGGGCATGCAATTAGCACACTAGGTGCAGAATATCCCGAGTTGGCGCATAAATACAGCTGAAATTCGGAAGGAATCGCCCACTACCAAAGCATTTTTGTGTGCAGCCGCGGAAGCAATTTCGCGGACAAGAGCGTTGAGCCTATCGCGTGAAAATGAATGAGTACAGAATGTAGGACCCATCACCACTTTTTATAGGCAAGGCTAGGGTTCCGTCCATGCAGAAAGAGATTTTCGTGCTGAGCTGGAGTTTTGCGTTCCAGTCGGGTATTTGCACGCAAAATGCCCAGGAGATGCACCGCTTCAGTGTTTTGGCGTTTCCCTCAGAATCTGATCGTTTGCGACCTCTGACTGATCCAATTCTGAGGGGGGCATTTGTAGATGCCAAAAAAGGCAGTATCTACTAGAGGAAGTTTCAAACGGACAAATCGAAGTCATATTCGGACTCAGAGGCCCATTCCAGAGGACCTGGAAGGGGTGCGCGATATTAAAGGGGACTCGCGTGAAAAAAATGTTGTTCCTGCGAAGGGATCCTGGGATTCACAAAAAAAGAACTAGCGCGGTGCGCAATATTTTGTGCTTTGTTCCAGGCGGGGAAGCCTTGCGTATTGACGGGTCCTGGCACGAATGATTTCGCACGGCTGCCCTGTTTCCGCAACGGTGAATGCCTATAAATAGAAGGCGGCCCCAACTGTTTCGGGGTTGATGAATTTGGAATAGCTCCCGTGCATGAAATTCGGACTCCCGCGCACGCACGATGTCTTCCAGGTAATCCACCTTTTTCGCGGAACCTTTCCCCAGGGTTCGACTTTGCGCACAAGCCCACTGCCTTAAGTGAATTTGATAAATCCTCCAAGTTCTTCCTTTGCGTGAAATCCTTTCCCCTTGCGTGCAATCCCCTCCAATTGTGAGCAATCCCTTCCAAATTGCGCACAATCCATCTGTTATGTTTCACCATGACATAGGGATTGGCCATTTCCCCCCACGCACAATCCAAGCCCTTTGCGCATAGTCACCTATCCATGCACAATCCTCTTACCCAATTATGTGTCATCCCTGTGTTTTACGTGAAAACCTTCTCTTTGCGCGCAAAATCTAGGACCTCTCACCTTGACGCCCCCAGGTGCGTCTCTACGTCGGATCCCGATGTCATCCATACCGGGCATACACGCCATGCACTGTTTTCCCGTATATCCTTCTTGTCTCTTACGAAGTAACCTCAAGGTCCATTGGGCGGTGTTTACCATTGCGTTTATTTGCCTTATGCTTTTTTTCATAGGAACGATAACGGCTATTTACTCTTCGCGTAGACATGCTAACGTGGACCCCTCGATGGTTCGCCATGTGGCCCCCCTTCACCACGGCCTTGTCGAAGCCTTCCCTCCCACAAGGGGTAGAGGGCATTGGGCATGTAAGCCCTAGGGGTGTAGAGCGAACCCACCTCATCCGAGCAGTAGGACGATAAACTTCCAAGCACCTCATCCTCAACACATGACGTTAAAATGTGGTCTGACCCTGTGCCTCGTAGGTAGTGTCCCCCGGCTCGGACATTCTTTACGCCTCTCGTCTCCACAGGAATGGAATCCTCCACACATGGAATGATATCCTCCTTTTGGAGTGGCATTTTTCCACGGGGGAAGGGCTGCCTCAGAGCGTAATCCCCTAGTTTCTCTTGCGGAAGGTTGCACCCTTGCACCTCCGTACTTCCCCACTACCAAGGCCAGTGGTGTCTCTCTCCCACTATGCCTTGTCGCACCACAGGTCTCCATCCTGGAGTAAGCCCCGACACTAAGGGCTGCTAACCACGCATAAGCCCCTATTTCCTCTTTGGGCTGCTCAACACGTAATCCCCTTTCTACTTCTCACGGACGCACCCTTTGTGATGTGATCGTCTGGTCCCTGCTGCCTCTTGTTTCTCACACCGAGAATGACTCAAGTGGGCTTAGAGCGAGCATCGACCATGAAATCCTGTTATGGTCTGCCTCAGAGCATAATCCATGTCCAATCAAACTACGTGGACTTTGATCCGAGCCAACACGTGGAATGTAGGTAGCCTCTACGAGGTTCAAGCCCACCACCCGGTCGTTCTGACCTCTTCACGTCGGTTCACCAACACTTTGGGCCGCCTTAGAGCATAAGCCTAAAATTTCTAATCCCGCATGATGTTAAACTGTATCCTTTCCCGCATGACGTTAAACATTATTCCCTCGTCCCACATGACGTTAAATTGTATCCTATCCCGCATGACATTAAACTGTATGCCCCGAACTACGTGGACTTTGATCTGTGCTAACACATGGTACGTTGGAAGCCTACACGAAGTTCAATCCCATCAATCAGTTGTTCTGACCCCTCCGCGTCGGTTCACAACCACTGTTATGGGATGCATGAGAGTGTAATCCCTATACGCACCATCATGGGCCATCTCAGAGCGTAAGCCCCATAACTCACACCCACGTCTCATCCTGACCTCTCCCTCGAACCCACGTGCCTCAAGAAGCACATGCCCTAGCCCGGAGGTCTTACGTCCTCCAGGATCCAATCCATGCGTTCATTCTCATGGGTCGCCTCTTTTGGTGTCTCATCGTATCACCGAACTACACAGACTTTGATTCATTGACATGGGATACGTAGTAAGCCTCCATGAGGTTCAATCCCCACTTTAATCCATCTCCCATCATGATCCATACCCGGGCCACCACATCCCGGTGGGATCATTCCACCTCATTCCACTCCACAGTATCCAGGAAGTCGCCCACATGCTGGCCCCAATATCGGTGTTCCCCATAGGGGGTCTATCAATTTGATCCACTCTCAGTGTTCTGATCAGTCCGATCTATCTCCGCAAGACGTTAAACTGGTGGTATACCCTGTGTTAAACATGGGAAGCTGAGGAAAACCTCACATGGCACACAATTCCCCACATTCGATGTTGGATGCCTCAGGATTCCCCGCCCTCGAGAAGCCCTATAATAAGGGATAGAAGACATACATGCCAATCCCCAACGTCAAAGAGAGCCAACGACACCCCAGCGTGACCATTATCCTCACCGAAGGTTTCTACCTCGACCATACCCCTTGGAGCGTCTCAACAGAAGAAGCGTAATTAACTGGAATCCATGCAGATATGGCACTGAGAACGAGATTCATGAACCCATCTTAAATCTATGAGGGAGACCCGGACTAGGTGATGAGCTCCGAGGAGGAATCCACGGAAGGAAGAACAGACATTCCATTATCCTAGTTTCGATCAAGGAGCAAACGTCCCTGAACAAGGAATGGATGTCGCCCGCCTTTGGAAAGCGGGAATGTGGGGCAACAAGTCACACGTCCTCCCCCCACGTGACGAATGCGAGCACGCCCCGGCGTAAAAGCGTCGGAAACAGTATCCATACATTATTGTTCTAATGTTCTCTACCAATGAATATTATAGCTTCAAAAACCTTGTGAACGATGAATGAAAAATCAACCATTAACATCAATCTAATGAGGATAGTCTCATCTGTATGAAGAAAAAATATATATTCTCTTATTAGTTTCTAACAACATTCATATAATCCTATTATTGTATAAAATCGCCAATGAAAGACTTATTCTAGATATATCTTACCACCGTACATCTAGTAATCCAAAAATTGTTTTGAATAACCTTAATTACATGCCCTAAATGGGTGATATATGATGATATGGGTGATAACTATTATTATTGGTGACCTTTGATAGATAAATAGTACAATCCCTTAATAAATTAAAATGAAAGAAAAATGTTCAAAGAATATCCCCCCAAAATACGTAAAATAAAATCACAGTAAGAATCAATCTTAGGATGGTATGTTTTTCTCAGATGTAGTAGACTACCATGTTCCTTTCTCAATACTAAAAAAGTGATATTCGAAATTGGTCTCTCAATCATAAATGTAACACCATAACACACTATGAAGGAATAATATCTATTGAATATATAAATTGGCTAACTCATGATTGTAGTTAGTCTCCCATACTAGAAAGAAGTGTGAATCCCTTGTTATATAGTAAAAAACAACCCATACCACATCAAATCCATTTTGAAAATTGATACCCCATCTCAAGGTCAATAATAATTTTAACCCATTTCTACTAAAATATTAACTATGAGAATATAAGAATATTAGGTATCTATCCCCCACCCTATAACCTCTAATTTGTAGATCATTGATTTACAATCTAGAAAATGTATTCTATTGTCCCATATGACCAATAATACATTCTCACATCATGAAACAATTCTATAATATATTGGTGAACATCCCATCACGAATCTTTTGAATCTAGAAATAACCCCTCAAGCATGATCATCACAAATATAAAATCACCCTCACACATAATGAATCAAGTCATTATCAAAAAACTAATATGTTTGGGATTCCTCACCATACTCAAATCTCCTCATAACACTATAGTTTGATTTAGAAAACTACCTCTCCTTCACCATGTTGAGGACTTATGAATAAAATTCACAAAAAAAGGTTGTATCTTCTATTATACTAAAATCATCATGATATATCTATATGAATAGTGTCATCAACTAAAACTCACTAAAATACTCCTAAACCCCATGTACCTACACCAGTTAATTTTTTTTTACATTGGTTATTTTTCATTTTTTATGTCTATTTATGGCCTACTTTATTATCAAGGACGTTATAAATATTGTTTTAGATGTGAGTTATTCTAAAATTGATGTAAAAATAGAAATCTAAAGCCTTTTTCACCTTACTTCCAAAAAAATGATGTCGAGAACAATTTGTTGACATGATTTATTATGACGGTTTATAAA
Source organism: Viscum album (assembly GCA_963277665.1). Lineage (NCBI taxonomy): Eukaryota > Viridiplantae > Streptophyta > Magnoliopsida > Santalales > Viscaceae > Viscum > Viscum album. The sequence goes on along the minus strand of CAUJRU010000011.1, from coordinate 3,024,630 downwards.
TAATCGTCCTAATAGGTTGTTCATTTTGTCGGTTATTAAATAACTGATGTAATAAACAACCCCTCCGAAGAATTTTTAATATTGGTTTTCTTATAAATGACGTGAAAAACAAGGTTATCAAGTCCATTACTTACAAAACTGATGTGATAAACCAGTCCATGAATCGGTTATTCACATCGTTAAAAAAAATTTGATGTGAAAACATATATGCTACGTCGGTTATTAAATCACTGACGTAAAAACATTAACCCCGTGTATTTATTATAATTTTTATAAATTAACCGATGTAAAAATAATTTCATTAATAATACAGTACATCCATTACAATGTGATGCCAAAGAGGACCTAAAAAAAGAAAAAAATAGGCCAAAACCAGAACAAAACCACTTGACAGCCCCTCACCCCCTGGACACCACCTACCCCTTTAGACAGCCCCACCCCCTAGACACCCCCAACCCCCTTGACAAATTACCACCACTTGGACACCCTCGACACCCTTGGAAAACCCTCCCCCATCCCCAATACACCCCCTGGAAACCCCAACCCTGGTCACCCCCCCCCCCCACTTAAATAGCCCTCTCACCCCACTCGACACACCCACCCCTAGAAACCACCAACACCTGGACACTCTCCCACCCACTGGAAATCCCCCACCACCCATTGGACACCATACCACCCACTAGACACCCCCCCCCCACTTCACAGGACAACCCCCACCACCCTGGAAACCCCTGACCCCCTTGGACAGCCCCCTTGGGACACCCCCAACCCCTGGACACCCCCTCCCACCCCCTGGACACCCCCTCCTGTAAAACCCCACACCCCCATGGACACCCTCACACCCACTGGAGACCCTTTCTTCACTGAACACCACCCCACCCCACTGGACACCCCCCACCACCCCTGGAAAGCCCCCACCCCTAGACACCCCTGACCCCCTTGGACCCCCACCCCATGGACACCCCCACCCAGTGTACAACACCTCCCACACCCTCGACACCACCACCCCTTGAATCCCCAAACCCCTGGACACCCTCCCACCCACTGGATGTCCGCCCACCCACTGGACACCACCCCACCCTACTGGACAATACCCCCACCCCCGAGATAGCCCCGCGGACACCCTGGACCCCCTAGACCGCCCCCACCCCGAGACACCCCCCACCCCCACACCCTGGTCACCCCACCCCCTAGAGACCCCATAGACACCCTCCCACCCACTGGACACCACCCCACCCCACCCCACTACCCCCCCCCCCCACCTGGAGAACCACCATCGCCTGGACACCTCGACCCCCTTCGACACCCCCACCCCTTTGGACACCCACACCCTCTGGAAAGCCCCACCCACCCAATAGACACCCCTCCCCTAGAACCCCCCCCCCCCCCGAATATCACCACTGGAACCTCCCACCCCCATAGATAGCCCCTACCCCTCGGGCACACCCTCTCCCCCTGGACCCCCCACCCCTTGGACACCTCCTAGACACCCCACCCCCAGAAAACCATTATTATGCTATGCCGAAGTATGAAACTGACAGAAACCGGACCAAAAACATACCAGAATCCAGACCATAAAAAAATTAGAACTATATAAAAAACAATAAGAAACAAAGAAAATTAAATCATTCACATATATAACATTAAAAACATACAATTTATACTAAAAAACCTAAATATAAAAAACTACCAAATACACAATTATAATTACAATATTCAAAATCACATTTCACAATACAAACAATCTATAATCCAATAAAATCTTTAAAATAATTTTATTATTACACAAGTATGTGTTGGCCTCCGGAGCACTATTGGGTTGGGGGTCATCAAATAGCTACAAATTAAAAGGATATTAGTTAACATGTATAGTGAAAAAATAAAATAAATTTTTACGGAAATGATTATAAAAAAATCATACAAGTTCAAACATCACAACTATTCCAGTTTTAATTATTTCATAAATAAATATTAAAATTTAATATCCACATTTAACGACACCTTGTCTTTCATGAAATGTTTTTTAATTGAGCTTCAATTAAAAATATTATTTTTATGTAATTCATCGGAAAGTAAAAATTATAAATAGATATTTATTTTTACTTTTATATTTTTGATCGTGGTACTATTTTTATTGGTTTTTATTCAAAAGTAAACCCATACCTTTTTATAAAATAAAAATAATGGGATATATTTAAAATTCATTATAATATAAACAAAAATTAATAAAACAAAAAATATCTTTCCAACATATTCTAAAAACATTCCTGCACATTACCATAGACAGAGCATATCTAATAAAGTGTTTTCTCCTTACGAAACAAAAACAAATAGCATCCAATGATAACTAATATAAAAGAAAATATAGGGTTAGTGGATTTTTATGTTAAAATATAACGAACACTTTCAAGATATATGTTTCATACCCCTCACAAAAATGCATCATCCTACACTGTGTGATTATATTCTGTTCAAATCATTATCAAGATGAAGTGTTCATTATTCCTCATCCAATGCATGTCCTTCAAGGGAAATCAATTTCAAGTCCATGAATACTTAAACATCTATCCACTCATTCTTATCACTCATTTTATAAAGATCCCTAATGAAAAACAGACATAAGTACACATTTTTAATACATATAATATAGGGAAATGTGTTAAGAATTACATGGAAAAAATATGCACCACGTTGATGCCAAACTTATCTCCAGTAACAAGCTCAATGATCTAATTTTTTATAATCCCCACATTGATTGCATGTCCATAAACATGAGCTTCCATTGGAAGCTCATAATGATCGGCCAAAATATTTGAATATCTTAATAGTTGGTCATGACAACTAGAATATGTATATGTTTTCATATCCATTTGTATTTGTTTTTTTCTATACATTATTTCTTTAACTTTGATGTATTCCTGTAAAAATAAATAAAAAAATATATTATATTTCAAGTGTTAAAATTTTTATAATAAAATAATAGATATAATATACATACCTCTAAGGTAATGAGTCTCAGAATTCTGAATGGCCAAACTAAAAAGTGGTTCTTTCTATATCCTAATGTAATCACCTTGTTTGTATGTAATGGTTGATGTGCTGATCTATCTATAATATAATGTATAATGACCCAATTATGCTCTACCTCTAACTGTTAATGATGAATTGTATCTCATATACAATATACCAGCCCATATGCAACTATATTAAGGTGAATATCATCAACATACAACTCAAAATATGTTGGAAGTTATGGTGGAGGAGTAGGATAAAAAATGGGGTCTGCTGGATGAGGTGGGGGAGTGGGAGCTAGTGGATGAGGTGGAGGATAAATAATTGGGACTGCAGTGGGAGGTGGAGGAATGGGAGCTACATTATGAAATTGCCTTTGAATGTCTATAAACATAGATTTTACTAACGCTCAAATCTTTTCCTCCATCATCACATTAATATTATAAACATTAGCCTATAAGGATTCTATTTTTTTATAAACACCCTCAATTGAAGAATTTACAGAACATGGAATCACATTTCATACTGATACACCCATCAGATATCCTCATACACGACCGGGGTGTTTGGGATTTCCCAATGCAGAAGATAAAATATCTTTCCCCACAGTAGTTGTAAATACATCTTATGAGCTCTACTCCTCATGCGAATCCTATATTAATTAATTGAACATTTATTTAATGAATCAAATTATATCAGAATATAATTAACATAAATTAATAAATTAAATATCTTACCATCCTATCAGCTAGGATTCTCAATTCTTTTTAAAGATGTTATCTATTTTTTTCTCATATGAGCAATCTTATATTTTTCATGTCTAGATGGAGGGGATGGAGGGCAACAACTCCAGAGCTTGAACACTCTTCTCATAGTTTTTGTAAAAAAATTCCCATCATTTATTCTTAGAATAATGAATACCCTCCCTGAAATATATTATGAGGCATACATTTTTAGATTGAATCTCTTGATGAGATGTCCTTATTTTATATAAATTAAGAATAAGAAATAATTAACAAAACATTAATAATATATTTTATATATAAAATATTAAAAAATTTAAAATTTCCCTTACAATTAATGAATATTTTCTTATACATTTGAAAAATAGCCTCCATGTTTCTTCATCTATGAAAGGATATATAAGAAATGTATTTTCATGATTCATAGGAAATAAAATGAAATCAGATGTGTGGGTTGATTTAAAATCCCTCCATCACTTGGAAGCCATCGATAAACATTTCATCATAACTCATCCAGTGTCAAGAATATCAAATGTCATCTGATAATGAATAGTTAAAACATAATATACTTTAAACATTTAAATATTAGTCAGACAATAGAAAAAGATCTTACCAAAATTGTCTCCCTCAACTGAGATATTATATCTTTTTTCACACTTCTCTAATCACCAAACAAAACTCTTAAAATCTTTTGCATTTGGCCCTCTTGGAATATCATTCTCATCAAAATCAACTAGTATCCTCTGGTCCTGGATAAAGGAAAATGATAATTTTGGTAAAAGTGGGATGCCACATTTACGAATTCTTGAACTATTCATTGTTGTTAAGGGATCACATGATGAATATTGGGGAACATCATGAGAGGAATGTAAATTTTCCTCTCTAGAGGTATGATCATGATGATCATATCAAGAATCATGTCATTGATCAAGTAATTGATATGTAATTATACTTCAAATCAAAGAAAATTAATCATTAGTTCAGAAATATTACAATACTAATGTAAAAAATTGGAAAATAGAACTACATTACATAATAGAAAACAAGGTAATTTTGGTTAGCATATTAAACAATGGTAAAGATGGTAAACATGGTAAACATGGTAAACACAGTATTGTAATTTTTATTAAAAAAATACAAGAAATATATAAGTTTCGTAAAGGTATACAATGGTAAATAATGGTAAACATGGTTAACATGGTAAACATGGTAAACTAATTTTCATTCAACAAAATCAACAGATATACAATTTATGTAATGGTAAACATGATTAACTAAACTAAAAAAATATAATAAACAAAAATATCAACTTATTTGTTTTAATATGTATTTTAATAATGAGAAAATTACAATATATATTATTTAATGAAAATAATAAATGTTAACAAGAAATAAATATATGTTACCTGTAATATTAGAAATGTACAAAGATATGTTTTTCCCAAATTCCTTCATCATGATCATTATTTATGGCATAAACCATGTCTCTAACATGATCATCATTATTTTCGGCCAATAATTCCATGGATGTAGGGATCTCAAATAAATCTTCATCTTTATCATGTTGATCATCACCAACATATTTTTTTCCCTTGTAAAATAACATACCACTGCATATCTGATTGATCAACTAAATAGAAATTTTTTCCATGTGCTCCCATTATAACATAATTTTTTGAGTCTTCCATCATATTATGATTAACAACTATCATTAAAAATTCATTGTGTCAGACACTATTATTACCAACAAAACATTTGTAGTTAAAAACATGAACCTTAATTTTAATGAAATCAACCTCCCATATTTAATCAATGACCCTATAATATGAACTTGATGTATAAATCAGGTTTTTGTCTTTATAACTCCAAAAATGCAATGGTTCTGCAAACACCAATACACCACTATTCTGAAAAACACTTCTATTGTCCTGAGTTTTTGTATGAAATGTATATCGATTAATGTTATACTCAGACCATGTTATCACATTTAAACATGAACCACCCACTAACCATATTAATTTCATTGATACTTTTGATCTACCAAGTAAGCCCTTTTTAAACAATGAAAAAATGGTTTGTTTCGCTCATTTAAAATCAACATTTCAATATTTTTTTATGAAATTTTTTCAACTCATTAATATGAAATGTGATATACACTTGATAAATTGCTTTGTTATTCAAGATTTATAATTCTTCCTTGTTCATCTGTTCAGATGACAATGATTTTACTTTCAATCCACTAATCCCCCTACCCTCATTACTAACTCATTCATCATGAGATGGAGGCAAACTTATGTGCTCCACTGCATCCAAGTAGCTTGTACCAAACACTGAAACCTCTTAAAAAAGATACTTTGAAACAATGGATGCTTCAAGTTGATATGGATTATTAATATACCCCTATAATAGTTTCATATACCTATCAAAAGGATACATCCAAAAAAAGATAAACTGGTCCATGATGCGTTATTTCTGGAACCAGATGAACAATTAAATGCACTATTATATCAAAAAATTATTGATAAAAATACATTTCCAATTGAAAAATTATAAAAATTTCACCCTTTTCCAAAATGTTCAAAGCCTTCACATCAATCAACTTATTACAAATTAAATTAAAAAATAACACAAATTCATAATAGTATTTCTATCACAGATGTAAAATATTATACACAATTCAACTCGTATAATTTTTTGCATCATGATGTGACAATCATGAGATTTCATATCTATCAACATCAAATCATTAAAAGGTACAAAAAATTTTACATTTGAAGAATAACCTTGAGGAACATTGATATCATGAAAACACAGAGAAAAGATAATTTTATCCCTCTTGGATAATTTATGACAATCCGGGGGAAGAAATATTCATTTTCCAGTAGGTGGGGAGTTAAATCTGAACGTATTCCCATTGATTTTATGTCTAATCAGGCATCGATCCCATATTTAGTATTTCTTTTAATATATATAAATCTTCCAATAAAACAGTCGCAGATATTATTCTTTACATGTATGACATCAATATTATGTCTCAATTCATCTTATATCCAATATGGAAGCTCAAAAAATATTGACCATTTCTTTTAAATATGTCTATCAATACCAGATTTATGTTTCTTTCGCAATGACACATCATGGTTTGTCACCCTCTCAAAATAAACCTCATGGGATAATGTTTTTGGAGAAATATCAAATTCTATTGATCAATTGAACTCATTTTTTAGACTTCTATAAGAGTGATCCATAAGAAAAAGCATTCTATGACCCCTGTATATTATTTTTCTCTCAAGATGCAATTGACAATATGAAGACTATTGTTCACAAATTGGACATGCTTTATTCCCCTTAACATTATATCCAAACAAATTTCCATATGCTGGGATTTCATTTATGGTGAATATAAGCATTGCATGCAGTTGATCATATTAAGAATTATAAGAATCATAAACCCTAATATCATCCTCCCATAAAAGGTTCAAATCATCAATTAATGGTGACTAGAAAACACCAATATCATTCATGGGCTACTTCGGACAAGATATCATTATACTCAACATAACATATTTGTGCTTCATTCATACATCGTGAGAGTGGGTGTATATTACCAATGAAATAGACCATGAATTATATTTTCTTCTGAGGGTTCAGAGTGGATTCATTCCATATGTTCATAACCCAAGTTTGAGATTTCTAATTTCATTTCCAAATGTAGGATACTGCTCATCAATTTTCATCCATTATGGACTATTAGCAGGATGTCATAGTTTTTCCGTCACATATCTTCTCATCAGCAGGCCATCTTAACCTTTTTTCACAATAAGAAATATCAAATAAACATTTCAAATGATTAATTATTGGAAGATACCCAAATACATTGGTAGGTATCTTTGTAATCTCGACATCAGCCTGTGATTTCTCTCTCAACATATACTGTTACGTCCCACATTTAGGAAACTCTAACAAAAATTCATATTCTTTCCTATATATCATAATTTCATTTAGACATACATGTATTTTATTTTATCCCAATCCAATCAGGCATAATATTTTATGTGCCATATAATGTAAATCTGGAAGATCATTGTCTTGTGGAAGAATGTCGTTCAACAGTTGAAGCATCTCTGTAGAACATTTATAACTCCATCCATGTTTAGCCTTTAGTTTAATAAATTTTAACATCCCTGAAAAACCCATAAAATTCGTACAACCATGATATAATGGGTTTTCAGCATCACCATATAGACACACAACTTTCAGTTCAATCTCATTTTTTTCTCCTACAATATCACAAATCATTCATTCAATTCCATTAGTGTTACCATATTGAAAATAATCATCATTAGTATATTTGAAATTGTGGAAAATTTTACCATGCCAAATCCATGGTTTGTAACTCGGATTAAAACCATGACAAATCAGATGATCTTGGATGTCTCTAATTTTTACCTTCTTCATATTCAAACATTTAGGCATGGACAAAAGAACATGTCACAACATGGAAAATTTCATTATGAAAACTCTAAAATGGAATCAACACCTTCCTCATATTTATTACTCATTAAATGTCTTATAAGCCAACATCGACTCATTATTACCTATATAAAATTTCAATATTATACATCATGTTACAAAATAAAATTTTATATTTTTATGAAAAATATAATAATTTGAAAGTAAAAAATTTCTGAAGTATAAATCAAATATTTTCTTATTTGAAAAATATATTAATAAAAATGATTTTAAAAATGAAAAAATATTTAGATATAATAGTTTTAAATTCATATTGGATCCTTTATTCTTATGGTAAACAAAGAATATATCCCGGTGCAACTATATACCAAATGATCCCATCTGTAAAAAAGAAATATAAAGTATAAATATTATAATTTATATACATTCAATACATAAAAAAACCTATCCCAATGATTTGAAACCATAGGGATAACCCCTAAAACCACTGGGATAGAATAACCCAATGCTTTCACACAATATTTGCATGATGGTTGTTGCAATAACCCTATACAAATGATTCTATATGAACTGTGGGTATAGACTAACTAATGTTAAAATATTCCAAAGGTTTCCATGAAACCATTGGGATATATATATATATATATAGGGTGTCTAATGGGGTAGGGGCTATCCGGGGGGTGGTGGGGGATTTACAAGGGGGTAGGGGATGTTCAAGGTGGGGTGTCTAGGAGTGGTGGGTTTGTCCATGGGGTTGGGGTGCCTAGGGGGTGGGGGAGTGGTGTACAGGTGGTGATCGGGATGTCCCACCCCCGACCCCAATGGACACCACCCCTCCCCCTTGGCCACCCCTAGTCATCACCACCCCCAGGACAACCCCTCCCCCTAAACAGCACCCCACCACTCTCGAAACACCCACCCTCTGGACACACCCACCCCTGGATACCCCATACCCCCTTGGACAGTCCACTCCCCCTGTACACCACCCCCACCCCCTGGGCACCACCACCCCAATCCCTTGGTCACCCCATAGATAACCCCACACCATGGACAACCCCCTCACCCCCTGGACAACTCCCCCACCCCCTAGACACCACCCACTACCTTATAATGCTCCCCCACCCCTCCCCCCAGACACCACCCATAACCCTTGGACACCCCCTTGACCCCATCACCATTTTGGACAGCCCCCTCCCATTGACAACCCCCACCCCTCAGGAAAGCCCCACACCCCCTAGATAGCCCCCCTCCCCTCTATATCGCCCCCCAACCCTGGACACCCCCACACTCGTGAACACCGCTGACCCCCTTAGACTTCCCAGTCACCAACCTGGACACCACCCCCACCCCCTAGACATATTACCCCATAAACACCCCACACCCCATAGGAAACCCCACCCCCTGGAGGACCTACCCCCTAGACACCCTCTACCCCCTTTGACAACCCACTCACCCCTGGACACCACCCCCACCACTCCTAGAAACCCTCCCCCCTAAACACCCCCATAAACCCCTGGACACCCCTACCCCCTTGTAAATCCACCCCCCCCCCACCCCCACCGACACCACCCCCACCCCCATGAACACCATTGGAAACCCCCCCTTCTCGAACCTTGGAAAACCCACCCCCAAAACCTTCTATATATCCCCCTAGACATCCCCCCTCCACCTTGATAGCCCCCCCAGAGCCCCCCTGGACACCCTCTACCCCCTCAGACATCCCACTCACCCCCTGGACACCACCCCAACCCCCTAGGCACCCCTACACCCTTAGACAGGCCACTCACTGAAAGGACTAGTTTGGGATAAACCTAACACTGAGAGGGGGTGTGAATCAGTGTTGGGGACTTTTTAAAACAATTCCAACTTTTATCCTTCTACCTCCAGACCTGTTAGGATCTTGATTCTCTTATTCTTTTTTCCCTGTCGCATGCAATAATAGAAAGTAGAAAAAATATGCACACAATATTTTTAAAAGGTTCACCACTCAATAAGAGTAGCTACGTCCTTGTCATGCATGGATATGACCAATGCATGGATTATCCACTATGATGTGATATGAAATTACAGTGGAGTGTCTAGGAAAACAATCCTCTAGCCAGTGTGAGTCCCTACACATTAGAGGGGGGTGGGAAATAGTCTGGTTCCCTGGACTGGTGATGACCTAGCACAACTTGCAGACTCTATATGGTTCTTTATACTACCTACGGAGATCGTCTTCTTCCTTCTAGAAAAGGCAGGTTCTCCTCTTGGTCTTCTTTAATTCTATTCACTTGATTACTTTCAAAGCATTAGGTAAGCAATTATTCCTTTTTTTTCTTTCTCTTCTATTCTAGGGCAACACCAACTGCACTAGGCTTCTTCTTTCTTATTTTTAGTGCAACAACCCACTGCACTAAAACTTCTTCTCTCTTCTTGGATAGAATCACGTATACCAATGTGATTATTCTGGTAGTGAAGATCAGTTCACTTGGCAACATCTGAAATAAACTATCCTAAATAATTATAGGCTTCAATTGGGAATACTCCATTCTTATTCTTCTTCTCTTATTTCTATGAAGAAAACCTATAATCTTCACATTCTTCTTCTTATTCTTCTTCTTCAATGCAAAACTAGCTACACTAAAACCTACTCTTCTTCATGTGTTCTCTCTCAGTGAAAAACCACCTTCACCGAGCTCTTCTTCTTCTTCTTTCTAGAATCACATGACCTCTTGGTGATTGTCAAAACTATGAAGTCTAGATCATCTTAGAATCATCACAGTTGAACAGAATCTTGTAAGAACTTGTTTAAAAACTCCTAGCTCGCATTCAAATCCTTACTTGTGTGCCACCCTACTTGCATGCCACCTGCTTGTGCACCACAACCTGCGCACCTCTCTGGTTGTGCGCCAATCCTTACTTGAGCTCCAGAATTGGTTTCAAATCACAACTTTCCTACCAAGATATATGTGCGCCACTCTTCTTGCGTGCCACTCTACTTGCATGCCACCCTACTTGTGTTCCCCTCTACTTGCGTGCCACTTCCTACTTTTGTTCCCTATAAATAACCCTCATCCTGAATGCCACTTTAGTTTGCACACCACTTCTACTACATCCGCGATCAGAGCTCAAATTTTCTCTTAAGTGTTTGAGCCTTAAAAAATGAGGAGGCTCATCATCTATTTATAGGAATTTTGGTGACATTCGCGCCACATACACTTGCGCGCCACTCTAGCACTTGTGCACCGATCCAGCACTTACACGCTACTCCAGTAATTATATGCCGCTCCAGCACCTGTGTTCCGCTCCATCACTTTCACACCACTCCATCACTTGTGCGACATTTCATCACTATCATTCCAATTTCTTTCCTTTGTCAAATTTTTATATGACGTTGTTGAAATATGTCTTTCGTTCAACAAATACTTGTGTGCCACATATATTTGTGCATCACACTTTGGCATTGCTTATACTGAGCACCACTTTTTGACTTGTGCTCCAATCATTAACTTGAATGAAACTTTATTTCCATTGTCATATTTTTATGTGATGATCCTGAAATATGACTTGCGCACAACATAGACTTGCGCTCCACATTTGCAGGCCACTTTTGACTTGAGTGCCACTTTATTTCCTTTTACAAAACACTTCTTTACTCTCCCTATCCTTATTAAGTATTTCATCACATGTTCCCTTGACTTATGATATTTTTGAAATACATATCAGCAAATCATCATATGGTTTTGTCCATTCTTTTTGGAATATGAATTTCCAAATCACTTCTTCATCCTCACTTCAAATCCTGAATTCCTTTTGGAGTGTTAATTCCAAATAACACCAATCATCTCTCATCATCCAAATGTGGAGGATTGAAGCCTCTTAAAATACCTTCAATGTTGCAGACAATGTATCACCTTTGATACATGTATTGGTAAATTTAAGAACATTTCAACAATCATCTGATTTCAAGTCAATGTGTAGTTCATGACCTTATTAAAATTCCAAGCCCTTCCACACACTATCTTCTACTTCAACCATCATTATCTACATAATTCAATTCTTATGATTATTTTCTTCAAGTAAGCTCTTGCATGGTTCTCATGCAATTGTAAATCATTACATGGTCTTCTTTAAATCCTAGTTCATCTTCGATCATCCATAGATGGATGATACTTCACCATTCTTCATTGTTTTAAACAATGTGTCATCTTTGACACAAGTTCTTTGAACATAGTCCCAGTTTGACAATCATCTGAATTGATATTCTTAGTGAATTTCTCATGTATGATATCCAATGCTATGATTCCATAACAATTCTATAGGTAACCTCACTTCATCCAATCTCCACTATCTTTTTATTCCTTCTTCATCTTCTTCTTTATTTTGACCAGTATTGATAAATATTGACAACAAATACAATCATCATACACAAAGTGGTCCCCAAAATATCCCCCTTTGTATTTTGTTGCCAATACCACAATAATATCCTAAAATGAATGTGTCAATGTCAAAATAAGAATCTTATCTTCTCCCTTTACTTGTTTCTATCCCTATATTATTTCAAACATTCATTTCACTTTCTCTCCTCCTTATTGACATGAAGCAAAAGTTTTATTGTAGAGAGGATATCCGTCCTTACTTATGCAGTGTACCATCAATCATTTCACTCTAAGTCTACTTGAGAAAGGATCTATGTAGAAAAAAAGATAGTTTGATTTAGAAAACAAAGCTGGCCATTATCGACTGATCGTAATACCTCATGAGATGAGATCACTTACACTTCTCTTCAGGGGTTTTCAAATTTCATTTTAGGAAAAATTTATTGAATTTGATAGGATATAATCAATTCTGAAATTCCAACACTCACATTAACAAAAGGATAAAAAAATTCAAGTGCAATTAGCAGGATAAGTGGCCTTGTGGCACTTTCATTCTTCTTATGTCACCGATTGCCATTGTTACTTCACCTTTGTAAAATTATATTTATTTTGAGTAACCAATGATGATAGATTAAAAAAATACATACCTTTTCCAATGAAATGATCTTCAAACAATCTTCAGTGTAATTAAATTTTATACCAACTGATGTTAATACTGATTGAAATAATGGCTCTGGAAGCTTCTTCAAGTGTCTACCCCTCAAGGGAACACTTCTCCTCACTGAATCCGAGGTTTTACCCTGAGATATTAATTATCCATCAATTCCTTGTTTGATAATAACAAATAAAATACACAAAGCTTTAATTGAATAAGTTGGATCTTTTTTTCACCATCAATGTGAACAAAAAGGTTGATATGATCTTCTCAACCTAGATTCTCCATTCTTCGCACTTTCACAATTGATCATCAATTCTGACTGAGATTGTGTGGACCTCAATATTTCGTCCATCTCATTATCTGTGAATATTATTTCTTCATGGGATATCAATGAACTAGAATCTCCAGGTGCAACATTCATCTTTTTAAGAAATTTTTGTTGGGATGCAGTAAATTCAAAGAATCTTTTAATAGTATGACTGACCTTGTTGCACCTCTCACACAGAACATCCTTTTCATCATACAGAATCTCCTTTTTTTATTTTAGCACAAGTATTTGCATGTGCATCATCCAACTTTCTCATTCTTTCCTAATATTCTGGCCAAAGCACCAAAAAAAATTTGGGGATAGAGGCATCATGATTGGATCTTCTGTATGGATTATTCCCAGTGGCTTCATTATTAGTAGTTAGTTTGGATGCACCACCCTTCACCTTCTTAGATTTAGAATCCAGGGACTTATCATCTTTCCTTCATGAAATATTCCTAGGTGAATTTTTTTTCACATTATTTATTTGATTTCTTCCCAAGGATGCTTCTTCATTCATACTTAGCTTGTGTGGTCTTCTTTTTTTATATGAACATGCACCATTCATATTAACACTCCTATTGCATACATCCCAGTTGTTATCTAAAATTCCAAATCTATTTGCGGTATAAAGATGATTTTCGATATGTGGATGTTGCTTCTTCTTCTCTGGATTTCTCCCCCTTGTGATGAGCTTTCTCTGGGATTTCACATTTAAGGGGTTTATGAGTTTTCTCTAGGCTTTTACATTTATTGGGTTGTACCAACAATAAAGTGCACAAAGCCCAAATCTATTACAACACTCGCATTTACAAACAAACCTTGAATTATTCCCATCTTCTTTATAAGTTTGTTGAATCGTTTTCTTGGTATGTTGTGATTTCTGTGGGGAGCTATCTTCTACATTCTATCCCCTATACACCAGAGCCATGGTGGTAGGTTTCTTCTCACTTTTCATCATCCATAATTGTTTAGAACTTTTCTTCCATCCTATACTGTTTGTAGAAAAAAAATTTAAAAATATTAGTATAAGTTGGTATGGATGATACCTTAACTTTAATGGCTTCTTTTGATAGATAAATGAGTGAAGACAAGATCTTATTATCACATTTCGGAGGTCTTTTGACAATAGAATTATCCATTGAACATTGAGTACTAGCTACAACTATTTCCCACTTTTGTGGAGACTCAATATGTGTCTTCTCAGGATTGGTCAACTCATCTTCCAATTCTAGACATATTATTTTGAGGATGACTTCCTGGTCTTCAATCATAGTCATCTTATCTTCACAATCCTTATTTAATTTTTCAAATTCATCTTTAGGCATCATTAAATTATTTTGTAACAAATTGTAAAGTTCTATGATCTTTTTGGAGTCATCTTCCAAATATTTCTCCTTTATTTCTTTATTCATTTCAACTATGTTTCAAGTGCATGAATCTTATCTTATAGAGACCTATTGAATCCCTCTTTTTCATCAACATATTTGAGCCACTGTGAAGAACATAATTCAAATTCCATCTTTGTTTCTTCAAAGGCTCCAACCCGTCTGTAGAGCTTTAGACATTCAATATTTTTTTCTTGTAATCCATTCTCCAAAACATCAGTTTCTTGTTCTAGCTGAGTGATATTTTCCAACATGTATTGAAGTACTCCACAAATCAGGGATTTACTTTCTTCAAAAATACCATGCATAATCATTCTTAATCTATCAACTGATATTTCGTGAGATTGTTTAGATTGATCATCACCACTTGTGTTATCATCTTCATCATGCGAATAATTTTCAAATCTACTAACACATAACTATTTATTATTTGAGTTAAGAAGGTTGTTCATGTTCTTGGTGGGGCCTTGATCCACCTTCTCATTACTTTCCAAGTTTTGTGTGTCTTCAATGTCATTCATATATGGAGAACCGGATGCATCCACTTATTTAGATAGGAGGGACATATTCTTTAACATTCTCTTCTCATTATTTTTCCCATATGTCATGGTCTTGATAGATATAGTATTTTGCCCAGAGATAACAGATTCTTCACTGAAATTGAACTTCATTGATAACTTAGGAAAAATACTCAGGTCTTCAAAATAGAATAACTTCACTGTAGATAATCCAACAGAGGTGATCCTTTCCCTCTAATACCAATTGATAGGACTAGTTTGGGAGAAACCTAACACAAAGTGGGGGTGAATCAATGTTGGGAAAATTTTAAACCAATTCCAAATATTATCCATGTACCTCTTGAAGATTTAGGATCTTTATTCTCTTATTATTTATTCCATGTCTCATGCAATAATAGAAAGAAAAAAAATATGCACACATTATTTTTACATGGTTCACCACTCTATAAGAGAAGAAATGTCCTTTCCATGCATGGATATGACAAGTGCATGGATTCTACAGTATGATGTGATATGAAATTACAATGTAGTTTCTTGGAAAACAATCCTCTAGCTAGTGTGAGTCCCTACATATTAGAGGGGGGAGGTAAGCAATCCTCCTCCTTAGACTGGTGATGACCTAGCCCAACATACAGCCTCTAGCTGGTTCATTATACTGCCTTTGGAGAAAATATTCTTCCTTCTTCTAAAGGATAGTTCTGCTCTTGGTCTTCTTTAATGCTCTTCACTTGATTACTTGCAAAGCAGTAGGCATGAAATTCTTCCGTTTTTCTTTCTCATCTTTTACAGTACAAGACAAACTACACTAGGATTATTCTTTCATCTTTTTAGTGCTACAACCAACTACACTAGAACTACTTCTATCTTCTTGTCTAGAATCACATATACTAATGTGATTATTCAGGCAGTGAATATCGGTTCACTTGGCATCATCTGAATTAAAATGCCCTAAATAATTGTAGGCTTCAATTGGGCATACTTTGTTCTTCTATTTCTTCTTTTCTTTTTTCTATGCAGCAAACCTGTAAGCTGCACACTATTATTCGTCTTCTTCTTATTCTTCAATGAAAAACTATCTGCATTGAAACCTACTCTTCTTCACACATTCTCTCTTAGTGAAAAACCATCTGGACCGAGCTCTTCTTCTTCTTCTAACTATAATCACAAGTTCTATTCGTGATTGTCAAAAAACTGAAGTCTAGATTAACTTAGCATAATCACAGTTGAACAGAAGCTGGTAAGAACTTCTAGAACAACTCATAGCATGCACACCCATCCTTATATGCAGGCCACCGTACTTGCGTTCCACCTTCTTGTGCACCTCAGCTTGAACGCCTCTCTAGTGTCACCCTAATCCTTACTTGTGGGCCACAATTATTCGCAACTCGTAACTTTTGAGCCACTTCTACTTTCACTCCTGGCTACTTTCGCTCCACTATGCTTGTGTGCCACTCCACTTGCGCGCCACCCCCCTTGTGCGCCTCTCTGCTTGCTCGCCACTTCCTATCTGCGCGCCTTATAAATAACCCTCATCTTGCGTGCCACTTCAGCTTGCATTCCACTTCTACTACTTGCGTGATCAGAGCTCAAATTTTCTCTGAAGTGTTTGAGACATAATAAATGAGGAGGCTAGTCATCTATTTATAGGCATTTTGGTGACTTGTGTGCCACATACACTCGTGTGCCACTCTATCACTTGTGCGCTGCTCCATCACTTGCGTGTTGCTCCATCACTTGTGTGCCGCTCCATCATTTATGCACATCACCATCACATGCGTGACATTTCATCACTAGCGTGACACTTTCTTTCCTTTGTAATATTTTTATATGACAATTTTGTAATATTTCTTGCACTCAACAAACACTTGCACATCACATATACATGCATGGAACACTTGCGCGTTGCTTATAAATGCACGCCAATTTTTGACATGCACGCCAATCTTTAACATGCACACCTCCTTATTTACTTTTTCATATTTGATGTGATATTCTTGAAAAATGACTTTCGCGCAACATAAACTTGCGTTCCACACATTCTCGCCACATTTTTCTTGCACGATGCTTTCTTTCCATTGCCAAAAACACTTCTTTACTCCCACTATCCTTAATAAGGCTTGCATCACAAGTTTTCCTGACTTATGATGATTTTGAAATACATATTGGAAAAGCATCATCTGGTTTTGTCCATTATTCTTGATATATGAATTTCAATGTACTTATTCATCCTCACTTCAAATCCTCGATTAGTTTTGGAGTATTTATTCTAATGAACGCAAATCATCTCTCTTCATCCAAAAGTGGAGGTTTGAAGTTTCTTCAAATACCTTCAATGTTACAGACAATGTATCACCTTTGATACATGTATCTGGAATTTTAAGAACAGTGCAAAAATAATCTCATTTCAAGGAAATGTGTAATTCATGACCTTATTAGAAGGCCAAGCCCTTCCAGACTCTCTCTTATTCTTCAACTATCATTCTATATTTCATTCAAATCATATGATTCATTTCATCAATTATGATCTTGAATGGTTATCATTCAATCGTGAATCATTACATGGTCTTATTTAAGTCCTCATTCTTCTTCAATCATCCTTAGATGGATCATACTTCACCATTCATCATTTTTGTAAACAATGTGTCACCTTTGAAACAAGTTCTTTGAAATTAGTATTAGTTCAACAATCGTCTGAATTTATCTCCTTAGAGAATTTCTCACGTATGAAATCCAATGCTATGATTCAATAACAATTCTCTAGGAAACCTCAATTCAGCCAATCTCCACAAACGTTTTAGTCATTTTTGATCTTCTTCTTCTTTTTGACCAGTATTGAAAATTGTTGACAAAAAATACAATCTTCATACAAAAAGTGGTGCCAACGCTCACCCCACTAGACCCAACCCCAAACCACTTAGATAGACCTCGCACCCCCTAGACACCACCCCCACCCCCTTAGACACCCCCTATACACCCCCCCCCCCCCCCCCCGCTTACAGCCCACCCTAAACACCCCTACCCACATGGATACCCCCACCCCCTTGAAAACCCTCTGTATGCGCACGCAAACATGATAGAACACACAAAAATCGTAAACATGAATGATATCACATCCATGGTTAATTTTACCACAAAATAATTTAGGATGGTATAAATGTACACTATGAAACATACTATGATAGAAAGAAAAAATATAAGAATTTTACATCTCAAAAAATTATTATAGGGCATCACGAATAATAAAAATGAAACCGAGTCATGTGAGGTTTATATGAGTGTTGCATGTCGACCTGATAGATCTAGCGATAATAAGGAAGATGAATGAGGTTAGAAATACATATATGGAGGGAATGATTTCAAAGAATCTTTTCTAGGATTTCTGTGCAAGAGAGATGAGTTATAGGATTCCCAATCAAAAAAATAGAATGACTGAATACGGGGCTTGATAAATCATTTGAAATCATTATCATGTTGGTTATTTAATAACCGACATAATAACCTATTTTTTATTTTTATAACGTCAGTTATTTAATAACTATTATAAAAAATTATTTATCACATTAGTTATTTTATAACTGATTTTATAAATGGTGATCTATCTTTTCGGTTATTTTATATCTGATGTGATAAATTGCCGAGTTTTACTTTATCATGTGGGTTATTAAATAACTGATGTGATAAAGTTCCCAAAATTGATATTTCAAGTAATTTATTTTATAATTGACGTGATAAATCTAATCTCTTTATTTTTTTCATTGGTTATAAAATAACTGACATAAAAAATTGATTCTCATCGATTTATCATGTCGGTTATTATATAACTGACATGATAAATCGGATTTTACTACTTTTCACATCTGTTATATAGAATCGATGTGAAAAATTCAAACGAGTTAAACATTTTTCACAAAAGGGATAATTTATTTAACTCATTTATTTATCAACAATATTCCCCCCCGAATATGGTATAACCCCTATCTATGTGAAAAAAATGTTGAAACATGATCAAACTTCTATATATACATTTCTTGTCACATTTTAAAATGATATACATACGTATCATGTGGTTGTCAGAGAAAAATGATATTGAACCTTAAAGACAACAATTTCTACATCCTAACACAGAAATCATGACCCCACAGCTATAGATCATAACACATTCTATTTCATATATGTATCCATACAAATACATATCAAGAGGATACAAAAAACATATCATGTAACAACACAACCCCAATTCCATCTAATTATCTATCATAATAGATTGTGTTCCCCTTAGTAGTCTTTATTATGCAAACTATCTACATAAATTCCAATCAACCCTTTATTTCATATAAGGACCTGTAATATTTTTTTACCATTAAAACATTATCCCTATATGGTTAGGTATATTAATAGAATATTATAATTATAGAAGACCTAATATAATCTTTAAAAATACAATTTAAATCCAAGGAATTTTCAAATCATGAATGAATTTTTCAATATCTAATAAACAAGTATGACTTTAACCAAACTAGTTACAATGAGTATTACCACTTCTAGTGTCAAATAGAATAATAATAACTCCTCATTAATATACTAATAAACCTTTAAATTATTGTAATAACGTTCATTCTCAATCCATATGCATTGATGTATCTTCATAAGATGACCTTTTACACCCTCTATAGCGACTCTAACCATTCACATATAATAATAACTAAATTTATGTTTATTAATACATCAGATTACAAGCCATGGATTGTGAATTCTAGTGTCTTTCGAGACTAGGTACATAATAATAGACACATGGAACTAATTATAACATGTCATTAATTAGTCTTCAAAAAGAGCTCCTAACTTCCTTTGACCCTTATATTTTCATAGGGTACCCTAGGGATCACATGAAAAAAGGGATGAGGAAAAAATCCTAGCAATGGAATAAACAAAAGAATAAAGTTTTAGTACGTAGGTTAGAAAGAATAACATGATGATATAATAAGGCATCTAACATATGGAATCATAAAATATGAACATAGGATCATTTAAACATGAAATAATATAAATGTGGAAGAATCCTAAAACCTGAATTCAATACAATTCAAGGATAACATACAATATTGCTTCCCATAGTAGCACAATTCAAGGATAACCTCCAAGATTGTTGCCCAAAGTAGCACAAGTCAAGACTAACCGCCAAGACTGTCAGACATAATCATCTCATGAGACTCAACATTACCAAAATCACTAGAGTGATATCTTGGCACACATATATCAAATTTCATGAATATTTTTTCCACATAATTAATCATACATAATTAATCTTACATAAACATAAGGGTTACCAATGGAATAAATTGCGTACCACGATCACAACATAAAGTATAACTAATGTGCATATCATCAAGTGTCCATGAAATAATGTAATTAGAATATAAATGGGTGTTTATATGGTAATGTAGGCATATATCCTGGAAATAAATTTCAAACTTAGGTGACCACATGTATGAAATGTATTATATAAATTATATCATTTAAAACATTTTTTGTTGTTTTAAGAAAAATACTATAGAGATTTAAAAATTGAAAATGGAATAATATTTTATGAAAAACCATAACTGAAAAAAAAAGTTTTAATTATAAAAATACTAATTTTATAAAGTCAATGGTGGCTTAAAAATAGGATATAGTACACTTGAAATTGGGTAAAAATTTGGGAAGTTCCCATAAAATGAGTTTGCGTATTCGGAAGTATCAAGGATGGATTATCTTGAAGGCATGTATAACCATGAAATAGAATGAGGTATAGTTATTGAAACATTTATTTTGAGAATTTAAACCACACATAAATGTTTTTATAAAATTAAATGTAAAATTTATCTGTGTAAAAAGAAATATAGAGCAACCCGGATGAATAAAGGCAGTTCTAGTGGAATCCTTTACGGGTTATCGTCATGGTATCAGGTTTAAATAAGAGGGATTCATTAGAGTAAAAAGGGATTTCCATCACTTATAAATCTTGAGGAATGTATGGTTAGTTTTAGAATCATACCTAATAATTATGGATTACACATTAAATGAGATAGAAAAGAAGATGTTTTTGAATAAAAGTGAAATAGAGAGGATCCCTTACATTATGTCCGGTGGTGATCTTCCCATTATCTTAATGACATGAATATTCTAGTTAGGTTCCGTAATTAGTAATTACAGAATATATTTTATATTTAAAATATTTATTATAACCAATTATGATCATTTATAACTATTTTGATTGGTTATGAGGTTCACTTTCTTTCATCAGGTCTGTTTGCATGAATGGTTTAAATGACTAGTTCATGTTCGGATAAAAATGTATGATGAAAGAGGTTGTAAAATTTTAATTTATACTTTATTATTGATCATACATAATGTTATATGGTTAAAAAATTATTATTTTTTACTTTATGTTAAGTTGAATCATTATATTAACCATTAAGGACATCTTTTTGGGTTAATTTGTGATTTTTTACAATAATGAACACATTTTGTTTTGTAAACCAAAACAATGTGTACAACAGGATTCCGTAACCATAGATGATTCATAATACATATATAATGGTCGGGTTCAACATTGAACATGGTTTTATGACCATATAAAAAGATGGTAATGGAAATTTATAAACAATCGCCCTTGATTGTGCTAAATTAACTCATCTCAAACTGTGTTTTATTTTTTTTAAATAAAAGACGGGGAAAGGATATATGACAATAAATTATCCTATTATCATAATATCATTCTAGTACATGTATGTTACAAGATTATCATACCATTTCAGTGAAGGGATGTGAGAAAAGAAACATGAAAATTAAAGAACATAAAAGAAATTAATGAATTGGAAAGAGGAATTTACCTCTTGAGTTTATCTCCATTGAGAGCCTCTTAAGGGGAATGGAATTGGAAATTTGAGGTGAGTAGGGAGATTTTATGTGGGGAAGGATCTAGGCAAGTTATTGGGGTAGATTATTAGTGAGAAACATGTCTTGATATAATTGAATAGATGAGGTAAAGAGAGGTGGTATATATAGTGGTGGGGAAGAGGGATTTCCGAATATTATAATCATTGATTTATTATTTCATCATATGAAAAAAATTGGGAGTACTCCATGAACTAGAATAGTAATAAATGAATGTGAGGACTAGATTTGGGTTCGTACATCACTTTTGAGTTTAGGAATAGTTGATTTAAATTATAATTTATTAATACGGAAAATTAATGTATTTCACTATCCACAAAAAATTCAAGTATTTTAAAAAAATCAAAAAAATTCACCTGAACCTTTTTTCGACATATTGAATCAAAAAATGATATAAAATTTTTAAAAATAATTTTATACATATGATTAATTTTATATTTTATTAAAATTATAATTTATTCTAAATGAATAGTTTTAAAATATTTACTCACATAATCCAAAATTTATATAAATTATATGTTCACTTATATCTTATTTATATACTATCAACGATAAGGTTTCTATTCATTAGAGAATGTCACTATTCGTAAGGGTATGCAACTATTCACCAAAAATTATCTTGGTCATATTAGACTTAAAATAACATAATGATCAGAACTGTACATGTAGATATTTTAAAATTCAAAACTCAGAAGTGGGAAACTTATGTCTAGAGTCACGTAACACATATTAGTTCATTAGATTTTGATTTCATTTAATTATATGAAATAATTATAAGAATTAAATTCCCATTGAATAGTTTGGGTCACTATATTCTTCCCAACATAATAAATTTTTCCGTTAAAATTTCATTTTAAATTACAAGCCACAAACCAGTGTAGGTAAATTTCCGATATTTCCTCCTCAAGTTCCCATGTTGCATGTGTGTACTTGTGGTTACAATACAATAAATTGACATAGTGAGTTGTATTGTTACACAGAACATTGTCTCTACAATTCAAGATCATTACTGTATGCTCCTCATAATATATATCAACCCCAAATTGTTCCACCTCTAAGGATGTTACATATGAAGGATCTAGTATTTACATTCATAAGAGGGATACCTGGAATACATCACATACTTTGACCATGGTAAGTGTGTGTGATAGGTGATAGGCCGCAACCCCAATATGATCAAGAATTTCAAATGGGTCGATGTAGCTGGGACATAAATTCCAATTCTTTCCAATCCTCAGGACATTCATCCACAATGATATGATAATAAATACAATGTATCCAACAATGAAGTCATGATCTTATCGATGATTATCCGCATAACTCTTATGTCTCCATTGGGCTGCCTTGCTATGATGATGAATTGTTTTCACCTTCTCCAACATTTCTTAGACCATTTCAAGTCTTGGCAGCTTACGCTCACCAACATCATCGCAACACGCAATAGTTTTTCACATTTTCCCGTAAAGGGTTCGATAAGGTGTCATTCAGATGCTCATATGGAAAGTGTTGTTGTAAGAGAATTCATCTAGTATTAGATATTGGTATCATCCATTGTTGATGTCCATAGACCATTCTCCCAATAATATTCCAATGTCTGAATTGTTTTCCCAGATTGGCCATCACGTTGAGGATAATTTTCCATATTGATGTTCAGTTACCTGCTTAGAGCATATTGGAGACATTTCCAGAACATCAAGATCAATATAAAATCTCAATTGGATACAATATATAGTTGTACTCCATTAATCCTTACCAACTCTTTGACAAATATCTGTGCATGTTGATCTAATTATAAGTTGTCTCAAATTAAATTAAAGTGAGTTATCTTTGTAAGATTATCCACAGTTGCCCCTATATATCATTGCTTCCTCTATATGTCCTTGGAAGTATAATGATAAATTATATGGTGATGTATTCCCACATGCCTATTGGTATGGGTAGTGGTTTCATCATCCCCATATAATGTTTCCTCTCATCCTTAACGTTTTGATATACCAATCAATTTAATGTATATTTAGCAATCTCCCTTTTCAAATTTTTCCACCAAATGTTTTCTCAAAGATCTTGAAACAACTTTTTGATACCTAGGAGAATAGAGAAGGTCATGCAATGTGATTCATTCAAATAATCCTTATTTATCTTTGGATATGATGGTAAAAATAATCATGATCAAAATATTACATCTCCATCCTAATCAATATTGAACTGTGAGGATTTCCCATTTCAGATATCTTCCACCCCTTTTAGAATTTCAAAATCCTTTCTTTAATTATCCTTTATTTTCTCTGTGAGGGATGATTGAGAAATTAGTTGAGAAATGATTGATGATGTTCCTACCTTAAGGATTCTCATCTCCATACTCCAAAAATCTACGAAGATCATATCCTTTTCAATTCTCAACATTGATAAAGATACATGATCTTATCTATTTAGAGAATATGCCGCCTTATTTTCATTACCAGTAAGGTAGTGGATTGAGCAGTCTTAATCCATGATGGGATTTATCCATCTACGATGGCTCATATTACTCTATTTTTTTGTGAATATATATATTCGAGACTCTTGTGCTTAGTGAATATCTCACAATTCTCCCCATAGAGAAAATCCCACCAGGTTTTTAATTCCAAGATCACTACTACCAACTCCAGATAATGCACATGATAGTTTTTCTAAGGGATTTTCTGCATCCTTGAGGTATAAGCTATCAATTTGTGATTTTTCATCAGAAGTCACCCTAAGACATTCTTCGAGGAATAACTATACACAATAAATAGTTCTCCACTTTTTGGGAGTGTGAATAATTGCACATTGATTAACATATTTTTCAACTCGTTGAAATAGTCTTCACATACCTAAGTCCAAAAAAGACAATACTCACTTCAGTTTCATCTTTTTCATTGTGCCTGACCATTGTGAAAAGTTTATAAAAAAATGTCGATAATATTCCCATAGAACGAAAATGTAGTAGATATCCATTAACGAAGTTGAATTGGGCCACAAATAAGTTGCCTTTGTCTTTAAAGGGTCCATAGATATCCCATTGATAGTGATAACATTCATAAATAATTATACTTCACCCATCCAGATCTCACATTTACTGTACTTTGAATAAATCTTCTCCCTTTGAAATGTTTTTAATAGAGTATTAAAATTCTCTTAAATAACACCCTTTCACTTGTGGTATATCAAAATATCATCAATAAATACTACCAAAAACTTGTCGAGGTAAACTATAAATATTATATTCATTAAATCCATGAATTGTTTTGGAGAATTAGTGAGTCATAATGGAATCACTATGAACACATATTGTCCATAACATGGTCAAAATGATTTCTTGGTCGTATCATCCTTCCTAAACTTTAGTTGGTGATATACCGACCAAATATCCACTGTAGAGAAATAAGAGGGGCCCATTAAGATGATTTAATAAGCCATCTATCTAAGGAAGGGTATACATTTTATTTATCTTGAATTTATTGATCTCATGATAATAATTATATAGGTGCATTGATCCATCTTCCATAACGATGAATATGACTGGTGCACCCCAAGGTGAAGAACTAGGGTGTATAATATCCATTTTCAGAATCTCCTATAACTGCTTCTTTGGCTCCTATAGCTCTACGGTGGCTATTCTGTAAGGGAACTATGATATAGGTAGAGATCCTAGAATATATTAATTGATAACTCATCCAATTCATCATTATTAAGTCTAAGAAACTCCTTAGGGAATACATCAGTGTAATCTCTCAAGATTGGAATGTCTTCCATCATGATTCTCTCATTTGTCTCAATCATTTGGGATTTATATTATCTCTTATAAAGGATCAATATCCACACTGAAGATGATGATTCAAAAAATATTTATCACCCACCTTACAGTTGTAATGTTTTTTTGGATTCTTTGGTATGTGAAGAGTGATATCCCTTTATAGAAATTTGATGTTACATTTGTATAAATATAGCCAATCCATGACTAGTAGAGAATCAAACTATAGTAATTGATGTTTGATGATATTTTATAAGTGTTTTAGTCCAAAAAAGTTAACCACGGAGGAGGTATAAACCATGGAATCAGCAATTTCCCCATTAACTATTCTCACAGATAAGTTTTCCTCCAAATTTTGAGGTTGGGTTTGAATAGTTCTAAGAAAATTTAATGATATGAAAGAATGCATAGAGACATAATATAATAGTACACTCACTGTTATTGAATTAATAACTAAAATACCTAAAACGACATCATTTTCTGGTTCCACCTCAGTATAAGTCATAACATAAGCCCTTCCGTGTAGCCTTTGAGGTTGTTATTGATTTCCTCTAACAACCCTTATCTTAGGGAAATTTTTGCGTAATGCCTATAATCCATGTAGTCATAACACTACAACACTAGCTGAGAGTTGATCTGAACCTTCATTTTTATTTCACATTATCGGGATTTTTCATATCCCTTCAGCAGTTATAGGATAGATGTCCCAGTATTCTACATTTGAAGCATTTTTTGGTTCCCCTTATACAGTTCCTAGGATGCTTCTTCCCAAAACATTTACAAGTGGGATATTTGGGCTTATTTTCATCTTGAGATTTTATTTGTTGAACCACCCTTTTTGTTATATATATATTTCTTCATATCACCAGGCCCATGAAACCACTGAGAGTATTCAAGAATCATTTCAAACATTAGGGAACAACAAGAAATTTCCTTATAACCATTGATTCCTCAAATTGCCAACACCATCTGTAGACTCAGATTTAGCCCTCTAAAAAAGTGGTCCACATTTCATTCACTTTTCATTATAATCATATATGCTTATCTTCCACGCCTTGTAATGTTTTCTTTATATGGCCTGATGGACTCATCTTCCTTCAGACTATGTCCATGGAACTCTCTTTCAATCTTCAAAGAGAGGGTTCGAGGAAAATACTTTTTGAAAACCATCATATTGAATTCATACCAATCTATGGAATCTATTTCCTCATGGTGCTTTATATTCATGATCATTGTCCACCAGTGATAATATTCCACATCAAAACAATAGTCCACCAACACAACCTTCTCTTCTTACAATCACTAGAGGATGGGGAATATCTTTGCAATGGAGTTAATTACCACTTCTATGAGGCTGGGATCAGAAGATACAGAAATAAAGGGAGGAATTTTCAACATAAAATATTGAATGGAAACATGCACTTTCTGTGGAGGATGATGGAATTCCACAAGATTTACGTTCTTATTCATTACTTGATCCATCTAAGCTAGTACTATCATGATTTGTTTAGCACTCATTCCCATCATATTAGGCATTTCAATAGGAAAATCATCACATTTACTATCACATTGGTTGTTGGAACATGTTATTCTATTACCTGCAATTAACTATGAAAAATAAAACACAATTAAAGTTCTGAAATAAATTGTTATTGAACGTAAAAGGAAACATCTCAACATAAAAGGTTAAACTTTTATAGGATATGTGTATCCTAACTTGTGATTTGTTTTGTTTAAATAAAGTTTTTCCTTGAACTATTTCATAACTTATATTCTTAAATAATTTTTTATTCCCTTAATATTTGTTTTTACTAAGCTCATAAACATAAAATTCAAAACCCCCGAGTGTGTAAATTCAAGAGTCCATCATGGCCCATTTTTGTGTACTAGGAAACCCCGGGTCATGCTTGAAACTCCTTGTTTGAGTTTTCTATACTATATATTTCTATTCAAGAACAACCTCTACCTATTTATATTCATAAATTGTTATATTTTTGTTATAAACTACTTAACATATACTTAACAAAATTTAAGGATGTTTTTTAGACATCACATCATTCTCAAGGTTCTCACTAAGGTGCTCTATTACAAATCTGCAAAAATAACTAGACCATCCTCTAATCCGAACTATATAAACCCTAACTTTTTACGTAATACATTAACTGATTTTACGAATATTTATACAATAGATAATATGAAAAAAAAAATCCTGGATTCTAGGATCTTGGAAGACTAGGTACATAAAATTTAAAACATGGAACTAAATATGTCATCTCATTATTTAGTATTCATAAGAAGATCCTAACTTCTTTTGAGCCCTTAAATCTATAGAGGGAACCATGTGGATCATATGAACAAAGGGATGAGCTAAAAAACACATCAATGGAATAAACATTAATATAATTAGTTGGTACATGAGTTAGAAGGAATAACATGATGATATAAAATGGTATGTAACATATGGAATCATAAAATATAAACAAGGGATCATTTAAACATGGAATAAAATAATTGTGTCAGAAACATAAAAAATTAATTTAGTATGATTCATGGTTAACCACCAAGACTATTTCCCATAGTATCACAAGCAATGGATAACCTACAAGACCGTTGCATATAGTATCACAGGCCCATGCTAACCACCAAGAGCGCTACACATACTCATCTCATTAAGCTCAACTTCACCCAATGAATTGGATCTCATATGGTGCACCTATCTTATATTCCTTGAATATGTTTTCCATATAACTAATCATACATAATCAATCTTATTTAAATATAGGGGATACCTTGGTAGTGAATTGGGTACAACAATCGTGACATAAAGAATAACCAATTGGCGTATTTTGAAAGTGTCCATGATATAAAAGAACTAGAACATATATAGACATTAAAAAGTTAAAATTGGAATATATAATGTTATTTTATGTCAAATAATGGTGACATCAAGTATGAAATGTATTCGATAAGTTTTAGCATTTAGAACATTTCTGTGCGCTTTTAAGGAAAATACTATAGATATTTCAAAATAGAAAAGGGAACGATATTTTATATAAAAATAGAACATAACCAAGAATGTTTTCATAATATGTAGAATAATTTTATATAAGAAATTGAGAATTAATAAACGGAATATAGTAAACACGAAATTTGGTAACAATTTGGGAAGTTCCCTTAAAACGTGTTTTCTTATTGGGAATTATTGAGGAGGGGTTCACATAAAATCATGTATATCCATGAAAGTGATGAGGTATAGATCATAAAAGTTATTTTTTATTATATAAAAATAATTTTGAATTTTTACATAAAAATATATGATGACTTCATTTGGGTAAATAATAAATATTGTGCAAGCCGAAGAAATAATGGCAGTTCAGGTAGAATCCCTTATGAATTGTCAGTATGGTATCAGTTGTACCTAAGGGGGATTAATGAGAGAAAATGGGTTTGAAAATCACTTATAAAACCTAAGTTAATTATGTGGGAGTTGATAAACCATACCCCCATCATTATGTATTAAACATAAAAGGTAATAGCTTAGAGGCATTCTTGAATAAAAGTGCAATAGAGAGGATCCCTTACCTTAAGTCTGGGGGTTAAATTTCATTGATCTTAATGTATTTTATAGAAAAACTAGGTTCATTAATTAATAATTTAAGAAACTATTATAAATTTAAAATATTTATTATAAACTTATTTTGTTCATATATAAGCATATTGACTGGTTTTGATGTTCAAATTCATTGTTCGGGTCTATTTTCTTGATTAGTTTTAATGATCAGTTAATGTTAGAATAACTTTTATGATGAAGGTTTATATCCATAATTGAAGTTATATTTTATTATTGATCATCCATAATGTTAAATGGTAGAAAAAATAAGTTGGTTACTCGAATATAATTTGAATCATTATATAAAACATTACTGACATCGATTTGGGTTAATTGGCGGGTATTACCACAAAGACCACATTTTGTTTTATAAACCAAAACCATGTGTAAAAATTGTACAAGAACAAAATATGTGGAATAATAAATATATTAGGGTCTTGTTAATCCTTTAAAAAAAATTCATGACCAGAGTTTAATACGTTCATGGAAATTGAAAACTTGTCGTCCTTGATAAGGATAAATTAACATATCTGAAACGGTGTTTTCATTTCTTCTAAAAACAAGATGGTGAAAAGAGATAAGATAATAAATTTTTACATTAGAATAATATAATTCTAGTACATTTATGTTACTGGATTTGTAATAACATTAGTGGAAAGGGAGTTTAGTAAATAAACAATAAATTAAAAGAAATAAATGAATTGGAAAGGCAAATTTACCTCTTGAGTTTATCTCCATTGAGAGCCTCTTAAGGGGAGATGATTTTCTATTTATAATATTCTAGGGAATTATGGACTTCGGAAGGGATCTTGGGACGAAATTATGGAAGAAAATTGGAAAAGGAAAAGGCTTGAGGTGAGTGAAGGTAAGAGGTAAGGATGGGTGGTATTTATAGTGGCAGACATGATAGATTTTATAATATTATAATAATTAATTTATTATTTAATCACAAAACAAGAACTAGTGAGTATTCCATGGCCTAGAATAGTAATAAATTATTGTGAGTTCTAGATTTTGGTTTTTACATCACTTATTGTAGAAGCCCGAAGCTTGACATACATGGACATTACATTACTTTTGTGAAATACTTAATACATAACAAAAACAGACACACAAGGACCGTAATAGATTAGTGTCTTTGGAAACTCGGAACGTAATCTTCTAATCATGGTGAAAGATCTTCCACATCTCCCATAAAGATCTTGCACTTTTTGTTTCCTTAACCTAAACCTTTATTTCAATCCTGGGGGAAAAGAAAACATAAAAAGGGTGAGCTCAAATGCTCAGTAAGGGTAAGCATGGATAAAATAAAACATACCATATACATTTGAACTTAAAAACATAAACATAATGTTTAAACATCAAAAGCTTGAGAAATGACATAAAACATGGAAGTACGTAAGGCATAGATCATAAAGCATGATAAAATAGAATGGGAATGAAACATGTAATTTTGGCAACCATTAAGCACATGATATGATATCCATATTAGCCATGACATTGCTGCCAAGACCATCTTAGTGGAAAAAGTCCCTTTCTGAATCGAGTTCACTCCTTGTTCCAGTCCTGTATTACTGATCCGGTTTAACATTCCGTACCAGCCATGTCTATCTCATGTGATATAAATCATTACCCAATGAATTGGAGGGAGATATAGGTCCCACCCATCTCATAATTAAATCATTCTTACTTATGCCACAAAATAAACATACATCATTCATAATAACCCAACGAATAAAATGGGTTTCATAAACATCATCCCATCATCAAATAATCCATATAAAAGAAATGGATATCATTCCATAATAAGAAAAGTTAATCCATAAAATCATATATACTTTATACTTGAAACATACACATATGAAATAACATAATCTTAGATGGAAAATGGTTTTGATAAAACACTTGAAATGAATTCTTGAGGAAAATATCCTTTCTTCTTCAAAATCAATTTCTTTTCACAAAACATCATGAAATTTTAAAAGAAAAATATTTTGTTGGAAATAGTCATGAAATATTTTGGAGGAAGCTTCATTAAAATAAGGCCTTATAAAACCGTAAAAATCCTTTCGTGCCGTATAAGTTAAAAAAACATTCTTCTCGTACTTTTGCCGGAAAAGTCAAAAAGTACCTCATAACGTGAACAAAAGAAATATTCCTTACATACCATGTAGTAAAAGTCTAAAAATGGGTAAAAAGGAAGTTAAACATACATGAAAACACTTTTATAAAACATGGACATGGATGATAGAAATAACCCTAGTAAATAATTACAAATAAACAATCTCGGATAAAAACGAGATTGGAAAAGTTATCCCTTACCTAAGGTCTGATATGCTTCATACGTATCCGAACCTCCTATATAATTATTTAAATAATGTCATTTACTTATTACAGAATCATATTCATTGTTATGATATCATATATGTTTCACTTATGACTTTATATAACCCGTTCTTTTGTAAATTCCATGTAAAAGCAGTGTTTTGGGTAAAATCATTTCATTTATCGTATGTGTTTCGACTTGTCGTTCTTGATATTATTACTTATATCCTGATTTAAATAATTCCAGAATGTAAAACATGATTTATATATAATATATATTCATAATATACATATTTATATTATAGATCGATAAAAGGAATGAAATACACCATTCATGGAGACGGTAGGCCGTACGTACGCATGAATGTTGTTTTCGTTTCCTTATTGAATTGAATGAAACTAAATAGATTACATACATATATATATACATAAATAAATTAGAATTATTATTTCATATCTTTCATTATTATTTATTAAATAAACATTAGGATCATTCATGTATGGTTAACATGGAGAATGAATCTCATCGCGTCGTGGAGACGGTAGTCCGTACGTACCCACGAGCGATGATATCGTTCCCATAATTAATGAATAGAATTGGAGTGGATGGTATAATATATCAGAATCAGTATGCTGTTATAATAACCATATATAGTTATTATTTACACCATTATACCCATCCATGTAATGTGTTGGTGGAAAAACAGATTTCACCACGGCGTGGAGACGGTATTCCGTACGTACGCACGTGTGGTGATTACGTTTTCCGTAGGATGGATAGATTGTGAAATAGGGTTGTTTCATACTTATAATAACATATCAGTATATGAGTTATAATTATTATATTACTTCATAATGAAAAAAAAGAAGAAGAGTTGGAATAAGTAATAGAGTTGAAAGAATTGGTAACGGACATTACCTCTTCTTTGAAGCGCCTCTTTGAGATCTCCTCTTAGGGCACAAATATTGGTCTTTGAAGAAAACCAGGACCTCTAGGATTTTTCTAGGGAAGTGTAGAAGAGAATTTGGAAGAGTTTTTCCATGCTTGAAGGATCAAATTGGTGTGAGGAAGGGAGGGAGGAGGTGCCCTTTTATAAGGGAGGAGAGGGGCACCTTTGGAAATCTTAAAAATATTAATTTATAATAAATCTAACCCCACATAAAAACCTCCAAAAATGACTCATATTAGAATATTAGATGAGATAAGGTTGTAATACCATCAACCAATAAAATTTAGACATGTTAAGAATTTATTTTAAACATTATCATCTTGATTTATCTTTATTTAATCAATTAAATTTTATTTGTGGTAATAAAATTCTAAATTATAAATTATAACAAATAATTACTTATTTGTTTTGAATTATCCATAATTGGTTAATTTATAAAATTATCGACCATATAAATTTAAATTTATAGTTTTTAAATATATTTGTTATTTTTAAACAATTTTATAATATGTTATTTTTATAAAATAACAATAGTGTCAATTTTAACACTATTCATTTATTTGAATTTAAATAAAATATATATACAGAATATATGTTCAAAATAAAAGCTTTAATAGATTCATAAAAGTTCATATGTATCTAGAAAATTATTTTAACACATTAAATAGTTCATAAATATTTATTTTATTATTTCTAAAACCATTTATTTGGTTTATCTCTTAATAAAATAATTACTACAACATTTTTGTAAAATTATTTAATATAATTATTTGTTTCATAAAAATTAAAACTAAAATACTATGATGAAGATAAATCTATTAACATTGATAATAATACTTTTAATATAATTTAACATCTTAAAATCACAATATTTAAATTGTTATATTTATTAAATTATGAAGGTGACAACATTGGCATCATTTAAAATAAAATAATATAAGTGTCATAATCACTTTTATAAGACACCAAACAGTTATATATTAGGTCATGGTATGATTATTGTATATCTATACAATAAAAATAAGTTTTGGTCAGGTTTTTGGGCCTTTTAATGGGTATTATTATTTCAATAGAAACTATATTACTGATTTTTCACTTAATAAATAATTCCTTCATCATTAACGTATCACCATTAATGACAATTATTTAATCCCTAAAAATTATAAATAAATTATCATGATGTAGATAATTTTATTATCTTTCTGGTGAAAATTAATTTTCGAAGTTTTATTATGTTTATCACTAAATTAAAATTAGTATACTTATAAGATTTAAGAGAGTGACATGTTGTCACTTTCTTTGGTTTTAATAATAATTAAATTATTTTCATAGTCAAAAGTCCATAAAATGAATTTAATCCTAACCATAGGTGATATGGGTATACTTTTATCCATCCAATGGAATTTTTTAATGTGTTAGGGTAATTTTTTAATATTATATTTACCCTTAATTACCCGATTTACCTTTAACTATGGTAAATAAAATTTACCGTAGTTACTTTTCATAATTCCCAAAAATAAAATGTATCCTATTAACATAATTTGGACCCACTGATTCCAAATATGGAATTCAATTTTTTCAAATTCAATACAAATTATTTGTAGAAATTAAATTAAAATTAATCTCGTTGTCGAATGAAAACAGGTTTTTGTTTAAAATGTTGCAAAAGATTGAATTGATTTAACCTACGAATTCAATGTAAAATCAATTCTAATGACATGCATTATATTAAATGGTAAAAATATATTCTACTTATAAATTACAACCATTAAATATTATAATTTAACCATATAAATTATTGTGATGAAAAAAGTTTTTTCAATTAAAATATAGCATGTTTTTACTATTCATCAAAATATAAAAGTTACCAGAATAATATGAAAATTTTATCCAAAGAAACTTTTTTCTTCTTGATTCCAAATAAGTATTTTATTTTGTCAAATTGAACTTCTAAACATGTTAAAAACTATATTTAATGTGGGTGCGCCATCAAAAGGTGGCAAAACAGCATTTTTTTAAAAATACTTATTTTACCTGAAAAAAATTATTTTGTTCTTATACCATGTTCTAGAAAATGTGTAAGATGAATAATAATGTTATAAAATTCAAAATTTAGTTAATACTATTCATAACGGCTAGTTCATATTAATATTATAATAATATATCATTGTTTAGTAAAACCTGGTATTGCGTACAACACACGCTATCAAGGAAGGTCGCGATTGCGTGTAATGTAAGACAAGTTAGGGTTGCGTGTTGTGCAAGAATCCATCATTGTATCGTATAACAGAATCCAACCTTATTTCATTTATACATTGAATATATATATATACACACTCAATGTTGCATAGAATAACTATTATCAAAATTGTGTGTAACACGATCCAAGAATAGTGTTGCATATACTGCAAGCTAATTCGGTGTTGCGTATAGCGCAAGGTAATCTTGGTGTAGCATAAAACACAAGAAATTAATGGAATTAAAAGAAAATGTTTCATAAAATCTCGGGGTGTTACATTCTACCCCCCTTAAAATGAATTTCGCCCTCGAAATTCGTTAGGGTTATAAATGGTTTACTACTTGAAAGTTTGTTTAATAGAAACCCACATCGTAAAAAGGAATACCAAAACTTGGATTTAAAAATTAATGTATGACATATAAAGGTTACCCAAATTAACTCATCACTGGGTTTCTATGTAGGATAACATAGGTGAAAATATGGATATAGAAGAGAAATCTAACCATCATGTTCTGATAGAGAGTGGTAGAGAACATGGCTATGAAAAATCCATCAATCACAAAGCCATAGATTTGTGATGATCTAAGGTACCATTTGATTAATCAGATATAAAGGCACTAGGACAACATTTTTGGTTTTCAAGATCATTTCCCTAAAGTTGATGAAATTGGAAATAGAAGAAATACTTTTGTGATTTTGGTACAGTCTCACCTTTGTTCGTTCTTTGGACAATTTCCACTTCATCTCTTAAAGAAATGAAGTTGAATTTGTCATTCGTGAAGTGTTAGCAGCTCATGTCGGTCATTCCATCTATCTCAAACAAAAGGTTATAAAAGTTATCAAAAATACATAAGTCCATCTATAGTGAGACTAATCATATATGGTTCCTAAAATGGACTTATACTTCATATATCATACTGCTTAATATAATAAAACTAGTTTACACTAAATAGGGACTTCATGTAGGCCAGTCGCACTTCGGTTGTGGGTTCAATTCCCATATCCTTGTCCGACGTGATGGGTTGTCGCCCATCCTGCAGGTTTTCCTTTTTCTAAAACTACATTACTATAACATCCCATTAATAATATCGAAAAAAAGATCTATCTTTAATCAATACTATCATATGTCCAACATAATATATTCCAATCTTTATCTAAAATACTTCGGTCCAAGATCATAGTATAAAGAAAACGATTACTTGAAATGTCATCAACCAACCATCATTAATCCCCCATTATCTTGTTGGTCACATTCTAATCATGTGAATACCTTAATCATGTATTCTCTTGAAAAATGAATACCCATTGAATCTTAGTGAAAACATGAGTGCAGTCAAAAGTTAACTCTTTCCACATAACAAAACCCCAAAATTCTATATATTCAAACCATGATATAACTATTTCCTTATATCAGTCATGAGCTCATGAATACTATCAAACATTTAATTTTCTCCTTATCCCTTCATTATGCGCATATCATCTACTTTCCAAAAATACTGGTACCATTCATCACACACTTTCAAAACATAAGGAAATAAAATAGTGTAACAATCCTTAGATGTCTCTTTATTCCATAGTACCATGAGATTACTTATACAACATTACACTTGATAAACATGTAATCCTTCCACTACCTTCTTAAACCATTGACCAAGCTTCAATAGTTCTATCGTCTCATATATAATTTGTAGTCTCTACATCATCATCAACATAAATATTACCCATATAACCATACTGATTCTCTTCATGAGACTTTACCTTAGGGCATTGGTTTGCATAATGCCCGTAAATTCCACATTTAAAACATTTAACCGTGGTTGATGTCGTAGCAATACCATTATCCCCATCCATGGTGTTAACTGAACCTTTTCCTTTGCACTTACTGGCTTTATGTCATTCTTTACCACACCCAAAGCATCTTCCATTTCCTTTGAAACATTCTCCTTGATTCCTCTTCCCACATGATTTACATAGGGGAAATTGAACTTTCTTTCCTCTATGATCACCTTGAAACTCCATCTTTCTCTTATTAGCCGAGTCAGGAAACATACCAAATTTGAGTTTATTGATCATATTATGAGATTTCTGATTCGGCATAATAATGATGTTTGGACTTCCAAATCCAGTTCAATTTGGTTGCTCATAAAGAATATCATTCAATTGTCTGTTATATCCTCCATTATCGTGAATCTTCTTATTTCCATCCATTTTCTAAAACCCAAAAAGAATATTGTGAGAGACAAAAATCATGCTAGGGAAAACAATATAGTAAAGGGGGAGTACCTTCAATATCTAACATCATAGGTTAAATTCTAAGATCGTTAGCGCAATTCTAGGACTATAACCTATACGTATACTTAACCTTAGGGACATCCTTAGACATACCTTAGACTTATCTCTAGGGATATCAATAAAGTTCCCGCATCCTAGTTTCCAAAGGATGACTAAACCTTTCCTCTGATACCAACTATAGAAGCCCGAAGCATTACGTACATGGACATTACATTACTTTTTTGGAATACTTAATACATAACAAAAATATACACACAAGGACCGTAATAGTTTAGTGTCATTGGAAACTCGGAACGTAATCTTCTAATCACGGTGAAAGATCTTCAACATCTCCCATAAAGATCTTACACTTTTTGTTTCCTTACCCTAAACCATTATTTTAATCCTGGGGGAAAAGAAAACATAAAAACAGTGAGCTCAAATTCTCAGTAAGGGTAAGCATGGATAAAATAAAACATACCATATACATTTCAACTTAAAAACATGAACATAATGTTTAAACATAAAAAGCATGAGAAATGACATAAAAGATGGAAGTACGTAAGGCATAGATCATAAAGAATGATAAAATAGCATTGGAATAAAACATTTAATTGTTTAAACCATTAAGCACATGATATGATTTCCATATTAGCCAAGGCATTGCTGTAAAGACCATTTTAGTTGACAAAGTCTCTTTCTGAATCGAGCTCACTGCTTGTTCCAGTCCTGTATTACTGAACTGGTTTAACTTGCCATTCCAGTCATGTCTATCTCATGAGATATAAATCTTTACCCAATGCATTGGAGGGATATATAGGTCCCACCCATCTCATAATGAAATCATTCTTACTTGTGCCACAAAATAAACATACATCATTCATAATAATCCAACGAATAAAATGGGTTTCATAAACATCATCCCATGATCACATAATCCATATAAAATAAATAGATATCATTTCATAATAAGAAAAGTGAATCCATGTAAATCATATAGACTTTATACTTGAAACATATACATATGAAATAACGTCATCTTAGATGTAAAATGGTTTTGATAAAACACTTGAAATGAATTCTTGAGGAAAATATCCTTTCTTCTTCCAAATCAATTTATTTTCACAAAACATAATGCAATTTTAAAAGAAAAATATTTTGTTGGAAATAGTCAAGAAATCTTTTGGATTATGCTTCATGAAAATAAGGCTTTATAAAACCGTAAAAATCTGTTCGTGCCGAATAATTTAAAAAAACATTCTTCTCGTACTTTTGTCGGAAAAGTCAAAAAGTACCTCGTAACGTAAACAAAAGAAATATTCCTTATATACCATGTTGTAAAATTCATAAATGGGTAAAAATGACTTTAGAAATACATGAAAACACTTTTATAAAACATGGACGTGGATGATAGAAATAACCCCAGTAAATACTTACAAATAAACAATCTCGGATAAAAACGAGATTGGAAAAGTTATCCCTTACCTTAGGTCTGATATGCTTCGAATATATCTGAACCTCCTGTATAATGACTTAAATAATTTCATTTACTTATTAAAGAATCATATTCATTGTTATGATATCATATATGTTTCACTTATGACTTTATATTACCCGTTCTTTTGTAAATTCCATGTTAAAGCAGCATTTTGGATAAAATCATTTCATTTATTGTATGTGTTTCGACTTGTCGTTCATGATATTATTAATTATATCCTGATTTACATAATTACAGAATGTAAAAAATGATTTATATATAATATATATTCATCATATACATATATATATATTATATATTGATAAAAGTAATGAAATACACCATTCATGGAGACGGTAGGACATACGTATGCATGAATGATGTTTTCGTTTCCTGATTGAATTGAATGAAACTAAATAGATTACATACATATATATATATATACATAAATCCAGTAGCATTATTATTTCATATATTAAATTATTATTCATTAAATAAACTTTATGATCATTCTTGTATGGTTAACATGGAGAATGAATCTCATCGCGTCGTGGAGATGGTAGTCCGTACGTACGCACGAGTGATGATATTGTTCCCATAATTATTGAATAGAATTGGAGTGGATTGTATAATATATCAGAATCATTATGATGTTATAATAACCATATGTAGTTATTCATTACACCATTATACCCATCCATGTATGTTGTTGGTGGAAAAACAGATTTCACCAGGGCGTGGAGACGGTATTCTGTACGTACGCACGCGTGGTGATTACGTTTTCCATAGGATGGATAGATGGTGAAATAGGGTTGTTTCATACTTATAATAACATATCAGTATATAATTTATACTTATGTTATTACTTCATAATGAAACAACTAAATAAGAAGAAGTGGAAGAAGTAATAGAGTTGAAAGAATCGGTAACGGACATTACCTATTCTTTGGAGCGCCTCTTTGAGACCTCCTCTTAGGGCACAAAAATTGGTCTTTGAAGAATACCAGGACCTCTAGGATGTTTCTAGGGAAGTGGAGAAGAGAATTTTTCAGGGGTTGGCCGAGCTTGAAGGCTCAAATTGGTGTGAGGAAGGGAGGGAGGAGGTGCCCTTTTATAAGGGAGGAGAGGGGCACCTTTGGAAATCATAAAAATATTAAAA
This sequence comes from Viscum album, assembly GCA_963277665.1. NCBI lineage: Eukaryota > Viridiplantae > Streptophyta > Magnoliopsida > Santalales > Viscaceae > Viscum > Viscum album. The sequence goes on along the minus strand of CAUJRU010000011.1, from coordinate 2,984,431 downwards.
TATAATAAATCTAACCCTACTTAAAAACCTCCAAAAATGACTCATATTGTAATATTAGATGAGATATGGTTGTACTATCATCATCCAATAAAATTTAGACATGTTAGGAATTTATTTTAAACATTATCATCTTGATTTATCCTTATTTAATCAAATTAATTTTATTTGTGGTAATAAAATTCTAAATTTTAAATTATAACAAATAATTACTTATTTATTATGAATTATACCAAATTGGTTAATTTATAACATTATAGACCATATAAAGTTAAATTTTTTGTGATTTTTAAACAATTTTATAATATGTTATTTTTATAAAATAACAATAGTGTCAATTTTAACACTAATCATTTATTTGAATTTAAATAAAATATATACATAAGATATGTTCAAAATAAAATCTTTAATAGATTCATAAAAGGTCATATGTATCTATAAAATTATTGTATCACATTAAAAAGTTCATATAATAATTATTTTATTATTTCTAAAACCATTTATTTGGTTTATCTCTTAATAAAATAATTACTACAATTGTTTTTTATAATTATTTAATATAATTATTTGTCGCATAAAAATTAAAACTAAAATACTATGATGAAGATAAATATATTACCTTTCACAATAATACTTTTAATAGAATTTAGAATCTTAAAATCACAATATTTAAAATTTTTTATTTATTAAATTATGAATGTGACAACTTTGGCATCATTTAAAATAAAATAATATAAGTGTCATAATCACTTTTATAAGACTCCAAACGGTTATATATCAGGTTATTGGATGCTTATGGTATAGATATACACTACCAATAAGTTTTGGTCAGGTTTTTGGGCCTTTTAATGGGTATTATTATTTCAATAAAAACTATATTACTGATTTTTCACTTAATAAATAATTTCTGCATCATTAATGTTTCACCATTAATGTCAATTATTTAATCACTAAAAATTATAAGTAAATTATCATGATGTAGATAAATTTATTGGATTTCTGTAGAATATTCATGTTAGAAGTTTTTTTATGTTTATCACTAAATTAAAATTATTATACTTATAAGATTTAAGAGAGTGAAATATTGTCACTTTCTTTGGTTTTAATAATAATTAAATTATTTTCATAGTCAAAAGTCCATAAAATGAATCTAATCTGACACTTAGGTGATATGGGTCTACTTTTATCCATCCAATGGAATTTTGGCATGTGTTAGGGTAATTTTGTAATATTATATTTACCCTTAATTACCCGATTTACCTTTAACTATTGTAAATAAAATTTACCGTAGTTACTATTCAAAATTCCCAAAAATAAAAAGTAGAATATTAACATAATTTGGACCCCCTGATTCCAAATATGTAATTAAATTTTTTCAAATTCAATACAAATAAGTTTCAGAAATTAAATTAAAATTAATCCCATTGTCGAATGAAAACGGGTTGTTGTTTAAAACATTGCAAAAGATTGAATTGATTTAACCTACGAATTCAATGTAAAATCAATGCTAATGACATACATTATATTAAATGGTAAAAATATATTCTACTTATACTTTAAAACCATTAAATATTATAATCTAACCATATAAATTATTGCGATGAAAAAAGTTGTTTTTAATTAAAATATAGCGTGTTTTTACTATTCATCAAAATATGAAAGTTACCAGAATAATATGAAAAATTTATCCAAAGTAAATTTTTATTTCTTGATTCCAAAGAAGAATTTTATTTTTTCAAATTTAACTTATAAACATGTCAAAAACTATATTTAAAGTGGGTGCGCCATCAAAAGGTGGCAAAACTGCATTTTTTTAAAAATACTTATTTTACCCGAAAAATTTATTTTGTTCTTATACCATGTTCTAGAAAATGTGTAAGATGAAGAATAATGATATAAGATTAAAAATTTAGTTAATACTATTCATAACGTCTAGTTCATAATAATATTATAATAATATATCATTGTTTAGTAAAACCTAGTATTGCGTACAACCCACGCTATCGAGGAAGGTCGCGATTGCGTGTAATGCAAGCCAAGTTAGGGTTTCGTGTTGTGCAAGAATCCTTCGTTGTTTTGTATAACATAATCCAACCATATTTCATTTATACATTGAATATATATATATATATATATATATATATACACTCAATGTTGCGTAGAATAACTATTATCAAAAGTGTGTGTAACACGATCCAAGAATAGTGTTGCGTATACTGCAAGCTAATATGGTGTTGCGTATAGCGCAAGGTAATCTTGGTGTAGCATACAACACAAGACATTAATGAAATTAAAAGAATAATTTTCATAAAATCTCGGGGTGTTACACTTATGATGTCAAAAATAGTGGATTTAAATTATAATATATTAAGAAGGTAAATTAATTTATTTTATTATTCACCAAATATTTGTGTATTTTAGAAAATCCAAAAACATCACCCTAACCATTTGTAGACAAGTATAATGTAAAAATGAAATCAGTTATTCAAAAATATTTTTCTAAATATGATTAATTTATTATTAAATTTAAATCATTATTTATCATAAAATAAATTTTTAAAACATTTATTTACTAATTACAAAATATAGGTTCCAAATACTTACATATAAATAATATTTATATACTATCATAGGTAAGGTTAGAATTAATTAGGGTATGCCACTATTCATATGGGTATTTTAATATTAAACAAAAATTATGTTGTTCATATTAGTCTCCAAATAACTTACCGATACAAATCGTGTATGTTGGATTTTCAAACATCAAAACACAAAAGTGACAAAATTGTTTTTAAAGGTCACATAGCACTTTATAGGTCATTATTTTTTTATTTAATTTGATTATATGACTTAATTAGAAAGAGGAAATTTGCCTTTAAAACTATTCATTGTTACACCATCAACAATTAGTACACTAAAATATCATTAACAAAAAGTACAACAAAATAATGAAAATAAAGATATATGTTCAAATTCATTAGGGTCATATTTTCTATTAGAAAACAATTTAATTTTAATGGAATCAAAATATACTCATATGTGTCATACTTCCTCCAATAAATATTAAAAATAATGTTATAATTCCTCACACAGAACTAATTTTATATCGATCATAAGTTAATCTAATAGTAATATTTATCTCCCCTCATATATTAAAATAGATAATTGATACAAATAAGGTTAAATCAGTATAATATTTTCATATATTGAAAAATTAATATATACATATTTATAACGATTCTAATTATATCATTGCAATCAATATAGGATCACCCAAAGAGGCTAAGCTTGGGAAAATATATCATTTACTCTCAGGATACTACAGTTATGGAATAAAATTGTTAATATCGGTTGTTTATATAAAATAATTATGAATTATATAGGATTCATAAAAAATATATGCTCGGTTATAAAATAATAAACTCTCTCTTGTAGAGTATATGGGTTTTCCTTATAAATGATATATTAAAATTAGTGAAAAATATAATGAAATTTCATCTATCTCATCAACTCGGTCAGATTAAACTATAATAGAATATAAGAAGAAAGCACCCCAAATATCAGTGAATTTGTCCCAAATTACTTTCAAACAATTATCACCCACTTTAAATGTTCTTAATTATCACCCTAAATTGATTTTAATAATACCCACTGGAGCTAGTATTCATTGTTCAATTGACACTAGGTTAACCAATCTATTACTTGTATTACATTAAAATGAACAATCTAAAACAAAATCAAATCACGTATATTTTAATATCCCATAATCACAAATTCATTCTTAGTACTTTGGTAATCACCCTCTGATCATACCCATAATGTTTATTCATAAACATAACTCCATATAGTTACATTATAGACAACCTAGTTCACTAGAATAACAAGTATATATAAAAATATATGTTTCTATTATGTAAAAAAATATAGATTAAATTATAGGTTTTATATTATTTTTACTAGAATGGTTGAAGGTCTCTCGTCATAATCATTTGGATCTAGTTAAATTACAGAAATATGACCTATCTATGTGCCTCTCCCATAACATCATATCCTCTAACTATCATAACACGTCCTAATATACTACATAATCTAACCTATATATTTTTTACCAAATACATTCCCTATTATATTAATAAAAACATATCCTTGGTATAATATAAATTATTAGGACATTTTTTCCCACGTATAAGGTTTAACCATCATCAACACACTCTCATGGACATCAATAAAAAATTAATGAAATAATTTTATATGGGTCTATCATCTCCCAATACATAATAAATAAACTAAAACATATTCATGTAAAATTATTTCTCATATTTTATGATAAATCAAAAATGGGTGGTGATATTTAATATTAAAAACTACATGAATTTTGAATAAATAACAAGGAATGGTGATGGACCACTTAGCATGACATATATAAAAATTTATCACTAAATGACATAATACAAATTTGTATAATTTGGAAGGACTCAAAATTATTCAAAAAATATATAAATTACCACATTACGGATGGAATATGATAGAAAGTGGATGAAACAAAACCTAGAGTTAATAAGTGTTGTATACATGCAATTTTTGAGTAACATAAATTTAACAAACTCAAATCCTTCCTCTTTAGAAGGAGAAACAACATATGAAAGTTATGTTGTAAATTATTGGGAGAGTGTTTTTGATCAACTCATAAACTTAAATTATAATGGGAGCCCATTTGTGTAAATTTATATATAAATTAGTTATTTTAGGTAATCAATAAATAAATCTATTAAAGTTATGTCATGTAACCACCAACATAACATTGAGTTCGATGTAGGCATTGGTTACCCATTCCAACATCATCAGCAACCCATTTAACATCCTAAAAATAATTTTTCACCTACCACATCCACTATTCACCCAATACCCATCTATAGGGTACCAGATGACACCATTAAATGGATTTTCTTCTTAATAACACTACTTTGATCATAATATAGATCATAGATCCCTCTCCAATGCATCATATGTTCCAAATGAATAAAAATATATAACATTTTGTTACAATTACAAAACAAATTAACATTGTATTTGTGTGATGTGTAAAATATAATTTCATTGGGATAGGCATAGGTTAAAAAAATTAAACTATTTCTTTTGGTATGCCATACCATTTTCATAAAACACAATGTGGATTTTTTACTTATCATGTAGAGATTAAAATTTTTCTTCAAAAACTAATTATTGGATTTTGGTAAGACTTTATTTATTCCCCATATATAGTGTTTAACATCACAAATTTTTTATCTGAAGGTATCATTTTAGATTTATTATCATGTATCCTAAATAAAATTTTGTATTTGATGTTTAGGGATGTACAACATAGATTGAATGTGCTTAATGTTTTCAATCATACAAAGAAGATAATGATTTGGTGTTAGAGATTAATGTTATATTGAATCAATCAACTTGATATTCTTATTTGGTTTTCATAATGGTTAGAATAAAATATGGATATATTATAGGGGTATGTAATAAAAACATTATATAATTGGGGAAACAAAAATAATAAATAAAAAATCACATAGGTTAATATGAATTCAGTATCAATATAAAAATAATATATTATATATATCTCCATAATTATGACTATAGAGTTTGTACCATTACAGTATGTTATATTAGGCACAAAAATAATTCATATAAATGTGGTGACATTCCCAATGTATGAATGGTTAATTTTATGTTTATGAAAAACAAATCATTATCATGAAAATATATAGTGGTAAAAAAATAAAGGATTCATGATTTGTGTAGTTTATTTTCACAAAATATAGACATATTATATTAAATTCAGATTATAGACTTACATCTAATTTATAAATGAAATCATGGATTTTATGATCATATATAATTTTCTAAAATCCCATTTAGTTTATCATCCTACAATGAAGATTAATTTCATGCCTAAGGATTTTCCAAGATAAGAATAAAATTTACATGATCTATATATAAGATTGAATCTCATGAAAAGTTGAATGACCTAGGGGATAATTCCCTATTATTATATGGATAGGGAATTTTCCTATAACAATTGATCTAACAATTATTGCCTAATATATTCTCAGTCCAAAATTTAGTCCATAATATTAATTTTTATCTTTCATTTTATAAATTTCACCTAATCTATTAGTTTTTTTTATCAACTAGAATGTACTCATCTTTTTCATCAAAATTATTTTAAAGAACTACACAATGAAAAAAATCTCATCATATTATTTAAATGTTATGTTCTTTATTTTTTTGATCATGAAATACATAAATTTAAAAATCATATTGGTTTGACTAAATGGTGACTCATAATTTATGATTTTTATATTTAGACTAAAATTAAAAATTATATATGCTTATGTGATGTTAATAACATCAATAGAAAACTATGTAATCCATGAGTTAGTAGATCAAAGTATATTGTTTTATATTACATGGTGTAAATATTGAATAACATATATGTGAATATCTAATGTCATGGTTTGATGTATCACACACTAATAGTGCAGTTAAATATCCTTGAGGAAAATGATTTTCATTGAGGATTGGTTTGTAAATCATGGACCAAAGTAAAGTGTGGGATGACTAAGTTCATATATCTTGGATAAAGATGATTATCATTATGTTTAATTTCATGAAATAGAGAGTTTAGTCATAATATTAGTTTATGGTCATATATATTTACCGTAAATAGGGATAACTTCCAAATATAATTGAATATTTACATTTTTGAGTTGTAAACAAAATACTATTTAAAAATAATCAATTTTTGTGAGTATTTTATAAATCATTTATTTTAGGTCATATTTCATAAAAAATTCTACTTTATAATTATGTATATAATCCTAATTTGAATGATATTAACATATCCGATGATGAAAATAACTCAAATTAATGATGGTTGGTCATTGTATTAGTGAGAAAAAAATTTTATAATTCAAATATTTCATATGAAAATTCAGGGGAAGAAGAAAATTTGTGGATCAGGTAAAGAAAAAGGGATTTGAGATGAGTTATGTGTTGTTTTTTCAAGAAAAAAAATGTTAACTAAGAGAGGGGTGAGTTAATAATGAATGTAATATTTTCCATTATTTTGATTTTATTGGAAATAAAAATTCGTCGAATGATCGAGTGAGATATCTCATAGTTTAACACACATAGACACCATTGAAAATATTAAAACTATGTCACATGATATATATGGTTAACTAGAAAAAATTCATATATAAACCCTAACATGATCTAGAATCACAAAAAATCACATAATATAAAAGAATCACCATCATAGATACAAATGAGTACGTGGTATACATTAAATAATATTATAATATAACCAAAAATGTTTTCTTCATATGTAAGAATAGAATGCTCCAACTTGATAAAACATTTTACATTTCATTCATATACGTGTTGAGTAAAGAAGATTAGTGATTATTATGATTGAAACTCTGATTAATTTTATTATTTTTAAATTAAACTCATCACTAAATATATGATATTTTATTCATTATTCATCAAAAATGAAATAGTTATAATTTTTTCACCCAAACTAGTGTGTATTATTCTTCTTCTATGTGTTTTTCTAATTTTTCATTCACTCCATGAAGTGATGGACTTATTCTATAAAAATCATATTATAGGAAATATTATTTTATATAAAACTATAATAATATTATCAAATCATCTCATCATAATAATATTATTTTTAGAAAATACCCAAACTTAGTAATTACATTTCACAACAATATTCCCTTCATCATTTTGAATATTATTTTCAAATTAAAATTCATAAAACATAATTTGGATAAAAATTCCCAAATTCATCTAACCATTCAATCACATAATTCATATGAGATATTAAAATTAAGTATCATTATTATGTATCATCATTATCCATGTAACAAAATATAATTTCAAGTAACCACACCAAAAGTGATACATCAATAAAAACATTATATGATTATCTTCACTGCATAACCCAATTCCTCAACTTCTCTTTGTCTTAATATTTTGGAATGACTATATACATCTTGAAATGATATATTTACACATATAGAAATTGAAAAAACATTATCATCACCTATTTTCATTATTTTGTGACAAACATCATCACCGAACAACCATTCTTCTCAAGTTAATCCATGTATTCATGTCACAGAATGACATCACACATAATGAAATACGACTCCTAAATGAGTATTTTAATATGTACACAACCTAACATATCAAATATAAGAAACATAAAATTCACGTCTCTCATAAGTACATTTCCAAATCATCCATGTATGGTAGGAAAAATGGAATATTTAAGGAGGGACCCAACATCTCATTTTATAAAATTATTATTTGAACGTGGATTTAGAACATTCTTGGAAGATTCCAGGAATGACCCCCATTCAATAACATATACTATAAAGTTTATTTTTAAAATTTATTTCAAATAATATAATATCTGGTAAAATCTTATTAATTTACCAAAGAATAAATATATGCTGAACTATATATATCATCTAGTATGATTAATATATTGTAGTGTGTGATAGTTTATGAAATATAAAATTTCAACAAAAAACAATTTAAATTTTATAAAACTAAAAAACCTTACACGTCCACTGGTTTATAGGATTATTCAATCCATCAAATTTATTTTTCCTTGTATTCGCCTTTAAATTGTAAATAATAAAAAAAGTATCATTTAATATATTACGTACCGTGAATACATATTAATCTATCAATGTATGATTTTTTATTATCTTAATCATCAAAAACTCTTAATACTTGAACATTATACATTATACTCAGTTCTTAGATACAATAATTTTATGACATATTTTATGAAAATATTAATAAAAATAGACTTCTCCATATTTTAGAAATTATTTCTATTAACTCCATAAACACATCCAAAGAACTCCAAACATCCCAAGACATATTAAAAACCCAAACCAACTATCACATCAAACAATAAGGTTTTTATTAAACGAGTTTTTATAAGATTTACGTATTGAAAACATAATCCACAAAAATATTAACTCATATAAAAAAATTATTCTACCAATTATAATAAAAAAAATTCTATGGATACTTCATTAGCTCTATATATTATGAAACGCTAATTGGGTCTCATTATTATAAGCATGATAACAATGAGATAATATTATCACATTATTTTTAAATGACCCTAAAATATAGCTAAATCAACTATTATTTTTCAATACCTATACAATTGGTTTTTTTCAAAAATGGATTATAAAACATTTAAAACTAATCATAAAAATCAATGAATTCTCATTTAAAAATTACAAAATCACTTAATTGAACATATTTTATGAAATAATAAATTTGAATAATAATATCTCACTTTCCAGTAATGTGATTTCATCTACTTAGGCATATCCTTTAACACCAATTCATACTAATGAAGTACAACACATATTCCATTTCACTAAACTATCATTTTCACATGTTTATATTGTGCTTCTATTTATATGTTCTCCATATTTGATAGAATAGTTCACAAAAATGTTACCATCATTTCATTCTATATTATTAACTTTAATTAACATATATTTTCCCACTAAACCAGATAATGCTAACCCATCGAGATAAACACATATCATTTGAATGAACCAATAATAATTTTCCCTATATTTTTAGTCTTGTTAAAATGTAAAAAATATATATTCATGCTATATTTATCCACCAATTAATGATAATCTAAAGAAAAATTAGAGATATATTATGCTTATCGTACCTTAGACATTTTTGAATGATGGATGAGAATTATTCTTCACCCAAAATTTATTTTTATTCATCTATAAATTTTAATTTAACAAAACATATACCTTTATTTGGATAGTGTGTACTATTCCTTTTCATTACCTATTTAATATGACATGGTATGTATTCAATTTTTCCTTCTCCCATGTCAAATCATTTGAAACATTTTATTCAATTATCTACATTATCATCTTCCTTCATCCATTGATGACTATTTCATGAAATCACCCATATGTATTATTATTGTGTAAATATATATTTCACCCTTTTAGAATTATATATCTCCAAAATAATCTTAACATTCTTCTTATTCTCCTTAAAAGGATTCTCTTTATTTTTAGATTATAAAATATGAAACAATTTTCATTTTTTTATTTCACCCAAATTAAAAAATTAAATATTTAAAATTATTCGCATAAAAAACAATCTTAAAAAATTTAAAATCATGGTATTCATGAAAGGATATAGTATCACATAATAAAAAATGGTGTAACACTATAATAAATAATAGTTTTTAATTAGTTATTTCATTCTCCATTGATTCATGATCCAACCATAACATTTTTTAGTTTCCATAAATAATTAGAGGATTTTAACAGATTCATGCACTTATTAACATTATATATGAGTTTAAAATTACCTATCATATAAGTAAATAGTCAATATTATTGGATACATGGATTTTTTCCTATGTGAGGTTTTTATTAATCATCATAAATAAATTTCATCCCCATTCATATAATATTATCTTTTGATGAATTATAATAATTCAAATTCATGCACAAATATGATTTAGACACATTCTCTACATACAGTCAATGATTGTAAATATTTGATTGTTTATAAGAACCATAATTTAAAGTAGAATAATAAAACATTATCTAGTAAAAAAGAAATTTTTTTATCCTTTTAGAATCACCATTTATACTAGTCTTTAATTTCGAATCATTTTTTTTAAATCTCAATACTTATAATAAAAATAGTTTTTTACTATTTTTTTATATTTTATTCACTTGTGTACATGAATCTAAATATTATATAACACTTAAAATTTTATTTTTATAATTTTATTTTTATATATCATTCCCAAAAAAATAAAATTATTTTATGAATCATAAAATCTACACATAAAATATTTTGTGAACTTTCTCAAACATAATAATTTAAATTGTATAATTTTTCTTACTGGAAATGTTATATTCCAAACATAATAATTTTTTATTAAACAATCTATGAATCAATATACTTAAATTTTAAACTTATTCAATATTACACTTGAATTATATATTAATTAACATATTTCAATTTATAATTTCAATTGGCAATGTTGACTATTTTTCAGCATGAGAGACACCACTTTTGATAAATAATTTACAATCATTCTTCAATCTCTTTTACACATTTTCCAATAGCTAAATATCGAATATAAAACTTTCAAGGTCCTACATTATCAGGAACTCTATTTGATTCTCTTTTTTAAATACATCACGACTACTTTCATTACATGTGTATTATACTTAATTATACTTTCCAATTAGTATCCCTTCACCATATTCACTTGATATCTCTACATGAAAATCCTCCCTATAATCATCAATTTAATGAGTAGCCAAAAAATAACAATTAATGAATTTGTAAAATTTATACCATTTTCCTATATAAATATATTTTAATTTTCTAAAATTAATGGTGAATTATATCTTAACATACTATAATAAACTATCATTATCTTCATTTAACCATGGATACTGGGTATTAAAATATTTAATATTTTCACAATAAAATATTTTAATTAGAATATCATCATGAAATTGTTTTCCAACTTCATAGTTATCATGGAATTGATAAAGAAAATTTTATCAATTTTATTTCAACATAATCTTGTATGTAATTTTCTTAAATATCCACATCATTCCTACCCAACACATTCTTTATAGATTTTATATGGAATTATCAGTCATTATATAAATTCTTATTGAATGGACATTCCCTAATCATTTAATATTAAATGAAAATACTATTATGAAGTGCCCGGATCCGTGTGATCACGGATAGGGGGAGGGCGTGAATCAGTGATCCTTCTAAACTTTTTACTAATTGATTCTTTATCAATTAAACCTCTATGGCTTGTTAAGACCTCGATCCACTCTTCTTGTATCTCTCAGAATTTCCTCGAGTGATGTAGTAGATGTAAAGGCACATGACACAAGGATTTACAAGGTTCGACACCAAAGGCATACGTCCTTGCCATGTTGGTTAAATGCCCCAACATGGATTCTCCACTATAATTTGGTTAGTAATTACAATGGTCGATATAGAGTCTCATTGTATCTCTCCTGAGTCCCACATGAGGTTCCTTATATTGCATCCCACAGTGTTACTAGAGTCCCACTGGCCTGCTTCAGCTTCCACCAAATACTTCTCCACCCTGAGTCTTACAGGGGGTCTTATCCTGGCTCCTCGAGTCACACGAGTAGCTCTTCTCCTTTTGAAGCTCCTCAAGAGACTTCAACAGCCTTGGATAAGCTCCGTTGGCCTTGCTCACTTCTTCTAATCACTTGTCATTACCAAGACTTCTCTTCTTTTCTCGGGATTTATCTCCTTCTTCTAAGGATGACCCAGCCACTGTCTTCATGAATCTTGATGGGAAAATATGTTCTTGCACTCAGTATTCCCACTTAATCTTCTTGGTCTTCTCAACTACAGAAAACTCGTATGAATGATGTCTTTAACTTCAGTCTGGCTTCAGTATCTCTTGAATTCAACTTCATGCACTGAGTGCATGGAATCTCTGAATCTCCATGCACTGATTGCATGGGATCTCAATCTTCATGCATGACTTGCATGGAATCTCAGATTTCTTCAAGAAGCTTTATTCTCAGACTTCTCAAATGTACACACAATAATTTAAACATTGTTTACGTGTGCATGTGCATGCATGCAAGCATGCTCTCCCCTTTTCTTCTTGGTGTGATAAACCCTCAAAGGGTGTAAACTCATTTAGCATACACACCTTCTTCCTGGAGTCACACTCTCTTATTCTTTCCCACACACACCAAATTGTTTGTTGTTCTTTAGTGTGAATTTCTCCTTCTCTTTTTCTTCTCAAGGTGTTCACCCAGATGTTAAGTTATTCATACATGCATGGACATGTATGTATCTTCTTCCTTCACTTGGGAAAACACATGAGGTATGTCCTCCTTCACTTGTGCACACACTAAGGCTTCAGCCTTCTTGTTTCTTTGCACACACACAGTCAAAGATGGCGTGGCCTTCCTCTCCACTTGCACACACACAACCAAGATATGTTGTGGCCTTCCGCTTCACTTTTCACACGTGGCCTTCCTTCTTCTCAATTAATCTTTCTATTCCTCACATGTGCACACACACTGTGTTCTTATGTTAACATGCACATGTACTCCACTATGCAAGAACCCTTCTTCAACTAAACCACACAAAACCCGTAGGTGGGAACTTCCTCTTCTTGCACACACACAACCAAGGTGTGTTGAGATTCACCTCACTTGAACCCACTTCAAAGTAGGGCATGCAAGTATGCGGCCGCTCCTGTCTTCTACCGCGCCAGTCTTGGGTGAAACAGCCGCGTAGGATGCGGCCTTCTTCTACCGTGAAAGGTGCGGAAACTTCTTCTATCGTGTAAGTGGAATGGTAGCTTCCTCCTATCGCGCAGGTGGCGCGGTGGATTCCTCCTGCCACGTGAGTTCACAGGCACAGAGGGCGCAAAAGTGCGGCCACTTTCTTCAGCGCAAGTATGCGGGCAGCGGGCGCGCAAATTCACTCCTCAGCTTCTTCCCTGTTGCAAAAGGGGAGTGCACAAGGTGGCCTCCTCCTAAACTTCTTTCGGAAAGGGGTTGCGCAAAAGGAACTCTCAGACCCTCGGGTGGCTCCGGGCTTCTCTACCGTGCAAGTGGTGCATGGAGAATCGAACTTTTCTAGGCTAGCAGATTTGCAGGACTCCTTCACTTCGCGCAGCAAGGCTGCGCGGAAACCACTGCCCTTCGCAAACCAATGGGTTTCGCGGTTCCTCTGTTTATCTGGAGAAGCAGTAGCTCCTTCCTTAATGAATGGAAGCAACCTCTTCTCAGCTTGGAGTCTTCCTTTTATATACAGAGAGTGCATTCAAAATCTATCAATGAATCGTCTGAGATTTATTTCTTTGAATAACTGAGATATTTGGTTCTTTAAAAACATTCAACCCATGCTCAAGATATCCCATGTATCTCAGATGTTTCCTTTTTTTCAACCATAGTATCCTTGTTTCTTGGTGTGCGCATCACGTGCATGCATTTACGAACTCATGCAAAGCCTTTCCTTGTATCTTGAACGGGCAGTGCACCCTCGGCAACTTTTTTTGCCTCTAGCTCCCTCGAATTTCTTCATCTCGTTGCATTCATGAAACTTTTAATGCATGCATGTATTCAGTTCATCAAAACGATCACCATGCAGTTGTTTTCATCATCAACGCTGACCGGGAGATCCATCTCCCTTTCTCGGGAGGCTCTAGATCGCGGGAGGTGTCACGGGGAGTCTTCATCTCAGTGAGAGAGGTAGGAGACGACTCCAGTGCTGTTGGATCTCGTTTAATGATCTTGGACGGTCAAGATTATAACGAGGCGCGGAGAGATGCATCGGACAGTTCGGATCAGCGTGCGATTAGATGAGCGGCCAGGATTAGATCCGCGTCTTTAAAAACTCATCCCACATCAAAACGCACTGCGGTTTTTGTGCAGTTTAAAAAACAACTCCTCCCATCCTCAGTTCAAAATTCTCATCTACCCCCTCCTGTGCCGCCCCACACTAGTTCTCCTGCGGGCGCGCTTTTGTGCCCACTATGCTCCTCTGGGCAAGCTTTAGTGCCCACTATGCTCCCTTCTCAGGCACACCCTTGGCACCCATGCTGCACGGGTTCATCACCGTGTGGCACCAGCAGGCTTACACACGGCCCGCACTCATGCCTCGGGGAGGCCTTAGCCTTGCGGACTTCCCTTGAGCGCGGTTGACTCTCGGGTCCCGCATGTTCTTGAGGTGAGGGACCTCGGTTGGCCTCTTTGGTTGGATTTTTTTTGTTAAATTACATAACTTCATACTTAGTATAAAAGAAAAGTAACCAAGTACAAAAATTCCAAACCATACTTCTTCTCCTCTTCATCTTCTTAAGAACTCCATATATCTTCTTCAACATATCTTCTTCTTCTTTTATTAAAGAATGGAATTCCCAAGGATCTCTCAACTATCCTCATCAAAAATTAATCATAAATCACTTGATCTTCAATGTTCTTCTTTGATCCAAACATAGATTATGCATGGAACACATATCCATTCAATATGTAGTTGAGTACTTCATGTACTTCTTCATATGTTGTAAAATTGTATCACTTTGATACAAGTCTTGGAACATAAGATCAGTTCAACAATCATCAGAGTTATATAGAGAATGTTTCAACCATTACCACCTATGCCACTTAGTGATTCTCCTAAGTGACATGCTTCTTTGTACCATGGTCATTCTCAAATAATCACCATCACCTTTTCATTCACATATCCACTCAATCCTTGAGGTCTTATTGACAAAATCACCATCACCATCACTACCTTTTTCATTCATATATTGACACTCCTTAGTATCCATTCAATCCTTGACACCTTATTGAAAAAAAATGCAACAAAGTGCACAGCAATCTCCCCCTTTTTATTTTTTGTCAATATCACTAGAGCACATATGACCGGGTCAATATGTGTTCCAAGATTTTCTCCTCCCTATTGGCAACCAAATGCAAAGGTTTGATGTGGTTCTCTTCAAAATATTTCTTCCTCCCTTGGAATAGAAACTTCTTGAAAATAACTAAGAGAGGGATGATGTCACATGATCACTTTATCAAAGAGCCTTTAGTAAATCATCACTAAGTATACATGGGCTAACCCGATGTAGAAAACAAGAGTGATGTAACCAAAGAATTCAACGTTGTCCACAATTCACTCTACATGTGAGATCAGGCTTAGGCTTCAAGGGGTTGAAATTTTTCAGATATATCAATGAATTGCTAAATCCTGCACATACTTCACCAAACTCATTAGAAAGTTCAGGTGCAAAGATAATGCTCCCCCTTTCTTCCATTTGTCTTCAATCAATTACTCCCCCTTAATTGACATGTTAAATACAATCAGGAAATAAAGGCTGAAAGTGTGATTGGAATACCTTCATTCATCACAAGATGATATGAATCTCAAAAGATCATCCTCTTCATATTAGCTCCCCCTAAAGGGGTACACTCCATTCTGTCCACACAATTCTCAATTTCAGAGTGATCATCATCTTTAATTCCCTGAAATGTAAGCACATGTATATAACAGTGATTAGAGAATAATATGGAACCTCCATTGTTCATCAGTTTGAACAACACGGTTGAGATGTTTCTCTCAACCGAGATGTTCCACTTTCTCCATTCATCACGCTTGCACATTTGATATTCAATGATGATTGTGCTAGTGTGGGTCTTAACACCTCTTCAACTTCATTGTGTGTGACTCCTCTATTTATAAGTGCCTTCTGAGCACTAGAATCTCCTGGTGCAATATTCATTCTCTTGAATAATTCTTTTTGAGCTGGAATGAGTGTCATGCATTTATTACTGATATGACCATCTTTATTGAACATCACACACAGAATTTCATCTTCATGTGAAATATTTTGTTTTTCTTTTGCATTAGCTTTGGAATGATTATTTTCTTTCTTTCTCATTATTTCCAAATCATCTGGCCAGATGATTAATATGTCATTTGGAAGTGAGGATTCAGATTTGGATGTTCCACATGGTTCCTTTGAGGCTTTTAAGTTGCCTTTCTTAGGCTACTTATTTTCAATCAATCCCTTCTTCTTCTTCTAGATTGATTTTCTTGTTGAGTGCAGTTTTATTTTATTTTGTTCCATGGCTTGTTTACAAATATCCATGGTATGACCTATCTTTCCACAGTAGAAGCATTTTTTCATGGTGGTCCTTCGGGATGCATCACCCTTCTTGGATTTGAAATCTAAGGACTTCCCTTTATTTTTCAAGATCTTCTTGGGAGAATTTTCAACTTTCTTCTACTGGCTTCCCAAGGATACTTCTTCATTCTTATCTAGGTTCTATGATCTTATCTTCTTTTCAGCTTTGAAAACATTTGGATATTGGTATGTATCATTCTTGTGACCACATTTGCATTCATCCCAAATGTTATCAGACATTCCAAATCTGTTTGCAGTAAACAGATGTTTCTGGATCTGTGGATGTTGCTTCTTCTTCTCTGGCTTGCTCCCCCTTGGCATGGGCTTCCATTGTGCTTTTTCATTTAGAGGATTGTACCATAAATCTGTTGCACAATGTCCATACCTGTTGCAAAACCAACATTGACCCACAAATCTTGTCTTCTTGACTTCTTCTGATTGTTGAGTCTTTCTCCTAAATCGCTATGTTTTTTTCAGGAGATCTCTCTCTCTTCATCTTCTTCATCCATACTTGTTTAGAGTTATTCTTCCATCCTGAAATTTTTGTGGAAACACATTTAGAAGCATTAGTACAATATGGTATGGATGGTACCTTCTTTGTAGAAGATGTTTCCCTTTCATTAGAGGATGTCCTCCTTTTGGAATCATCCATCTCAATGCACACTTGAGTGGAAACATTTCTTCTTTCAGCTGATTGGGAGGCTTCAGTTTTGGGTGATTGCTGATTTTTCAATATCACCTCTATCTCTAAGCATTTCATGTTGAGAGAGTTATTCTCATCCTAAAAAATCTTAGCCTTCCTTCCCAATTCTCTTTCAGTTGTTTCGTCTGGTCTTCATGCACCTTCTTCATTTCTTGCAATGAATTTTAAAGCTCCTTCACCCTTGTTACTTTGTATTCTAGTTGAGTATCTTTAACAACCATTGAAACTCTATGCCTCTTTTCCAGTGCATGGAAAACTTCTTTAAACACTATCTCAAAGAATTCTTTCTCACAAATTCTTCTCTGTAGTTCTCTAGTGACATCATCAATTCTTTCACTACAAAGGGAAATGGTTTCATCTTTGGCCTTCACCAACTTTGTGAGAGTGTTGGTTATGCCAACCCTTCTTGACAATTGATCTTCCATATAATTGGATTCTTCTTCTAGCTGTAATTTTTCTTCTTGAAGATCATGGATACTTGTAGTAATACACATTTCCACTTCCCTGGGGACTGTCTTCTGAAGATATTTGAGTGCATTTAGAAGATCATTAATAGTTCCATCATCATCACAGCTAGAGCAGGCTTCATTAGAAGAGTGATAAAAGGAATTGTCATCTATTGTGACTTTCACATTACCTTCAGTGGAAGGTGTTTCTTTATTAGTAGCAACCTTATTCTTCATCTTCTTGACCTGTTTCTTCTTTCTATTTTTCTGAGTCTTGGTAGATATCTTCAATTGAGTGTGTTCTCTCATTTCCTCAAATCTGCACTTCATAAATACTCCCTTGGATCCTTTAGAGGAAACCTCCCTCTAATACCAAATGAAGTGCCCGGATCAGTGTGATCAATGAGAGGGGGAGGGGGTGAATCAATGATCCTTCTAAACTTTTTACTAATTTATTCTTTATCAATTAAACCTATATGGCTTGTTAAGGCCTCGATCCACTCTTCTTGTATCTCTCATCCTTTCCTCGAGTGATGCAATATACGTAAAGGTACAGGACACAAGGATTTACAAGGTTTGTCACCAAAGGCCTACGTCCTTACCATGTTGGTTAAACGCCCCAACAAGGATTCTTCACTGTAATTCGGCTAGTAATTACAATGGTCAATACAGAGTCACACTGTATCTCTCCTGAGTCCCACAAGAGGTTCATTATACTGCATCCCACAGTGTTACTAGAGTCCCACTGGCCTGCTTCAGCTTCCCCGAAAGACTTTTCCACCCTGAGTCTTACAGGGGATCTTCTCCTGGCTCCTCGAGTCACACGAGTAGCTCTTCTCCTTTTGAATCTCTTCAAGAGTCTTCAACAGCCTTGGATAAAGTCTACTAGCCTTGCTCACTTATTCTGATCACTTGGGGTGACCAGGACATCTCTTCTTTGCTCGGGATTTATCTCATTCTTCTAAGGATAACCCAGCCACTGTCTTCAAGAATCTTGATTGGAAAATATGTTCTTGCACTTAGTATGCCCACTCAGTCTTCTTGGTCTTCTCAACTAATAAAAACTCAGATGAATGATGTATTTAAATTCATTCTGTCTTCAGTCTCTCTTCAATTCAACTTCATGCACTGAGTGTATGGAATCTCTGAATCTTCATGCACTGATTGCATGGGATCTCAATCTTCATGCATGACTTTCATGGAATATCAAATTTCTTCAAGAACCTTTGTTCTCGGACTTCTCAAATGTACACACACTTATTTAAACATTGTTTACGTGTGCATGTGCATGAATGGAATCATGCCATCCCCTTTTCTTCTTGGTGTGATAAACCCTTAAAGGGTGTAAACTCATTTAGCACACACACCTTCTTCTTAGATTCACACTCTCTTATTCTTTCCCACAAACACCAAATTGTGTGTTGTTCTTTAGTGTGAATTTCTCCTTCTTTTTTCCTTCTCAAGGTGTTCACCCACATGTTGACATATTCATACATGCATGGAAATGTATGTATCTTATTCCTTCACTTGGGCACACACAAGAGGTATGGCCTCCTTCACTTGTGCACACACTAAGGCTTCGACCTTCTTGTTTCTTTGCACACACACACTCAAAGATGGTGTGGCCTTCCTCTCCACTTGCACACACACAACCAAAATATGTTGTGGCCTTCCTCCTCACTTTTCACACACGGCCTTCCTTCTTCTCAATTAATCTTTCTCTTCCCTCACATGTACACACACACTTTGTTCTTATGTTTACAGGCACTTGTACTCCACTATGCAAGCACCCTTCTTCAAGTAAATCACACACAACCCATAGGTGTGAACTTACTATTCATGCACACACACAACCAAGGTGTGTTGAGATTCAACTCACTTGAACCCACTTCAAAGGAGGGCGCGCATGTATGAGGCCACTCCTTTATTCTGCCGCGCCAGTCTTGGGTGCAACAGTCGTGCAGGATGCGGCCATCCTCTACCGTGAAAGGTGCGGAAACTTCTTCTATTGTGCAAGTGGTGTGGTAGCTTCCTCTTACCATGCAAGTGGTGCGGTGACTTCCTCCTGCCACGTGAGTTCGCGGGCACAGAGGGCGCGTAAGTGCAGCCACTTGCTACTGTGCAAGTATGCGGGCAGCGGGCACAAAAATTCGCGCCTCAGCTTCTTCCCTGTTGTGAAATGGGAGTTCACAAGGTGGCCTCCTCCTAAACTTCTTTCACACAGGGGTTGCGCAAAAGTAACTCTTGAAGCCTCGGGTGGCTCCGGGCTGCTCTACCGCGCATGTGGTGCGCGGAGCTTCGAACATCGCTAGGCTAGGAGCTTCGAAGGACTCATTAACTTCGCGCAGCAAGGCTGCATGGAAACCACTTCCCTTCGCGAACCAGTGGGTTTCGCGGTTCCTCTGTTTATCTGGAGAAGCATGAGCTCCTTCCTTCAAGAATGGCAGCAGCCTCTTCTTAGCTTGGAGTCTTCCTCTTATAGACAGAGAGTGCGTTCAAAATCCATCCATGAATCGTCTGAGATTTATTTCTTTGAATAACTGAGATATTCGATTCTTTAAAAACATTCAACCCACACTC
Organism: Viscum album; assembly: GCA_963277665.1. NCBI lineage: Eukaryota > Viridiplantae > Streptophyta > Magnoliopsida > Santalales > Viscaceae > Viscum > Viscum album. The sequence goes on along the minus strand of CAUJRU010000011.1, from coordinate 2,963,889 downwards.
AAGATATCCCATGTATCTCAGATGTTTCCTTTTTTTAAACCATAGGATCCTTCGTTCTCGGTGTGCGTATCACGTGCATGAATTTACGAACACATGCAAATCCTTTACTTGTACGTCGAACGGGCAGTGCACCCTAGGCAACTTCATTTGCCTCGGGCTACCTCTAATTTCTTCATCTCGTTGAATGCATGCAAATTTTAATGCATGCATGTATTTAGTTCATCAAAATGATCACCATGTAGTTGTTTTCATCATCAACGTTGGTCGGGAGCTCCATATCCCTTGCTCGGGAGGCTCTGGATCGCGGGAGGTGTCGCGGGGATTCCTCATCTCAGTGAGAGAGGTAGGAGATGACTCCAGTGTTGTTGGATCTCGTTTAATGATCTCGGACGGTCAAGATTATAATGAGGCGCGGCGAGATGCATCAGACGGTTCGGATCAGCGCGCGATTTGATGAGCGGCCAGGATTAGATCTGAGTCTTTAGAATCTCGTCCCACATCGAAACGCACTGTGGTTTTTGCGCTGTTTAACAAAAAACTCCTCCTATCCTCGGTTCAGAATTCTCCTCTCCCCCCTCCGGTGCCACCTCACACTGGTTCTCCTACGGGTGTGCTTCTGCGCCCACTATGCTCCTTCGGGCATGCTTTAGCGCCCACTATGCTCCCTTCTTAGGCACACCCTTGGCACCCACACTGCACGGGTTCATCACCGTGCGGCACCCGTGGGCTTACACACGGCCCGTACTCATGCCTCCGGGTGGCCTTATCCTTGTGGACTTTCCTTGAGCGCGGTTGACTCTCGGGTTCCCCAAGTTCTTGAGGTGAGGGACCTCAGCTGGCCTCCTTGGTTGGCTTCTTTTTTGTTAAAGTACATAACTTCATACTTCGTATAAAAGCAAAGTAACCAAGTACAAAAATGCCAAACCATACCTCTTCTCCTCTTTATCTTCTTAAGAACTCCATATATCTTATTCAACATCTCTTCTTCTTCTTCTATTGAAGAATTGAATTCCCAAGGATCTCTCAACTATCCTCATCAACAATTAATCATAAATCACTTGATCTTCAATGATCTTCTTTGATCCAAACATAGATTATTCATGGAACACATCTCCATTCACCCTGTAGTTGAGTACTTAATACACTTCTTCAAATGTTGTAACATTGTATCACTTTGATACAAGTCTTGGAACTTAAGATCAGTTCAAAAATCATCAGAGTTGTATAGAGAATGTTTCAACCATTACCTCATATGCCACTTAGTTATTCTCCTAGGTGACATGCTTCTTAGTACCATGGTCATTCTCAAATAATAATCATCACATTTTCATTCACATATCCACTCAATCCTTGACATCTTATTGACAACATCACCATCACCATCACTTCCTTTGTCATTCACATATTGACAATCCTTGGTATCCATTCAATCCTTGACACCTTATTGACAACAAATGCAACACAGTGCACAACATATTATGATTATCAATGGGATGTTTTAGGGGATTATGGTCTCAATTGTTCATACCATCTACATAAACTTGCAAGAATTGATACATAGTATCATTTTGGAAAATAAACAGTCCTTCAATATATCACCAAAACCTATACTTATGCACTCAAAGTTATTAACTCTAGTAAATATTTCATTAACTATTTCATTATCAGGAATGTTGATATATTCATATAATAATTGAACATTTTTTCTTCCTTCACATTTTCTTTTCCTTTATAATTTTTTTATTAATCTAAAATATCATTATGTGAATTAATGAATTTTAACATCAGAAATTCAATATTTAAATATGATTATATAATTGGATACTGAGAATTATACCAATTCCAAAATTTCATCATAAATTTTACATTAAAACGTGTATTTTTATTATATAGAAGAAACCCATTAGTGGTTGGCTCCAATATATCTATAATGATAAAAAATGATATGTCATATAATTATCCTTATATATGTAATACATAATCAAGTTAATGTCTCCATGTTTTTCACTGAATCATTTTTATCCACATTTAAAAAATTATTTAGATAAAAAATATTTATCCACATTAGGATACATTACTGAAAGAACCTTGAATCCCCTATAGTTAACCAATAATATGATAGAAACATCAAACTCCTTGATCAGCAATGGAAAACTATAATTATATAAAAAAAAATTATACCCCAATGAATTATTATTTTAAATGGGGGTGTTTGAATTAGGTAATATTAGTTTTTTACATTTCTATAATTAGTAGTGATGTCACCTTCCGTCGCATCTTTCAGTATGTTTCCTCATTACTGAACTCACACATTCCATGGAATGAAAAAAAAATACAACCCCTATATTTGAATGGTTTATTACTCTTATTGAGTAGTTATTAATTATCATGATCCAAACTCACATTAGACCATATATTCCCTTATAATCTCCATCACATATAAAAATTACCATAAAATATATAAGAAATATTTTTATAAGAATATCAAAAAAAATCCTCCAAAAATAAGCATAAATATTTCCACCTTGATCAGACTCTTCAAAATTGTATTATGTTTTTATGATATTGGGATTAATATTTTACATTTGATTTTTATTATAGGGAAATTATATAGTCATTTTTCTAACTTTTAATAAAAATAATAGTTATTTATAATTCGTTCATTCCATATAATACAGTTTCGGTGATTAAATAAAAACCATTGTGTATACATTTCCTTGCTTTTATTCTTCATATTATACTTTTAATTAGATATGTACACATTTTATTATATGTGAATGACACTAAACATACACTTACACTCTATATATCTATAATTTCATTTTTCATTATGAAACAATTCACAACATTTTATTTATAAAAAATCCATTTTCAATATTTTTCTTTCCAAAAATTAACTCCACTGTTACATTTGGATATGATTTTCCATTTCAAATTATATATACTATGAACAACTCAATAATTAATAAATATTATCATTTTATCACACTTATCTATTGAATATATTAATTCAGTTAGATAATTGTTTTTTCAAAATTCCTCATAGCATGTAAAACTAGTTTCCATAACTATTCATAGACTTCTAGTTCAATCCTGTGTGACACACCCATAAATATAGTGGAACTATTATATAATGTTTTATATTTCCTTCATGTTATTAGGTGACACTATGCATAATGCAATAATATAAATAACTAAGTAAAATAATATAAATTATAATTATTATTCCCATCTATCATTAGGTAATAAATTCCTTCACTTCAAACCCATTATCTATTATATTTTATAGAATGCATGTGATGGGGTGAAGGAATTCCTTACTATATGAAACATCATGATCCCTTTTTATTAATATAGGAACCTCAATGAAAATTATCAATATATATATATATATAATTCTATATAATATGTCTTTTGAAATCCTTATGTAAACCTATCACTATAAGGAAGGAATAATCACAACATCACACTTCATCTCCTTCATGAAATTTTCCAATGCCACATGACATCAAAAAATTATTTGAATGTTCACTATGTATCCCTTATTCAATAAAAAGTATCAGTTTTTTTATTGAATCCATATCAGATCCTTATTATAGGCTTCATAATAAACAAAAAAGAATATTCACATATATATATAACAATTTCATTTAGTTTTATAGATATTTAGTATCATATGATTGTCTTCACATATGAATCATTATTTTAGTAACTCGTCATAATTATAAATAATTAAAAATTTGGAATCATCTAACTAGTCTTTAAATATGAGAAGATACAATTGTCCTAATATTTTATTATAGTGACCATTATGTAAGAAATAAAAATATTATATATCTAAAAAATATTATATACTGGAAAAGAATTTATAAATATCATAACTGTACATTTCCATGGAAAAAATATTTTATTGCTTATTATAAAAAAATCAACTAATTTATAATATGATTTTTTTATGTTATATTTATGGACATATATTTGAAAAATATATTCTTAACAATAAGGAAATCTTTTATAAATGTAGAAAATAAAATATTTCAACCTCTATTAAACATAACTTGAAAAAACACATATAAGAAATTCTACTGTTCATTGAACTAATTCCAAAAATTCACAAAACCATGACCCCAGATAAAACAATTTATTTTTTTTACTTTGAAAATGATGTTTTTATTTAAAATAAAATAAAATTTCATAAATATATGACCATGTAATTTCCAATACTTCATACCTCTATATGTACAATAATATAGTGGAATCCCTCATTGAATATTAATATTTTCAAACACCCCTTGTGTCTCTATAATCACCACAAGTTCATAAAAAAATATTCATCTCAATGACTTATTTATGTTCACAAGATCTCCATAAAAATATCACTTGGTAACAAAGATATACAGCTTGTGGGGCTAATAAATAATCTAAAAATTTGTATATGTAATGGAATGTACCATTTTTTTAGATCATGAATTGAACTAAGTATAAATTGAATGGATATTGAAATATGTTGAAGTAGATAATGAATGGGAAGAAAACCATGAATTTAAGACTAGGATAAAGGATCCAAAATAATTTATATATCAAATAGGAAAAAAAATTATAGATCTAGGATATAGAGGTCATATCAAATTGTGAGAATACAATATGAAAACAAACATGAATTGACTTTGATACACAATATTACTATATGAATAATGATACCCTAGTATGTAATTCCTTTAATGAACAAAAATATCTTTGAATGTTATATATGGGAAGAACTTGATCATAGATAAATATTTCCTCCTTGATTAGAAACTTTTCTGGGTTGTCTTATTTTTTTTTTAATTATGATTAATAATCATCATATAATAATTATTATTGGAAAATTATATAATGATAATAAAATTAATTATAAAAAACATTTGTGAATTATTCTTTCTTCCCACCCAATATAGTTATGATGATTACAGACAAACCATTGGGTACACATATTCTGATTTTTATTCTTCATCTTATGATTAAATTTTTTTTATTCTTATTATCCTATGTTAAAAAAATAATATAAACTCTTCTACTGTGCCAATATGGAATAAAAGGCTTGATAAATAGAAAATAAAATTCTTTTTACTTATATAAGATCCTTTTTTATTTTTATCCTTCCACATAGTAGCCTCTTTATTACATTAGGATATATATTTCAAATACAAAATAAAGAAACAAAAATTCTAAAACTAATACCATATTCATCTGATTTTCTAACACATTCATTACATATTATATAAAATCGTTCATACAATCAGTCCATTTCATCATTATTCATATAATTAAAAATTAGTTCTTATTAATTATCTAAAATTACTACCTCACCCATAGATCCCCACATTCTAATTTATAGAGAAACCATTTTCTTATTCATTCTATAGTTATTCATTAATTATGTGACATTGTTTATTATGGATATATATATTAAAAACATAAAAATAAATTAAATTACAAGATTCATTTCCTCCTATAATTGTGTGATAATCTACATAACTACATGATATTTCTATATTATTTTTTATAGTGTGTATTTTATGGTGTGGAATATCTATATAAAAATCTATTCATTATTTTTGATGAATTTAGGAACCTCAACTATAATTTAAAAAAATATATGTAAATCCATAAAATATACCTATTTTAAATCCATTGTGTGTTGCATGACTGTATGAATGAAATCGATAAGAAGTTACCCATAATCTCCTTAAAAAATTAAAATTTTATTATTACTTCTAGTAATTAGTAGTAACTTAATTATACCTCCCTTATTCAAAAGAAAATGTAACAAAATTTATTTTTGTGATATTTAATTCATGGAATAAAAGATTTATAATAAATCATATTAAATTTAAAAAAATATTTAATCTTTTATCAAGAAATATTTTTTTGTTCAATAGATATATATTTACTTATAGTTGTAAAAATAATAAATTTTTTTTAGAAACTCCTCAAAAATAAAAAAATAAGCATCATTTTACTAAACATTACATATGAGAAGATTTACTCCAACTAAATTTTTTCCTCAGAGCGACCATTGTGTAAGAGTAAAAGAATCTTAATAATCTTTTTTTAATGGATACATACATATTTGAGTGATTAATTTCGTTTGAGAAATATTTTAAAACATTCATTACAAAAACATATGAATTATAATATTCTATTTGTTATGTTATTTTGTATGTATTCTATAAAAAAGTATTAGTAATAGTAATGAAATCATTTTGCAATATTTATATTTAAATATTTCATACTCATTTATACCAAATGTTATTACACATATAAAAACTCTAAAATCCATTGAACATATTCAGAAATGCACACAAACACCACATAAAATAATTTAAATTATTATTTTTATTGTTAATATTATATTTGTATTGAAAATAAAATACATAATAATAAAAAAATCACTCCCCATTTTTAATTATTCATAACTATACATGCACAGTACTAATATAGGATATGTGGACTCTAAATCTTTCAAAACACCCCTTTAGGATCTATAATCATGACATTGTCATAATCACTTCTTCATCTCACCCTTTTTCATATGTTCTCAACAACACTCAGAAGAACATCTCATACTCTCTTCCAAATATCACTTGTGGAAATTGGAATTAATCAATATATAGATATATTAAATGGAAAATACCATGTTCTAGGGATGATGAATTGGACATGAAATAAATTTAAAGGACATAGATAGTATATTATAACATAATGTGAAAGGGGAAGAAAAATTGATTTTAGACATAGTATATGCGATTATGGATTTTCAATATATCTAATGTCAATAGGTGTTAGGAAATATAATGTTTTATGTAATTTTTTTCTTATATATGCGTGAGAATATTGGATGAAACTGAACATGAATTGATAATGATACACACTATGAGGATATGAATAAATATGTAATTTTATGGAAAATAAGTCATGACCACACCAATGGATGAAATTGAGTGAAGGGATGATATATATCACACATAATGTGTATGGAAAATCAATATGATAACATATTGTTAAAAAAACATTTCATTTTGTTAATGATCATGTGATAATTACCAAGCAATGTAAATGTTATTAAAAATTATAATACCACATAAAATATTGATTAAGGAAATTAATAAATGATCATTTTTGGAATGATTGGAAATTTGTAATGAAAAATATTTCTTAATAATCCCCACACTTTTTGAATTTGTTATAAAATATCCCATTATTAATTATGAAAAATTTGTTATAGACATATAGAATTCATGTAGGTGTATAAGTCCATGATACAAATTTACTAGAAGTTTCGCAAGGTTATTGTCATAATTATGGAATCATTAATCCATATAAATACATCTAATGTCTTGATCTTGTAAAGAGAATTGTTGGGGTGTGTTTCTAAGATGAGAGGAAATTAATTTTTAATGTATAAATATATCATTGAAATAAATCAATTGAGATAGGAATACTATCTATATATAAAATTTAATGAATTTAAAATATTATTTGTTGTGCGTTTTGTGATTGGTTTCATTTCATCATGATGTATATTCATGAATTCTTTTGTTTTTATCTTTGAATCTAATTATTTATATATATAACATCTCTCAAGGAATTATTTTACATTATAATCTAATTTTAGTTCCCCAAATTTTTTTGGTTTTTATCTAATCTATGATAAGTAAAATCTATATGTCTTGGTTGGTTTATGTGTTACAATATAATTGCACCATAATTATTTATTGGTGTATAATAATTCTCCAAGTGAACATGGGTGGATTTAAAATCTCATTCCATCATGATTTACTCTAAGATAATATACTACTTGATCAACCTATAAAATCATTTAGTAAATTAGAAGTATATATGTACTATTAAATTCATTCAATATTAATATTTAATACTTGAATAAACCCATATCTAACAAAAAGAGTTGATTACTCACTCATTATAATTTTATTAGACCAATACTAAATGAGAAAGATGTTGAATCATTAATTTTTATCATAATGGATGTTGCATCAAATTAGATAGATAACACTATTATAATAAAGATATAAAATCTCATAAAAACATCTTCGTGGTTTAATTTCTTCAAAATAAAACACCATTTATATGAGCAAGGGATATTTAATAATCATATCTATCCACATTCTCTTATTATTATATAAGTATAGAAAATGATGATATAAGTCCATGTGGCATGTTAGAATTATTTATCTTTGATTATCTTCCACTCAATTCCCTATATTGATTCCATTCCATATTACATTAATAGTAGTTAATCTATCTAACTCATAATACAATTCCACAATTTTGTAAGGGGTTTTTTTAGGAATACTGTTATATCCAATGAGATGCCCATGTGCTTTATATTTTACCACCTATAATCTGAAACACCCAATTCCAAAAATCAAACTCTTCTATATAATTTATTAAATTAATAATATATTCTAATTATTAAGTGATGCATGATTTCATTTGGAATATTTTGATACGTTACTTACTATATTGAAAACAATTAAAAAATAGATCTCTAATAGTATATTAGTGTCATATCATCCTATTTTGAGGCCATTAATTATATTTTTCCAAAAAAAAGCCTCATGTTTGAGAACTCTAGGAAATGATGGAGTGATTCCATATCATGAACTAACTATTGAAATTATTATTGTTTGAAAAAATATCCTATTTTAATGGAATTGGTTACATTTATATATGTGTTTTATTGTGAAATAACATGATTCAAATTGAATTGATATTTGAACATCATCCAAGTGACCATTCATAATCCTAGAATTTGTTTGTCAAAATAAGCATCAAATTTTCTATAGTATAAATAGTCATTAAGAAATCATGTAATTTTATATCTTAAATGAATCATGTGTTTGTTTTCATGAAAAAATGTTAGAGGTGAAAACATATCATGGGTTTTAAACACACTAAATGTTATCTAATATACTCATATTATATTTATGTAACACCCATTTAGGACTACACATGACCATGTAAGGAAACAAATTTGGATAGTAATGACGTAAAATCATGCTCTCATGCCCTAATGTGAGGATTTATTAGCATTTATTGATACTAAATAGAAATTTTATTACACAAAATCTCAATTTTGGATTATTTTGGTTCCTAGAATTGCTATATTATCTCTATTAAATCAGATAAGGTTATGATATGATATTTTTTGGGATCAGTAACATATCCTTGGGGATTCTGGTATATAAAATGTTACGTCAAGTTGAATCCTTAACTCTAAATTTTCATTCAAATTTTTTTTCTCCTTCTAATACATCATTTGTTACTTATACCCTTACATCCAAATACATTATATTATTATTGATTCATCTTAGAAAAATTTGTCATTAATCATAGATCATTAATTAATAAAAATATATATATATCTTTTTAGTAATATGATTATACATTAGAAATTAATAAAACTCTAAATTTAGATGAAATTAATAAATAATGATAAAATATATCTTCACAATGTGAAAGAATCAAAGAAATAAACAAAAAAAATTTAAAACTCACATTCTCTAACACAAGAATGACATCTTTTCCTCATGAAATTTAACTTAACATTTATCACAATAAACATTGATCGTATCCTGTGTAATTACTATATAATTGTATGTTTTAAATGAGTATAATTTTATTGAGTGATTATTCTAACATATAAAAAATTATATGATAAATTTTAATGTGGTTCACTAATGCCAATTTTATTTCCCAAACCACTGATACATTCTAAATGGAATTCATACAAGTCAGCTTCCATCTTCTTTATAGGTGATTAATATTCCACATCTTTATTTTTTATTGAAAATAATATAGATTATTGTTTTTGATTTATCTCAACCATGATAAGTGATTATATCATATTATTTATATATGCCTACTCCTGAACTGAGCCATCATTTACTACACATATTTGACAATATTTAGTCAGATAAGCATGGAATGGAAGCTGGATAATGGTAGTAATATCTAAAAAATTTCCATCCCTCTATATATAGCTTTTCATTTTATATCACAAACCTAGTATGTAATTATTTTAAACACCTAATGTTGGATTTAAATTACTAAATTTACTCCGATTTTTAAATTATTCATTTGGTTATATATAAATTTTTTTATTATGGGTTTTTAATGGGTATATTTTTCCAAAATCCATTTTACAATTCATTTATATAGATAAAATAGTTTGATTCCCCAAGTATATTTTAATTTTAAATATCACTAACTATGTTTATTTAATATCCACTCAATGATTTAAAAATGATATATCTATTCACATACATCAATGAAAATTTCACAATTGATGTTCTAAATTAGTACACACACATCACACAGGACTATACATTTTTTTATAGAAAATATGATATGTATATTTGTAAGTATTTGAAAAAAATATGTGTATAATATAATGGAATAGACATGGTATATTGGATAATTATACCTAGAAAATTTTCATATGAATTATTGTTTCAATTACTCTTTAATCATCTATATATAATCTATAATGTCAAATGTATCAAGATTAATAGCTGGTAAAAATTCCTATATTAAAAGAAATTAATGAAAAAAAATTTAAATCATGGGATTCGCCTCAATAGGCCATTAATTAAATTTTCCTATAATACAATTTCCCCCATAGATATTTTATTTTCAATGTGATGAATTTATCAATAATTACTTCTTCAATGTACATGATGTAAGATCACTGGTTTGGACTGAATTTATGATTATTATGAATCTTGGTTTAATTCCCTTGTTAGGGCCTATTGTGACTGCCTAATAAGGTCACAATAGTTTTAGCGGTGTTATGGACCATTTTGGATACCGTAGGTAATATATTTGTTAAAGAAAACTAGGAATCACTTTATTTGGAAAAAAAGAAGGTTGGTCAACTTCTCATTATAGGGTCATATATTTTGAGAAAACCATATTGCCAAGGCCATATTCATGTGAAAGACACTGTAGTGTCCTAATATATGAAAATAATATAGTTTTTTCACTGTTTCCCAATCCATTAGAACAAACCGATTGTGTTCACTTCTATGAAATTGGAATCTATACAGTTTGGGCTTGTTTTGGCCATCCGTGACACAGAACTATTCACCATAGAGTTTTTTTTTTTGAAATATTGTGTTTTAACAAATTTCATAAAATGGTTAAACCCACATGTTCATTTCATATTCCCTTATAACAGTGTTCTTTAACATCCATTGTTCTTTTTCTCATGACTAAATCATGGTTGTGATTTACTCCTAGATCCCGACAATAATTCTTCTTCACTCTAACTTATTAGATATTCCCCCATTATTTCATTGCTCATCTTGTTAATTTCTCCCTCTATCATGATAATAAAATAATGATTTTAGTGCAAGATAATTTTTCATATTTCAAGTTTGTCTAATTGTTCATCTATTTTTCTCCTGATCTTAGCTGAGTTAGGAGATGATACTAGATGGATATTATACCAAGAGAATAGTTTTGGTGGTCTATACATTTCCTAAAAGTCTATTTATTTTGTATCTAGATTCTATTGTTCGAAATGTCTAACCTTTTTAGAATTAAACCAAAATTAATTAAATTTTTGATTAAAGTATTGTATCCTTTATAGGTTTCTCACATTCTACCAATATATGGTTAGTGGTTTTCTACCTACATAATGACCACACAATAGGAGTATTTATATATATTATTCATGAGTTACCACCTTATTTTGGGTGTTTTTGTATGTTCTCACAATTTTTCTGAGAACATTAAATAATTAAATGGTATATTTCGATATTTTTATGCTCATTTTCAATATGAATACATTTTATTAAATTGATTAAATGTTTTAAATGGAAAATGTAAAATTATTTTCATGAACTCTTGGATTATGTATAATAATGAAATAGTTTATGAGATGATTGTTATTAAATTTAATTCCATTAAATTTTCTACTGCATGGATCCATAACAATATAAAATTCCATGGATATATCTACTCCATGGATTCATGATTATATTTGATTCCATTTTAATTTCTATTCTATGGATTCAGATTACATGGGATTACATGTACATTCATATTACTTTTATTTGGACATTTGGACTCACATTAGATTACACGGCATAAAATGTTGAAGATGTTGTGGAAGTTTTTAGTCCTTAGATCTCGCCATGTATGATTCAAAATGGATTACTCAACATAATCCAATGTTGATGTTTATCATTCCTTATATATGTTCCAGGGTTTCTATTGTATGCTTATAGTGATCCTTGAAAGGATTTATTACACCAAACTTTTATGTATCACTCCTTCCTAAATACATATTTTACTATAATATATAATTCACATTCCTGAATATTATATAAAAATTCTAGACATGTTATAATCATAGTTGGTGATTGATTTATATATCTTATCTCATGGAATGTTGTGGTATCCATTGGTTACATGGAGAAACTTCATCGGAGCAGGAAGGACTATGGAAATCACTCACTTTTTATGATTGATTGGGTATGTTTAGGATAATTGGAGAATAGGTGTTGATGTTCCTTTCGTCACAGAATCTAAAGATCGGAAAAGGAGAATATCTGAGCTCAAAGTGATTCAACCTTTGAAGAAAACATCAAAAAAATCGACAAAGGGATGAACAAGGAGAACTTTCCCCATAGGCCGTGCAAGTTTCCTCATAGTCACGCAAGTCCACTTGCGTGACGCACCTTAGCGCGCAAGGGACTTGCGAGACCTAAGTGATAACCACCCAGTAACTGCCCGGGGTATTCTCCTGCCTATAAATAGACCCTGTGGGCCCCCCATTCGAGAGGATCTTTTTTCCCAGAAACTCGGATTGAAGCTCCTGATGCCCAAGTCTCTTCTCAAAGCTTCCAGAACTCTTCTAAGGTAATTTCTTATATATAAGGGAAGATCTAAAGAGAGGGAGTAAGGCCTAAGTGTTGAAACTCATCAACACTTGCGCGCCTAAGTGGTCATCCCTTAAGGGAAGTGGTCACACTTGCGCGCTGCCTTACTCCTTCGATAGAACGTGCACTTCCCTTTTCTGGAAGAACCTCAAGAGGATTATAAAGGCTTTAATAAAGAGTAGCTCAAGTATTTCAATGCTGTTTGAATATCGCAAAAGTATCCCACCATGTCGCGCAGGTATACCTGCGCGACCAATACTTGCGCGCCCATGCAGTACCTGTGCGCCTTTTAAGACTTGCGTTCCCCTTCCTTTTTTGGTGCCTTTCTTGCCCATTTGACCCCTCTTAAGCCATTACACCTTTCCTATTAAAGATTCAGTCTTCAAGACACTCTTCAAACCCATTTCATGGAATGATTTCTTGATTTGACTTCCTTATCTAAAAGGAATTTTGTGGAATATCTCTCAAAACTTAGTGATCAACACATCTTTATGTCACTAAAGATTGTGATTTCATTCATTCAACCTCATCCTTTAAGATGAGATAATCTGTAACATGGGTCTCCTTTTTAGGAATAATCCCCAGTCATAAGTCCTCTAATATGGGTATCCTCTTTAGGAGTAAGCCCCAAGTCCCTTAATTTGGGCATCCTCCTCAGGAGTAATCCCCAAACCATAATCCTTGACCTGGGCCTCCTTTTTAGGAGTAAGCCCCAGTCTTAATTTCTCTTAACCAGTCCCAATTTACCTTTGATCTGGGATTCCTTTTTAGGAGTAAAACCCAATCATAAGTCTTCTCCTAATTTGGGCCTCCTTTTCATGAGTAAGCCCCAAGTTAGATTATTCAAAATCTCCATGAAGCACATATACCTTTATGGACCCTGTTCCTAGATTTATTCCCTAAAGTAAATCCTATCCTTCATTTATCTGGGCAGTCATACATACATAAGCCCCACATTATTTCTTATGATTGCATCTTTCATGGCACAATTGTATAATTTTTACCAATACCTCTTGTTTCTCACACCGAGCATGACTCACGTGATCTTAGAGTGTAAAAGTAATTGTGACATCCTTTTTTCAGCCATCAATCATAAACATCATACTCCCTTACTCAAACTACGTGGGATCTGATTCCTTTTCCAAAACAAAGGATACGTAGGTAGCCCATCTACGGGTTTGATCCCAACTCTGAAATAATTCATGTCCTTCTGAATGACAATAAACTTCAAGTGCCCCACTGAGTGGTTTTAAAACCATCCTGGTCATTATAATGACCAAGAGACTTTTATATAAATTTTTTGAAGGATACCATTAACCAAGAATCTCTAAATAGATATAGATGATTCTCTATTGATGAAGAACCTCGAATACATATATAAGATTCTCTAAATTTATTACATATTTAATCATTGATTGTTAGATCTGAAGAAAAGCTCATTTTATACTTGTTAATGTAATAAGGATTCATGAACATAACTTAAATCTATAAAGAGAGTCCTAGAGTAGACAATAAATCCCCTAAAAAAGGTGTGATGAGTCCAACCTCCCATCCTCTCGACCAATGCAAATTCCTAAGACTCATCATTCCACAAACTAATGAGCACCTACCTTTGGAATGTAGGTCTGAATGGATGTGGAATCATGGGATGTTTCCAGTTCTACGATCAAACCCATTAGAAACCGATCAGAACGTTTGAACCTCCCATCAAGGAGGTCATCCCCGAATTCCAAGGGAAACAATAATGGTGAACCCGACGTGAAACATTAACCAAGTTAAAATGATGCTTTACCTATTTGTTAAGACACTATTTAAAACTCAATAATAGGGCTAACAAAAACAATCATTGACATGTGTGCTCATCCAAAGGATGAAGTAGCTGAATTTATCTTGATTACGTCTGTTATATCAAACATGCACTCATTTCCAAGATCTTCTGTATTTTCATAATGGCTGCTCTCAAATTAACACCTGTGAATACTGCTGCTGCAAATACCACTGCTGCTATTCCTATTGGATCATCATCCACTCTGAGGATGACATCACCTACTCAGCGTCTTCAACGCTGGGTATCAAATGCGCTAGTTAAGGAGTATCGTCAACATGGTATCATCCAAACTCAAGAGGCTGCCCGATGGTCCCTCCAAGTGAACAAGTCACACAGGTCGTCTGGACAACGACGACCAGTGATCAAGAGGCAGGAGGTGCTGACTACCGTCTCCAACCGTTTCGGGTTGTTATCCCCGGAACTCAATTTCTATTCGCTCCCTTACTCAGAGAAAGTGAATGAGTAGGTCCCTCGGGGCCTTAATTAAAAAAGACAGGAGTCCTTCCAGACGGCTCCCATCAACAATCACCTCCAGACTCGTGCGACAGTGCACCCTCAACAGGATGAGGTTACCGACTCTAGGAATTCGTCTTAGGTTCCTCGAACCCAAGCAGGAAAGACGAACCGCCAGAGACAGAATCCGGTTAACAATGGGCAGGTTTTCATCCCTGCCATCTCCGGTGATGTCCACCAACCTAACTTGGTGGCGAACAACGAGCAGGCACACACACCTATCCGTTTTAATTCCGTTGTCCAGCAGACTCGTCTGGCAGCATCACGCCAATCCCGCCAGGCAATTCCGGCAGAGTACTATAGGTAGGAACATACACTTGCTTATACATCATCAGTTAGTCAGCAGGCTCGCCTGACTACATATGATGGATCTCGTCAACCGCGTTTGGCGAAGTGTAATCAGTAGGCACAAACACCTGCTAGTACTAATCAAGCCTACCAACAGTCTCGCTTGGTAACACACGGAGAAGTCAGTCAGAAAGCTCCGATGAAAAACAGGAGGCAGACTCCACTCTCTACCTCCACACTTGAGTACTGTCAGGATTCACTGACAGGAAAGGCGGACAGGAGCAGGCACATACACCTACTCCAAGCCCGGAATGGACGTATATCCCCATTCCGGCGGCTGAAGTCACCAAGTATATTTTTTCAATGGTGAAAGAGCAGAAGCAAATTCCTGCTCATATTCTGGATGCCTCCCTGGATATCAGAACAGCTTCAACATCATCTCAGGGAAAGACACATAAATCTATCCCTAGCAGTGGAGTGACACATCAACGATTCACTCCGTAACAGACACACACATCTGTTCCAGTCCAAGAGGGTTATGGGGTATACTCCCCCATATCATATGGACAACCAAGTCAGGCACATACACCTGATTTGAGTGGAGATCATCAGCCTAACATGACCATCTTTCCTGATCAGGCACATACACCTGCTCAGAGCAACCACTTTCTTCAACAAGTGGTTTCCAAAGTGAGTAAGAAGGCATCTAAGAAAAAGATCCACCCAACACAGTGAGGAGATCAAAGGCCAATCTGTAACCAGGCCTTGCTCGATGCTGGAGTTCTTGAAGCCCTCAGACATTTATCTTTTGGAATTCAAGATTCTACTCCCTCAGTTCCCAATAACAGGAACATTAATTCCGAAGGTCTTCAACAGACACTTCCTCATGAAGGCTTGCTTCGTGACAATCGGTCAATCTTGAAGTTTCGTCTTCAGATGAGAGCCCCAGGAATCCTCTGTGTGGTCAGAAGACCAAGGATCAAGAGATCTCATCTTTTTCTGTAACCCATTATGGTGGTCCTCCCCATGATGATGAATTTCTCTATGAAAGTCCTCTCCATAGTAGTGATTCACATTGCCTGGAAAATACTCCAGTGGACAATATAGTGCCGAGAAAGCCCTCTTATCTTGAGGCACTTGCAAATGTGAAACCAGTCATGTCTGATGCATTGTCGCTAGCAAGTGAAATACTTTCTCAATCAAAAGATATCCCAGGGTGCAGGTCATTCTCCAAAACACCCCTAAGTCATGCATCTTCTAGTTTGATCAATGATCTCTCTATCAATTTTGTTGAATCCGATGAAGCAACAAGGAAACACAAACTCTTGTCAAAATAGGTAGAAGAATCTTCATTTAATGATGAAGATCAAATGATGATCATGAGGAAAAAACTGGCGAAAAGTGAGGTACCAGTCATGTTTTGGCCTTTGGTTGACTCCCAGTATGACATTCCAAAGATGTTGACGGAAGATGGAGTCCATGATATTCATCTCAAAATAGGGAAAACTCTTTGTCAATTGAAGAATAATGTATTATCTTATGATGAATATGAAAATCATCTTAAGATAATAGAAGGGCTACAATGTCAGATTGATTTGGCATCTCTATCAGTCTCTCGGTATCCGAAGGCTGAAAAGCAACAGAGAACCCTTCAACGTTCATTCCTTGGTGCACTAAGAAAATTGCGTCAGTTTATTGTCAATGCCCCATCTGGTGTTCATATCAGAGGATGGGGTGTTCATGGATCACTTCATTTCATAGTGCTTTCTAGTTAGCAAAGCCCGCCGAAAATGGTCTCATGCAATGTTATTGCCCATGGCCGGCCACAGTCAATGGGCTTTATTCGTAATCAAAAGCTTGCTCAAGCACAGGCTTCAACTAGTTCCTCTCAAAATCAAGCATATAGAGAACAAGTTGTTGAATTGCTCCTACATCAAGAAGGCGAGAATATTGCACAAGCCTCTCGTATGGAGAAAACACATCATCAAATGACAGAATTTTTAGAAATCATCCAACGGTCTATTAAACCAGGTGATAAAAGTGGATACAGGTTAATGCATCCTGCTAATTTCCAAACTAAGATTCGCAAGATCAAGAGAGCTTTTAAGAAGGTCTCAGACATAACATGTCAAAATCCACCCCATCTTGTCAGACTGGGGAATCCTTTAACCCAACCCTCAGAATCAACAAATAGGATTCGAGGAGTTGAGTAGGAACAACAGGAACATCCCCAGTCCATGAGACTGGGGACTCTTTCAAATCATCAATCCCCTCCTCAGAGAATGTAGGTCTTTTCTCGATTGGGGAAGAATACCCAAGAGGAACGAAGAGCCAAATTATCAAGAGATTCCCTCCAAGTTATAGCTCGTCAAGAAGTTCCTAAAGGATTTAATCAACAATAGGAAATGTCTCATCAAAGACATGAAAGAAGATAATATCATAGAAATGTTGATAGAAGGGATGCGATGCATTATACATCAATCAATGTCATCAATGCCATTGTTGCTAATTCACCAGATGAGGCTCACTCAGGGGACTCAGATGAAGAGCGTCCTGCTCAAGAAAATGTATGCACTGATATAAATGAAGAAGGTGTGCATACAAGAAGTCAAAGTATTACTCAGAACCTAGGTAATATACTTCCCTCTCTCCAAAAAGTATCCAACAAAGGGAGGGGAAAGAATCAGGTTACATATCCTTCCTCTGGAGAAGGTCAATCGCTCTCATTAGAACAAAGGTTTTCACAACAGGAGGAAGAAATAAAAGAATTAAGAAGGTTGAATGCAGAACTACTTCAGAGTATTCCTCTTCTTAAGAATGCTGGAGTCCGACAACCGAAAAAATTTGTTGAAACTACTGAGATGGATCAGGAATATCCTCCTTTATTAGTACACCTTCAGAGGTCCAATCCTACGTGTCAAGAGCAACAACGGTTGGCAGTTCTACCATCAGTTGCAGCACCAACCACCACATATGTCCAAGCTCCATTCATTGCACCTACTCAAGACCAAATTCAACCGGATGTTTCTAAAAAGTTAATAACTACTATTGAGTCATTAACAGCTCGGTTAGAAACTATGGAAGGGAAACTGGCGCAAGTTCAACCAAAAAAGAATGTTTACCCTGAATGGGTATATTCAATTTCTCCTCCATCCAGTTTTAGAAACCCTGTTTTCCATACATTCAATGGATCAGGAAACCCTGAACAACATTTGACACATTACGTGTCTTGTTGTGATCCTATGATGGGAACTACAGAGCAGCAAGAAGTGGTGAAACTCAGATTCTTTGTGCGAACCTTGCAAGGACCAGCTTTTGTCTGGTATACAAGCTTGCAATCTCGGTCAATCATTGGATGGGAGGATCTTCGCTAAAAATTCCATCTTCAGTTTAGCTCAACTTTGCCAAAAATGACAGTTTTCGATCTTACAAACTACAAGAAAAGGTAGAATGAAAGAGTCTCTGATTTCATTGCTCACTGGAAGGGATTAACATATTTCCTGAGTTTAGCACTCCCTCAGGAGGATCTGTTGCCAATATGTGTGGCAAATTTGCGTGAAGAATTACGCACGTCATTGATCCCTGTGAAATACACAGGAGGGTTTTGAGACCTTACTTCAATCGCTCAGTAGATTGAAGATTCCCTTATACAGGCTAAGGCTAAATCTCGTGTAATTCCATCATCTCCAGGAAGGAGAATGGGTAAAGCAGAAACTGCTACAGTTATGTTTAAACAAGTGTCTGCACCTATTTTTACTTCAAAACCTTCATCTTCTCGAAGGGCTCCACCTTCTGAACTCCAACAACAAAGGCTGTTTCGTCCAATTGATCAAAGAGATCAATGACGAAAACAATTTGAGGATTTTAAGAGTAAAACATTCTCTTTCTGAAATGAGAAAGTTCCTGGTTACTTCATTTCAGCTCTGGAAAATAATTTGGTTCAATTACCAGTGCCCAAGAGGACAAACAAGGAAGGAGATGAAGACCGTCCCAATTATTGTCCCTTTCATCAAATGTTAGGTCATCCCATCCAGGAGTGTTTTGTCTTCAAATACCTCCTGCAAAAGATGGTCAACTTGGGACAAGTCATGTTGAAAGGTTCTTCGACTCATGTAGCATGTGTTACTGCTACAGTTCTAGAGGAGGAAGGTGAATGGCAAGAAGTCAAAAGTAGAAATTCACAGAAGTATGATGATTGGATGGTCAGAAAGACAATCAATCAGACTCATGCCATTTTGCAAACACAATTAAAGAAACCAATTGTGTCTTCTACCATGAATGTTGCCTTAAAACCCTCTTCGTCAGAGGGAAAGTCCTCAAAGAAACGGTTTGATTCAAAGAAGGAAAAAGAATCGGAAGAAGATGAGTATGTGTCAAAGCCTAAATTGTCTTTGACTCTGGAAGACTTCATGCCATCTACTTCAAAGCCACGGGCACCGCCCCATCAAACGGTGCAGCTTAAACAGGCTAGTCAGGCAGAGTCTTTATTAGACGAAGAGTTAATCTTGGGTTCTGTTAATATGATTCAATTAACAGATCTGTATTCCAGTCGCAATTTCAATTTTGATGAGCATGAATTCCCTGTATCAAATAAGGGAATCCGAGGAAGTTCCAGAGGTTCAGGATATAGGGGAATACGTGGATATTTCCGAAGCCACTTCTCCAATTCTACCCCTGCTAGCACTGTGTATGCAGCAGAAACTCGTGGTAGAGCCCTTCAGCGAGCTCAAAAAGAATAAGCAAGTTCTTCTGCCAATATTCAACTCAGTCTTGGCACAATTATTTTGGAGGACCGATTGAAAATTCCATCTTCTTTATCTCAGTAAGTAAATGGATCTAATCGGTCTAATCTTCCAAAAACAAGGATGTTGCCAACTTCTATCCCAATACAAGATGCATCAGCTTCCAAAGCATCTGCTTCCAAGGTACCTGATAAACCGCATATTCTTGTTGGGAAACGCAGACCTCTAGATCAAATTTATGATATATTGAAACACTTGGCCCAAGTACCAGCCAGGTTATCAATTTTTGATGCTTTGAATCTGTCAAAAGATCTTCGGGAAGCACTCATTGAAGCATTGTCAAGTCCTCAGGAGTTTGAAGCTGAAATTGTTGCAGCTGAAGTCTATCACATAGAGAATAATCCTGCAGAATTCCATACAGTGATATCTTTTAATGATAAAGATGAATATGATGTTGTTCATGGGCACATAAATCCTCTATAATTATCTGGAAAAGTCAATGGTGTAGATATCCGAAGAGCTTTCATTGATAATGGTTCAGGAGTCAACCTCATACCCATTCGTACACTTCGTCGATTGGGCCTCACGGAATCTGATTTATCTCATTCTACCATGATGTTACAAGGATATGATAAAAAATAAAAAGAAACACTGGGAAAAGATACACTAAGAACTCAGTTTGGAGATCTTGTATCCAATTCGGATTTCATGATCGTTGATCAAGACTCAGCTTTCAACGTCTTTCTTGGAAGACCCTGGCTACATCAGCATGCAGCTATCCCTTCATCATACCATCAATGTCTCAAATACTGTTTCAATGGTCAAGTTGGAACATTGTATGGTGATAAGACCCTGTTCAAGACTTGTGAGTCTCAATACATTGAGGTGGAATTTTATCACATGAAGGGAAGAGAGAAATCACAATAAAGGAAATTACCAAAGTTAATGCTCCATATGGTTTGGAGAAGATTCCAATAAATCCATTTACACATGTGAGTACAGATTATGTGTTACCTATCAGTCAAATTGACAAAATAGGCCCAAATCAAAATACTCTTATGGAAAGATCCATAATGTCAATTACGGCAATCGAGCCAGACAACATGGGAGAAATTGGTCACCTACCAAATAGTGATGAAAAAACAAGTAGTGGCATTTTCATTTCATCTGCTTAAATCCAACAGGTCTATACTTATCCAATCAGGCCAGAAGAAGTTATAGCAACATCGTAGGTGAATAATTATGTCAATTCTCAATCCATCATCTCCTCTTTATTTCCCAAAGAAGGCCCTTTATCATCAATAGGGTCAGAAATGGAAGCTTCTTCTTCAAAATGTGCATATTTTGACATCTCTTCTGATCATGAAAATTTCGTTTTGCCATCTACTATACAAGTAGAAATGGAAGAAATAGCACATGATGAAGAGGAAGAGGAAGATCTTAGAGATGCTCCTCCAGCATTTGAAGAGGGTATCTCTACCACTGTGGATGAACTCAGAGAAATAAATCTAGGTACAGAGAAAGATCCACGCCCCACTTTAATTAGTGCGGCCATGACCCTTGAAGAGAAAGAGATGTATATTTCTTTTCTAAAGAAAAATAAAGATATTTTTTCTTGGAACTATACAGAAATTCTTGGGCTTGATCCTGATGTTGCTACTCATCATTTCAGTTTACCAAAAGAACATCAAAGATTTAAGCAAGCCGTGAGAAGAACACACCCAACTTATGCTTCCAAAATTGAAGCTGAAGTGGATAAGATGATCAAAGCTAACTTCGTCAGAGAAGTTCAGTATCCCAATTAGTTGGCTAATATTGTCCCTGTAAAGAAGAATAACGGACAAATTAGGGTTTTCATCGATTTAAGAGATCTTAATCGGTATTGTCCTAAAGATGATTTCCCAGTTCTGATTACAGAACTCTTAATTGATGTGACGGCTGGTTATGAAGTACTTTCCTTCATGGATGGATATTCCAGATATAATCAAACTTGAATGGCCCTAGAAGATGAGGAATCTACAGCATTTAGAGCCCCTCAAGGTGTGTTTTGTTACCGGGTGATGCCCTCTGGTTTAAAGAATGCAGGTGCAACATATCAACGCGCCATGCATCATATCTTCAAACCTTTCTTAGGGATGTTTGTTGAATTCTATGTAGACGATTTGGTGGTTAAATCCAAACAATGTTCTAATTACTTGGCTTATTTGGAAGTCATATTCCACAAGATTCGACAACATAATTTGAAGATGAACCCCTTAAAATGTGCTTTTGGGGTAACCTCTGGGAAATTCTTCGGCTTTGTTGTACGCCATCGTGGTATTGAAGTCGGTCCTGAGAAGACCAGGTCAATCCTTGGTATATCACCTCCTCAGAATTTGAAAGAATTAAGAAGACATCAAGGAAACTTAGCCTATATTCGGTGTTTCATCGTAAATTTGGCAGGAAAAAGTTTACCCTTTACCAAATTATTGAGAAAAGGAGTCACTTACCAGTGGACTGAAGAATGTCAAGAAGTGTTTGATCTTCTCAAGAAATACCTCTTGATTCCACCAGTAATCATGCCACCTGTTGAAGGAAGACCACTTATCCTCTATGTGACAGCTCTAGAGCGATCATTGGGTGCCTTTCTTGCTCAAAAGAATGATGATGCGAATGAAAATAGCCTCTACTATCTCAGTAGAACTATGCTTGAAGTAGAAACCCAGTATTCAAGTATTGAGAAGTACTGCCTGGCATTAATCTTTGCAGTCCAAAAACTGAGACACTACCTGCAACATCACGAGGTCCAATTGGTATTTCGCAATAATCTGCTCAAATACATCCTTAGTCGTCCAATGCTTACAGGACGTCTAGCAAGGTGGGCAGTTATTTTGCAGCAATTCAACATTTAGTATGTATCTCAAAAGGCAATAAATGGCCATGCTCTGGCTGATTTCCTGGATGAAGATCCTTCTGTGGAAGACACGTCTTCAGATATTGAACTTATTGATGAGGAAGTTTTCTCTATTCAAGAGAGTCCTCAAACATGGGAAATGTATTTTGATGGTGCTTCCAGAAGTCCAACAGGGAAGAAAATGGAAAATCCTAAATACAACAATATTGGTTTAGGAATTGTACTCATTTCTCCAGATAAGGCACTGTTACCTTATTCCTTTTTATTGTGGGAAGGTGGTACCAATAATGAAGCAGAATACCAAGCTCTTATCACAGGCTTGGAGTTAGTGCTTCAAGCACAAGTGAATCACTTAAAGGTGAAAGGTGATTCAGACCTGGTAATCAAACAAGTAAATGGGGATTATGCCATCAGAAAAGAAGAATTAATCCCTTTGTATGATTACGTCAGAGAGTTAATGGTGGAATTCCTTTTAGAACCGACATTTTCTTATGTCCCAAGATCACAAAATGCTCAAGCTGATGCGCTGGCTAATATAGCCATAGCTCTAGCAGATGGAAATCAGGATGATACAACCATCAGTATTGCCCACCGTCGTGCAATTTCACCTTATGTTCAAACCAGAACAGAGGAAATTAATGAAATTAGTCCCATTCCTGAACCGTATGGTCATACTACAGGATGGATGTCACCTATCAGGGAATACCTTCAAAATGGAACACTTCCACCTGATAGATCCAGGAAAGAACAAATCCGGCGACGTGTGGTTAATTTTACTCTTTATGATAGCCCAAACCACCTAGAAAAAATTCTCTACAAAAGTTGTTTTGATGGAGTTCTCTTCAGATGCATTGATGGTGAAGAGACAATGACTGTCATGAAAGAAGTGCATGTATGAGTCTGTGGTGCCCACCAGTCTGTACATAGATTGTCTGATCAAATTCGAAGGCTTGGAGACTTTTGGCCTTCAATGATACAAGATTGTGTTAATTTCACAAAGAAGTGTCATTCATGCCAAATACACGCCAACTTCATTCATCAACCTCCAGAGTTGCTTCATACAGCTAAATACTCGTGGCCATTTTCTACATGGGGATTGGATGTGGTGGGACCTTACCCGTCAGCTACGGCCAAGAAGTTTAAGTACTTTCTTACTGCTACTGATTTCTTTTCCAAATGGGCAGAGGCAGTACCTCTTAAAAAAATTCAGTTCTAAATGCATTGTTAGCTTTATCAGGTCTAACATCATTACTAGATTTGGTGTCCCTCATACCATATTGATGGACAACGGCACCAACTTCTGTTCTTCTGAGGTGAAGAAATTGTATCAAGAATACAACATTAAATCCAACCATTCATCTCGGTATCATGCGGCGGCCAATGGCCAAATATAAGCCTTTAACAAAAATCTTTCAAATATACTGCAAAAGATGGTGGATAAAGATAAGAGGTCATGGCCTGATAAACTCTTTCATGCTTTATGGGATTATCGGACTACCACCCACAATGCAACGCGGTCAACTCCATATTCGTTGGTATATGGAACGGAAGTAGTCTTTCCAATTGAAGTTCAATTGACCTCACTCAGAGTAGCCATTTTTGATCAGTTATCTATAGATGAGCAATCCCAAAAGCAATTGAATGAATTAGATTGGTTAGATGAGAAAAGATTGTTCACTGTGCACCACTAGGAAATCTATCAGAATCGAATAGCACGAGCTTTTAACAAAAAAGTTCGTCTTCGCTCATTCACTCAGGGAGAATTGGTATTAGTTCTCAGAACTCCAATGATACTAGGAAAGAAACCTCCCAAGCTTGAGCCAAAATGGGAAGGACCTTCTTCAATACATAGGGTCTACTCCAATGGAGCTTATTCATTAATTTCGATGGATGGATAACTCATTACTACTCCAACTAATGTCAGATTTTTGAAGAAGTATTTTGTATAAACTACAAAGTATTCACAAATTTGTCCCCGCAACATGATACTAAACTGTGCGGCACCAATTCTTCCTTGCTATATGACGTTAAACTATATAGAAATGGTCCAGTATGACCTTAAACCGCAACTTCGTCCCACATGATGTTAAACTATGAAAAAGTTCCCTAAAAAGTCATGTATGACCTTAAACTACACCATGGTCCTGTATGACATTAAACTGCACCATCCATGGTCCATGAATATGACCCAAAACTATTTAAAATTCCCTTACGTCAGAAAATACGTTAAACTACAAAATCATCAAAGGTCCTGTATGGCCTTAAAACATCACCACCGTCCAGCAAGACAGTAAACTGCACCATCCATGGTCCATTTATATGACGTTAAACTATTCTCCCTTTTGTACAACATGACACTAAACTGTATAAAAAATCCCCAATGCGTCCAACATGACATAAATGGTGTGTTATTTTGTCCTTACTGCATGACATTAAACTGCGCAGTCCCCCTTTTTTTGTCCAACATGACGTTAAACTGTATTGTCCCCACCATCCTAACTACATGACACTAAACTGTACAGAAATTCCTTGATATGTCCTACATGACATTAAAATTTATTTTGTCCCTGCTACATGACACTAAACTGTGCAGCACCAATAGTCCTAACTGCAAGACTTTAAACTTCATAGTCCCTTTATATGTCCTACATGACATTAAACTATGCATCGTTAAGGTTGTTGTTACCTCTTGTTTCTCACACCAAGTATGACTCACGTGAGCTTAGAGAAAACCTCAACTGTAACACTCTCTTTGGGCCGCTAACCATGTATAAGTCCCAACAACATTTTTTTAGGTCGTTGTCCCCAAGAACAACTTGATTATTAATTCATTATTTAATTGAACTACCCGGACTTTGATCCTTGCCTTCCAGGCTGGGTACGTAGGTAACCTCCCAAGGTTCAAGCCCAAAAACAATCTCTTCACTTCGGTTCACCATCATCTCATACGATCTTGATTTGTGAAACTGCCTTTAGAATCAATATCTTTACATTTGATTCACTTTCGTCCTTGTTATACGACGTTAATCTACACAACACTTTTGTCTGGTACGACAATAAACTACAATACTCTTTGATTTCCACATTTTAGAGGGAACCATTATTTACATTGATTTTTCAATCATGTTTTATTTCAAAAGTCTACGTGCATACATGGTAATGCCTAAACTTTTTATCTCGGGTTAAACCATCATTGTACTAAAGTCCCCTTTCACCCTTCACATGTACGAACCAAATTTGTACAAAGGGTAGTTATTGAACTACGTGGGCTTGATTCCCATCCTTATGGGATACGTAGGAACATTCGAGTGTCCCTCGAATCCAGTCCCAAGTCTTTTGGGCCTAACCCCGAATTTCACTTTCAGTCCCTTGGCTGAAAAGTCCTCATGAAAACACACATTGTGTATTCATTATTATGGTCCGAACTCTATGACCCTAAACTAAGATCTCTCATACTTTCGTCCTGCATGACGTTAAACTGCATTTCAAGAACTACGTATGGATTGATTGTCATTCTTATGAGATACGTGGTGAAGTCCAAAATTTCAATTCAGGACCCAGCCACAACATGATTATGGTTACCATTGACCTATGTATCTCTATATACATTGGACAATACCCATTTTAATGTGTTATAATCCTAACCATAAATATTTTCAGATCTTCATAACCCTTTTCATGACTATTAGTCACAAAAATGTCAAACTTATGAGAATTCTTTTGCCTGACTATGCAGTACGTGCCCATAGGTGGCCTTGCATAAACAGTCCACATAACAGACTTGTCAGCCGAAAGATACTATTTATTTGACTATGCAGCCAATGCCCTTAGGTGGCCCTGCATAATTCAACCCCCATAACGGGTTTGTTGGATAATGGTAACTTCATTCTTGGGAAGAATCCCTCTTTTGTCCTTATTTGTCTTAAATGACGGTATGAAGGGATCTGCAAAAAAATATCCATCCTTAACATATTTGTCCCATGTCCTTTTTCATGATATGAAAGTATTCAAGTCTATGGTTTATACTCTCCATATTCTCTTTCCCTACGTTTGGGTCAGACCTTCGTAGGAGTGATATTTATTCAATTATTCGATATTCTTGTTCGGAAATATCTTCTCCATATTCAAGTACCTCTTTCCATACAACAAACTCTATACTGTAGAAAATTTGAATCTCAATAAACTTTCACTGGCTTTTAGCACTAGGAAAGTAAATTTCTGAGAGTTATTTTGCCTGAGTATGCAGCACGTGCCCATAGGTGGCCTTGCATAAACAGTCCACATAATAGACTTGTCAGCCGAAAGATGCTATTTATTTGACCATGCAGCCAATGCCCTTAGGTGGCCCTGCATAATTCAACCCCCTAACGGGTTTTGTTAAATAATAGTAACTTCATTCTTGGAAACTACTTCTTCTAATTCCTTTTAGCTCTTTTTCATATCATTCCTCAGATTCAAATATTCTTAAGCCATAGTTTACATATTTTCCCTCATACTTTAGTATGGTAATATGTTTTCAGAAAAATTTTCAAGGAATTGAATCAATTTTAATCCATTTTGGTCAAATCTATTTCGAACTTAAACATTAGCCCCTTTATGTCTGGCATGCATGACTTTAAACTTCCCAAAAAAGACAAAGGAACTCTGAATAAAATTCAAGTTCCAGCTCACTAAATATACATTTTTGTATGATTTAGGTAATATTGAGCAATTAGAAGGTTCAATGTTTGTATGGTTATTTCTAATAATCCTAGTAAAAATCAAACTATGCTTACTAGGCCCATTGGTTTAAGTAAATTTGAATCAAGTAGTGAAATAATTCATGTACAAATGATTGAAGATGAAAGTGTTTTTAATTGATACAAAAGAGATAGAAGGACATCCACAGACTGAAGTCTCTTCTCTTTTTCATGAATTAAAAAAGACTGTCAACATAAGTCTTCATTTGATGTACAACATCCTGATATTTATCAGCAGTTACTTGAAGCTCGTGCACTTGACCAGCTTCACTCTTTTCAGCTTGATGAAGTGCCTTCTTAGCATCTGCGATGGCTTTCATGCCATTCATATGAGTTTCATCCAATGATTTATTAAGATGATCATGTTCCCCAATAACAGCATCTAACTGTTGCTGGAGTTGCACCTACTGGATGACTTTTTCTTTGATTTTATGATTCAGCTCCTTCATCTTGGCAGCATAATCAGCTTCAGCTTGGGATACCGCAGCCTCAAATTCGCCTATGTTGACTGACAGTTTCACTCTGATCAAATCTTCGCGACTTTTTTGCGCCTTCACCCTCCTGAAAATGATCTGTTTCACCGTGGCATCGATCTGTTCATATCCAAAACCACCAAGTCCTAGTATAACAAATCGGGATGACAATCGAGGATTTTTTGATGGTATCTCTTCTAAAGGAACCCTAGATATGATGTTCCATATGTTGTTCAATGCCTTACGTCGTGAAAAGAGGAATGCTTTATGCATCTCTAGATCTGATTCAAGATCATCATCAGAGGGGGGCATGTAATCTGGAATTAACGCACTTAAGGAAGTGCCATGTCCTTCATTTCCCCCCCATGGTTTGTGCTTCTTCACTTTCAATTCCCATTGGGGCAGGGGCTGAGGCCTCACCTCCGGATCTTGTCATTGCAGTTGATGGCCCTGCATGATTAATTGAAAGATTTAGTTAGCTTCAAAGGATAACAAAAGAATAGATTGTCTTACGAATAAAGTACAATCACAAATATTGTTATCCCTTACCCAAGGATGGTTTAGAAACCTGATAAGACTTCTCCCCATCTTTCCCGGTATTAACAGGATTTTCAAGATGGGTCTCAGGAGGATTTATTGGGTTTAGATCTACTTGAGCTAATGTTTCTGCAATGGTGGGGTTGACATCAATGCCCACACCCTCTTCAGGCATTGGTAGTTCAGCCGCTTCTATGGATGAAGCTGCATATTATTTTCATTCATGGTTAGAGGTGTAAATTTTAAAAAAAAATTGGGCGAAGGGTAGCACTCATGCCCAAGGTCTTCTAAATCACATGACAACATAGCATGATCATAAAATTCTTCGAAAGTCATTCCTTGATTCATCATTTCATCCAATGATATTTCATAATCCTGGTTAGTCTCACCAGTGGGAGCATTTGCTACATCTTCTTGCTGACTTACGTCCTGCAACCCTTGACCCTGGACAGCATCTTCAGCAGCAGGAGGGATACTGGGAATGGATGCTAGCACTTCTCCAGGAGCAGCCAAGTCAGCTTGGGTCTATGATTGTTCTACAGCACCCTCCATGGCCTTTGAAGGAGGATCAGTCCCTTCCCTCAAGGGGTAAATTGAAGAAGCCCCTGCAATCCTCATAAATATGATTAACCATGTGATTATGGGTATAAACTCATGATTGTTCGAAGGACTTACCGCTGGTAATGAAGCATTTAGCTGTGGATTTCCTCCATCGTTTCCTTTGCTTCTTTTGTTTTTTTGGAGTATCAGTAGTCTCCCTTATTGGCACTTGGATTGGCGAATGGAAGGCTATGTTCAGCGCCTCATTCATGGCCTGCCGGCCTGGATATATCTCACCTGGTTCGCGAGGAGAATCAGCAGCAACCCCGATAGCAATACCACCAGGGCTATACTATGGAGAAGGAACCCCAGTTCCTTTCTTTGAAAGCTCTGAGATGATGAAAATAACTTCCTTAAGTAACAAAGAATCAACTGAAATCAAGTTTCAAAGCAAATAAGAAAGGAAAACTTACATCTTCAGGAGACACGTACTCTTGCCATTCCTCATCTCCAGAACCACCAGCCCCCTCAGTGGTGCCATGATCAATCATTTATTTCACCCTCCTAGTGATAGGAACAGAGTCATCAGTGGCATATATGAGAATTTCCAACTCTCTGATGTAAGCTCGCACTTCATTGGGGTTATCTCCATATTGTCGATTTTTAGAAGCCATAAGATTTCCTATTCCAGGAAGTTGTAGGCCCTCACACAAATCCAGCCAGGCAGTCTCAGTACCATAGTATAAGCCCTGCCATAGCTGAACAGCCTCTGGTCTTAGATATGAAGGCTGTGAGGAAGGTCCTACAATTTTTGACTTTAATTTCTTCCTAGCTCCTGCAGCTATAGATAGAGAATAAGAAAGTAAGACTTATTGCTTTATGAAGTAGCAGTGATTAAAATTACTACAATGAATCAACTCACCAGGAGTTGATGGAGTGGGTCTTTTAATTCTGGCTGGAGGATTATATCAGGCACGAAACCGCTTTGCTGCCAGTTGTGCCTCATCATCCCCATCATGATAATCCGGTGAATCAGTTCTAGAAGAGGAGTTTGTTGAACCAATTTCAGGTGAGGAAGCATCACCTACATGAGGAAGGGTTTGTTTCTCTACAGTCCTCTTCCTCTTTCCAACTTGATATACTGGGTGATTCAATATCCCTTTGGGGTATGATTCTATCCAGTGTTCGGCATAATATGTAGTCAAATTATGTGCCACTTTTTCAACTGGTAGATCAAATACTGCCCCAGTCTTCTCTCTTGATGTCAGCATCCATAGTTGTCGAGCAACCATCGGATGTTGCTATAACCTGACATGTACCGGAGGGGATACAACAATCTGTTGTAGAAATTTGAAGTGGCGTGCAAATCTATATGGAGCATAGGCCTCACATATGATCTCTCCATCAATCCTTGCTACTAACACACCATCTCTGCAATCTAGCATGTATGCCCTCAAATCCAAATGGGTTGTCCCATCATCAACAAACCGCCCGGAGGGCGGACTTCCATAGGGAAAGAAGTTGAATTCCATAAACATTCTCAACCTCACTTTCATGTCATAACCATTAACATCTAATGGAGAAATTCCAGAGAATGCTTGTACTGACGGTCTGAAGGAGCTTCTAGGAATTTGTAATCCATTCTATAGATTGTAAGTCCTAAAGTGAGTGGTGATCCATCCCCACAAAACTTGGAATGGTCCCACTATTCTTAAATGAGATTTACCCATGAAGACATGAAGTAAACTCCTGTGAATCATTGCTAAAATGGGGGTAGCTAACCCAACCATTTTTCCCTCGGCCAACATTGCCGCAATGACGAAGGTCCCTGGCCTAACGCCTCCCTTAGAATCCCTGACCGACAAGAGATAAACACTGAGCCACATTGCCAAGAAACCCTCCAGACGAGTCTTCTTTGGAATTCTTTGATTCACTTCATATCCCCACTTTTCAAACTCTCCTGCTTCTAGAGTTGGCCAGAATGTGCCAGGAGCTCCTCTCTTCTCAGGTTTTGGACAGGTGGTAGGACGTTTGGGCCTGGTATCCTTGGATTTATTTTTCTTGGATCCTTTTTCTTTTAGTTCCATCTCTTTCTTCTCAATGAGAAATACATTCATCCATTCTTCCGAATGAATATCTTTTCTAAAATGAGTTAATGAGGTCTCTGAAGTCTTGAGTCTATGGAAGATCTTAAATAATTCTTGAGCTAAAGTAGGAGTCTTCTCCAAATCATTCCAAGTCACCTTGGGAGGAATGAATTCATCATACATATCTCCAAAAATTAGAGCCCCTGAGATCTTGTGGAAATCCCACAAACTGATAACTACTTCTCCATGAGTCATATGGAAAGAATTAGTTGCTGGTCTCCAGTGGCTGAGTATCTCTGGCATGAAGTTATCATGTCTGTAAACATATGTTTGCCCAACCCAGATAGCCTCGTATATTGCAGCTCTCTTCAGATCCTCGATAAACTCTACGCAGGTCTGCCGCACCCAGTATGCCCACATCCAAGTTGGCTTCACACCTCCCCCAGGATGGAAGTCCCAACTTTTCTTCCAGCCTCTGGATTGATCCATCTGAGCATTTCGAAATATCGAAGGATGACAATGAGGTTGAAGCTTATGTGTATGTTTTTTCAGATCTACTATGCAAGGGATATGATGCATCATATAGGCCTTCTCCACTGTTCCAGCATTTATAAATATTCCTCCACCTGATATATTTGCTGAAGCAATGTTGGTATAATTCTGAAACCACGAAAATGGAAGATAATTCTTTACTTCTAGAATACTGACTTCTTGTAGATGACCATAGCCATACAAAGGTAGATAAGTGCTTTGAGGAAAGTCGAGATGATATTTCTTCAGATACTTAGCCAAATTTGGAAGAGTGATATCTTTGACAGTATAATAATCATGGTCAATGATGCTCATCATATCATCTATCTGCTTGCTAGCCAGTTCATCAATTAATCCAGGTCTAAGAGCCATTAATTCTACACAAGAGTTGAATAAATTAATTCATAAATGGATTGATTTTCCACAAACTTTGTGAATGAAATCAAAAAAATGGCTAAGGCATTATGGCGCGCAAGTATGGAGATGTTGCGCAAGTGTTACATGTGCCGCGCAAGTT
The DNA here is from genome assembly GCA_963277665.1 of Viscum album. Lineage (NCBI taxonomy): Eukaryota > Viridiplantae > Streptophyta > Magnoliopsida > Santalales > Viscaceae > Viscum > Viscum album. The sequence continues at coordinate 2,931,251 of CAUJRU010000011.1, read as the reverse complement.
TTTGTCACGCATGTATCACCGTGCAAGTCCTATTACCTTGAGAGTAGCGCGGAAGCGAGGAAATAGTGGAAAAAGGATACTTGCGTGGCGAAGATGGCTTGCGCAGAGAGAGCTCGAGAAATTCAGGATCAGATGCTATACGCGGCCAAAAGCTGTGTATTTATAGACCAGGGGGCCTACCTGCGCGCCGTACCCAGGGCGCTCAAGACCTGCGCGGCGCACACTTGCGCGCTGCCTTCTACGCACTAAAGACTTACGCACCACATTTTCCTTTGGATGTATTCGATTTCCTTAGAGTCAAATCCTCCATTTCTCTCCGGATACAACTCTGAGGGGGGAATTTTGTTGACGCTCCTTTCATCACAGAATCTAAAAATTTGAAAAGGGTAATATCTAAGCTCAAAGTGATTCAACCTTTGAAGAAAACATCAAAAAAATCGACAAAGGGATGAACAAGGAGAACTTTGCCCATAGGCCGCGCAAATTTCCTCATAGTCGCGCAAGTCCACTTGTGCGACGCACCTTGGTGCGCAAGTGACTTGCGCGAACTAAGTGATAACCGCCTAGTAACCGCCTGGGGTCTTCTCCTGCCTATAAATAGACCCTGTGCACCCACCCCATTCGAGAGGATTTTTTATCTAGAAACTCGGATTGAAGCTCCCGACGCCCAAGTCTCTTCTCAAAGCTTCCGGAACACTTCTAAGGTAATTTCTTACCTAGAACGGAAGATCTAAAGAGAGGGAGTAAGGCCTAAGTGTTGAAACTCATCAACACTTGCGCGCCTGAGTGGCCAGCCCTTAAGGGAAGTGGTCACACTTGCGCACCGCTTTACTCCTTCGATAGAACTTGCGCATCCCTTTTCTGGAAGAACCTCAAGAGAATTCTAAAGGCCTTAATAAAGAGTCGCTCAAGTATTTCAATGCTGGTTGAATATCGTGCAAGTACCCCACCATGTCGCGCAGGCATACCTGCGTGACCAATACTTGGGCGCCCATGCAGTACATGCGCGCCTTCCAAGACTTGCACGCCCCTTCCTTTTTTGGTGCCTTTCTTGCCCATTTCAACCCTCTTAAGCCATTACACATTTCCTATTCATGATTCAGTCTTCAAGACACTCTTCAAATCCATTTCATGGCATGATTTCTTGATTTGAATTCCTTATCTGAAAGGAATTTTGTGGAATATCTCTCAAAACATAGTGATCAACACATCTTTATGTCACTAAAGATTGATATTTCATTCATTCAACCTCATCTTTTAAGATGAGAGAATCCTTAACCTGGGTATCCTTTTCAGGAATAATCCCCAGTCATAAGTCCTCTAATATGGGCATCCTCTTTAGGAGTAAGCCCCAAGTCCCTTAATTTGGGCATCCTCCTCAGGAGTAATCCTCAAACCCTAATCCTTGACCTGGGCCTCCTTTTTAGGAGTAAGCCCCAGTCTTAATTTCTCTTAACCAGTCCTAATTTACCTTTGATCTGGGATTCCTTTTTAGGATTAAAACCCAATCATAAGTCTTCTCCTAATTTGGGCCTCCTTTTCAGGAGTAAGCCCCACGTTAGAGTATTCAAAATCTCCATGAAGCACATATACCTTTATGGACCCTGTTCATAGATTTCATCCCTAATGTAAATCCTAACCTTCATTTATCTGGGCAGTCATACATATATAAGCACCACATTATTTCTTATGATTGCATCTTTCATGGCACAATTGTCTAATTTTTACCAATACCTCTTGTTTCTCACACCGATCATGACTCACGTGAGCTTAGAGTGTAAAAGTAATTGTGAAATCCTTCTTTGAGCCATCAATCATTAACATCATACTCCCTTACTCGAACTACGTGGGTTCTGATTCCTTTTCCAAAACAAAGGATATGTAGGTAGCCCATCTACGGGTTCGATCCCAACTCTGAAATAATTCATGTCCTTCTAAATGAAAATAAACATCAAGTGCCCCACTGAGTGGCTTTAAAACCAGCCTATTCATCATAATGACCAAGAGACTTTTATATAAATGTTTTGAAGGATACCATTGACCAAGAATCTCTAAATAGATATAGATGATTCTATATTGATGAAGAACCTCGAATACATATAAAAGATTCTCTAAATTTCATACATATTTAATCATTGATTGTTAGATCTGAAGGAAAGCTCATTTTATACTTGCTAATGTAATAAGGATTCACGAACATAACTTAAATCTATAAAGAGATTCCCGAAGTAGACAATAATTCCCCTCAAAAAGGTGTAATGAGTCCAACCTCCCATCCTCTCGACCAATGAAAATTCCTAAGCCTCATTAGTCCACAAACTAATGAGCACCTACCTTTGGAAAGTAGGCCTGAATTGATGTGGAATCATTGGATGTTTCTGGTTCTACGAACAAACCCGTTAAAAACCGATCGGAACGTTTGAACCTCCCATCAAGGCGGTCATCCCCGAATTCTGAGGGAAACAATAAGATAGGGCTATGATCATGATTATATATAGAGATAGTTCAATTTAAACATTTATAATATCGAGACGTGTATTATGTTTTATACTTATATCCATGTAGTTCCTAAATTATTAATGGAGACATGACCTAAAAAATTTAGTATATGATACCTTTTTATCCTTGTATATTATTTCTATTGGAATTAGAATTTGTATATTCTATTACTGATTTATATTCTCCACATTAATTTTTATTTTCTTGAGATAATTATATGTTACTCTTATTATGGGGGTATAGAATCTTAATTTTAGAAACAGAGACCCTCTCTAAAATAGGACAACCTCTATCTTTTAGGGTGGCATTTCTGAGGCCACATGACCCACCAGATCCGGGCACAGTTTAGGGGATTATTGGTAGGGATATTACAAAATGGTAGTGTGGGTATGTTTCTTTTTTTTCCAAAGTATTTCAAGAAAATAGACATGAGATTATGAATAAATAATAATTCGATAATGATCTTTTCTATGGAATATCATACGCTTGTAAAGGAATATACATATTGCATGGATGAAAATTGTTATTGTAGAACATACTTTTTATAGTAGATTTGATTCCATCGGTGGGTGTTTAACAAGATATTTTTATGTTTTTATTTCTTTTATTAAGGAATTTATATTTATCATTGGCCCAATATGGCATGGAATCAATGATCATGCATCATTTTACGATCCTTAGAGGTTTCTCATTTATGCATATTCCATGTGTATTCTATGCAATATGGGGTCTATTGCTTGAATACATATCATAAAATGATTATATTTTCTTGAAATAATTATTAATCAACTAACTATTCTTTTACGATATTGAGATACATAACTATAACATAATTTCCCTTTCACAACCATAATGTTGTTTTCCTATAGAAGAAATATCATACACCTCAATCTGTCAGTTATAGAATGTTGGTTAATGGACTATTACTGACATGGGATGGAACATGTTATGATCAATATTTGGTAGATGAAACACTTCAACTTAATAAGGGGTATGGTCTCTTATAAATTAGAAATGTTAATCTGTATAATTATGCAAGATAAAGATAATTAAATCAAAAACACGAATTTAATAAGATTTGCAAATTTTAAAAGCGAAACATTATTTTTAAATAGATTTTCCAATTGCACCTCATAGTCCATATATATATAAAAATGGTGTGAATGGAAGATATTTACCAATATTTAACCTCAGTAGTGTGAAGTAGGAAGTGACTATAGTATAATAAACAATTGTTCTTATTACCAAGATCTGGATTTGGTATCATGAAGCAAAGTTTGTTTTGGTTATAAGAATTATTATTCAATTAAATTGTTTTTATATATGGTTTTTTCATTACCAAATATATTATTAGCTGTGTGATTGGTTAATATAGAGATATTCTACCATGACAGCCTTTATTTTTTTCCAGGAGGATAGTAATGACCATTCTCTGGAGGTAGTGGTCCCTAATCCACCTGTGGAACCTCCATTATTTCCACATGAAACACCACTGATTGTACCTATTATTTGTGACAAGTTATTATTTTGAGAGAGTTTCATATTCTTTATTCAGACTATTTAGGAATCCCAGTGTCCAGTCATGACTATAAAATATTCGAATGCTATATTTATGGTGAAGAATCCATCCTTTCTTTCAGAGGATGTTGGTCCACTAGAGGTTGAGTTATTCCTTGAGAATGATTTATCAATTTCTTAGAATCTCAAAAACTATATAGAGATGAGAGTGATTATCTTGATGTAAAATCATTATAGATACTTTAACAGTTGTTTGGTAGAATTGAACCTGGATGATTTCCATTTATATTTGGTTTCGTGAATCTCTAAAACATCAATAATGTTTAATTGTTTATTGACACATTGGGAGATGAACAGTCTTGTGAGATTACATTCCTAGAAAATGGTGTGATGATCATTACAATGTATTCAGGTCACATTATAATGATTAATCAATGTGCGCCTATCACTATTTTTAATGACTCATCTAGGGAAACAAGCTTCAAAGACGTTCTCAAGAATTTTACTTCATCATAGGTGAACATGTTTGGTTAACTACTATAGCTGACAAACTAAATCAGGCATTGATTACTGAATCGGATTTTAGTGATGATGGGGGACAAGAGAAGTGTTGTTTATCTTCTGAATTTAGTGGTTCAATGTTATGATGTAGGAAAATATGGATTTCTGCATATCCTATTAGGAGCACAATCCAGGGTGAAATTAATAGTACTTATATCCTCTTCCAGCATTCTGGAAGCCGGGGAAACATGAAAAGCCCATGTGATTGGCAAAGAGTTGATGTTTCAATCTATGGAGGGATAGTTCATATATATTTTTTCTGAAGGACCGTTCATCCATTTAATTCTGAGAGGGGATCGAAACTGAATTTATATTCTATAGAAGGATTCACATATATGCATTAGTCCAGATTGTAGAGGTATAAAAATCATTCAAGACTAGGAGATGGTCATGGATACAGGATCGAGAATTCAATTTCACCTTAATAGAAGTATAGTCTAACTCCAAGTATTTTGGTTGTATCTCAAGGATATGGATCATGCCAGATTTATACACTACAAATGATAACTATGGAGTTTATAAATTTTCTATCTATAGTGAAAAGTATAACCATAATATATTCTATAGTAATATCATCTCTTTTTTTAAAAATTTCTTAAAATAGAAAAATAAATATACCTATTGGGGAGAGCACTGAGATTGATGTAAAACCTTATGATGGGGTTTTAACACTTGATAATCCATTGTGAATTATATTGGATTGTGTATTCTAGTGTAGAGAGTTAACCTTGGGGTAGGCGGTTATATCTTTTTAAAGAATACCTTAATCATCAAGATGATATAGTTTTATTCCACACATAGAAATGATTGTTGGGTTCATTATCATTCACTATTCAATTTCTATCACAGGAGGGTATCCATTACATTCAAAGAAAGAGGTTCTTATATCAACTAAAACAATGGGGATATCTAGTTAATTATAGATATACTAGAGAATCAAGGGATATGTAGCATGACAACCCAAATTTATAGCCTTCATATAAATGGTTAGCTAATATGACATTTTGATACCCCATAAGTAGTATATCATTTCTAGGATGACTTCTAAGAAGACTTTTCTAGTTTACTTCAAGTGTGATCGGTGAAGTTCACTATTGATCTAGTTCAAGGTGAATCATCAGTATTAATTCCCCATTAAAGGATGACCACTACCAAAGAACAAGGACACAATATTCAACTATATTATTTAAAGTAAATTGACTTTAAATGATCTCATACATCTCTATGGGGTTCATCATTCCTTTCCCAAGAAGGGTGATAGAAATTTATGAGTATATGTGTATTATATAAAGTTGAACTAGTTGACAGCTAATAGTTAGATATCCCATTCATCGTTTAGATGACATCCTTGACTAGTTTCATTGAGCTTCGGTCCTCTAAAAGAATTAATTAAGATCAATTTTTTATAATATAAGTTTTTAACAAATATACACAACTTTAACATATTTTTATTGTAGGAATTATATTTAGGAGTATGATGTTATGTTGTTCTGTCATATGAACATGCCAAAAATTTCCATGGCACCAGTGAACTATGCTTTCCAACCATATCAAGATACTAATTTGTTGTACTTCTGGAGGACATCTATATGTATTCTCATACACAACACAATCATTCCTAACAACTCAACTTATTATGGAATACATTGATTCAACATAGGTTGAATGAATAGATCACAACATTTTAGATATGGATAGATGATGTTATATTCTGTTGTACAGAAGCCCTATCCTTTATTGGATAATATTACATGATTTTAATAATTATTATTCCTTAAAATATAAAAAAATAAGGGTAATGTATATTATCTTGGGAGACTAGGTACATAAAATTAAAAACCTAAGGCTAAATAAATCATTTATTTATTTATTATTAATAATGATCTACTAACATCCATTATTCTTAAACAACTTCTTTAAGTAACTATGGGATAATGTGATGAATGGGATGATCTAAAATCTCATTTAGGAAATAAACATAATAATGAATCTTAGTATATAGGATACAAACCATAAAATAATGATATAAAAAGACATATAAGATGATTAAATCATTAGAATCATAACATATAGAACATGGGATCATGTAATCATGAATTAATATTAATATGGTATAAACAAAAAACATGACTTTAGAATGACTCAAGGATCATTAAAAATAAAAAATCATTTACCAACGCTCATTACACAAAGATGATCATGAGTATAGACTATCCACCAAGACCATTACACATGGATAATGATTCAAGGATAACCACCAAGAATGTTTCAAATAACGCCTCATGAGTCTAAACATTACCCAATTAATTGGAGTTCCATCTGGGTGAACCCATCATAACATATTCATGAATATTCTTGCCACATTAATAATCATACATTTCTAAAAAAGCATCATTATATTGTATACCCATGTTACATATTGGGTATAGTAATCTTATCAAAAAGAATAACATATGGGAATATAAAAATGATTTCCATGAAAAATACTATTTAAGTAATATAAGGGACATTCATAAAAGAATAAAATAAAATATCATGACAAGTGATGTCAAAGTAAAGTGAAATTAGTGTTTTAAAAAAATCAGAAATAAAACCTTTTAATATGATTTAAGGAAAAAGCTTCAAGATTATTTAAAATTAAAAAATAATAATAGTTTGTATAATACTAAAAATAAAAAATTTGTTATTTCAATAAAAAATGATTGATTTTAAAAAAATAATGGATGCTTAAAAAATCTTTTTGATAACACATTAAAATGGTAATGAATTTGGGAAATTCCCTTAAATAGGACAGGCTTATTATAAATAATTGAGTAGGGAACCAATTAAAAACATGTATATCCCTGAAAAAGATAGATGAACCAATATTTGTGCAGGATTTTGGAAAATATTAAAATAATTTAGAATATTTAAATAAAAGTACATGATAATTTCATTTGGGTAAAGAGAGAAGGGATGACCCGGAGGAATAATAGAGGATTATGTAAAATCCCTTACCTAAAGTCTGAAGGTGTTCTTATCATGATCATAATGTCTAGGATAAAAATTAGATTAAATAATTAATAATTCCAAAACAATTAATTCATTAAATTTATTTATTTTAATTATATCGAGTTGTATTATTTTCGTTTGATGAGTTATAATGTTATATTTTATCGTTTGTGAGTGCTTGTTTTCATAATTTTCCTAATCGGCTCGGTTATGGATGTTCATGAAAAATAAAAATTATAGTCAATAATTGATGTTATATGTTATTAATGATCGTAGATAAGGTTATGTAATCAAATAATTCAATTCATTATTTTCGATGTGGAAAAATCCTTAAATACATATTTAATGACAAACGCTTAGATTATTTTGAGTGGTTTCACTCACAATGAACATGTTTTGTTTTATTATTTAACATCATGGTTACATAATGATTCTAGAAAATTAAATAAGATATAATAAATATATTATAATCTAGTGGAACTATTTTTTTTTATGAGTGGCCATAATTATTTTAAAAATTTTGAAAAAACGTCATCCTTGAATGTAATATATTATCATATCTCAGGTGGTGTTTTCATTTTTTTATTAAGGGAGGATAAAATAGAGATGATGAAAAATTGTTCAATTTTCATAATAAAATTATAGTATATGTAGGGTAATTGTTTAATATTACCCTTTGGATGATGGAAGGTGAGGAGAGAATGTGATCAAAAATAATTTGAAAAAGAAATTGCAATAAAACATTAGAGGGGTTTACCTCTTGATTCCTTCCTCTTGAGAACATCCACAAGGAAATGGTGTGGGTATATTATTAAGACCAAATGATCCTCGAGGTAGGGAAGGTTATAGAGATTATATTGGTGTTTAATTTTAACGATTATCCTAGATTGTGAGGTGTTAGGAGAAGAACATGTGAGGGTTGTATTTATAGTGGATGAGAGTGGTGTTTTCTAATTATTTTAATAAATATTTTATTAAATTACTCAATAAAATCAATATTGGTAATTAATGAGACAAAATAATGTAATGTGTGAGTTTTAATTCAAACTAAAGGCCACTTACGGTAACAAATCATGTATTTATAGAATATGACATTTTTATATTTATTAATATTTTTGAATTAAATATTAATTTTAATTTAAATAGGATGATATGACTGATAGGGTACTCAATATGATACAACAGGTTTCTTGGAAATATTATTTTTCACACAACAATGAGTTATAATAAGAAATAATATAATATTATTATTATTTTATATGGTAGTTAACACCTTTCCATTTTATTGGCAGAAATGAATAGAACTAACCATATCATGATTAAACAGATTTGTTAAATGTTTTTCAATTTTTTAAATAAATATTAGAGCCTTTAAATAAAAATGAATACAATTTAAATCCTAAATACTATAATATTATTTAAAATGAATATTTACCATCTTTTGATGGTGAAATAAGGATCCATCCTTAAAACATTACAAAATCTTGAATTAAATGGATAATTCACATTGAGGATCTTTTCAGGTTTAGAGTTTTAGAGAATTATTCCATAAATATTACATTACATCTCAAAAATTATAAAGTAGACACTTCTACTAAGTATCCATTTTTTCATACAATAAAAACTCTTAAAAATTTAGTCATGGCTAGTTCCATGTTTTAGACAGAAATACTTATCCTTGATCCCATCCTTGACCCTATTCATCTTTAAGTCCCATGAATAACATTTCAAAACATGTGATTAGCATAAAAATCTCGGTAAGGGTTATAAAATAATGAAAGTAAAATTTTGTTCATAAATACATTCATAACATAATCTCTTTAACAAAACTCATTAAATCATATGATTTAGGAATAACAAATGGTAATCAGAAATCTTAAAAGAAACTTATAGCATCTATAACATACTTATGTTGTAGATTTCACGACTATATAGGGAGTCAAATTTGGAATACCCATCACATTATGTTTCCAAATTACTTATGATAAACATTATTGTCTACCTACGTCACATCACCCAATCCATTGGAGAGCTATATCGACTCAATCACCCTAGGGTTATCACGGAACCACCCATATACGTAAACAATGCCCATGAAGCATAATATATTCATAACACATAAAAAATATAATGGAAAGATAATTTTTTTACATTTCAATCACAATATATCCTTTAAATATATTGACATCAAAAATCCTTTATCAAACCCATTTTCAATACCATAATTTGTAAAAGATTATATGGTATTTATTTTCCTTTTAAAACCATTAAGACTTGTTAAGGAAACCATAAATAAAATAATACTCACAATGGCAGAAATAATAAACTAATGTTTATTTCTACTTGATTATGAATTTTTTTTCAATATTATCATTCATTTTAAATCACTAATTACCATTTTATAACATTATTTAATCATTTATGTTAATAACAATAATTTTGTCAATATTTGGTACTTGAGTCAAAAATAAACTTCTTATAATTACAAGTTGTTGATGTGGTCAAATATCTATTATCTTCATAATTATATTAATGATGTAGATATCATATATATCATATATATCCAGTATATTTATGTATTTATAATATTACAAAACATTTGAAGATAAGAAATGAAATGCATAGTTCATGGAGACAGTCAGTCGTACATACGTATGAATGCAACTTTCATTTCTATTTTTATGTTAATGGAATTAAAACAAAATGATACAAAGTTATATAATAATTCCAGTATAATATCATATATAATATCATTATTTCCATATTTTATACATCCCACATATCGCATTAACGAGTCATATCACTTTGAGGGGGCAGTAGTCCACACTTCATCAAATGAGATTATCTTATTTACCCACTATGGAAACCATAAAGGTATTCTAAAAATGAAAAATACAGAATAATAGAAACAATATTAATATATTATATAACACATATAAATATAGTTCCATCAAAATGGACACCATAAGAGGTCGTAGGAGAATATTGAATAATCATCATTTCATGAGGTGGTAGTTCGCCGTCCACAGAAACCGTATTTCATTACCCATTAGCTAGAGGTGTGTCTATGTGTAGTTAGAATAAATCTCATAAGAACAACCTAGTATTTTGAGTATACTTTTTTTGTTATAAATAAAAGGAATAAAATGATTTTAGGGGGTTGGAGATGTAAAATAAAAGAAAATAATATAAAATAAAGTGTTACCTTTAAATCGGGTTACTCACTTTGGTTTGAACCAAAAGGATTTATTCATATGCCTTATGCATAAAAATGGATCCTTGGTAAAAGATATGGATATTTAAATATTATTTGGGTAGTGGTTGGGTGATACAAGAGGATTAAGAGATGTGTGTAATGGGTTTGAGTTGAGATATTTTTATAAGGGGGAGAAGGGGCTCTTCAAAAAAGTTTGAAAATATTAATTTATTATATAATGATTTTGGGTTACTAAAGGCCCAAAAATTATTAAAGCTTAAGATAAGATAGCAATTGTTCAAAATAAAATCATCCAATATTAATTGGACATGTTTTTGTTATTTTTTTAACTTTTATAATATTATTTATTTAAAACATTCATTATTGAGCTAAACACTCCATCATTATTGTGTCATATATAATTTTATTTTTTTGATGTATAAAAATTATCAAAAAATACCATGATGTAAGAATATTGTTTAGCATTATAATTAATATTAATATTTATATATATCAATTATATAACCCCATATTAAAATAGTTTTATTAAAATAATACATGTTTATGATATTTTTATTCTTACAATAAATAAAAAGTTATTAGCACCATTATCTTACACAAGTGACTTTTAAAGGATAAATGTCTCACCCAAGAATTTTATTTGTCAGCCATTACTTGTCCTATAAGGTTTAAACAAGTGTAATGATAATTTTATATTATTATAATATTGTTTTTACCTTGAATTGCCATATTCCCCTTTAACAACGGTAAATAAAATTCAAAATCTACTATTGATCACAAATTATTTTCATCTTATTGAATAAAGTTTTTCATTTTTTAGACAGCAAAGTATGTCAGATTTAATAAATTCAATTCAAAAAAGTAATAAAATTTTATTTAAATAAAAAATTCTATTTTTTAACTACTTGATATTGTTATCACTATTCATAAAAAATTGATGGTTTTCAGAAAAATACCAAAAACTCATCCTAAGATATAATTGATATTTCAAAATAAAAATTGATGTCTATTTTTGTCAAATTCAAAACTTATTAGTTGAATTAATTAATTTAAAATTAATTTCCATTTTCAAATAAAAAAGCGTTTATTTATAAAATTATAACTATCAAAATATTGACACTTGTTTATCTCCAATTGGAAACTTAACTTACATCTAATGACCATAATTAGATTAAATGGTAAAAATATAGTCTTATAACACATTAAAACCAATTATAAAGATAATTTAACTATATAAATAAATTATATTAAATGGAAGTTTTGAATTAAACTACAGTATTTTTCACTATTCATTAAAAAAGGTATTTTATCAGAAAAATACAAAAAATTTACCCAAAGTAATTTATGATGCCTAGATTCTAAGAAAAAAATATTTTTTCAAATAAAAAATTTAAAAGTGATAAAAACTAGATTTTATGTGGGTTCCTCATCAAAAGGTGGTAAATTGACCTTTTAATGAATATTCAAGTATTTATGCATAAAATTACGTTCATTAACATTTTAATCTTCTAACTTTTATTGGATATATGTAATCAAAATTACCAAACATGTATATTCATATTATATCTAATTTTCTCCATTCCCACAGTGTAACACCCAAGGTATATAAAGAATATAAAATTTTTATATTTATCTATATTTGTGAATAAAATGTTAATATTAATTTAAAGGGAACCCTATGCTCGATGGAGTACCCAATATGCAACAATGAGTTTCTTGGAAATATTACTTTGCACTATAATAATATAGTAATACTATTTTAAATGGTAGTTAGCGCCAAGCCTTTGTAATGGTGGAAATGAACAGAACTAACTACAAAATGATTAAATATGTTTGTCAAATATTTTAACTTTTATCCAATAAATGTTAGAGGCTTAAAATGCGAATGAATCCAATTTTAAGCGTAAATCTTCTAATATTCCTTAAAAGGTCGATTAACCGCCTTTTGATTGAGAAACCTTTTTAAATATACTTTTGACAATTTTATATGTTTTATTTGACAAAATAAAATCCTTATTTATAATCTGGACATCAAAATTTACTTTGTGTAAATTTTTTTTTCCGAAAAAGATCTTTTTTAGTGACAATGTGGCATTTTAATTCAATGCCTCATTTTAATCTGATTTATTTATTTGGATGGACTATCGTTTTCAATGAGATTAAAGTGTATTTAAAATATATTTTTACCATTTAATCCAATGGTGGTCATTGGAATTAATTTTACTTTTAAATTGGACTTAAACTAGTGTCAATATTTTAATAGATATTATTTCTTAAAAACATGCTATTTGTTTTGACATTGGGAATGAATTATTAAATTAATTAATGAAACTTATATAATTTTAATTTTGTAAAATAAAAATCATTTTTGAATTCGGAATATCAAATATAGCTTAGGGTGAATTTTTGGTATTTTTCTGAAAAACATCAATTTTTGATGAAGAGTGAAACCATTAAGTGGTAGTTAAAGAAACTGATTTTTTTTAAATGAAAATTTACAACTTATATGATTTGATTTTCAAAAATCCAACATGCATGGTTGTCATTAGAAAGTAAAATGTTGTTCAATAAGATTAAAATAATTTTTTTGGTGAATTGTAACTTTTAAGTTTTATTAATCACAATTAGAGGTAATTAGTGTAATTTAAGATAAAGATAATGTTATAATAATATGAAATGACCTTGACACATGTAATAACCTTATTGGATGATTCATGGCTGACCAAGAAAATCCATGGGTCAACTTGGTGACCCCATGGAGCCACTTTGGTTGGAAAATGACATTAATAACTTTTTATTTAAAGATAAAATTAAAATGTCACAAACATGTATTATTTTACTAAAACAATTTTTACATGGGGTTATACATGTCATAATTTTGAGTATAAATATTCATAGGAAAGATACAAATATTTCCTACATAATTATATTTGTTTTAAAAATTTTATACATTAAATAAATTATTTAATTTATGACACCGTGATAATGCAGTGATTACCTCACAAATGAACGATTTAAATAAAATGAGAAGATAGGGTGAAATCTAAGTCATAAAATTTTCACCAACATATTTTATGGGTGGCTTTAAAAACCTTATCACCTTATCCTTTAAATATATACTTTTGGGACCTTTAAAATCCTAAAATCATTTTACAATACAGTAATAGTTTATAACTTTCCAGGAGTTCCCCTCCTCTTCCCTTATAAAAGGCCCCCACCTCTACCACCTTACCCACACATCTCAATCCTTTGGGTCGGCCAACCCCTGATCATTTCATCTCTCCACATCCCTTTATTAATCATTGAAACCTCACCTTTGGTAGAATGCTCTTAAAGAAACCCTTTTGGTTCAAACCAAGAGGAGTTACCCGATTTAAAGGTAATGTCTTCACATGTGTTCTTTTGTTTTATTTTGCTTCTCCAAACCCATAAACTCTTTTTATTCCATTATTTCGTAACAACACCAGTATCTTAAATATACTATGATTTTGTTATTTGAAGGATTCGAGCTACACTTAAACACACCTCCATCTAATGGTTAAAGAACATACTATTTCTGTGGATGACAAATTACTGCCTCACGAAACGATGATTGTTCAATATTCTCTTAACACCTTTCATGGTGGCCATTATTATGTCACTGTATTTTATTTATGATATATATGGTATTTATGTTTTCCATATTCTTATATATGTTATATTTATAACATAACTTTATGCTTTTCATGTTTTGCAAATGCGATAATTTCATACAAGGAAGTGTGACTACCACCACCTCAAGTGATGTGACTCACTCATGAAATACATGGAATGTATAAAGAATTAAATTAATGAACTTATGTGACATAGAACACATTTATATTATACTGTAATTAATATATATATATATGTAAATTATTTTATATTCCATTAATATGTCAAAGAAATGAAAGTAGTGTTCATGCGTACGTATGGCCTACAGTCTCCATGAACGATGCATTTCATTTATTTTTATCTCCAAATGTTATGGAATAGTATAAAATGAATATGTACTGGATAGATATGATATTTAAATCATTAATACTATTCTGGAGATGATTTACTTATAACTACATGGACAATCATTTTCAATGAAGTTCATTTTTGACTCATGTACCACACATCGACAAAAATGTCTGATATGAACTCATATTATTAACCAATTATTATAACATTATAATATGTGATATAGACTGAATAATAATATTTATAGGAGGAAATTAAGAAATTATAAATTGAACATTGTTTATTATTCAGTAATATAAGGAAACGAATAAGGCAAGTCAGACTTGAGGTAAGGGATCCTACCTCTCTCTTTCTTTTTAAGTATTCTTTTTATGTAACCTATTTTAAGCTCCTCATTATTACATTGGTGGATGTTATTCTATGTTCCTATTATTTTACATTTTTTTTAATATGATGAGAGTACCTATTTTATCTCATCAATCTATTTTCGGAAGTTTTATGTGGCGCCGTTAGGCTGCCGAATTTTCATAAGGGGATTTTCATCTCAATTTTTATTCCCGTGAGATTCATGATACATTGGCCACTATTTCTTTTTTGTGTGGTGTATTTACTGCCCATTATTTTACTATTTGAATAATATAATCTCATTTATGGGTATTTACATCTTCATTGTATGACCCTTCTTTCATGGGGTGTATGTTTTGAAAGTTTCCCAAATCGGTAAGGGGACCTTTCACACTTTCCTTTTTAAAGACTTATTTTGTTATGTCTTTTAATTTACATCTTTTTATGTTGGGATATGTTATTATATATAATTATTGGTGTAAATTTTATGTCCAAGCGATGAGATACCATTTTATCTCTCATCAACTAATTTTATGAATTTTAATGTGACGTCGTTAGGCTGTCGAATTTTACCAAGGTAACTTTTTAACCCAATTTCGATTTCTTTGTGTTCAACATGTAGTTATTGAATATGTCATCCTTTGGATATGTTTGAATGACCTTTGATTATTTTACAATTAATATCCACTTATATTTTGTGTATTTATATTTTTCACACATAATTTTGAGATTGATTTATACTTAATTTAAGGATACCTTCTTTTATAAAGGATTTCATCTCATTTTACATTTCTATTGAATCTTCATTGTTGTTATGCACTAATTCAATAATATATGGTGTATATACTGTCCTTTCGAATATTATATCATGAATCCATTTATTCTCATGATATTATAAAGTTCTGATTAAATATTATTCCTCAATTATTGTATTCAAGTGTCTCTAATTTTGGTAAAAACCCTTTAACTAAAATATCATTTTAAATGTTTTAATGAGTTATTCCTATAAATATTTCTCATTAATATCCATGTTTTCAAAATGGTTTTTAGGATTTATATATATGGATATTAATGGTTTAAAATTTTAAAATCATTAAAGTGGTATGGGACACTTTGATTCAAAAATCTCTTTATTAAATGTTTTTAATGGTATTGAAAATTGTTTTTAGAATGGATTCATTATTTCAATATCTTAAAATGTTATATTGTTATTGCAATGTGGGAATGTTGTGTTTACTTTATGCATGTTTTATGTCATATGATTATGTTATGGTTCTTGGGCATTGTTTATGAAGATAGGTGGTTCCGTGATAAACTAAGGGCGGGTGAGCCCGATATAGCTCTCCAATGAATTGGGTAACGCGAAGGGGTTAAACGCTATGGTTTCTCCGACGAGATTTAGGGAATATACTGTGATGGGTATTCCAAACGTAACCATGAGGGTTACTCCCTACGTAAGAATGTTGTGAATTCCTCAAGTTACATTTATGTCTTATGATTTCTATTATTTATTTGTAAATCATATGATTTCATGAGGTATGTTAAATTGCTTATATTTTATGAGTAAAGTATGATTTCATTGATTCTTATGTATACATGGACTAATGTTTTCTTTCCGTATTTTTATAACCCTTATTGATATTTTTATGCTCAACCCATGTTTTTTTTGGAATGTTTTTCACAGGACATAATGTTGAATAGATTCAAGTATGGGATCAAGGAAATGTCAGGCTGTCTGAAACAAGGAACTAAACATGAATCCTTTGTTCAAGATTTTTTATTTTTTTAAAAAATGGAATTTGAGTAGATGTGTCTACTTTTTAATATTTGATATGTAATAGTTATGTCCTAATTATATAAAACACTAAACCTAAAATGATCCTCAATGTGAATTATTCATTTAATTCAATAATAAGTAATGTTTAAGGACATGTCCTTATAGATGGTATCAAAGGATGGTTTAGATACCTTTAGAGGTTAGAGTGTTAAGTGATAAGTTGTGTATAACCACAATGGTTATTATATTAGATAGAGTCATTGTAATTTTTGAAGGTTGGAATGAGTTTGAGATAACTTGGATAAGTATATCTTAGTGTTTATCTTCTTCTTTTGTACATAATGATTTTGTTGATATAATCACACTGACATTTTTGGTTTTAGTAAATGGATGGATATAGCAGGCACCAAAGTGACAATGGGTTTGATGGAAACTGTGGTGGTTCTCTGATTAAGAGACTGGATGAAATGGTGGATTCAATGAGAAATATCGTGGTTATTCTAATCCAACTATCAGGATTCATGATCAACCACTTGAACCTTGGTGAGGTCCCTAATACATCATGTATGAGAGAACCAACTCAACATCAAAGTTCATGTAACAATTATAAAGTTAACCATTAGGGTTTATATGATCCTTACTTTTGAGGTAATTACGGGTTACTATACGTTATGACGGAATATGAACGACATGAGATAATCTTGAGGATAAATTCAGTTATGGATATTTTTGAAGATTTTATCTCGTTTTGGGGAATGTTTTGAGAATTATATAGTTTTGGAAAAAAGGACAACACGCAGGCCGTGTGACAACCCGTCATGTTGGAAAAAGCTGCGGGAATCAAACCCACAACCAAAGTGCGACTGGTATTTATCGCCTACCACTGGACTACATGAATTCCCTAGTTAGTTTGACTAATTATTTTTAGTTAGATGATTTTATGAATCAAGAGTAAGTTGATTTTGGGTTATCTATGGAAATTATAAACCTATCAATGATGATATGTGATTAGGTTAATTACATTTCATTATGAGACTTTATGAGCAACTGATGTTATTTGGAGATTAATTTTAATTTTTACCTTGGGAGACTATGTGATTAAATCATTCAAATACTTGGGTTTCAAATTTAGTTGGGTTTACTTTGAAGAATTTTATGGAAAAATTGATTATTGAATGGTCTTCGTTGAACTTTGGGTTTTGTTTGACAAATTTTTGATATTAGGAGTAGTTTTTCTTTTTGTAAAAAAAATATCCTTTTTGGGTATTATCTAATCTCGTATTAAACTTTTTGGTGTGGTTTTGGTTGAGATCTAAAGACATGGAAAATATAAAGTTCTCTTTTATGAATTATGTTATTCTCAAGAAGTTGATTATAGTACACATAATGCGAACAAGTCTTCCTAAATTATCACCTTTTGGAGAAAATATGAGTTAGATTAAGGAATCTAGTAAAAGTTAAATCTACGTGAAAACTAAGTATGTTTCATTATGATTTAGTTAAGCTCAAAAATATATTCCTCAATGATGAGTAACATAAAACAAAAATTTTGTATGTTAACTTTTCCTACTGGGGAATTGAATACAGTTTAACCCATCACAAGTTTGTGATTTTATTGTGGTTAACATTCTCCTAGACATGTTTACTATCACTCTCCATTAGAACATGACCCATTTTTTTCTCATCCATATCCATAATTTCATACATGGAATCCTAGTATGGTTAACTTGGGTGAACTTTGTACTTCTCACCCTTTCTTTTAAAGTGATAGTTTTACTGACTGGTGTTCCGATGTGGGACATTCAATGAAGTTTCCAAACCCAATTTTGAAATTTCGAGGACGCAATTTCCAAAAGGGGGGAAGGAAGTAACACCGCAGGTAAATAATGAATATGAAATTTTTATATTTATCCTTATTTGTGAATAAGATGTTAATATTAATTTAAAGGGAACACTATGCTCGATGGCGTACCCAATACGCAACAACGAGTTTCTTGGAAATCTTACATTGCACTCTAATAATAAAATAATATTATTTTAAATGGTAGTTAATGCCGAGCCTTTATAATGGCATGAATGAACAGAACTAACTACAAAATGATTATATATGTTTGTCAAATATTTTTACTTTTATCCAATAAATGTTAGAGGCATCAAATTCGAATGAATCCAATTTTAAGCGTAAATCTTCTAATATTCTTTAAAAGGTCGATTAACCGCCTTTTGATGGAGAACCCTTTTTAAATATACTTTTGACAATTTTATATGTTGTATTTTTCAAAATAAAATCCTTATTTATAATCTAGACATCAAAAATTACTTTGTGTAAATTTTTGTTATTTTTCCGATAAAGATCATTTTTAGTGACAATGTTGCATTTTAATTCAAAAACTTCTTTTAATCTGATTTATTTATTTGGATAGATTATATTTTTCAATGATATTAAATTGTTTTATAATATATTTTTACCATTTAATCCAATGGTGTTCATTGGAATTAATTTCACTTTGAAATTGGACTTAAACTAGTGTCAATCTTTTAATATATATTGTTTCTTAAAAACATGCTATTTGTTTTCACAACATGAATGAATTATTAAATTAATTATTGCAACTTATATATTTTGAATTTTTTAAATTAGACATCATTTTTGAATTTGGAATATCGAATATATCTTAGGGTGAATTTTTGGAATTTTTCTGAAAAACATCAATTTTTTATGAATAGTGAAACCACTGAGTGGTAGTTAAAGAAACTGATTTTTCGTTTAAATGAAACATTACCACTGCTGTGATTTGATTTTCAAAAATCCAACATACATGGTTGTCATTAGTAAGTAAAATGTTTTTCAATGAGATTAAAATAATTTTTTGGTGAATAGTAACTTTTAAGTTTTATTAATCACGATTAGAGGTAATTAGTGTAATTTATGGTAAAGATAATGTTATAATAATATGAAATGACCATGAAACATGTACTACCCTTATTTTATGAGTAATGGCCGACCAAGAAAATCTATGGGTCAACTTGGGGACCCCATGGAGCCACATTGGTTGGAAAATGACATTAATAACTTTTTATTTAATGTTAAAATTAAAATGTCCCAAACATGTATTATTTTACTAAAAAAAATTACATGGGTTTATACAAGCCATATTTTTTACTATAAATATTAATAAGAAATATAAAAAGATTTATTACATCAGGATATTTTTTTATAATTTTTAGACATTAAATAAATTATTTTATTTTTGACACCGTGATGATGCAGTGATTGTCTCATAAATGAACGATTTAAATAAAATGAGTAGATAGGGTGAAATCTAAGTCTTAAACATGTCACAAACCTAATGGATGGGTGGACTTCGAAACCTTACCACCTTAGCCTCGAAATATATCTTTTTGGGATCTTTAAAATCAGAAAATCATTTTATAATAAAGTAATATTTTATAACATTCCAAGAGTGCCCCTCCTCTTCCCTTATAAAAGGCCCCCACCTCTACCACCTTACCCACACCTTTCAAACCTTTGGCTCGGGCAACCCCTGCCCATGTCATCTCTCCACATCCCTCTCTTCATCATTGAAGCCTCACCTTTGGAAGAATGCTCTTCAAGAAACCCTTTTGGTTCAAACCAAGAGGAGTTACCCGATTTAAAGGTAATGTCTTCACTTGTGTCCTTTTGTTTTATTTCGCTTCTACAAACCCCTAAAATCTTTTTATTCCTTTATTTTGTTACAAAAAAAATATATTCAATATACTAGGATGTTGTTATGTGAAATATTTGAGCTGAACTTACACACACCTCCGTCTAATGGTTAAAGAACATACTGTTTCTATGGATGACGAATTATTGCATCACAAAACGATGATTGTTCAATCTTCTCTTAACACCTTTCATTGTGGCCATTATGATGTCACTTTATTTTATGTATGATATATATGGTATTTATTTTTTCCATATTCTTCTGTTTTGTATATTTAAAACATACCATTATGCTTTGCATGTTTTGCAAATGCGATAATTTCATATGAGGAAGTGTGGTCTACCGCCCCCTCAAGTGATGTGACTCACTCAAGAAATACGTGGAATGTATAAATAAAAAATTAATGAACTTATGTGACCTATAAAACATATATATTATACTGTAATTATAATATATAAATCTCTCAATTATTTTTAATTCCATTTATATGTCAAAGAAATGAAAGTAGCATCCATGCGTACGCACGGCCTACCGTCTCCATGAACAGTGCATTTCATTTCATTTTATCTCCAAATGATACGGAATAGTATAAAATGAATATATACTGGATATATATGATATTTAAATCATTAATACTATTCTAGAGATGATTTACTTATAACTACATGGACAATCAATTTCAAACAAGTTCATTTTTGACTTATGTAACAAACATCGACAAAAACGTCTAATATGAACTCACATTATTAACCAATTATTATAACATTATAATATGTGATATGAACTGAATAATAATATTTAAAGGAGAAACATAAGAAATTATAAATTGACCAAATTTTATTATTCAGGAATATAATGAAACGAACAAGACAAGTCGGACTTGAGGTAAAGGACACTACCTCTCTCTTTCTTTTTAAGTATTCTTTTTTATGTAACTTATTTTAAGCTCATATTTCTTATGTTGGGGGATGTTCTTATATATTTTTATTATTTTAAATTTTATTTTAATATTATTAGAGACCCTATTTGATCTCATCAATCCATTTTTGGATGTTTTATGTGGCGTTGTTAGGCTGCCGAATTTTCATAAGGGGATTTTCATCTCACTTTTTATTCCCGTGAGATTCTTGCTACATTGGCCACTATTTTTTTTTTGTGGTTTATTTACTGACCATTATTTTAATATTTTAATAATATACTCTCATTTATGGGTATTTACATCTTCATTGTATGACCCTTCTTTCATGTGGTGTATGTTTCAAAAGTTGCCCAAATCGTTAAGCGAACCTTTCACACTCCTCTTTTTAAAGACTTATTTTGTTATGTCTTTTAATTTAGATTTTTATGTTGGGATATGTTCTTATATATACTTATTGATGTAAATATTATGTCCAAGTGATGACATACTATTTTCTCTCTCATCAATGAATTTTATGAATTTTAAAGTGACGTCGTTAGGCTGTCGAATTTTACCAAGGGAACTTTTTAACCCAATTTCAATTTCTTTGGTTTCAACATGTAGTTATAGAATATTTCATCCTTTGAATATCTGTGAATTAAATTTGATTGTTTTACAATTAATATCCACTTATATTGGGTGTATTTATATTTGTCACACATAATTTTGAGATTGATTTATCCTTTATTTAAGGATACCTTATTTATAAGGGATTTCATCTTATTTTACATTTCTATTGAGACTTTATGTTGTTATGAACCAATTAACTCTTATATGGTGTATATACTTTCCTTTGGAATATTATATCGTTAATCCATTTATTCTCATGATATTATAAATTTTTGATTAAATGTTATTCCTCAGTTATTGTATTCAAGTGTCTCTAATTTTGGCAAAACCCCTTTAACTAAAATATCGTTTTAAATGTTTTAATGATTTATTCTAATAAATATTTATCATTAATATCCATGTTTTCAAAATGGTTTTAGGGATTTATTTATATGGATATTAATGGTTAAAAATGTTAAAAGCTTCAAAGTGGTATGGGACACTTTGATTCAAAAATCACTTTATTAAATGTTTTAAATGGTTTTGAAAATGGTTTTAGAATGGATTCATTATTTCTATATCTTAAAATGTTATATTTATATTGAAATGTGGGAATGTTATGTTTCCATTATGCATGTTTTATGTCATACAATTATGTTATGGTTCTTGGGCATTGTTTATGAAGACGGGTGGTTCCGTGATAAACTAAGGGCGGGTGAGCCCGATATAGCTCTCCAATGCATTGGGTAATGCGAAGGGGTTAAACGCTAAGGTTTCTCCGAAAAGATTTAGGGAATATACTATGATGGGTTTTCCAATTGTAACCATGAGGGTTACTCCCTACGTAAGAATTTTATGAATGCCTCAAGTTACCTTTATTTCTTATGATTTCTATGAGTTATTCGTAAATCTTATGATTTCATGAGGTATGATAAATTGCTTATGTTTTATGAGTAATGTATGATTTCCTTGATTCTTATGTATACATGGACTAATGTTTTTTTCTGTATTGTTATAACCCTTACTGAGCTTTTTATGCTCATACCATGTTTTTTTGAAATGTTTTTCACAGGACATAAAGTTGAATAGGGTCAAGGATGGGATCAAGGAAATTTCAGGTTGTCTAAAACAAGGAACTAAACATGACTCCTTTGTTCAAGATTTTTTATTTTTGTGAATGAAATTGATGCTGCGTAGATGCATCTACCTTGTAATCTTTGAGATGTAATAGTTTTCTCCTAATTCTCTAAAACACTAAACCTGAAAAGATCCTCAATGTGAATTATTCATTTAATTCAATAATAAGTAATGTTTAAGGACAGTTCCTTATACAAAAATATAATGGCTTGGTATTAACAACCATTTACAATAATATTATATTATAAAATTTTAGTTTGAAACAACATTGTGTGCAATGTAATATTTTAAAGAAACTCGTTGTTGCATATCAGGTACGCCATCAAACATAGCATTCTCTTTAAAGTAAATTTAATATTTAATTCACAAATATTAATTAATATGCAAATGTATTATTATTTATTTAACATGGAATTTTACATCCTTCCCCACTTTTGATAATTGCATCTTTGCAATTTTTCTTCACATATCTAATAAGATGGGGTATTTATACCTCATAGAATTTTTAGATTCCCACATTTTCTCTTCAACCATATGGTTTTTCCACATAAAATTTACCTAATGAATCTCCCTATTATGCAACACATGCTCTCTATGGTCAAGATTTTAGACAGATTGTTCCCCATAAGAGGTATTCTCTTCCAACTGAACTACCTATGGTCTCAAATCATGATATTGATCTGGAATATACATTCTCAATATTGAGACATCAAAAACATTGTGTACCTAGGATAAACTTGGAGGTAATGCCACTCTCTAGAAAACTGATCCATCATTACCCAAGATTTAAGAAGGTCCAATGAACCTCATAATCACCTTTTATTTATTTCCAAAATGAATCACACGTTATCATGGAGAAACATTGAGAAATACATGATCACCTACATGAAATGAATGATCCTTCCTCCGGTTTTCTACATAAATTTTCTATCTTCTCTGAGTTTTTTTCATGTTCTTATAAATCTACTGAATTTTTTCCACCATCTCTTCTACCAATTCAAGCACTATAAGTATTAATTTCACCTACCTCATCCCCAAAAGATGGAGTTAGACATTTCTTCACAAATAATGCCTCAAATGGAGTCATATGTATATTAGAATGAAAACAATTATTATTTGAAAATTCAACCAAAGAAATATGTTGGTCCCAACTTCCCTATTTATCCGGTGAACAAGCATGTAGCATATCATCCAATATCTAAATTTATAATTCTAACGACCCATATAATTGAATATGAAAATCTATAATAAAATTTAATTCAGTACCCAACAACTTCTAAAGGTCATTCCAAATGTTTGATGTTTACATGGGATCACGATCAGACACAATGTAGAAGGGAACTCAATTATACCTAACTACATCATTAACATAGAACCGAGAAAGTTGATTTAGAGACAAATATTCTGATTAGGATGGAAATAAGCAGATTTAGCCAATCGATCAACAATAACCTATATTGCATTATTTCCTAGAGATATATTTCGAAATCCCTCAACGATGTCAATGGATATATTTTCTCATTTCCCCTATCGCATCCATAAATACTGAAGCATCCCTTTCAGTAACTTCCTCTCTACTTTTACCCGTTCACAAGTTAAACACTTCACAGAAAAATCAGCAATATATCTTTTCATTCCATCCCACCTGTAATACTCATGATGAACTCTTTTCATCTATGTATTACCAGGTTGAACTGAAAACTGAGAATTACGAGCTTCACATAACAACTCATTCTTCAACTATGAATCACAAGTCACACATAATCTCTTTCCAAATCTCAAAATACAATCATTATCAATGTTAAAATGAAGAAACATACCCTTTAAGACCAAGTCTACCTTTTTCTGAAACTCATTTCCTTCCTTCTATACTTTCTTAATTATTTATGATAGATATGATTTCATTGACACATAAAACAAAATAGAGGAATTTATGGAACCAACAACTTTTATTCCAATGTTCATCAAATCAAAAACTAAAGTATCTCATTCTAAATGTAATAATGGTAAGGTAGCATTACTTTTTTGACTTAAATCATCAACTACATTATTTTCCTTTCTTGGATGGTAATGGATCATGAAATCATAATCCTTGATTAATTTCAACCATCTCCTCTATCTCATTTTTAGTTATTTCTGAGTGAAAATATACTTAAATCATCTGAGAATGGTATACATTTAACATTTTACACCATAAAAATGATTCCTCTAAATTATTAAAGAAAAAAAATAGTAGATAATTCTATATCATGTGTAGGGTAGTTTAACACATGAGGTTTCAACTAATGTGAAGCATAAGTAAATACTTGATCATTCTACATAAAGACACAATCATGTCCTTTCAGCAAAGCATCACTATAGATAACAAACTCACCATTAATGGAAGGTAATTCCAAAACAATAGAATTCACCAATCTAATTTCTAAATTCCTGAAAAAAATCCCCACATTATTTTGCTCAAATGATCTTAACAACTTTGTGAGATAACTTAGTCAGTGGGCTAGATAACCATGGAAAATTTAAAAAAAAACCTCCGGTTATGTAACACCCCAGGTAAATAATGAATGTGACATTTTTATATTTATTCTTATTTGTGAATAAAAAATTAATATTACTCTAAAGGGAATTCTATGCTCGACGGCGTACCCAATACGCGACAAAGAGTTCCTTTGAAATCTTACGTTGTACTCTAATAATAAAATAATATTATTTTAAATTGTAGTTAACGCCTAGACATTTTAATGGCGGGAAAGAACAGAAATAACTAAAAAATGATTATATATGTTTGTCAAATATTTTTACTTTTATCCAATAAATGTTAGCGGCGTAAAATGAAAATGAATCCAATTTTAAGAAAAAATATTCTAATATTCATTAAAAGGTTGATTAACTGCCTTCTGATGGAGAACCCTTTTTAAATATACATTTGAAAATTTTATATGTTGTATTTGAAAAAATAAAATCCTTCTTTATAATCTGGACATCAAAATATACTTTGTCTTTTTTTCCAATAAAGATCATTTTTAGTGAAAATGATGCATTTTAATTCAAAACCTCCATTTAATCTAATTTATTTTTATGGATGGGTTATATTTTAAATTGAGATTAAAGTATCTTTATAATATAGTTTTACCATTTAATCCAATGGTGGTCATTGGAATTAATTTCACTTTGAAATTGGACTTAAACTGGTGTAAATCTTTTAATAGATATTATTTCTTAAAAACAGGCTATTTGTTTTGACAGTGGAAATTAATTATTAAATTAATTAATGTAACTTATATGTTTTGAATTTTTTAAAATAGACATTATTTTTGAATTTGGATTATCAAATATATCTTAGGGTGATTTTTTGGTATTTTTCTGAAAAACATCAATTTTTTATGAATAGTGAAACCACTAAGTGGTAGTTAAAGAATCTGATTTTTCGTTTAAATGAAACCTTAACACTTCTGTGATTTGATTTTCAGAAATCCAACATACATGGTTGTCCTTAAGAAGTAAAATGTGGTTCAATGACATTAAAATAATTTTTTATGAATAGTAACTTTCATGTTTTATTAATCGCGATTAACGGTAATTAGTGTAATTTAAGGTAAAAATAATGTTTTAATAATATGAAATGACCTTGAGAAATGTCCTACCCATATTGGATGAGTCATTTCCGACAACGACAATCCATGGGTCAACTTGGGGACCCCATGGAGCCACTTTGGTTGGAAAATGACATTAATAACCTTTTATTTAAAGTTAAAATTAAAATATCACAAACATGTATTATTTTACTAAAAAAGTTTTATATGGGGTTATACAAGTCATATTTTTTACTATAAATATTAATTATAAAGATAAAAATATTTCCTACATCATGATATTTTTTTATAATTTTTATACATTAAATATATGCAATTATTTATGACACCATGATGATGTAGCAATTACCTCATTATTTAACGATTTAAATAAAATGAAATGATAATGTGAAATATAATACCTAAATTTTTCAAAAACCTATTGGATGGAAGTATTTTGAACTCTTATCACCTTATCCTCGATTTATATAATTTTGGGACCATTAAAATCTTAAAAGCGTTTTATAATAAAGAAAAAGTTTATAACTTTCCAAGAGTGCCCCTCCTCTCCTCTTATAAAAGGCCCCCACCTCTACCACCTTACCCACACCTCTAAAGCCTTTGGCTCGACCAACCCTAACCATTTCATCTCTCCAATCCCTTTCTTCATCATTGAAGCCTCAAAATTGGGAAGAATCCTTTCCAAGGAAGCCTTTGAGCTCAAAATAAAAAAGAGTTACCCGATTTAAAGGTAATGTCTTCCCTTCTGTTCTTTTGTTTTATTTTTATTCTCCATCCCTCTAAAATATTTTTATTTATTTTTTTTGGAAAAACACCAGTATCTTCAATATAATTTGATTTTTTTATGTTAAGGGTTCTTTCTACACTTACATGCACCTCCGTCTAATGGTTAAAGAACATACAGTTTCTGTGGATGATGAATTTCTGCCTCACGAAATGATGCTTGTTCAATCATAACACCATTCATGGTGTCCATTATGATGTCACTATATTTTATATATGATATATATGGTATTTATGTTTTCTATATGCTTCTTAATATTATATTTAAAACATGCATTTATGCTTTTCATGTTGTGCAAATGCGATAATTGCATACGAGGAAGTTTGGACTACCACCCCCTCAAGTGATATGACGCGTTCATGCAATACATGGAATGTATAAAGAATGAAATTAATGAACATATGTGACCTATATAAAATATATTATATACTGGAATTATAATATATATATATATCTCAATTATTTTAAATTCCATTAATATGAAAAAGAAATGAAAGTAGTGTTCATGCATACGTACGGCCTACCGTCTCCATGAACGGTGCATTTCATTTCTTTTTGTCTCAAAATGTTATGGAGTAGTATAAAATGATTATTTACTGGATATATATGATATTTAAATCATTATACTATTCTGGAGATGATTTACTTATAACTACATGGACAATCATTTTCAAACAATTTCATTTTTGACTCGTTACCAAACATCGACAAAAACGTCTGATATGAACTCACATTATTGACCAACTATTATAACATTATAATATGTGATATGAACTGAATAATAATCTTTAAAAAAGTACCTTAAGAAATTATAAATTGACCAAAGTTTATTATTCAATAATATAATGAAATGAACGAGACAAGTCAGACTTGAGGTAAGGGATCCAACCTCTCCCGTTCTTTTTAAGTACTCTATTTAATGTCATTTCTTATAAGCTCATCATTCTTATGTTTGGGGATGTTATTTTATATTCATAATACTGTAATTTTTTTTGTTCATATTAGGAGAGACCCTATTTGATCTCATAAATCCATTTTTTGATGTTTTAAGTGGCGCCGTTAGGCTGCCGAGTTTTCGTAAGGGATTTTTCATCTCACTTTTATTCCTATGAGATTTATGCTACATTTTCCACAATTTTACTTTGAGTTGAGTATGTACTGCCCATTATTCTCTTCTTGTTGGAATATACTTTTGTTTATGGGTATTTACATCAATGTTGTATTTTCCTTCTTTCATGGGGTGTACGTTTTGGATGTTACCCGATTTGGTAAGAGAACCTTTCACCCTCCTCATTTTAAAAGACTTCTTTTTAGGTATATTAATCTTATTATGAATGGATATGTTCTTATATATCCTTATTACTATAAATTTTATGTCCAAGTGATGGGATACCTCTTTTTATCTCTCATTAACACATTTTTTGAATTTTCAAGTGACGCCGTTAGGCTGTCAAATTTTTGCAAGGGAACTTTTTAACACAATTTGATTCTTTGGGAGAAACTTGTACTCCATGAATATGTCGTTCTATGAATATGTGTGAATAACCTCTGATTGTTTTACACTTAATATCCACATATATTTGGTGTATTCGTTTGTCACACATAATTATGTAATTGATTTATCCTTAATCCAAGGATACCGTCTTTGTAAGGGACTTCGTCTCGATCTCCTTTCATTAAGGAATATTTTTTTTCTAATACAAGGATTTCTTTTATATGGTGTATAAACACCTTTTACTTATAATTTTATTCGAAATGAATCTTTTTTATAAGCAGTGTTTTACTAAATGACAAAAAGTATGTTTCTTTTTAACGTACGCGGTGAGAATGACCTTTCTGCCGCCACAAGTATTATTTGATCTTTGGCTTCCTCAACAAGAAGTTATATTTTTTTAAAAGTAAATAAATACCATATACTCTTTTCCAGTATTGAAAATGGTTTTGATAATGGATTTGTTATGTCAATATATTTAAGTGATATATTGTGCTTGAAATGTGGAAATGTTTTCTTTCCTTTATAATTGTTTTATGTGTTATGATTTTATAATGGTACTTGGACATTTGACAGGTGGTTACGTGATAAACCATATGACGAGTGGTGTCGTGAATACCCGGATGTGTGGTTACGTTATAACCTCCAATGCATTGGGTATGGAATTTGTCCATATGCCTATTCCATTAAGTATGTGTGGAAGTCGGCTGTATGGTTATTCCATTTAAGTATGATTATGTCCCAAGTTACCTTTATATGTTATGTGTTATTTATATGGGTTTTATGGTAATATTTTGGTTATAAATGGATAAGTAATGTTCTTTTATTCAGTGATGATTTTTTACTACTTCATAAAGGTGAAAAGTATTACTTTGGTAAAGTACTCATGGTTTATTTATTGTTTTGAAAAAGAAACATTTTTCCTTCTTTGTGTATCCTTTACTGGGCTTTTTATGCTCATCCCAAGTTTTTGAAATGTTTTCCACAGGACTTAAAGATGAATAGGGTCAAGGATGGGATCAAGGAAAGACATTATATCTAAAACATGGAACTAGACATGTTTCTTTTTAATTATTTTTTTATATTATGGAAACTTAGTAGAAGTGTCTACTATGTAATCTTTTGAGATGTAATAGTTATGACCCAATTCTCAAAAACACTAAACCTGAAAAGATACCTTATGTGAATTAATCATTTAATTCATGATTATGTAATGTTTATGGTTGGGGCCTTATAGTTGGTATCATAGGTCGGTTTGGATAACATTAGAGGTTAGGGTATTCTCTAAGCATAAGTGACATTACCATAATGGTTAAGAGTTCATAAAGAGTCCTAGTTTTAGATAAAGTGAATGAGTAAGTATATCTTAGTGTTTATCTTCCTCGTTAGTACATGATGGTTTTGTTGATATACTCACACTGACCTTTTTGGTTTTAGTAAATGGATGGATCTAGCAGGCACCAAAGTAACAGTGGATGTGAAGGAAACTGTGACAGTTTTCTGAGTGAGCAACTAAATGATATGGGATCTTCAATGATAACTCTTGTTTTTATCCTAAACCAACTATTTGGAGTCATGATTGACCACCTAAACCATGATGATTTCTATAAGGCATCATATATGTGAGAAACAAATCCCGACGGAACTAAAGGTAATAATCATAAAGTTAAGTGTGTTCAAAAACCAATGTGTCAATGATGTGGAAAGAAACACTGAGGGAAATGTTTCAAAGGGACAGAAATATTCTATAGATGTGGAAATGAAGGTCATAAAGCAAGAACCTGCCATGGAAAAAGGAAGCATCCAGTTGACTCGAGGAAAGGGAATGAAGTTCCTTCTGAGGGATAAATTGAATGTTTTAAAAGTGGTGTTCTTCGTCATTATGAAAACACATGTCCTATGAAGAAGATTCGGGAATGGGATCACCAAGATCGTACAAATATTAGTTTACCAATACCTAATTCCATTCCGATTGGGGATGAATAAACTGACAATGACCAATCAAAGGTATGGATTATTTCTTAACATTTTTTTCTCTATTTTGAAATATTAGGATATGATTCATGATTTTGTATGTAGGAAAGAAGTATTTCAGAATAAGTTGTAAAGGAATGGTTAATGGATCCTGAAGAATGTTGAATGAGTAAGAAGTCAACATATAAGGGCTTCAAGAGTTATGGTGAAATTCTTAAGAGTATTAAGTATCTTTCGATGATGGGGTTACATTAGAAGAATTTTTATAGTAGGTGTAACCCTGATGTTTGATATATGAAAATTTTATTCAAGGAATAGTTATCTGTTCTTTTGTGGACATAGATATATAGAACAATTTTTGTTTATATGATCCTTACTTTTGAGGTAATTATGGGTTACTCTATGTTATGATGGAAAGTAAAAGGCATGAGACAAAATTGAGGTTAAATTATGTTATGGTCATTTTTGATGATTTTATCTCTTTTTGGGGAATTATTTAAGAATAATATAGTTTGGAAAAAGGACAACATGCAGACTACGTGACAACTCGTCGTGTCGGACAAAACTGCGGGAATCGAACCCACAACCAATGTGCGACTCATATTTATCACCTACCACTGGACTACGTGAACTCCCTGGTTAGTTTGACTAATTCTTTTTAGTTAGATGATTTTATTAATTAATAGTATGTTGATTTTAGGTTATCTATGGGAATTATTAACCTATCATGGAGGATATTTGATTAGGTTAATTACTTTTCAATACGAGACTTTAAGAGCAAATGATGTTGTTTGGAGATAAATGTTACGATTTAACATGGAAGGCTATGTGATTAAATCCTTCAAATATTTAGTTTCCAATATTAGTTTGGTTTACTTTTGGTCTTTGTTGAACTTTGGGTCTTGTTGGAAAAATTTTAGAGATTAAGAATATATTTCCTTTTTATAATGGATTATCTTTTTTGGGTATTATCTGATCTCATACTAACCTTTTTGGTTTTAGTTTTGGTTAAGGTCTAAAGACATGGGAAGTATACATTTCTCTTTTTTGGATTAGGTGATTCTTTATATGTTGATTATAGCTCTCTTAATGTAAACAAGTCATCCTAAATACTCATCTTTTGGAGAAAATATGAGTTCGTGTAAGAAATCTAGTAAAAGTTGAAAGTCAACATGACAAGTAAGTACGTTTCTTTATGTTTTAGTTAAGCTCCAAAATATATTCCTCAATGAAAAGTAACTTAAAAAAATGATGTATGTTAACTTTTCCTACTGGGGAATCCAATACCGTTTAACCCATCACAATTTTGTGATTTTATGGTGGTTAACTTTCTCCTAAACATTTTTTCTATCACACTCACTCAGAACATGACCCTTTGTTTTTTCATCCATATCCATGTTTTCGTACATGGAATCCTAGTATGGGTTAACTCGGGTGACCTTTCTACTTCCCTTTATTTCTTTTAAAGTGATAGTTTAATTTACTCCTTTTCCGATGTGGTGCTTTCAATGAAGTTTCTGTTCCCAATTTTAAAATTGTGAGGACGTAATTCCCAAAAGGGGGAAGGATGTAACACCCCAGGTAAATATAGAATATGACATTTCTATATTTATCCATATTTGTGAATAAAATATTAATATTACTTTAAAAGGAACGCTATGCTCGATGGCGTACCCAATACGCGACAACGAGTTCTTTTGAAATCTTACGTTGCACTCTAATAAAAGTAATATTATTTTAAATGGTAATTAATGCCTAGAAATTGTAATGGCGGGAAAGAACGGAACTAACTAAAAAATTATTATATATGTTTGTCAAATATTTTTACTTTTATCCAATAAATGTTAGAGGCGTAAAATGCAAATGAATCCAATTTTAAGGATAAATCTTCTAATATTCTTCAAAAGGTCGATTAACCGCCTTTTGATGGAGAACCCTTTTTAAATATACTTTTTAGAATTTTATATATTGTATTTGACAAAATAAATTCCTTCTTTAGAATCTGGACATCAAAATTTACTTTGTGTTATTTTTCTGAAAAAGATCATTTTTAGTGAAAATGTTTCATTTTAATTCAAAACCCCCATTTAATCTGATTTATTTATATGGATAGATTGTATTTTTAATTGAGATTAAAGTATATTTAGAATATATTTTTACCATTTAATCCAATGGTGGTCATTGGAAATAATTTCACTTTAAAATTGGTCCTAAATTGGTGTTAATCTCTTAATAGATATTATTTATTAAAAACACACTATTTGTTTTGACAACGGGAATTAATTATTAAATTAATTAGTGAAACTTATATGTTTTTAATTTTGTAAAATAGAAATAATTTTTGAATTCGGAATATCAAAAATATCTTAGGGCTAATTTTTGGTATTTTTCTGAAAAACATCAATTTTTTATGAATAGTGAAACCACTAAGTGGTAGTTAAAGAAACTGATTTTTCGTTTAAATGAATCATTACCACTTCTGTGATTTGATTTTCAAAAATCCGACATAAATGTTTGTCATTAATAATTAAATGTGGTTCAATGAGATTAAAATAATTTTTGGTGAATAGTAACTTTTAAGTTTTATTAATCGCGATTAAAGGTAATCAGTGTAATTTAAGGTAAAAATAATGTTTTAATAATATGAAATGGCCATGACAGATGTCCTACCCTTATTGGATGAGTCATGGCCGACCAAGAAAATCCATGGGTCTACTTCGGTACCTCATCGAGCCACTTTGGTTGGAAAATGACTTTAATAACTTTTTATTTAAAGTTAAAATTAAAATATCACTAGCATGTATTGTTTTACTAAAACAATTTTTATATGGGGTTATACAAGTCATATTTTTAACTATAAATATTCATTAAAAATATAAAAATATTTCTTACATCATGGTATTTTTTTATAATTTTTAGACATTAAAAAAATTAAATTATTTATGACACCATGATGATGCAGCGATTACCTCATTATTTAATAATTTAAATAAAATTAAAAGATAATGTAACATCTAATACCTACATTTGTCAAAAAACTATTGGATGTGTGGATTTAGAACTCCTATAACCTTATCCTCTAAATATATAATTTTGGGACCTTTAAAATCAGAAAATCATTTTATAATAAGTAAAAGTTTATAACTTTCCAAGAGTGCCCCTCCTCTCCTCTTATAAAAGGCCCCCACCACTACCACCTTACCCAAACCTCTCAAGGATTTTCCTCTACCAAACCCTATCCATTTGATCTCTACACATCACTCTATTCATCATTGATGCCTCAACATTGGGCATAATCCTTTCCAAGGAAGCCTTTGAGCTCAAAATCAAAAAGAGTTACCAGATTTAAAGGTAATGTCTTCCCTTGTGTTCTTTTGTTTTATTTTTCTTCTCCAACCCTATAAAATCTTTTTATTTATTTTTTTTGGAAAAACACCAGTATCTTCAATATACTATGATGTTTTTATGTGAAGGATCTGAGCTACATTTACACACACCTTCGTCTAATGTTTAAAGAACAGACTATTTCTATGGATGGCGAATTTCTACCTCACAAAACGATGATTGTTTAATCTTCTCTTAACACCTTTCATGGTGGCCATTATTATGTCATATATTTTATATATGATATATATGGTATTTATTTTCTCTATATGCTTCATAATTTTATACTTATAACATGCCTTTATGCTTTTCATGTTGTGCAAATGTGATAATTTAATATGAGGAAGTGTGGACTACCGCCCCCTCAAGTGATGTGACTCATTCATGAAATACATGGAATGTATAAAGAATGAAATTAATGAACATATGTTAACTATATAACATATATATTATACTGGAATTATAATATATATATCTCTCTCAATTATTTTTAATTCCATTAATATGACAAAGAAATGAAAGTTGCGTTCATGCGTACGTACGGCCTACCGTCTCCATGAACGGTTCATTTCATTTATTTTTTATCTACAAATGTTATGGAGTAGTATAAAATGAATAAGTACTGGATATATATGATATTTAAATCATTAATACTATTCTGGATATGCTTTACTTATAACTACATTGTCAATCATTTTCAAACAAGTTCATTTTTGACTCATGTACCAAACATCGACAAAAAACGTCTGATATGAATTCACATTGTTAACCAATTATTATAAAATTATAATATGTGATATGAGATCAATAATAATCTTTAAAATAGTTCCTTAAGAAATTATAAATTGACCAAAGTATATTATTCTAGAATATAAAGAAACGAACAAGACAAGTCAGACGTGAGGTAATGGATCCAACCTCTCTCGTTCTTTTTAAGTACTCTCTTTTATGTCATTTCATATAACCTCATCATTCGTATGTTTGGGGATGTTATTTTATATTCATAATACTGAAAGTTTTTTTGTTCATATTATGGGAGAACCTATTTGATCTCATAAATCCATTTTTTGAAGTTTTAAGTGCCGATGTTAGGCTGCCGAGTTTTCGTAAGGGATTTTTCATCTCACTTTTATTCCTGTGAGATTTATGCTACATTTTCCACCATTTTCCTTTGAGTGGTGTATGTACTGCCCATTATTCTTTTCTTGGTGTAATATATTCTCTTTTATGGGTATTTACATAAATGTTTTATAGTCCTTCTTTCATGGGGTGTATGTTTCGTAAGTTACCCGATTCGGTAAGGGAACCTTTCACCCTCCTCATTTTAAAAGACTTATTTTTTAGGTCTTTTAATTTTATTATGATGACATATGTTCTTATATATCATTATTGCTATAAATGTTATGTACAAGTGATGAGATACCCCCTTTTATCTCTCATCAACTCATTTTCTGAATTTTGAAGTGACGCCGTTAGGCTGTCAAATTTTTGCAAGGGAACTTCTTAACCCAATTTTGATTCTTTGGGATAAACTTGTACTCCTAGAATATTTCATTCTATGAATATGTGTGAATAACCTCTGATTTTTTTACACTTCATATACACTTATATTTTTTGTATTCGTTTGTCACACATAATTATGTAATTGATTTATCCTTAATCCAAGGATATCGTCTCTGTAAGGGACTTCGTCTCGATATCCTTACATTAAGGCATATTTTTGTTCTAATACAAGGCTTTATTTTATATGGTGTATAAACCCCTTTGACTTATAATTTTATTCAAAAGTAATATTTTCTATACGAAGCATTTTACTAAACAACAAAAAGTATGTTTCTTATTAACGTACGCGGTGACAATGACATTTCCGCCGCTGTGAGTATTATTTGATCTTTGGCTTCCTCAACAAGCCGTTATATATTTTTTAAGAGTAAATAAATACCATATACTCTTTTTTGGTATTGAAAATGGTTTTGATAATGTATTTGTTATGTCAATATATTCAGTGATATATTGTTCTTGAAATGTGGAAATGTTTTATTTCTATTATAATTTTTTTATGTGTTATGATTTTATAATGGTACTTGGAAATTTGACGGGTGGTTACGTGATAAACCATATAACGGGTGGTGCCGTGAATACTAGGATGGGTGGTTATATTATAACCTCCAATGCATTAGGTATGGAAGTCATCTGTATGGCTATTCCATTAAGTATGTGTGGATGTCGACCGTATGGTTATTCCATTTAAGTATGTTTATGTCCCAAGTTACCTTTATATGTTATATGTTCTTTATATAGGTTTTATGGTAATATTTTGGTTACCAAATGGTAAGTAATGGTCTTTTATTCAGTGAAGATTTTTTACTACTTCATAAAGGTTAAAAGTATTACTTTGGTAAAGTACTCACGGTTTACTTGTTGTATTAAAAAACTAACAATTTTCCTTCTTTGTGTATCCTTTACTGTGATTTTTATTCTCATCCCATGTTTTTGAAATGTTTTCCATAGGGAATAAAGATGAATAGGGTCAAGGATGGGATCAAGGAAAGATATTCTATCTAAAACATGGAACTAGACATGTTTCTTTTTAAGTATTTCTTTTTATTTTATGGAAACTTAGTAGAAGTGTCTACTATGTAATCTTTTGAGATGTAATAGTTATGACCTAATTCTCTAAAACTCTAAACCTGAAAAGATCCCTTATGTGAATGATTTATTTAATTCATGATTATGTAATGTTTAAGGTCAGGGTCTTATAGGTTATAACCCACAAATCCAAAAAAACAACGAGTCTCAATTATAGTTGGGGGGTCTTGGCCATTATTCAACAACGTTTTTATCAGCAGGATCAACAATTATGCCATTTTTTTAAACAATGCGACCAAGGAATGAAATATGTTGTAACAAAAACTCACACTTTCGGAATTTACCAAAGAGTTTATTTTCATTAAAGGTTTTCATTTCATCCCTTAAATAACATTCATTATCATATTTACATTTATAATAAACCAAAATATCATCAATGGATACTACCAAAAACATTTCCATGGACTCATAGAATATTCTATTCATAAGATCCTTGAATAAAGTAGGTTTATTGGTTAATCGAAAAGTCAGAACCAAAAATTCATAATCACCATATCCTGTATAAAACGTGGTCTTCGCAATGTATGAATATTTTACTTCCGACTGATGGTACGGTGACCTCAATTCAATCTTCGAAACATATTGAGCTCGCTTGAAGTGATCAAACAAATAATTGATATGAGGAAAAGTATAATTTCACTTAATAGTGATATTATTCAATGCTCTATAATCAATGAAATGTCTCATTGAAACATATTTCAATTTAAAAACTAGACATGATCACCCCATGGTGAAGTGCTAAGTCAAATGAAATCATTATCTAATAACACATTCAATTTCTTCTTTAACTCTAAAAGTACAATTTGAGACATTCGTGAAGGGGTTTTAAAATTTTATTAGCATCATGAAGAATGTCAACAATAAATTCAACATCTATATCAGGTATAAAACTAGGAAAATCATTAGGAAATACATCAAGGTAATCATTTACCACTGGCTAACCATTAATCTGAATAGTTCCTATGTTTTCATCAAAATGTGCCTGTAACATTCATTTCCATTTTTTATTAGTCTCTTAGATTCTCAATATGTTACCAAACTTAAGGGTCCATTCTTGTACACATAATAAAAATAATTATGAAAAAAACCTCTTTAGATCTATAGTCAATAATATCATGATAAAAGGAAAGCCAATCAATACCAAAAATAACAACATACTCTACTAGAGGAAAAAAATAAGGTTTTCTGGTAGATTCTTTCGACACACAAGGACATGAAGGTTCATTTAATTTATTTTTGTCTCAGAATTTCCCCTCGTTGTTTTTACCACAAGTTCAAGATTAATATATTGAGATAGAATTACCAATTTACTAGAAAACTTCTCAGAAATCAAAGAGTGTGTAGACCCTGAATCAAACAACATACCGGCATAATATGAACAAACACACTTTGTACCTGATACAAAATCATTGGATGGACCAACATCTACTGAAGTAATTGAAAAATATTTCACCACCACTTTCTTCTAGTAGTCTGGATGCTTTACCTCAGTTGATTTCTTCATTGGTCACTCATTTTCATATTGACCCAATTCATTTCATATAAAACATTTTACTAACTGTATATCAGATTTTTTTTTTACCATTAACATGATATTTTCTTCATTGAAATTACGAGCCGTATGTACCATTTTACCACATCGGTAGCACATACTAGAATACAAAATGCATTCCCCAACATGGGTTTTACAACACTTTTTACAAATTAAATACTTATGTTTCTTTCCATCAGACTTTTTTAAGAGTTATTCCCTTTCATTTACCACTTCAACATCTTATTCTATTGTTTTTCAAAGAACACATGATCATCACCAAACTCCATTTCCATCGTATCTACACATTAAACATGTTTTTCATAACTTTTTAACTCACAAAAAGACAATACTATTCGATATGTTGGCTAAAATATTGAGATAAAATGGTTTATTTACTATCAATATCTCATATGAAATTTGGAGAATACCTTTCCAGTCGAGTGATTTTTTCTTCATAAGATGCCACTGAGTCATCCTCCATCTTCAATTCCATTAATTTTTTTTCAACCCTTTGATGAACCACCTTAGAAAAATGTTTCTTAAGAGACATTCCTTTTAATTCATATCAATCAAGAGCATCAATCTCTTCACTATCCTAGATATTTTTCACTATCGACCACCTTTGATTAGCTTCACCTTCAAAACAGTAAACAAAGATATTAGCCTTTAAATGTTTTTAACACCCCATGACATAAAAAATCTTTTCCAGTTTTTTAATCAAACCTATAGTTGGAATATGGTCAGATGATACTCTGAATGATGGGGGTGATGCCTCATGAAATACTCTATTGCTGACATGTTCCTTAGTGTTTGATCTAGATGGTCACGTGTGCATGGATACAAAAACTATTCATATCCTGGGTCAAATGTACCATTGTCGCTGCAAACTATTTAGTTTCAATTCTAACTGTCTCATGTTGCTGATTTTGAAGGTTGGCTTCCTCTTGATGTTATCACACTATACTTTCCATGTTTCCTCTATGGAAACCCATTCTGAACAGAGAAATATCTTAGGAAAAGAATCATGGTTATCTATAAATGATATATCATTTAAATCATTCCATAAATTAATTTATGAACATTAATTTAACAATATTCTAACTCTTGATGTTATGTAAACTGACTTCTAATAACAACTATAAGGTCCCAGCCTTGAAACATTACATAATCAAGAATTAAATGGATTATTCACATTGAGGATATTTTTAGGGTTAGTGTTTTAAAGATTTAGGCCATAACTATTACATTACATCTCAAAAATTTCAAAGTATAAACTTCTACTCAGTTTAAATTTTTTTCATAAAATAAAAACTCTTATAGAATACATCATGTCTAGTTAAATGTTTTAGATAGCATTACTTTTCTGTGATCCCATCTATGACCTTATTCATCTTTAATTCCTATGAAAAACATTTCAAAACATGGGAATAGCATAAAAATCTCAGTAAGGGTTATAAATAATAAAGAAATAATTAGTTCATCAATACATTCATAACATAAGATCTTTAACATACCTCATGATATCATAAGATTTATGAATTACACATAGTAATCACAAATCATAGTGGCAACATGTGGCATCCATAAAATACTTACGTTGTAGCGTTCACAACTATGAAGGGATTCACATTTGGAATACCCATCATAATATATTCCTTAAATCTCATAGGACAAACATTAATGTTTACCTATGCCATGTTACACAATGAATTGGAGATCTATCTCAGTATCACCCGCCCTAGGTTTATCACAGAAACAACCATATACGTAAACAATTTCCTAGAACCAATTATATTCATAACAAAAAAACAAACATAACGAAAAGATAAATTTTCCACATTTCAATCACAGTATATCATTTAAATATATAAAAGTTACATATTAATTATCAAAACCATTTTCAATACCAAAATACGTAAAATATTATATGGTATTTTTTTCCTTTTAAAAACATTGTGTATTTTTATGGAATCCATATATCAAATAATACTCATGGTGGGGGAATGGTCATTTTTACCACTTACGTTAAAAAAACATTCCTTTTGGTCATTTAGTAAAATGATTCATAGAAAAAGATTCAATTTGAATGTAATTAAATTTCAATAATGATTATACATCATATAAAAGAAATTTATTTATAAAACAAAATATTCTTTAATGAATGGAGATTGAGGCGATGTCCCTTACCTCGTGTCTGAATTGAACCGTTCGTTCTTTAATCTTCAGAATAAAAAACATAAGTTAATTTGTACTTAATTAAGAATATTTTTCTATATTATTATTCTTTTTATATCACTTATTGATATGTTATAAAAAATATGTAATCATTTAAGTTAATAATAGTCATTTTGTCGATTTTTGATACCTGAGTCAAAAATTAGCATCTTATATTTTCTAGTTGTCCATGTGGTAAAAATTTCATTATATATTTAATGATATTAATGATTTAGATACCTTATATAACATATATATCAAGAATATATATGTATTTATAATATTAAATAACATTTTGGATGTAATAAATGAAATGCACTGTTTATAGAGAAGGTAAGTCGTATGTACGCATGGATGCTACATTCATTTCTATTTTGTATTTTTAATGAAATGAAAAAATAATGAAAAATATGTGTATTATAATTTCAGTACAATATCATATATAATTTCATTAACTGTATTCTTTATATGTTCCACGTATTGCTTGAACGAGACATATCACTTTGAGGGGCGGTAGTCTGCACTTCCTCAAATGACATTATCACATTTACCCATTATCAAAACCATAAAAGTTTGAAATAAATGAAAAATAAATAATCACAGATACAATATAAATACTATTTATATCACATATAAATACAGTTCCATCACAATTTCTACAATAAGAAGGGTAGGATAAGATTGAACATTTATCATTTCGTGAGGCAGTAGTTCACCGTCCACAGAAACAATTTGTTTTTTTCCCATTAGATGGAGATATGGGTAAGTGTAGATCTAAAACATCTCATAATAACAACCTAGTATATTGAGGAAACTGGTGTTATTATAAAATAACGGAATAAAATGATTTTAGGGGGTTGGAGATGTAAAATAAAATAAAATAACTTAAAAGAAGATGTTACCATTAAATCGGGTAACTCCCTTTGGTTTGAACCAAACTGATTTCTTGAAGATCATTCTTCCTAATGTATGGCTCCAAGGTGGAAGAGAGGGATCTTGAAAGACTATTGGGGTAGAGTTTGGATGAGACTAGGGGATTTAGAGGTGTGACTAATGAGTTAGAGGTGAGGGATTTATATAAATAAAGCTGGAGGGGCTCTTTAAGAATGCTGAAAATATTATTTTATTATATAATGATATCTAGATTTTAAATGTACAAAACATATTAAAGATATATATATGAGGACTTTTGTTCAAAATAAAATCATCCAATAAGAATTGTACTAGTTTTGGACATTTTTGCAATTTTTATAATCTTATTTATTTAAATCAATCATTAATGAGGTAACCAATACATCATTATTGCATCCTAAATAATTTTATTTATTTAATTTCCAAAAATAAAAAAAATACCATTATGTAGGAAATTGTTTTGTCATTATAATAAAAATTTTTAGTTAAATATATCAATTATATAACTGCACATTTATTTTTTTTAACAAAACAATAGATGTTTATGTTATTTTTATTTTCACTATAAATAAAAATTTATTAATAGTATTATCACA
This sequence comes from Viscum album, assembly GCA_963277665.1. Lineage (NCBI taxonomy): Eukaryota > Viridiplantae > Streptophyta > Magnoliopsida > Santalales > Viscaceae > Viscum > Viscum album. The sequence goes on along the minus strand of CAUJRU010000011.1, from coordinate 2,888,876 downwards.
CTAAAGTGGCTTTCAAAGGAAAAAATCCACATCCAAGGATTTTCTCCATCAGCCATTACTCGTCCACCAAGTTTAAGGGATGTGTTAAGATAATTTTATAATATTATATTTTTTTACCTTGAAATACCCTATTTACCTTTACCTGCTGTAAATAAATGTAAAAAATTACTATTCATCAAAAATTATTTTCAGCTTATTGAACTAAATGATACTTAATGATGACAACCTTTTATGTAAAATTTTTGAAATTCAATTCATTGAAGTGGTAAAATTTCATTTAAATGAAAATATTGGTTTTTTAACTACTACTTAGTCATTCCGCTATTCATCAATAATTAATGATTTTCGTAAAAATACCAAAAAATCATCCATAGCTATATTTTATATCCTGAAATAAATAATTATTTCTATTTTTATCAAATTAAAAACCTAGAAGCTACATTAATTAATTTAAAATTAATTGACATTGTCAAAACAAAAAAGTGTGTTTTTATGAAATAATAACTATCAAAAGATTGAAACTAATTTATGCCCAATTTCAAAGCCAAATTACTTCCAATGACTATTGTTGGATTAAATGGTAAAAATACAATCTTATTAAAATTTAAAACCCATTAAAAAATAATATAACCCTATAAATTAATTAGATTGAAAGGAAGTTTTGGATTAAAATACATTATTTTTCACTATTGATGAAAATTGAATTTTATGAGAAAAATACCCAAAATTTACCCAAAGTAAATTTTGATTTCCCGATTCTAAAGAAGAATTCTATTTTTTCAAATAGAATATATAAAAGTGACAAAAATATGATTTAATGAGGGTTCTCCATCAAAAGGTGGTAAATTGACCTTTTAATGATTATTAGAGTATTTATGATTCAACTTAGATACATTCACATTTTTAGTCTATAACTATTATTAGATAAATTTAAAATAATTTAAGAAACATGTATATTAATTTTATAGTTAGTTATGTCCATTCTTGCCAATACAACGGCATGATGTTAAATACCATTTAGAATAATATTATATTATCATTTTTCAGCATGGCCCAACGTGTTGTGCAATATAACCTTTCAAAGAAATTCGTTGTTGCGTATCAGGTATGCTATCGAATATAGAATCCCATTTAATGTAAAATTAATATTTAACTCACAAATATTAATAAATTTGAAAATGTATTATTCTTTATTTACATGGAATGTCATAAGAAAACCCATTTTAAATCTACTTTTTGTCACTTTTACATATTCTAGTTGACAAAATAAATTTTTTCTTTATAATAAAGACATCAAAATATACATTAGATTAATGTTTTGTTTTTATCTGATAAAGTTCAATTTTCTATTGAATAGTGAACGATAATGCAGTTTAAGTCAAAACTGTATTTTCAATTGATTTATTTGTGTGGATAGATTATCTTTATAAATGTTTTTAATGCCTAATTGGATTATATATTAACCATTTAATCCAATGTTTTTCATTGGAAGAAATTTCATTTTTAAATTCGACATAAATACCTTTCAATCTTTTCATAGTTTTAACTTCTTAAAAACATACCTTCTGGTTTTGACAATGGGATTTAATTTTAAATTAATTATTTCAATTTATATATATTTTTTGGTAAAATAGACATCATTTTTTAATTTAGAATATCAAAATTACTTTTGGGTGAATTTTTTGTATTTTTCTAAAAACATTCAAATTGTTTATGAATAGTTAAAATACTACTGAGTTGTTAAAACCTGACTTTTTCATTTAAAATAATTTTACCACTAATTTTAATTGAATTTTAAAAATTCGACAAACATGGTTTCCATCAGTTAGTAAAATGTGGTTCAACAGAATGAAAATATTATTTTTTATTTATAGTAACTTTTGAATTTTATTTACTACGGTTAAAGGTAAATTTGGTAATTCAAGGTAAAAACAATATTATAATAATATAAAATTAAATTAACACCTTTCCTAACAATATTGGATGATAATTGACTGACCATGAAAATCCTTGGCTGATCCTTTATTCATTTAGAAACTCACTTGGGTAAGATAATGATATTAATATCTTTTTTTTAAGTAGAAATAAAAATATCATAAATCAATATCTTTTTACTAAACCAATTTTAAAGGGGGGGTATATAATTAATATATTTGACTATAAATATTCATTAGAAATATAAAAATATTTACTATGTCATGGTATTTTATTTTTAATTTTTATCTATCATGTAACTAATATTATTTATAACACAATTCTGATGTAATGATTACATAATTAATGAATGTTTAACATAAATGTGATTATAAATATTAAAATAAATTTATTTTGAAACCTTTTATGCCATTAATGAATTTTTTAGAAGAATTTGTCTTGATATATTTTAATTAATTACAGTTTTTCGACATAATCAAATTGGATTGTATTTTTGAAAAATCCATGATATGAATAGTACAAAAATTTAAATAAATGAGCTTTTATATCATTAAATATTTTATTAAATGATACAATTGTCCTAAAAATTATATGATTTGCCCAATTGAAATATATGATTTTTCAAATGTCATTAATGATTTATTTTGGGTTTCTTGTCATTTTTTAGAAAATGTATTAACCACATAGTTTGAATATTCAAGAAGACATGGAAAAATAAAATAAGTTAACAAAGGGTTAAATAATAATATATAAAGATTAAAAAATGTAAAAACCTGTCCAATTATTATTGAATAAATTTATTTTGACCTATATTAATCTAAATTTCTAATGTAATGTCTTTTAGACGTTTTGAATCCAAAATAATTTTTTAATAAATTAATACTTTCAAACGTTCGTAAAGATCCCCTCCACCCTCTTATAAAAGGACACTACATCTAACCCATTACTCACATATCTCAATCCCCATGTATTGTCCAAACTATACCCAAATAAGCTCCCAACATCATTCTATTCCACCATGAATCATTTACCTAGGCCTAAGGCAACTCCAGAGAGCCCTTAGGGTAAAATAAAAAGAGGTTTCCTGATTTAAATGTAACATCTTATCTCATGTAATTTGCTTTTATTCTACTTCTTCACCCCCTATTATATTATTTTACTTTAATTAAATAACAAAAATAGTATCCTCAATATAGTAGGATTGATAATGAGAAATATTATAACTACACTTACACACACCTCCATCTAATGGATAGAAACATATTGTTTCGGTGGACGGTGAACTACTTCATCCCCAAATGACTAATGTTCAATTATCTCCTACCACCACTCATGGTGGACATTATGATGGATATATATTTATATGTGATATAGATTATATTATATTGTCCCTATGAATCTATATTTTGTATGTATTGAATAACATTATATTTTCCACAATTTGTAAATACAATTATTTCTTTTATGTAGTGCAGACTACTGCCCCCTCAAAGTGATATTACTCATTCATAACATACATGGAACATATAACAGATGGTATTATTGAATTTATGTAAATTATTTTAAATATGATATTATATTGTAATATTAATATACCTATGTATAATTTTGTTTTCATTATTTTAAAAAAGAAATGAAAGTAGCATTCATGCATAGGTACGGCTTACCGTCTTCATAAATGGTGCATTTCGTTTCTTTTATCCAAATGATATGGAATATTATAAATTAATATATACTAGATATATATTATATATATTATATCCAAATAATTAATATCATTATAGTGATAATGGTCTTTTTACCACATATACAATTTGTAATTATAACAAATTCATTTTTAACTCATGTATCGAACATCAACAAAATGACTAATATGAACTTGAATAATTATATGTTTATTAGAGAAAAGAAATAAGTTATATAAAAGGAATAATAAAATTGAAAAACTTCATGAATAAATTATTATTAACTTAGGTTTATTATTCATGGAGATATTGAATGAACAAGACAAGGCTGACACAAGTAAGGGGTCTTTATCTCACTTTTCATTCCCGAGATATTCATGCCATATTTGCCGCTATATTATATTGTGTGATGTATGTACTACCCATGATTTTATTCATTATGTAATATAAACTAATTTATTGGTAGTTACATCTTCATTGTATGATCCTTCTTCCATTTGGTGTATGTTTCGTATGTCACCAAATCGATAAGGGATCTTTTTTGCCCAATTTCTATTCTTTGGGTTAATCATCTAATCCATAATTTTTTCATACTATAATTATGTGTGGAACCACTGTTTATTTATTTATGTTGTAATTTCCACTCCTATTTTTGTGTATATATTATTTATTCAGATAATCCCCCAATTAATAAATTCTAATGTCATTTGTATGATCTTTGTAAGGGAACTTGTCACCCTTTACTTTAAGTTAAAGGCATCTTTTGTGTTATGTCTTTTAAATTTCTATTTTATTATGTAATGATATGTTATTATACATCCTTATTTATGTAAGCCTTATAACCAAGTGAGGAAATACACTTCTCTTTTCAACGCATTTTCATAATTTTAAAGCGACGATGTTAGGCTATCAAATTTCTGTAAGAGAACTTAATAACCCAATTTCAATTCATTGAGTTAAACATATACTTCTTGTTTATGTCATGATATGAATATTTATTAATGACCTCAGATTGATTTAAACATAATATCAACTTATATTGGTTGTAATTTTATTTTTCACACGTAATTATGTCATTTATTTGTCTTTAATATAAGGATATGATATTTGCAAGAGACTTTGTCTCAATTTACATTCTATTGATACTTAGTTATTGTCATACACAAATTAACTTATATTTGGTGAATATACTTCCCTTTAACAAATCATATCATGATTATCATTATTCTCATGATATTATAAGCTTTTATTATTGTTATTCCTCAATTATTTGTATTCGATAATCTCTCATTTGGTTAGGAACTCTTTAACTAAAATATCATTTAAAGTGTTTTAAAGATTTATTCTTATAAACCATTATTATTAATGTATATGTTTTAAAAATGGTTTTATGGATTTATTTTTATGGAAATTAATGTTTTGAAATTAAAATTTCATTCAAAATATTCAATGTAGTCTGATGAGATTTTATTAAAAAATAACCTTATTAAAGTTTTTAAATGGTTTTGAAAATGGTTCCATAAAGCCTTGATTATGTTAATATATGGAAATGATATATTGTAATTTCAATGTGTAATTTTTATCTTAACTACATTCTTTTTCTATGTGTTATTAATGTGTTATGTTTACTAGGAATTGTTTATATATACGGGTTGTCTCGTGATAAATCTATGGCGGGTGAGTGCAAGATACCTCTCGAATGCATTGGGTGATGTGACAGAGGTAAACATTAATGTTTATCTTAAGATATTTATGGAATATACTATAATAGGTAATTTAAACATAACTCCCTATATAGCTGTGAAAGTTCCAAAGTATTTATGATATGTATGCCACAAGTTACCTTTATTATTTATGATTTCTGTGTGTTATTCATAAATCTTATCATTCCATGTGATATGTTAAAAAGATTTTTTATTTTATGTATTGATAGAATAATGTTTTCATTATTTATTTTATAACCCTTAATTAGCTATTTATGCTCATCCCATGTTTTTATATATTTTTCATAGGGTATAAGGAAGGGTAAGAGAAAGGATGAATTGAAGATGATTTATATCAAAAAAATAATTTTAGTTTTCTTTTAAGAGTTATTATTTTATAAAAAAATGGATATTGAGTAGAAGTGTACAATTTTGTTAAAATTTGATATGTAATGTAATAGTTATGGCCTAATTGTCTAAGAATATAAACCTGAAAATATCCTCAATGAGAATTATAAACATAATTCAAGATTATTTAATGTTTAATGCAGTGGCATTATAGTTGGTATCAAAGGTCAGTTTAGATAACTCTAGAGAATATGGTGTTATTTAAGAATATGTGACATAACCATAATGGTTAGAATATTTGAAATATTCACAGTTATTTTAGATAAATTGAATGTGTTTATGATAACATGAATAATAATATCTTATTGTTTACCCTCTTCATTAGATAATATATGATGGTTTTACTGATATACTCACACTGACCATTTTGGTTTTAGTAAATGGGTGAATCTAGCAAGAAACAACGTGACAATATATGTAAAGGAAACTATGGTGGATTTCTTAATGATAAACGCCTGAAATGGGAGATGTCATGAGAAAACACGTTGTTAAGACATTTTTATGGTTATTTTTTGAGGCATTTATCTAATTTTTGGTAATGTTTTCAAATTATATAATTTTTTAAAAACTAAACATGCCAACTATGTGACAACCCACCGTGTTGGACAATTCTACATGAATCAAACCCACAACCAATGTGATATTGGGATTTATCACTTACCATTGGACTACGTGAAGTATCTAGTTAGTATAACTAATTATTTTTAGTTAAATGATTTTATGGATCATGAATAAGTTTATTTTGGGAACATATGTCATATCAAATGGATATCCTTAGTACTGAAAAATGATTTAGTGATTAATTGGTAAAGGATATGTTAAAAGACATTCTCTCTTTTGGGAAAACACTATATGCCTAAAGAAAATATTATACAATGGGATTCATTTGAGGAGTAATGTTAGAATTTTATTTTGGAAGAATATATGTTTTTATTGTTGAATTATAGAGATTTTGTTTAGTTATGGAAATGATTAACCTATCATTGAGAATATGTTAGGCTGTTAATTACACTTCAGTATTAGTCTTTAAGAGTTGTCATTGTTATTTGGAGATAAATGTTAAGATTTACTATGGAAGTCCATGTGATTAAATCCTTCTCAATTATTATTTTCAAACTTAGTTTAGATCAATTTTAAGAATATTAAGTATAGTTGATTATTATATGGTCTTTGTTGAGCATAAGTTACTGTTTTTTTCAATTTTGGATATTAGGAATATTATTTCTTTATATAACGTGTTATCCTTTTTGGGTAATATCTAAACTTTATCTAACCATTTTTGTTTCAGTTAATGTCTAAATAAAGGGTAAATATATAGTTCATATTTTATGGATTATGTTATTCCCTAGATGTTGGTTCTAACATATTTGATGTGACTAAGTCATCTTGAATACTCATCATTTGGATAAAAGATGAGTTTGTGGTACAAATTTCATAAAAGAAGAATGTATACATGACATGTTAGTATGATTCCTATGTTCATAGTCTAGCTCATAAAGAAACTCTTTAAATTTATGAAATGAACATCAAAAAAAACTTTTTTCATTTACTATTCCATGTGAGGAATCTAAGACCATTTATCCAATCACAAGTTTGTGATTTTATAGGGAATAATTTTATTCTATCACTCCCCATCAGAACATGAAACTTAGTTTCTTCTCCATGTCCATGTTTTCATAGAATCCAAGTATGGATTATCTGAGGTGACATTTTTAGTTTCATTAATTCTTTTAATGTGATAGTTTTATTTTCTCATTTTCTGATTTATAACATTCAATTATGTTTCCAAGCCCAATTTTAAAATCGCGAGGATGAAATTTCGAGAAGGGGGGAAGGATGTAACGACCTACGTATTTATAGAATATAAAATTATCATATTTATAAATATTTTTTGAATAAAATATTAATTTTATATTAATGAGGATGTTATGTCTGATATAATACTCAACACAATACAACGGGTTTCATTGAAATCTTACATTGCACGCAACATTGAGTTCTATTGAGAAAAAATATACTAATATTATTTTATTAAATGGTAGTTAAAAACTCCCCATTTTGTTGGAATTAATGAACATAACTAACCATATTATGAGTAAACATATTTATTAAATGTTTTTACATTTATCGAATAAATGTTATAGGATTAAAATAAGAATGAATCAAATTTTAAACACGAATACTGTAATATTTTTTAAAAGGTCGATTTATCCCCTTTTAATGGAGTACCCTTTTAAAATATTTTTTTTTACTTTTATAGGTTCTATTTGAAAAAATTAATTTCTTATTTAGAATCGAGACATCAAAATTTACATTGGATAAAATCTTGTTATTTTTCTGATAAAGCTCATTTTTAATGAATAGTGGCAAATACTGCATTTTATGTCAAAATTGTCATTACATATGTTAAATTTATATAGTTATATTATATTTTCAATTTTTTAAAGTCTAATTAGATTATATTTATTCCATTGAATCCAATATTGTTCATTGGATATAATTTCACTATTAAATTGGACATAAATACAAGTCAACTTTCTTGTTGTTTTTACTTATTAAGAACATGCATTCTAGTTTTAAAAAAAAGATTTATTTATAAATTAATTAATTCAATTTCTATGTTTTTAATTTCTCGAATTAGACCTCATTTTTTAATTCATAATATTGAAATTAACTTAGAGATATGTTTTGTTATTTTATTAAAAACATTCATTTGATGATGAATAGTTAAAATTTCTACAAAGTAGTTAAAACCAAACTTTTAAATTTAAATATAATTTTACTAACTCTATGAATTGAATTTCAAAAATATGATATTCACGGATGTCATCAGTAAGTTAAATGTTGTCCAATATGATGAAAATATTTTTAGGTGAATTGTAACTTTTGAATTTTATTTACCGAAGTTAAAGGTAAATAGTGTAATTCAAGGTAAAAATATTATTATAATAATATAAAATTATATTAAAACATGATATAACCTTATTGGATGAGCCATGTCCAACCAAGAAAATATTTGGGTAAGACTTTTTTCTTTAAAAAAGCCACATGGGTAAGATAATGACATTAATAACTTTTTATTTAAAATAAAAATAAAAATATCATAAACATGAATATTTTTACTAAACTAATTTTAATGTGGGTAATCTAATTGATATACATTAATATAAATATTCATTAGAATGATAAAAACATTTCATACATCAGGTTATTTTATTTAAAATTTATAAAAATCATATAAATAAAATTATTTATGACACAATGATGATGTAATGATTACCTCATTAATGAATTTTTTAAATAAGTGAGATTATAATAATTAAAATAAATTTACTTTCAAACATTTCATCTTATAGACGAATTATAAAGATGAGTATGACATGTTAAATTTTAATTAATGAAGTTTTATAGAATGAATCAAGTCGGTTTTCATTTTTTGAAAAGTCATGATATGAATAGAATAAAGATTGTCATAAATTAGTTTTTAAAACAATAGATATATTATTAAATAATAAAATAGTAGTAAATATATAATATTCATCCTAATGAAATATATGATGCTACTAATGTCATTAATTATCAATTTGGGGTCGATTGAAATATTATACTAAATATATTTTCCATATATTATGAATATACAAGAATACATGGTAAAAGATAAATAAGTTAACAAAGGGTCAAATAAAAAAAGATGAGGATTAACAAATATCCAAAACTAGTAAAAAAAATCAACAATAAATATTTTTGAATTTTATAATAACTCTTTTGAAGGATAATTATGATCCTTAACAGAGATCTAATGAGATAAAACCTTAAAGAGATTAAAACCACCAGAGCCAGCCTACTAAAAAATCCAAAAAACTATGCCATCAGACAGAAATTTTCGATTTAAAATTTCAAAAAAGAAAACTCAATCCACATTCAATATACATCATACACCCACATATTCATGTCATGAAGATTCCATATGCCTTCCACAATATCATCATCTTTACCATCCCTGACTCCATAATGCCTCTTATGTAAAAAAATAACCATTTAAAATTTTTAAATTCAAAAAATAGTCAGACCATCATCACGCCTCAGTCACTGAATACCCTTGATACGAAGACTATAACAGTGAATATGTTGAAAATCATATCACTGTCAATATTCCTCCCTTGGAAACCCCCTTCTTCTCCATGAACACCTCTATCATCACCATAGAGTACCATAAAAAACTATCATCGGTGGTAGAAAGAACACCAAAATCATCGTTGAGAGACACCATTAGCAACTATTATCGCCATTTGAGAAGACGTCATCATCGCCATAGGTGTTACCATCGGTAGAACACCCTTATGTGCTAGACACCTCATCACCAAACTAATAAAATATCGATGATGTCTGAAATTTCAAATGGAACCCACATTCATAGTCGTAGTCACACCAAAACTAGAAATAATCCTGAGGAACCCGTCACCATAGTATTCAACCTCACAACACCGATGACCCCCAAAAAACACTGACACAATACCAAAGAGAAAAAAACTCCAACCAATGACCAGAATAAACCACACATTATAACCACAAACTGTTTAGAAGAAGAAATCCATAGAAAGACAATAAAACTGGGGAAGAAACACTAAAGGGAACTAGGAAAAAAGGGGTGAAACCCAAAGGTAAAACTGGTTGAATCCCTAATAGAATACACAATCAAGAAGAAGGGGAAACTAGTGGATGAAACCCTAATAACTTACAAACAAATATGGATCACAAATATAATATAAAATGGTATGAGGGAGGGTAATAGTATGAATTAAACCCTAAAAAATCATTATTAAAACCAAATAAGAACCCTAAAATAATTGAGAGAACCCAGGGATAAAGCCCCCAAAATATGGAATCTCACTTTTCCTTATCCTCTACTACCACAGTCCCAACCCCATCTGAAAAGCATACACACCCACCTAAGAAGAAGATGACTGTGTTGGACCATATCAGAATAACAAGGGAAAAATGGGATAAAACGAGATACGTCCATAAAACAAGAAGATAAATAACCTATAAAAATGAAGGCCAAAGAAGTTGGCAAAGGAAAAATTATCCATCGCTGCCAGTAAGGGATCAATGACCTAAGAGGAAGATGACGAGACAAGAGCATGAGAGTGGATTCAATGTGAGTCTAAAACCAGTTAAATATTTGTTGGGTGATTTTAGTTCGGCTTCTTTTCATCCTATCTACGAATGTAATGTTTTTTTTAGAACTTTTGAAACCTAAAATCTCTTTATTATAAAATAACACTATAAAAAATTCTTAAAGAACCCCTCCTCCCTCTTATAAAAGGGCACCACCTATATCCCATTACTATCACCTCTTAAGCCCCTTGTCTCTTCCAACCTCAGCCCAAAAAAAGCTCCCAAAATCTCTGTATTCCACCTAGAAGAATTTCCCTATGTATAATGTAATTAATGAGAGAGCTTAGGCTAAAATCAGAAGAAGTTACACCATTTAAAGGTAACATATTCTCTCATGTACCTTACCTTTATTATTTTTCTTCCCTCCATATTATAATCATTTTATTGGATTCCATAACAACACTAGTATCCCCAATATACTAGAATTTTGTTGTGTTATGGATCCAGTCTACACTCACACACACTTCTATCTAATGGATATGAACATATTGTTTTTGCGGACGTCGAACTATTTACTCACAAAATGATGATTAGTCAATTATCTCCTACAACCTATCATGGTATCCAATATGATGGAACTATATTTATATACCACTTATATTTTTTTATTGTCTCTTTTCTTCTGTATTTATTATTAATACAATACCTTTATGGATTCCTTAATGGGTAAATACAATAATTTCATATAAGGATGTACGGACTACCACCCCCTCGAAGTGATATTAATTTTTCAAACCTGACATGAACAGTATATAATATGGTGTTAATATATTAATGTAAATAATATAAAATATGATATTATAATAGAATAATAATATAACTATGTGTCATTTTTTTCATTCCATTAAAAAATAAATGAAAGTAGCATTCATTATTACGTATGACAAACCATATCCATGAACAGTGCATTTCCATTCTTATATCCAAATGATATAGAATATTATAAGTATATATATATGATATATATGATATATATGGTACCTAAAACATGAATATAAATATGGGGATAATGTAATTTTCACCAAATGTACAATTTGTAATTATAACACGTTTATTTTTAACTAAAGTACCGAACATCGACAAAAAGACCGATATGAGCTCGAATAATTATATAATTATTATATCAATTTAATAAGTGACATAAAAATAATAATAAATTTAAAAAATGTTTTGAATAAATTATAATCAACTAATGTTTATTATATAGGTATATAAAGAAGGAACAAGACAACTCTGAGACAAGGTAAGGGGTTTTCATCTCACTTTTTATTCCCATAAGATTCATTCTTTATTTTCCACAATTTACTTATGTGTTGTGTATTAACTGCCCATGATTGTATTAATTGTGTAATATAATTTAATTTCTAGGTATTTACATGTTCATTGTATCATTATTCTTTCATGTGGTGTATGATTCATAAGTTACCAAATCGGTAAGGGAACTTTTTACCCATATTTCTATTCTTTAAGTTAATCTTCTAATACTTAATTTTGTCATGATATTATTATGAATGGAATCACTATGTATTTATTTATGTGGTAATTTCCACTCTCATTTTTTTGGATAAACTTTTTATACAAATAATCTGCCAATTGATAAATTCTAATGTCATTTATATGATCTTTATTAGAGAACTTTTCACCCATCTCTTTTAGATAAAGACTTCATTTATGTTAGGTATTTTAAATTTCCATTTTATTATGTTGGAATATGTTCTTCTATATCCTTACTGTTGTACATTTTATACCCATGTGATGAGAGACCCTTTTATATCTCATCTATTAATTTTCCAAATTTTAATGAGACGATGATAGGATGTCGAATTTCTATATGATAACTTTTTAACCCAATTTAAATTCTTTGAGTTAAACATCTACTTATTGATTACGTCGTGCTATGAATATATGTGAATAAAATATGATTTTTTACACTTAATATCAACTTATAATGGTATAATTCTTGTTTGTCATACATAATTATGTAATTGATTTTTCCATAATCTATAGATATTATCTTTACATGGAACATTATATCAATTTAAATTCCATTGAGTATTATTTGTTATTATACACCAATTCACATCTATATGGTGTATAATATACTCTTTCAAAAATTATATCATGAGTCTTATTATTCTTATGATTTTATAATCTTTTGTTAATGTTATTCTTCAATTATTTGTATTCAAGAATCTCTCATCTGGTTAGGAATTCTTTATCTAAAATAATATTTTAAATGTTTTAGAGATTTATTATTATTAATATTTCTCAATAGTATCCATTTTTTATAAATTGTACTAATGATTTATTTATATGTAATATTATATTTTGAAATTAAAATTTCATTCCATATATTCAACCTGTTATGGGACACATTGATTCAAATATATCTTTATTAAATGTTTAAATTGTTTTTGAAAATGATTTGATAATCATTGATTATGTCAATATCGTGAAATGATATATTATGATTTCAATATTGAAATGTTATATTTCCTTTATACTTGTTTTATATATTATGAATATGCTATGGTTATTTTGAATTTTTTGCTAATATGGGTTATTCTATGATAAACCTAGGGCGGGTGAGCCCAAGAAATATCTCCAATGCATTGGGAAACGTGACGAATGTAAATGTTAATGTTTATCCTGTGATATTTAGGGAGTATTTTATGATGGGTATTCTAAACGTTACCCACAATTTAGTTGTGAAAGATACAATGTAAGTATGATATTGATGACACAAGTTACCTTTATAATTAATGATATTTTGTGTTATGTATAAATATTATGATATCACGAGGTAAGTTAAAGAGTTTATATTTTGTATGTATTGACAAATTAATGTTTTATTTCATTATTTTGTAAACCTTACAGATATTTTTCTGTTCATCCAACATTTTCTGAAATGTATTTCACAAGGTATAAGATAGGGTAAGAGAAAAGAATAATTCAAGATGATTTATATCAATATACTAATTCTTGTTTTCTTTTAAGAGTTCTTATATTATGAAAAAAATGTATAATGAGTAGAAGTGTCTACATTGTTAATATTTGAAATGCAATGTAATAGTTGTGGCCTAATTCCCTAAAACACTAAACCTGAAAAGATCCTCAATATGAATTATTAACTTCATTCATGATTATGTAATGTTTATGGTTTGGAACTTCTATGTACATATTCAATTACTCATGTAGGACAAAAAATTCCTTTTTACTTATATCATGAGTTTCCATATTTTACTATTCCCCAAAAGTTCATGTATTTCAAAAAATTCGAAAAATTCTCAACAACCATTTTAAGATATTTAAAATTAAAACACATTTTATACCACATGGAAATATGTATTAAGGGGTCATAGAGTTATATTTTAATCACAAGACTTCAAAAAAATAATACATGAATAAATATTATTTTAAAATTTTAAATTATTCAAAAAATCATATTTAAATACATATATTTTATAAAAATAGAAACATTTAAATAGTAATTTTTAAAATATTTACTTGCATATTATATGATATAATTATACAATATTATAAATTATAAATTAGTTAAATTTTTTTATGATTTCACTAACGAGGTTAATATTAAATTATTTGGTTTACTATTTAATGGGGTCACATTATTATTCCAAAGGTCAAGTCATCATTTAATCGGAAAAGGTTCCCTATCTTCTCGAAACGATTCTTGTTTCATTCATTCCAAATTTATAAAAAAGTTATTGTGTTGACTTATGTGTTTATATTATATGGCATAAATATAAGAAGGTTATTTATATATATAATACTTTGGTTCGTTATATTCTACCCAATTTATGAAATTTCACCATCAAAACTTCATTTTTAAAACAACGATCAAAACATGTGTTGTCACTTTTCTTTCATTTCTAACTCTGGTTCCCATGTCGCCTCTTCATACATATGGTTCAACCATAATACATTGACCAAGTGAGTAGTATTTTTTCATATAACATTATCTTTAATATCCATGATCTTAACTGGAAACTTTTCATTTTAATGATCATTTTATAATGGTTCCACCTTTGATGATAGTAAATGTGATGGATCTGATATGCACATCCTCAAGGGGAATACTTGGAATACATAGTGTTCTAGAGGCATTGTCGGTGCATGTGCTAGTCGATAGGACATGTATCTAATAAGATCAAGGATATAAAAGGGGACGATGTACCTTGGATTTATCTTCCATTTCATCTTGAATCTCATTATCATATTCTACAGAAATATTTTGAGGAATACCATATCTCCAACATTAAACTCTATGTCTCTTCGTTGGTTTTCTACATAGATCGTTTGTTGTATGTGTGATTACTTAATGTTTTGATGAATGGTTATCACATTATACCCCATTTCAATGACCATTTCAGGTATTAGAATTTTTTTCACTTATATTATCCAAACATTTTTTCGTTCTATTTCTTTTCCTGTAAAGTGCTTCAAATGGATCCATTTGGATGTTGGACTGCAAACTATTTTTGTAAGAGGACTCAATCAAAATAATACGCAATTCCAATACCCCTATTAATTCCATATAACATGTTCTCCACATAAAATAAATTTTTGGGTATTATATTAACCACATAAAAGAATAACATGTTGAATACGGGATGTATCTCATCAAAAATAAATAATACATGAAAATGTATTCTTCAATGTTTAGTATTCCTTCATATACATTTAAACCACATGATTAATTAATATATTTTTGTTAAACACATATTAAAAAAATATAAATATATATATATCATACAATATATGATATATTAAAAATATCTTATTATCCACTTATTAACTATTTTATTTTAGTGTTATGTTATGGGAAAAAATTCTTTTGGTTTTTGGGTGTTTTTGTATTTGTGGATTTTCCCCTATAAAGTTGATCATGGTTCAATATTCTCTTAAATTTTAACCACGATATAAATATAAAATATATTTGGAATATATTAATTTATATTGATTGGTAAAATATAGTGATAGAAAATAGAATTTAATATTCATGGAGACGGTACGCCATATGTATGAATTAATGTTATTTTCATTTGGAAATGGATTGAAGTAATGAAAGGTATATAAGATATTTAAATTTAATAATAATTCATAGGACATATATATCACATATTCTTGTTAATATCATATTTATTACCAACCATGTAAATTTTGAAAAATCACATCGCTTCATGAGGTGGTAGTTATCCATACACATGATTGATAATATCGTATTCCCACAGAATGGAATGTAAGAAGTAAAATGTGATATCATGATTCAAAAATAATATTAAATTATAAATATAATATATATAGAAAAATATTTCATTGTATCTATAATTTATAGGTAGTGAATAAAAATGAAAAACATTTGCCACATGGTTCTAGTATACCATATAAAGATATGATGATTTCCTAACCCATTTTATTAAAAACAAATATGGTTATTTGTCATTCCATTAAAATAATCACAGATTTGTATATGTGATATATTAAGGAAAATATTTAATAATTATTTAACAATAAATACACTAGGATTAGGAATAAGTGAAATTAAAAACTCAGTAATAGATGTTACCATATCGTTATAAAACTTTTTTTGGTTGTCACCAAAACGCTTCTTAGGATAAAATTATAAAAAAAATAATCTCCCAGAATGAGAGGTGGAAATTAATGTTTTTATTTAGTAATGTATTTTTAGAAAAAATATTTTTTTATTTTTAAGAGGATAGTAGAGGCGGTGAGACTTATAGGTGATGTCAAGGGAACACTTGTAATGTTAGAAATTAAAAGGGGGTGCCCCCATTTTTCACATTCCAAAATGGTACATTATCAAATCTAGGAGTTATAATGATTATATATTTCTAGAATATGTATTTAGACATTTTTATCATTTTTATTCTTATTTTTATTAACCCATTGTAACCCCATTTTTATCATTGAAATGGGAAATTATTTGATTTTTTTTAAAAATTATTATGTTCTAAAATTTAGTTCGCCTTTTTTTATAAATAATATCACTTAGATTCTAAATATTGAATCCATTTTTAAAATTTTCATTAATATAAGTTGGAAAATTTAATTTAGATGTGAATAATGTTCAAATATGGAAAAATATATTTTAGCAAACACTACATATGTGGTTCCATATTGGAAAAAGGACTCACTGCCTTCCATAAATCCAATGTCGAATAATTTATTCTAATTTTATTGAAATTCATCACATAGATTAATTATACGAATAACAAAATTTAACATGTTCATATAACTATTTTCATTATTAGCTACTTTAATGTTAGTGTCTGGTCATAAATGTATTTCATTGATTTTAAAGTCAACTACTATGAGATTAAGGATGACTTGCATCAAAACCCATAATGATTATAATATTTTTTACATTTATTGTTTCTATATGCCTTTTTGTTATTCCCAGATCATACATAAAATTTATTTTAACATTATCATAAGTAGAAAAATATTATCTTCACTAAATAAAGAAAATTTTGTTGAGGGGAGGATATTCAAGTTGAGTAATGATAATGCCAAATTACACCACTATTTTCCTCGATGGAATAAAAATATATAAAAAATATTCAAATGCGGGATATAGAATTACACATTGAATTATCAGATATATAGATGTATAGTGTTAGACTCTTGGATGAACCACGAACCTAAAATAAAAAATATTAATTGGAATAATTTTTAGATTAAGCCATCTATTATTCATGGAATATTCAAAGATTTGTTAATTAGAATATTTTCCAAGATTGAGATCCATATAGGATTTAAAATCACTAGTAGTTTCCATTAATATTTTCCTATACTGACACATCATGAGAACATGAAATACTTATTTAATCTACTATTGTAATGAACCAACCCAGGTCGACCCTGAACCTGTCAACTAAGCCGGTCCGTGACATGGCCCGAGAGGCGTTCCCAATCCTCCAGGGCTAGCGACAAGCACCAGGGCATCAACAGAGGATGTGGGAATGATTTCGCCCAGTATAATTAAATAAATAAAGTAGCAGAAATTAAAAATACCAGCACATAATAAACTAACAAAGAGAAGTAACTAACATGAATAAAATAAAATAAAACAAACCGAAAGAGACAACCACTATCTTCGTGTCACCTCACGGGTCACTCTCCAACTCACGACCAAACGTCGCCCAAGGCGAATGCACCCAAGTTGTAGCCTGCACAAACAATAAAAATAGAATGAACTATAGGCATGAGTATTAAAACTAAGTAGTCTAGCCCAATATCTATTCCCAATACAATACCTTTAAATAAAAGAATTTACTAATTCCAGGTTTGAACTAAACCATGTAAAATATGGGTTTCCACACACACATTCATTTATAAAGTAAATAACAATCCATTTCCCTTTTTAATTTAAAAAAAGTATAATGATTGAAGAGAATAAGTGCATTTCATTTTAAAACATTGTTGCGAAAAATATAGATATTCAATTATCAGTTACCTGTAAAAAGGGAATACCACACAACACGCAACACACACTAAGGGCAATAGAAAAAGTGGCACACAAGGTCCACCTACCAAACAAGACCTCTCAATCGTCTGCTACATCCAAATAAACACTAAAGGAAACATTGGTCGAACCAAGGAGCTTGTGAGAAATCAAGAACATACCATACATGTGACTCGTCCTGAAGGCATTCCCAAACTCAATGACATCATAATGCCCAAACGCTCGGCATATCCCTAAGTGGCCTAACATAGGGGCTCAATCCCCATAGTAGTAAAAACTCAGTATTCCTCTGCTATGGGGGTACTATCCAGTGCATAATCTAAACTAGTGAAACAATCGTTCTCAGAAGATTCACTCATAATGCAAGGTTTCCATGTCAACACATACAATAAAAAGGGTTGTGTCCACAATGAAAGTTAATCAGTCATGATTCAAAAACATCAAATACAGCTCATGCAATCAACTCACACGAAGGATCAGCCCTGAGTGGGTTTTACAAAATAATTTATTTTATTAAAGTGTCAAAAGGACCTTCCCAAATTTTAAAGAAAAACCTCATTTCTCAGAAAAAAACAAAAATCTCTCATTCATGCTTTAGAAGATATCATTTATCGTTTAAATGAAAACTACATTTGAAATTCCGTGAATTATGTTTAATAGCCAAAGGGTCATTCTTTCACTACTGGGTGTTCGTTCGTCGATAAAATATATCCAGTGTATGGTATAAAAACGGCTCTTTTTACACAAAATAATCATTTAAAATTTAATTATCTTTTATTATTTCTCATTTATTAAAATTAATAAATCATCAAGAAATTAATAAATTATATATTTAAAGGTATGTTCAGTTGGGGGACCAACCTCGAATAAAATTCCAAACACAATGGCACGTCATGCCTCAAACATACACATAAACACGTGCAAGCCGACGACCGCAGTATCGTGGGTCTTCCTCACCGACACACTGCAACAACCACACAACTAAAACACATAAACACGAACTCAAAACAATCAAAATGAACAAGCGGCGCAAACACCACCTCGGCATGCTTTCAAAACACAACTCGCACCACACCAAATCAAGATGCACACTACTTGCACAGTTAAAATAACAAATTACACATCTTAACAAAATAACCACATGTCAAAAATCCACTTTTAATCCCAGCACACATCAAAAATATTTCCAAAACATAATTCACACCCCATATAATATTTAATAAACCAATTAAAAATTTATAATACAATTTTAAATAACACTACAAGCCTTTTAATTCAAAAATCCCCAAAAAAGAACAAGTGGAAATTTACAAACCCCAAAGGCATCATACAGAAGGAAAAAACCAAGATTCATGAAAACCCTATCTTTAATAACACCAAACATCTTTAAAACATCACAAAACGTTTTAAAGATGTACCATGGAGATGCGTAGCAATATGATAAATTAACGAATACCTCAAGAATCAAGGAAAAGCAATGGAATGTAAATGGATGGATTTTTCTACCTGATGGAAGTCCAGTCGAAACATTCTAACTCGAGAAACACCTCTCTTGCATGCGCACACGCATTTCCATATATATATATATACACATCATAGAACTGATGCATGTGTTCCTCGTGCCATGGGGTAAGACACACTCAAAAGGCATATATATATATATATATATATTCATACATGTGAAAAAAAAGTGTGTGTGCACCTGGAATTAATCCCAATGCCCTGCAATAATTCCCAATGACCAAATTTAATCCCAATTAGAACCAACACATGACCAAATAGGTACCCAGGACTCACATAAAAAAATACCCTGAATTAAATGACGTGAAACAAAAAAATAGGTGCCATAACCTTACCGGAAACATCGTCGACATAGGGAAGAGAGTCCATCCGCCTCGCCTTTGGCGGCGGATGCTGAACCATGGACCAACGATTCTTGATACGTCAATCGCATACTCTAGAAAGTTTTCAAAAAGTGTTAAACACAAACTTTGATGTCAATGTTCAGTGAAATTGAAGAAACACCAAAATTGGAATGAGATGAAAACAGTGGTTTGAGGACGAGGGGAACCAAGACCACCCCAGAGCAGAGTAGAGGTGTTGCGTAAAAGGGTTTTGGGCCGCGACGATACTGAGTGCGTGTCAATGGTTGGGTTGGTTGGTCGCGCGCCAAGCGAGGTGGAGAAAAGGTGAAGGGATGTTTTGTCGCGCCGGAGGAGGGGTCTGCTGGGCGGAGGCTAGGGTAGCAGTTGTGTGAAGTCGTAGGCCGCGAGAGCTGTTAGAGTTTGGCCTTCTCTAGAATGGGGCAAACATGGGTGGGGGGTCGTCTCTACTGGCCACCGGACGAGGCGGCGCTACATGTGGTCAGCGCCGGAGAGGGCGGTGTTACAGGAGGAAGCCTGCAAGGTGCTGCAGAGACCTTGACGGGGAAGGTCTCACTAGACCGGGAGGTCCTCACAGGACTAGGGGGCTATGCCATGCCAGACAAGAGGGATGTGCCGCGCCGGACAGGAGGGAGAGCCACGCCGGACGGAGGCTGAGCGGCTGATGCTTCGGCAGGGGCTCAATGCACAGAACAACAGAGGGGGTGCACTGGAGGGGTGGAGTGGTTGTTGCTCGCATGGATGAGAGGAGAGGCTGTCGGCCTTGGGGGAAGGGGCGACGAGATTGGAGGGGGTTGGTTGGAACTGCATACAAGAAGCCAAGGGAGGGTTAGTTCACGCCATAGAAGGGAAAAAAATGGTAGCGCCCCTTTAGGATTTTACCCAAAAGAATAGAAAAAAAAAAGAATTAAAATAAAAGTGAACTATCAATAATGTTAATAATATAATAAAAAAATATATTATTAATAATAAAAAAATATTAATACTAAAATTATAGTAATGATACTTTTAATAATAATAATTAATAATAATAATAATAATATAACAACTCAATAATAAAAAAAACAATAATAAATTTTCCCATTTCATTTTAAAATAATAAAAATAATCGGTCAGCTGCGCGGTTTCCAGGACCAAACGCACGGTCGCCGCTAGCGGTGTGGAGACCACGCATTGGCCCGAGACCCGCCAAAAACATCAAACATCAAAAATTTCAAACTAGGACCCAACTAAACCTCATAAAAATGATGAATGACTGAGTAAATAATAAAAATAAAACAATATAAATAGGCGTCTGAGGTCGGGGTGTGACAATTCTCCCACCACATGCACTTTCTGCCCCCAGAAAGACACCAAGCCAACAGTCGACACAACTAGAGTCCATTCCCAGAAAACACCAAAGAATAATGAGATCCTTAGAGTAATTATTCCCCAAAAATGTCACACCTGACCAACTCAATAACAATCACTGTCCGAAATTGAGGGGATAACACAGAAGGGTTCTCCCCACCACAAGAATTCACTAATACGAAAACCCTTGAAACCCGAAGACACTGCCCCACTTGGGAGGGGCCAACATGGGAACTCCCAACCCAAAATCGTTCACTTTCCCTTCATGGACCAAATAACACACCTTATAAATTGACAAAAATCTTGCTACGAAACAACCCTGCACCATGAGGAAGAGAAATTAACTCAACACCTCCAATCAATTTCACAAAAAAAAACACCCCCTAACGAACACAGTTGATACCAACTAAAAATCAGAATAGGTGAGTTTATTCACGGGTATAACACCCTTCAAGGACAATGAACGATTTGTAAACCATGATAATAGTATATAAGACTGCTTGGATTGTGGTGGAACGGACTCATCACACCACCACAATAAGGATGATCTTATGACATTGACAAGAATAGAACAAGGAAATTTCAGATATTCCCATCCCAAAGATGAAAACATTATCCGGAACACGGTTCCACACACCCTCGACAACATATGACTATGTGTGAGCTTCACCCCAAGACAGATGGTTTAGGTTCTGATGGTTGAAGCATCTCCTTTCTCACAGTCAAGTATTTTCATATTTCGGATCCCAACTCCTTCATCCAGAATGATGCTTCTTTCAGAACACTTCTTGGAAGCCCTAACAGTCGCACGGTAGGATGACTTCGGAGGGATTCGGCAAAGCATCTTAGAATGCCAGAACTGGCCAGACTAGTGGCATGTGAGAGAATGGTCCCACAAACTGTGAGTCAGTATAGGTGAATATCATTTCCATACATAAAAACAACACAAGAGTCGAACCCCACCAACTACACCTGAGACTATAATGACGATGAGATATCTCACCTTTACTAGTCCAGAACTGAACCCTCTAATAACTTTGGGATGGTACGAACCTTAACTACCTTGGGAGTTCCCAAAAACTCAAAGACACACTACCTTTCTAAACTATACGAATGCCTCTAATAGACTATGATTGCCTTGATAAGCGGGCAACACAAAAACAGAACTGGGCACTGGGAATCACTCATTAACAACTTTTGGAGGCTTTCTGGGCTATATAATTCTAACAACACAAAAAACACCATTGAAATCATTTATCAATCCAAAACTCAATCAATGAAACAACCCAATCCATGGAAAAAAACAGGCCCCTAATCCAATCATACACAAACACAAGAAAAATCAATTTTCCAAAACCATCATTTCATGAATTTTTTTTAAAACCCACCCATGGAACCTTATGAACTATAACATGTGTGTTCATTCAATCTCGCTCATATCATCTGCAAACAAGTGCCCCTACACACTCTTTTTACATACCCACGCATGTGTGACCCTCCATAAGAAGTGCCAAGGTTCAAAAATTTCTTTCCTTAACAAATCCAAACACATTCCATTTATTCCAAACCAATATAATTTCTCTTTAGAAACCCACTTTACTAATTTCAATACAGTTTGGAAAAAACCCTTTTTTCATTTCGAAATCACTTTCATTTTCAACACATACTCACATTGACCGAGTTCAAAATGAAACAAAACCAACTATAAACCATCAGAATGAGGAAGTAGTGTATGTGCCTAAACTGATGACATGGTGGTGAGTCATGCCCCAAGTAAGAAACAACACTAAGAGGACCTTAAACAGGGAACTTTGAATCCACACAGGTCACCACCCCATTTGAGGCCGCAACATAAACCAATTCACCTCTATTTCCATCCATAAATCCAAAACAACCAAAGACTACCCCTAGTAACTCAGGTCTTGTTGCGAGTGGTGGTGATCAGACACCAAACCGTAACAGACCTCCTGAGCCCCGACAGTCCTAATCTCTTTCTACCAGACACCCCAAATAACAAGAACCTCCTTTGATACCATATCGTCACAAACCTAACCAGGTCAACCCTGATCTGGTCACCCGTTCCAGTCCGCGACATGGCCCAAGAGGTGTTCGTGATCATCCCGGGATGGCGACAAGCACCAGGGCATCAATAGAGGCAGTGGGAATGATTTCTCCCATTATAAATAAATAAATAAAGCATCAGAAATTAAAACGAGTAGCACAAAATAAATAAACAGAGAGAAGTAACTATGAAGAATAAAAGAAAATAAAACTAACCGAAAGAGATAACCATTATCTCTATGTGACCTCGCAGGTCACTCTCCAACTGACGACCAAACGTCAACCATGGAGAACGCTCCCAAGTTGTAGCCTACAGAAACACTAAAAACAGAAAGAATTATAGGTGTGAGTATTAAAACACAGTAGGATAGCCCGATATCTATTCCTAATCCACTACCTTTAAATAAAGATATTTAAGAATTCTATGTTTGAAATAAATTGTGTAAAATATGGGTTTCCACAAACAATTTCATATCTAAATTAAATAACTGCCCATTGACCATTTAATTTAAAAACAAGTTTAATGATTGAAGGGAATAAGCACATATAATTTTAATACATTACTTTGAAAAATATAGAAATTCAATTTTCAGTTGTTAGTAAAAAGGGAAAACCACACAACATGCAACACACGCTAAGGGAAATGGGAAAAGTCACACAGAATGTCTATCTTCCATACTAGACCTCTCAATCGTCTGTCACATTTAAATAAACACTAACGGAAACATGGATCAAACCTAGGAGCTTGTGAAAAATATAGAACATACCATACATGTGACTCATCCTGAAGGCATTCCCTAACTCGATGATGTCATAACGCCCTAAGGATCGGCATAACCCTACATGGCCTAACCGAGGGGCCCAATACACATAGCAGCAATAACTCAGTATTTCCCAACTATGGGGTCACTAGCGAGTGCGTAATCTAAACTAGTGCATCAATCATTCTCAGAAGATTCACTCACTATGCCAGATTCCCATGTCAACACATAAAATAAAAAGGGTTGCGTCCACAATGAAATTCAATTGGGCATGATGCACAAACCTCAAATACAGTTCAATCAAACAATGCACACCAAGGATCACCCCTGAGTGGGTTTTCCAAAATAATTTATTTTATTAAAGTGCCAAATGAGTCTTCACCAATTTTAAATAAAAAACTAATTTCTCAGAAAAACTCAAAATACACGTTCACGCTTTAGATGAAATAATTTTTCATTAAAACCAAAACTACATTTTAAATTCCATGAATAATGGTTAAAAGCGAAAGAGGCATTATTTCAGTACTGGGTGTCCATTCGTCGATAAAATATTTCAAGTGTTTGCTATAAAATAGATGGTTTTTTACACCAAATAATCACTTAAAAATTAATTATATTATATTATTTCACATTTATTAAAATTAATGAAACATCAAGCTATTAATAAATTATAGATTTAAAGGTATGTGCAGTGGGGGGACCTACCTCGGCTCGTAGTCCAAACACAATGGCACGTCACACCTCGAACAGACATAGAAGCACGCGAATGCCGATTTCTTTAGTATCGCGGGTCTTCCTCGCCGACACGCTGCAACAACCGCACAACTAAAACACATAAACACGGACTCAAAAAAATCCAAATGAAAAAACGGCACAAACACCACCTCGATATGTTTTCAAAACACAACTCGCACCACAACAAATCAGAATGCACACAACATGCACAGTTAAAATAACAAATTACACAACTTAACAAAGTACCCACATGTCAAAAATCCATTTTTAAACCCATCTCACCTAAAAAGTATTTCCAAAAAATAATTCACACCACATATAATATTTAATAAACCAGTTAAAAGTTTATAATTCAATTTTAAATAACACTGAAAGGATTTTACTTCAATACTCACCCAAAAAGAACATGTGGAAATTTACAATCACCAAAGGCATCATACACAATGCATAAACCAAGATTCATGTAAACCCTATCTTTAATAACACCACAACAAATTTTAATGACATACCATAGCGATGCATAAGAAGATGATAAATTATCGAGAACCTCAAGCATCAAGGACAATAAATGGAAAGTAAATGCATGGATTTTATTACCTCAAGGAAGTCCAGTCGAAACTTTCTAACTTGAGCAACACCTTGCTTGCACACGTGCATGAATTTCCACATATATATATATACATCATTAAACTGATGCACGTGTTCCCTACGTCATGAGGGAACAAACACCAGAAGTCATATATATATATATATATATACATGGGAAAAAAAGTGTGCGCGCACCTGGAATTGATCCCAATGCCCTGTAATAATTCCCAACGATCAAATTTCAGCACAACTAGAACCAAAACCCGACCAAAGAGGTACCCGGGACTCCCATAAACAAAAGAAACTGATTTGGATGATGCAAAACAAAAAAGAAGGTACGATAACCTTATCGGAATCATCGGAGGCATAAGAAAGAGAGTCCATCCGCCTCACCTTTGGAGGTGGATGCCGAACCATGGATCAACGGGTCTCAATACATCAATTGCATACTCTAGACATTTTTTAAAAAATCATGAAACAAAAACCGATATGTCAAAGTTCAGTGAAATTGAAGAAACGCCAAAATTGGAATGGGATGAAAACCGTGGTTTGATGAAGAGGGGAAATGAGACCGCGCCCAAGTAGAGTGGAGGTTATGCGCAAAAGGGTTTTGGGCTACACTGAAACCTAGTGCGGGCCAGATTTCGGGTTAGCTGGTCGCTCGCTGAGAGAGGCGGAGCTAAAGTGGAGGGAAGATTCACCGCGCTGGAGGAGGGGTATACTGGGGGGAGGCTAGGACAAGGGTTGTGCAAAGCAGTAGGCCGCGAGAGAAGTGAATGTTTGGGTTTTGCTGGAATCGGGCACACATGGGGGGTTGTCGCTGCTGGCCACCGGACGAGGTGGAACTATAGGTGGCCGGTGCAAGAGAGGGAGGTGTTACGGGAGGAGGCCAACAAGGTGCTACGGAGACCCTGGAGGGGAAGGCCGCGCCAGACCGGGAGATCCACGCCGGACCAGGGGGGCTACAACGGGCTGGGTAGGAGGGCTGGGCCATGCCAGACAGGAGGGAGATCTGTGCCAGACGAAGGCTGAGTGACGGAGGTTTGGGAAGGGTCTCGCTGCGTAGAACAACGGGCGAGGTGATTTGGATGGGGACGAGTGGTTGTTGCTCGCGCAGTTGAGAGGAGAGGTTGTCAGCCTAGTGGGAAGGGGTGACGGAATTAGAGGGGGTTGGTTGGCGCTACGCACAGGAATCCAAGGGAGGGCTATGTCACACCGTAGAAGGTGAACAAATGGGTATCTCCCCATTAGGGTTTTACACAAAAAGAAAAGAAATAATTATAATTAAAATAACATTGAACTAAAAATAATAATAACAAGATAATAAAATAAAATAATAATATTAATATTAATAAAATAAAATATTAATACTAAAAATATAATAATGATACTTCTAATAATAATAATTAATAATAATAAAAATAAAAATATAACAACTCAATAATAATAAAAACACAATAATAAATTGTCCCAATTAATTTTAAAATAATAATAATCAGTCAACCACGTAGTCTCCGAGACCAAACACATGGTCACCGCTAGTGGTGAGGGGACCACGCACCAGCCCGAGACTCGCCAAAAACATCAAACATCAAAAATTTCAAACTGGGACCCAACTAAACATCCTCAAAATGACGCAGAACTGAGTAAATAATAAAAATAAAGCAAAATAAATGGGCGTCTAAGGTTGGGGTGTGACAAATATGTTGAGCTGATTAATCTCATACAAAAGGATTGATTAGAGTTAATCTAAGGAATGTTTTCCATGGGAAATTTTATTGATGAGTGGGATTATTTAATATAGGTACACCTAAAATATAGGGATTTTGATATACGAATGATGGATTTTTCTCTTGGAATTATAAAACTATAAATTCAATATTTAAATTCATTTAAATTTTATTAAATAGAATGATACCTACTAGTTCTCAGGGATTAATATCTCCAACAAACAACATGCAAATATGACTATCTTCATTTAGGATATTTATATGTTGATTATAATTAGAATAGTATGAAGAATATTTGTCAAATTAAATTACATTTGAAATGTTTAGAAATTTTTTAAAAGTCTATAATTAACACCAATTAGCAACTTCATGAAACCATTAATCAGTTATATAAGGCTATTTATCCTCCATGTAATCTATATACCAAACCGGGTAAAAATCATACATGAGGCCATTAAATGTAGAAATTGATTAAAATAATTCAATTATACCCAACCCACCAAATCCATATAGAATTATATATATAGGTCAATGTTCATGTTATGAATGTGCACTAAATTAGGATTATAGAATAATGTAGGAGTAATATAGGATAATCTATTATTTATAGTGTTCTTTGAAATTTTTTTATTGTGCGGTTATTAGTATTCTAGTTATCGCAAAATAGAATCCACAATAAGTTTTTTATTGACTATGATATTTATATCTAGTTGATTGGTCATAATGGTTCTGCCTTCTCAATTTAATTTTTATTAAGTATGATGAAGTATCAAACACATTGGAATAATACTAATGGGTGTGTACCACATTAAAACTTTTTTATGGTTAGGAGGTATTCCATTTTTAGGTATCTAATTTTAAAATCCCCATCACTATTAAATATTTTAAATTTTGTGAATTTTTTTATAACATTATAACTATACATCTATTTTTAGTGTCTTATGATGAGATCACTATAATATTTTTATACAATAAAATGATTATTTTTCCCATATATTTCATTATTCAGAATATTGATGGATTACGATTAATAAATTTTTGATTATAAAACATATATAATGGAATATCATGATGGGGATCATATACTGATAAAATGTGTGGAATTTTTTGTCATCCTTATGCTACATTACTATTCACCAATTAATTCTAATGTATGAAAATGGTCAATTTTTTACATTACAGAGAGTATTATAGGGATAATAATTCGATAATGTTATAATATCTTTTATTGGTATCATCACATAAATGAAATGGTATAAGATTACACTCTAATATTTTGTTTCCACCATTTATCTTTTTTTAGTGTATAAACAATTGAATAATAAGATTATTTAATTGTTCTGTTGATGGAGATTGTCTTAATATTTTCACGCTTAATTTTCTAAGAGTTTTAATGGTAGAATAAAACTAATAATTAGAATATGGAGTGTCGTAGACTCCCACTAGTCGACAATTCATGGAGGGACATTGATAATTGTTTTTGGAGGGGATAATTCTAGTGTCAAATAAATAGAACTAGTCAACAAAAACTAATTTATAACACAATATAATTCTTAGTATTTATTCAAAATATGTTTATTGAAGACATCATATAAACTATTTTTTCTCTAATATATATTTGGAGAATAAAAAATCATTTTCATAAAAAAATAAAACAGGTTTCGTTTATTTTCTATGATTAATAAATATGTTTTAAATCCAAAAATATTATTTAGTTTTCTATGTGGTAGATAAATATTATTAAAATTGAAATTTATTTTTAAAAATGTGTCAACAAGGGGTAGTGGACTTTTGGTCCACTAAATTTTAACAAAAAACATATATAAACATGTTTATTCTATATTGATCACTTTTAACGTTATATTAATTTTAATAATTATATATAATATTATATAATCATAAAATATTCATATATAAATGATCATTTTATTTATTCCCATTAAAAATTGATTAAAGAACACTATTTATAAATTTAAATTAAAATAATTTTAGAAGCACATTTCTTTAATAATTTTTATTCTGAAACTATCAATTATGTAACCACCTCAAATTAGTAACACTTTCTTCATCATATTTATGTACCCTTCATTCTACCTCAATCCAATATTCTTTTTCTTATTAATCATGTACATATATAAATTAATATTAAAATGCACATTCAGTATCATATACCCATTAAAAAAATAAATCAATGTTTTACATTAATATGCCAAATAAAATATCCCCGAATCATAGAACCTTCCAATTATTCGATAATATTATGTCTGAAATTTGAAATTGTATCACCTTTTAGATTCTCCATAAGTTTATAATAATAATGGATCATATTTCGACCATTCAATCATATTATTTATTGATGAAATTTCCCCCTTTCATATTTTTATTACTATATTAGATCCAAAAAATATCATTTACTACTCAAATAGATTAAAAACATCTTGGTGACTAAGTAGACCTAAATAAACCACATACAAAATGAATTGTTCAATCCTTTTAAACAATTATTATTGACTGAAGTATAAATATAAAAATTCTATTGAAGGAAACTCAGGTATCTATATGTATATAAAACAAAAAATCATATTGATATCATGAGCGTTTACAAAATATTATTATTTTTAGATTGAAGATATTAACTGGGATTTTAGAAATCATGTGAATATTTTTATACTTCCTAAAAGTGCATAATTTTGTATTGTACACAAATTAACAAGTTAGACACTAAAAAATTTGTTACTCTACTAAAAGAAATTCTACCTCCTTTATAAGAATTGTTCTTTATATCTTATGTTTGTTTATGAAGATTTTTCCTTCAAAAAAATTATCTCAATGTAATGTTTTATTATAGTGAATCTATTTTTATCTACAATATAAATTTTTATTAGGTGATTATAATATTTTACAATCAATTAGTATGTACATTTCTTAAGTATTATCCCACTAACATGATGCAAGATTATAAATTACACTATAACCATTAGTATGTTGATATCAATATTTGACTACGTTACAAGACAAGAGTAGAATTTATTTTATTATTAATGTGCAAATGTAGTACATCATGAAAATCAATATCACATTAAACCCATTCTAATTTTTATGGAAACTTCATGCATAAATCCTTCAAGAATATTATCACATTACAATATCAATGGTATCCTATGATTTAGGTTTTCTTGTATCAATGTAATAGAATAATAAATCAAAATATTTTAAAAAATGATATTATGTTCACTAATAGATTTATTGTCTGATATAATATAATATATAGGCACATTATCATAACTATAAAAAATACATTTTATAATGATCTGGTTCATCAGTTCTACTCATTTTGTAATGAATAATAAAACTTTTTTAATTATTTTATATAAATATATCATAATATATCATGAATTCCATTAACGCCTTCAGAATTATAACTATATAGTTAATTATGAAATCCATTAATTTTAATTAATATGTTTATAATATTTTATAATATAACACTTTTTATTAGTCATGATTTGTTTTACCTTCACAAAAATAAAATCAAATTTTCGTCAACCATATTTGAATGTATACCATGAATTATAATTCTGGATCATTTTCACATAAAGTATTTTAATAACATGAATACTAAAATATAAAAAATTGGAAACATCTGGTGATAATTTTCCAACCCACACTTCTCTATAAGATGCCTATCATCCCATTCTAATAAGAAGTCTAACCCTATTTCCAAAAATTTAAAAAAACATAATAACAAGAGTCACAAATTCCATGATAATACTGACATATTATTAGAATAAATCGAAAATATATTTTAATTAGAATCTCAACAAAGAGAAACAAACCATATTAAGACTTGCAGTAATTAAATCATTTTTCATTAATAGCATACAAATTCTAAACTGAATGGTGAGTCACTATAATATGGTTTTAAATTAATTATTTTAAATAATAACATTACTCATAATATATCACATATATATTTATATATATTTATAATAAATAGTGAATGAAAAATATCAATGCATTAATCCTAATGACTTTATAATTAATCATGATTTTATGACAATCTTTAAAACTAAATAAAATGATGATTTTATATTTATTTTGGTAAAATTTATTTCATATTTTTAATTTTAATTGAATTTAATATGAAATCGATTGTATTATAAAATGTATTATATTTATAAAATTTAAATAATCATTTAAAATGTTATTGTTTTATTTTATTATTTATTATAAGTATGATACCCATATTTGAAATTATTTAAATCATTGACATAATGGCTGAAAACATTATGGGAAATTTTTATCAATTATAAAAATATCAATTTTAATATGTAAATTTATATATTTATTAATGAAAATATTAAGTCAAAATAAAATCATTTAAATTTCACAGTACATTATATTGTATAAAATATAAATAAATATAAATCTTAAAACATACGTTAATAATATATTTCTTAATCAAAAAATATTTAGGAATGTATTTAATCACCAATTTAGATTTTTTATGGGGCCACTAATTCTTTAGATCATTAAAAGACAATTTTATTCAAAATATGTAATCCATTGAAAATTCCATAGAAAAACAGTGACAATTATTTTTGTAAAAATCAATTTCAAACTAAGAATTAAAATGTAATATTTAAAAAATTAATACATGGATTTACACACAGATATATATTTTGTTATGCAAATCCATTTTATACAATATCCTATATCATTCAATAATAAATAGTGCCATACAATTAACATATTTACATATTGTTTTTACTTAATAAAATAATTATTCAAACAATATTGAAATCTATGACATGGAATAATATCATTTATATAAAATAGTCACTAAAATTTTAAAATACATCATGTTTTAATAATATCATTAACCATGAATAGTATTAAGAAAAATACATCAACTATTTGGTTTCACAACCCCCTCCCTCCAAATATGAACCATTGAGGGATGGTTGAAAATAACCCCTCCTGAGTCCCACCTTCAATAGGCCCTAGGTTGGTGACTAGCACTAAGGGAATAAAAATATAATATATTAAATTAATTAACATCTACAATATAAATTGTATCATGATATAATATAAATCAACCAAAATAAACTTCATGACATATATATGAGAAAACTAAATTTCACCCCACAATGAATGTATAAATAAAACTATTTAAATAATGTTCTCCAAAGTAAAACTAAATCAGTGACATAATAACCATCATGAGTCTAATCTAGTAATGTAAAAAATGTTCCATGTAATCCAACTAGAAACCTGAAATTTTTTTATATACATAGGGTGATCATTCATGTATACTAAGTTTGAAAACCTCAAGTCTCTCTAGAACGTGTGATTGAATCATACAAATAAGCCTTTGAGAAAACAACATAACCAAAATATCCTATATAGATATACTAACAATCCAAGACACACCGAGGAACACTAACCAAATAATGAAAGTAAATTAATAACTGTAACCAAATCACATTGATAAGGGTACCTCGTAATGATTTTCCATTGTTATATGGGTTTAACACCCAGAAAAGTATGTCTTAGAACTCTCATCCCAATTATATACCACACCAACCCACAAGCATGGTCAGAACACACCTCACTCATAGAAAATTGGGCTCACCACCCCACAAGATGACCGCATCACATCCCACCCAAAAGACCAGGTCCACAAAAAAACACATCAAAAACCATGTTAGTTGTGTATCATGACATGTTTGGTCATTAAACACATTCCCTACTACTACCATGCGCAACCCACACAAGAAGCTTCTCCATAAGTACAATCATATATCAGTCATCTTGAAAAATCCTTATCCATCATAACTGCCATATAATGCACTAACAAATCTACGACCACCATAGACTCTACAATACATACCTCACCTATAAGAGAAAGGAGGAAAGAGAAGGTACCCATGTAAAGACCCGTAAAATTCAAGGGAAATTGATTCTTAATATTCTTTGGAATTTTACAAGAGCGCAGTTTCTGACGGCACCTGATTCCGAGGCCCGGTGTGCCCGGAATCAATTTCCGATGTTTGGCTCGGGTATATTCAGTGAACGAATGAGCGGAAATTTCTAACTTTTGAACCGGTACCCAGAATCGAATTCCGAGGGCACCGATGGAACCGCAGCGCCGGTTATTGCTTAGGAACTCCTGTTCCGGAGTTGTGTTTTCACGAGTGTTGATAATAAGAATTGTGGAAGTTTATTTTATAATTACACTACAATTTTTATTATTTTACTCTAAGTGTTAGTTCTTGATGGAAGTTGGGTAACCACCCAACCTCCCTTGGGAGGATATGAGGGGGGTGGGGCCCACACGAACCCCACCCCTTCATATCCTCTAAAACCCCCCTCAACTCCCACTTTAATTTTGTTAACCTAAGTTATAACTTATGACATAAATGTAATAAGTTTAATGAGGCGAGTTGTGTGTGGTTATTGAATTTCAAACTTTTGCAATTCAATTGGTAGGTTGTGTTAATAAAATAAGACGTAGTCTTATTTTATTATGTTAGAGTTTTTCAACCTTGAGAGGATTGAGAAAGCATCTTCTTCTTCTTCTTCAACCTCGACGAAGAACACGAAGAACACCATTCTTCAATGAAGAGCTTCTCCGCCGAAGAACACGGTTCTTCCGCGACGCCGTATCCGCGACGCGACGTTCTTCTTCCGCGTCGTCTCTTCCTCGACGGTTTTTCGCGAAGAAATTGCCGTCAACGACTTCGAATCATCGCTTCACGATGTCGATGTTCTTCCGCGACGCCAGACCTCCGCGACGCTCGTCTTCCGCGGCTCGTTGACGAACACCGTTCCAGAACCGAGGTAGGGGATTATTTTTAATTAATTATTTCCGTTGATGATTCTAGTTTATCGATTATAGTAGATTTTCGACTAGATGATATCATTTAACGAGAGTGGGGCTGGACCGCACTAACACGGCCGAACCCCCCTCCTATGTTCATGTTTAATTTTCTTTGTGGATTGAACGGGATGGCGTGGTGCCGTCGCACCACGTTGGAATCGCACGGCAAGTATTACGCGACGCTGTCCTGCCGCGCCGTGGAAAGAAGTCCAAGAACGCGACGCCGTTGCGCTGCGTCAAAGGAAATCGAAGGCGCTGCGGCCAGAGCGGGGCCGCGGCAAAGGGGCGCGATGTCGTCGCACCGCGCCGGACGACAAGGGACGCAGCCGGTTCCGGGCCGCGGCGGAACAAGGTGACCAGCGGCCGAACCGGGCCGCCGCCGACGGAGCTGGAAGGGGACCGGCCACCGCCGGTCCCGTTGAGAAGGAGCCGGCCGGCCAGGTCGGGCCAGCCGGAAAGGGAAAGGGCCGGTGGAATTAAATTCCCCCGGCCAGTTCAAACGGCCCCCCATAATTTTGGGGGGGCCACGGTTACATAGGGGGGCAGGCGCCCCCCCTTTGCCGAAACGGCTCGGCCAAGGGCCGAGCCAGACAGCGCACCCAGCACGCTGTCCCCAGCCGGACCGGCACCTGGCCGGTCTGCCAGGCCGGGCCGGGACGGGCCGGGCTGACCCTGTTCGGGGCGGGTCGAACCGGTTCGCGCCAATCGGGGGGTCTCGGGCCGGGTCGGTCCGGGCCCGAAACCCCTGTTTTCGGACCCTTTGGGTTCAATTTCCCATAACTCGGGCTACGGACTTCCGATCAACGCGCCGTCAGTGGAGACACGATCCTTGGGACGAGATGGTCGTTTTGTTATATCGCACTCAAGGATTCAGAATACTTTGAGTTCGGCCGGGTTGGTTCGTACACGAAACCAACTGGGCCCTCGGAGCGGAAACACTCATATCTTGAGCTACGGACGTCCGATTGACATGCCGTCGACTTTGTTGAGTTCCTCTTAGTGAGACGGATCTTTTGGCATACTCCGCCCAAGGTTTGGACGCAGGTGGAGTACGGTCGGGTTGGTTTTGCCTTAAAAACCAACCGGGACCTGGGATGAAAAAGCCAATAACTCTCAGACCGGGCGTCCGATTGACGCGCCGTCTGCGACGTTGAGTTCCTGTTGATGATATAGAACTTTTGGATACATCAAATCTAGACTATGTGTTATTTGATGTATCAGCCTCTCGGATCGTGGAGTGGACCCTCCAGAACGAGCTTGCTGTGTGCGGGAACCCTAGAGCTGGCTGCGACTGCTACTGTGACTGCGACGACGACTATGCAGAGATCCTCAGTGGATTCGACGACGACGACTACAACACTCAGCGATCCTATGTGGATCAGTGCTATCGATCCTATGTGGGTCCGATTCTGTGTGGGTCAGCGGTCAGCGGTTCTGTGTGAGCCATCGCCTACAGATCTTGTGTGGGTCCGATCCTGTGTGGGTCTTTGCGGGGGTTAGTACCTATAGATCCTTTGTGGGTCCGACGACTTAGATGGATCAGTGATCATCTCTATCATCTTCTAAGAAGTATACCTTTGTGAGCTGAATCCTGTTTGCTTTCCTGTGTGGATTGTGTTGTGCTATCCTGTGTGGATTACGTTTTGCTTTCCTGTGTGGATTGTGTTGTGCTATCCTGTGTGGATTACGTTTTGCTTTCCTGTGTGGAATACGTATACTTTCCTGTGTGG
Organism: Viscum album; assembly: GCA_963277665.1. NCBI lineage: Eukaryota > Viridiplantae > Streptophyta > Magnoliopsida > Santalales > Viscaceae > Viscum > Viscum album. Next base: position 2,852,739 of record CAUJRU010000011.1, on the reverse strand, counting down.
ACTGAGTTGTACTTGGGCTCGGAGGTTGGAGCGTATTGGAATTGATGACTTAGGTATATGTATGGGCATATACCTAAGCAGTTTCAGTTGTTACTTCATGATTGTATCTTTCCTTTGTGGTTTATCCTTTGTGGATTTTGGGAGACCTTCAGGGGTCTCGGGGTCCCTAATGAGTATCTTATACTCAACCCTGCATGGGCTTTGCCCACACTACGTTGTGTTGGTTGCAGACGACGGACAACGTTGATCGTGGTTGAGGCTCGCAGAGCAGGACGTTACCAGGAGGTGGACCACTGGGCGAGACGTGCTCGGAGCGGACGGCGGGACCCGAGGAGCAGAGGAGCTCCCTGTACCCACCCTTCAGGTGGGATTTCCAGTGGACAGCTCGGTGTAGCGGCTTTTACTTTTTAGTTGCTGTTTTCCCTTTCGAGTTGTACTTTACTTTCAGTTTGGGTTTGTATACTGGCCCATTTACTTTTCCGCACTTACAGATGTACTCTGTTTTTACTTAGTGTTTACTTTTCTGCTTGCCTTCTCTGTGGTGCTTGTTTACTTTACAAAGGCAATGACTTCCCTTTTTAACGGGATTTACGCCTTGGTGCTAGTCTCCAGCCCCTGGCCTATGGAAGGCGGGCTTCGGGTAGTCGCGGCACGGGCCCCGAGGACGGGTTGTGACAAATTGGTATCAGAGGAGTTCGGTTATACCACAGACTCTGATGTTTTCTATGTGAAGCAATATTGTTTAGCGTATTGAGTGTGGTTATCAGTCTAGGGAGTCCAGTGTTGGTGCAGAGGCTGACATATCCGTACACCAGGTCCCTGACTTCTGATTTCCGACTTAATGCACGAAAACATTGAGTGTGTGTGTGTTTCAAGTTTTCTTTGTGATTACTTTGTATCAGCTCACTAGGAATATTGTTCTGACCGTGGTGCACCGGTTTCCTTTTCAGGATGGCCCCACGATGGCAGCCAGCTAGGGTTCCGAGAGTCGAGCGTGACGACAGCCCACCGAGCGACGAGGCCTCGGTGTAGGGCCCTTTTTCAGTAGTGGAACCAGCGGTAGCTCTACCCGCCGAGCCACCGATGCTTCCAGCACCAGTCGCTGATGATGCATGTCGTATCAGTGCACTGCATGAGTTCCAGCGCCAGTGACCGCCCAGGTTCCACAGGGAGACGGACCCCTAGGCATCCGAGGACTGGCTGGAGGTAGTGGTACAAGTTTTCAGGCAATTGAGGACACCATCAGACCTCATGGTGATCCTCGCTGCGAGCCTACTGCATGCAGTAGTGGGCCGATGGTGGAGCATGATGCTCCAGGTGCACGATGAGGCATCTCTACTCTGGACAGACTTTGAGAGCCTCTTCCGCTCAGAGTTTTTCCCATCCACCCTCTGTGCAGTACGCATACAGGAGCTTCTTCAGCTGCAGCAGGGTAGCATGACGGTCACTCAGTACTCGGCGAGATTTACAGATCTCTCTTGCTACTCGACCGACATGGTACGAGACCCCTTCTTCTGGGCCCGGACCTTCGAGCAGGGATTGAGACACGAGATCATGGCATCGCTGATCTCTCTCAGCATACCGACTCAGAAGGGAGTACTGGAGCGGGCCCTTTTGATCGAGAGATTTATTGCTGAGTCTACACCAGTGCCGAGACCCACCGCAGGGCGGCACGTGGCAGGGTCTTCTGCAGCAGGAAGTCGACAGATGACTTAGGGGTCCAGGAAGACCATACCCTTAGGCAGACGACCTCAGGACACTAGCTCAGCAGTGCGGGGCACACAGCGCGGACCCAGTCTTTTGAGAGGCAGACAGTGCTACTCGTGCGGCGGGCAGGGCCACATGGCTCGTGATTACCCGACCCGCCGTGCCGAGGAGCAGCAGACGGTTGAGGGACCACTGAGGCAGAGGCAGAGGGTCGACCGTGGAGGTCCGCAGAGAGGAGGTGGATGAGGCAGAGGAGCTGTCCGAGTAGCAGGTGGTGGGCGACGCTTTGAGGCTCTAGCACCACCATCACTAGGAGGTACACCCTGACCACAGGGAGCTGGCGGGCAGAGACAGTCACAACTCCAGGAAGCGGAGGCCTATGACCATGGCGCGCCTGAGATGATTCGAGGTACTATCTGTGTCTATTCCACCCATGATGCATTACTTATAGACACAGGATAGAGTCACTCTTTCATAGCCTCTGCCCTTGTTCGGAGTTCGGAGATTCCGACAGAGTCGTTGGCTCGATCCTTATGGCTAGAGACTCCTACGGGAGCAGACTCGACGATTATGCACTGGTGCCAGCTGTGTGAGCTTACTCTAGGAGGCGAGAGCTTCGGATGGGATCTTCTTGTAGTGGAGTCGAGGCCTTACAATGTCATCTTGGGCATGGATTGGTTATCTACGGTCCATGCACAGATTGACTATTTTAGGCGCAAGGTGCGATGTGTACGCACCGACGGGAACATGTTCACCTTCACCGGTGAGAAGAGAACCCTTGCAGCACAGGATGGACTTCTGCAGAGGAGAGGACAACCCATCACTCATTAGTTGGCTAGACTCATCCTAGGAGCAGTTGACGTGCCGAGTCCTGGTTTTCCTACAGTGGTGGATCAGTTTGCGGACGTTTTCCCCGACGACGTTCCAGGGTTACCTCCTCACAGAGAGGTAGACTTTTATATTGACCTGTACCCCAGGACAACCCCGATATCGACTCCATCATATCGGATGGCCCCCGCTGAGCTTCGAGAGCTACGAGTATAGTTGGAGGACTTGCAGGGCAAGGGGTTCATCCGACCCAGTGTTTCACCCTAGGCTTCCCCGATATTGTTCGCCAAGAAGGCGGACGGGAGCTTGCGACTTTGTGTCAACTATCGTCGCCTGAACCAGGTGACATTGAGGAACAAGTATCCGCTACCGAGGATTGATGACCTCTTTGATCAGCTCAAGGGAGCACGGTGGTTCTCGAAGATAGACCTCATGTCAGGCTATCATCAGCTCAGAGTTCAAGACGAGGACGTGCAGAAGACGGCCTTCAGATGTCGGTATGGCCACTATGAGTTCTCGGTTATGCCATTCGGCATATCCAATGCTCCAACAGGGTTCATGGCCCTCATGAATAGGATCTTTCAGCTATACCTCGATCGATTTGTCATTGTCTTCATCGATGACATTTTGATCTATTCGACGATTGACGAGGAGCACGCCTACCACTTACGGGTTGTACTAGACACACTCCGAGAGCACTAGCTTTATGGTAAGCTCTCGAAGTTCTAGTTCTGGATACGTGAGTTCCACTTCTTGGGACACGTCATCTCTGAGGTGGGAGTTGCAGTGGATCCTGCGAAGATCGAGGCCGTGTTAGCTTGGAAGACACCCAAGATCGTGATGGAGGTTCGGAGTTTCTTGGGACAATCATGATACTACCGGAGATTTGTGCCAGACTTCTCCAGAGTTGCGGCACCACTCTCAGCTTTGACGAAGAAGGGTAAACCCTTAGTGTGGTCAGACAAATGTCAGCAGAGCTTCCAGGAGCTGAGACAGAGATTTACCAGCGCACCTATCTTGAGGTTGCCTGAGGAGGGAGTAGGGTACGTAGTCTACTATGATGCATCAGGGACCGGACTCGGATGTGTTCTGATACAGGAGCGGGCAGTGAATGCCTATGGATCATGACAGTTGAGGCAGCATGAGTAGAACTACGCTATCTATGACCTGGAGTTAGCAGCAGTAGTCTTCGCTCTGAAGACATGGCGACACTACCTGATGGGCGAGCGCTTTACAGTCTTTTCTGACCATCAGAGTCTCAGGTACATCTTATCGTAGAAGGACCTGAACCTAAGACAGTGGCGATGGCTCGAGTTCCTCCAGGACTATGACTTTGAGATAGTCTATACTCTTGGGAAGGGGAACGTAGTAGCCGATGCCCTCAGCAGGAGGACGAGCATTCAACTACTTGAGGAGGCGACGGAGAATCTAGCCTCTTTTCATATATCCTTCGTGGATAGAGATGGAGCAGCCTTCCTTCAGTCTCTCACAGTCACTCCTCCACTACTACAGCAGGTTAGAGAGGCACAACGTGGGGATGCTGACTGTGAGACACAACGTGCATAGATATCCTCAGGACAAGCACCTGATGGTTTCTCCTTTGGAGCAGAGCACGAAATCCTTTTTAGAGGACGTACCTTGGTACTAGTTGCTTTACGAGAGGAGGTGATGAGAGAGTTTCACACTTCTCCTTTGGCGGTACATCCTAGAGTGGCGAAGATGTACTAGGATCTCAGATGACAGCACTGGTGGCCGGGCAAGATGAAGGCTGTGTCAGAGTTCGTTTCTCGATGCCTCACCTGCCAGTAGGTGAAAGCAGAGCATCAGGTACCAGCAGGCTTGGTACAACCCTTGGAAGTTCCGGAGTGGAAGTGGGACGACATATCTATGGACTTCGTGACTGGATTTCCACGCACTTCCAGAGGTCACGACTCCATCAGGGTGATTTTCGACCGACTCACCAAGTCGGCTCACTTCTTACCCATCAGAGAGCAGGGCTTAGTGGAGAGCTTGGGATGACTTTACATTCAGGAGATTTTATGGCTTCACCGTGTTCCATCTTCTATCGTCTCCGATTGAGATGCTCGTTTTACTTCCCGGCTATGGAAGGGATTGCAGGAGCCATTCGGGACGCAGCTATGTCTGAGCACAGCCTTTCACCCTCAGACGGATGGTCAGACGGAGAGGACCATTCAGACTCTCGAGGACATGCTCCGCACTTGTTTCCTCGACTTTGGTCGAATCTGGGAGAACCACCTACCCTTGGTGGAGTTCGCGTACAACAACATCTACCACTCCACCATCGGGATGGCACCGTACGAGGTGTTGTACGGCCGACCATGCAGATCTTCTTTGTGTTGGACAGACCCTTGGGAGTCAGCACTTGTGGGACCAGAGATGGTCTAAGCCACGACAGAGAAGGTCCAGGTCATCCAGGAGCGGATGAGGACAGCTCAGATCTAGCAGAAGTCATACGCTGACAGGAGGCGGAGGCCACTAGAGTTCGAGGATGGCGACCACGTCTTCTTGTGTGTCTCACCTCGATGTGGTTTACGGAGATTTGGCCGTGGCGGAAAGTTATCTCCGTGCTTCATCAGACAATTCCAGGTCCTCAGCAGGATTGGCGAGGTGGCTTATCGTCTGGCTCTACCACCTCAATTGCACTGGGTGCACGACATATTCCACGTATCTCAGCTGAGGAGATACATGAACGACCCGACACACATCATTGACCATGGGGAGCTTGATGTTGACGATGGGGAGACTTTTACGGAGGTCCCGGTGGAGATCAAGGATCGACAGGAGCGGGTCCTACATGGACGGTCGATTCCTCTAGTGCGCATCAGATGACACCATAGGAACCTCCAGGAGAGCACTTGGGAGCGGGAGTCTCAGATGCGTGCTCAGTACCCTCATTTGTTTCCCTAGTTTTGATGTATCTTTACGGGGACGTAAAGCCCTGAGGTGAGAGTAATGTAAAGACCCATAAAATTCAAGGGAAATTTTTTCTAAATTTTCTTTGGAATTTTACAAGAGCGCGGTTTCTGACAACACCTGATTCCGAGGCCCGGTGTGCCCGGAATCAATTTCTGAATTTTGGCTCGGGTACGTTCAGTGAACGAACGAGCGAGAATTTATAACTTTTGAACCGTTACCCGGAATCGAATTCCGGGGGCACTGATGGAACCGTAGCACCGGTAATTTCTTAGGAACTCCTGTTCCGGAGTTTCATTTTCACGAGTGTTGATAATAAAAATTGTGGAAGTTTATTTTATAATAACACTTAAATTTTTATTATTTTACTCTAAGTGTTAATTCTTGATGGAAGTTGGGTAACCACCCAACCTCCCTTGGGAGGTTATGAGGGTGGTGGGGCCCACACGAACCCCACCCCTTAATATCCTCTAAAACCCCCCTCAACTCCCACTTTAATTTTGTTAACCTATGTTATAACTTATGACTTAAATGTAATAAGTTTAATGAGGTGAGTTGTGTGTGGTTATTGAATTTCAAACTTTTGAAATTCAATTGGTAGGTTGTGTTAATAAAATAAGACTTAGTCTTATTTTATTATGTTAGAGTTTTGCAACCTTGAGAGGATTGGGAAAGCATCTTCTTCTTCTTCTTCAACCTCGATGAAGAATGCAAAGAACGCCATTGTTCAATGAAGAAATTCTCCGCCGAAGAACACGGTTCTTCCGCGACGCCGTATCCGCGACGCGACGTTCTTCTTCCGTGTCGTCTTTTCCACGATGGTTTTCCGCGACGAAATCACCATCAACGACTTCTAATCCTCGCTTCGCGACATCGACGTTCTTCCGCGACGCCAGACCTCCACGACGCTCGTCTTCTGTGGCTCGTTGATGAACATCGTTCCTGAACCGAGGTAGGGGATTATTTTTATTTAATTATTTCCGTTGATGATTCTAGTTTATCTATTATCGTGGATTTTCGACTAGATGATATCATTTAACGAGATGGGGGTCAGACCGCACTAACACGGCCGAACCCCCCTCCTATCTTCATGTTTAATTTTCTTTGCGGATGAAACGGGATGGCGTGGTGCCGTCGCACCACACGGGAATCGCACGACAAGTATTACGCGACGCCGTCGCACCGCGCCGTGGAAAGAAGTCCATGAACTCGACACCGTCGCGCCGCGTCGAAGGAAATTGAAGGTGTCGCGGCCGGAGTGGGGCCGCGGCGAAGGGGCGCGGTGCCATCGCACCGCGCCGGACAACAAGGGTCGTGGCCAGTTCAGGGCTGCGGCGGAACAAGGTGATAGGCGGCCGAACCGGGCCGCCGGCGATGGAGCTGGAAGGGGAGCGGCCACCGCCGGTCCCGTTGAGAAGGAGCCGGCCGGAAAGGGAAGGGGTCGGGGGAATTAAATTCCCCCGGCTGGTTCAAACGGCCCCCCATAATTTTGGGGGGGGGGGGCCGCGGTTACACAGGGTGGCAGGCGCCCCCCCTTTTCCGAAATGGCTCGGCCAAGGGTCGAGCCAGACAGCGCGCCCAGCGCGCTGTCCCCAGCCGGACCGGCGCCTGGCCGGTCGGCCAGGCCGGGCTGTGCCGGGCTGGTCCGGGCCATGCAGGGCCGGGCCGACCCTATCCGGGCGGGTCGAACCGGTTCGGGCCAACCGGGATATGTCGGGCCGGGTCGGTCCGGGCCCGAAACCCCCGTTTTCGGACCGTTTGGGTTCAATTTCCCATAACTCGGGCTACAGACCTCCGATCGACGCGCCGTCAGTGGAGAAACGATCCTTGGGACAAGGCGGTCGTTTCGGTATATCACACTCAAGGTTTTGGAATTCTTTGTGTTCGGCCAGGTTGGTTCGTACACGAAACCAACCGGGCCCTCGGTGCGGAAACGCTCATATCTTGAGCTACGGACGTCCGATTGACGTGCCGTCGAATTTTTTGAGTTCCTATTAGTGAGACGGATCTTTTGGCATACTCCGCCCGAGGTTTGGATGCAGGTGGAGTATGTTCGGGTTGGTTTTGCCTTAAAAACAAACCGGGCCCCTAGAACGAAAAAGCCAATAACTCTCAGACCGGGCATCCGATTGACGCGCCGTCTGCGACGTTGAGTTCCTATTGATGATAGAGAACTTTTGGATACATCAAATCTGGAATATGTGTCATTTTATGTATCAGCCTCTCGGCTCATGGAGCGGACCCTTTCGAACGAGCTTGCTGTGTGCGGGAACCCAAGAGCTGGCTGCGACTGCTACTGTGACTGCGACGACGACTGTGCAGAGATCCTCAGTGGATTCGACGACGGAGACTACAACACTCAGCGATCATATGTGGATCAATACTACCGATCCTGTGTGGGTCCGATCCTGTGTGGGTCAGCGCTCAGCGGTTCTGTGTGAGCCCGCGCCTACAGATCCTGTGTGGGTCCGATCCTGTGTGGGTCTTTGCGGGGGTTAGTACCTATCAATCCTTTGTGGGTCCGACGACTTAGATTGATCAGTGATCATCTCTATCATCTTCGAAGAAGTATACCTGTGTGAGCTGAATCATGTTGTCTTTCCTGTGTGGATTGTGTTGTGCTATCTTGTGTGGATTACGTTTTGCTTTCCTGTGTGGAATACATATACTTTCCTGTGTGGACTGAGTTGTACTTGGGCTCCGAGGTTGGAGCGTATTGGAATTGATGACTTAGGTATATGTATGGGCATATACCTAAGCATTGTCGGTTGTTACTTCGTGATTGTATCTTTCCTTTTTGGATTTTGGGAGACCTTCAGGGGTCTTGGGGTCCCTACTGAGTAGCTTATACTCACCCCTGCATGGGCTATGCCCGCACAATGTTGTGTTGGTTGCAGACGACGGACAGCATTGATCGTGGTTGAGGCTCGCAGAGCAGGACGGTACCTGGAGGTGGACCACTGGGCGGGATGTGCTCGGAGTGGACGGCGGGACCCGAGGAGCAGAGGAGCTATCTGTACCCACCCTTAAGGTGGGATTTCCAGTGGACAACTCGGTGTAGCGACTTTTATTTTTCAGTTGTTGTTTTCCCTTTCGAGTTGTACTTTAATTTCAGTTTGGGTTTGTATACTGGCCCCTTTACTTTTCCACACTTACAGATGTACTCTGTTTTTACTTAGTGTTTACTTTTCCGCTTGCCTTCTCTATGGTGCTTGATTACTTTACAATGACAATGCCTTCCATTTTTACCAGGATTTACGCCATGGTGCTAGTCGCCAGCCCCTGGCCTATGGAAGGCGGGCTTGGGGTAGTCACGGCACGGGCCCCGAGGACGGGTCGTGACAACCCATATATCCGTACTCATCACCATATGTTAGTAAAAACACCCTTCTCATGACTATGTGTGTCATAACATTGTTCACTACATGGTTGGAATGAAAATATTAATCACAAGAATATACAATTATGTATACACAGTATAAAAAATTGAATCCCAACCTATTTGTTCCCAAACAAACTGACCAACTCACATCACTATAACATTTTCTTCAACATTTAGTTTCATAAATCTAAACAAAAATCCACAAACCATATTTTTCATTTCCATCCAAATAATTTCTTTATTTACCATCAACCACATTTAAACACACTAGACATCATTTAATTTTATATTAAACATTATGTTATGATTTCCCAAACCAAACCATGTATTTTAAATCATTATTAGACAATCATTTACTTGATAACTACTCAAAATTAGAGGAAAACACATCAACATTATACAAAAAACACAACATGTCATCACATCACCACTGCAATAGTCGGACAAAAAAACCTCCTTCTCACCGCCCTGATATCACAACCAAACAAACTACCTCATCCCTGCCCTAAAAGAATGACCACAAAAACCAACTACTCACCACCCTTATATCATGGTCAAAAAACCACATATAGTATCATACCCCATTAAAGCCATAAATCAGATCACATCATGATCATTTTACACATTTACAATTTGGATTTTATCATATTCCACATTATTTTAGGTGCGTTATCACATAAGCCTAAATCCCATGGTAGTCATTTCATTATCCAATTATAATTAATGAACCAATTTTCATTGAAGGTGATATATCAACAATTACAACCAAATAATAAATAAAAATTGATATATCAATTGAACAAAATTCACCAACGGACACAATATTTAGCTCGGCATCAAATTTGAACTATCTCAACATCCCAAATGATATCAATGTTATAAAGAAATGAGAAACTAACACCATTTACCCGAAAATTTCAAATAATGAAATATTTTTCTTTAATTAGGTTTTCATAACCATAATCCATATATGGAATAATGAAAACCCCTCCATCATGATACACAATAAGGAACAACACATGAATCCATACCTCAAAGTGTCTTTTCCATCTTTCTGTGTAGTATATTGTGAAGAAGAACACCCAAAAATAAAAAAAAACACAAAAACAAACCACGTATCAACCTATAACGCGCCAAAATATCACAAAAATGCATACAAAACACACAAACCAATCCAAACATTAAAAATATACTGAAACCTCATTAATAAATAAAGAGAACATAGTGAATGAGAGGATACCATCCCACTAATTGAAAATGAAATCATAATGATCGATCTTCATTGAAAAAATATCCAATTGCAAAAGGAGAGGATCTTTAGACACCTGGAACGATAGAAGAGTAACATTCCATAGAAATAGGAGAAAACCCCTCTAGATTAATCCCGTAAAATTATACAACATTAGGTAATTATAATACATGTAATACCATATCTTGCCTTTTAATCCTGTGATTTTTGGTTCTGCTACAAAATGACTTTTTTTATTATTTAACCCTACAAATATACACTTCATTAATGAAGTCTAGATAACCCATTTTACCAACATTAACATTGTGTAATAATACCACATGATGTGTATTTCCTACCTCGATTTTTTACACCTTTATCTCCCTCTAAAAACTGATGTATCCTCCCTCGAACAAATCCAAAAAATAATACTAGAAAAGTAATGGAACTGGAAGGATCAAGCTATTACAATAGATATATTTAAAAAAATTCACACAATAAAGAATGTATAACCATTCCTAGAGGAAAAGGGTTTCAAAAACTACCATCTGTGATACCTCTCATGGGTCTCTGCAAACATTAAACAATACTATATACCAAACAAAACAACCAAAACAACCACCAAACGAACTACACAACTACAAGGCACCTCATACCAGACAACAAAACTTCCACAAATATATAGAAAACCCACCTAAACCTCCATGAAGAATATACTAACAACCACTACATGCAACGAACCACACCTTCCTAAACACATGAATCAAGGAATTTCATCCCCCATGTCCAAAAACTATCTGTTGTAGGCGCCACTAACTCACCTACACGGGTTTAATTATATCGTTGTCAATGCGTCCCAAATAGGAATATGATTTCCCCATTATCATATGTCAGGAAATTATCACACATCACACCACAAAAATCACAACCCAAGGAATATAGATCATATCATAAAACATAAATGATCCAAAAATCACATCTCATATAGAAAGAATGAAAAACAAAACTCAAAAAAATCTTTGGATATTAGGTACAAATCTCCGTCTCTCACTCCCAAGTACACTTTTATAGGCCCCAATTCTTCAAAAATACACAATCAAAATAAATGTTCCATCCATGAGGTTTGTTCTCTAGGTGATCCAAGATCTTTATTGGTTGTTCCACAAAAATTGTATCACACTCGATAACCAACTCTCAACTATAAATGACATGGGAGTCATTGTAAAGATTATAGTGAAGCTGGGATATATATATGAATGCATTGTGGATCCTCTACATCTATGGTGGGATATCTAACAAAGGTGGGATCTCCAACTGATACACCACCTTGATAACTCTCCCCAATAGCTCAAAGGTCCCATCAGACCATAAAGAAGGGTTACTCCCAATTCCAAACCTCCACTTCCCACATTGAGGTCAATCCTTAAAGAACATAAGGTCCTCAACCTCAAACTACATGGCCCTAATTCTTAAATCATCATAAGTCTTATATCAAACCATCTTTACCTTCATCATGTAGTGAACAAGATGAAAATTATTTGATGTTCTCTACACCGCATCAGGACAAATAACTGATGTATCTCCAACCAATGCCCATCAAAATAGAGAATGGAATTGTCTCATGTAAAATTCATCAAATGGGGCCATTAAAATGGATTATTGATATATAATTTTATATGAATGCTCAACATAATGTAGGTGTTTTACTCAATATCTCCCAAAGTCCACGACACATTCTCACAGAATATCCAACAATGTATGGATAATCCGTTTTTCCCACATCTGTCTTAGGGTGGAAACCAGTTTTGAGGAATGAACGAGTGCCAAAACTATACTTCAATCCCCTCTAGAATCGTGAGGTAATACATTCATCCTTATTTGAGATAATGAGTACTAGAGGTCCATGAAATCATACCACCTCATACATGTACTTATTAGACAATGAATCTCGTGTTCCTTACTCTTAGGCCACTAAGAAATGGTATTATTTTATCAACTAATTAACATAAAACTAGATAGCATCAAAACACCACCTGAGTTCTACGTATCCCCATGATGAAATAAATCAAGACATTATTTTATTTCCACTTGTTGAAATCCATGGGCTGTGATAAAGTAGCAGGAACTGAATGATCAACATTAACTTTTTTTTAAAACGAAGAACATTATTACAAACTCCAATTCTACCCATTTCATCCTGATCCACCACAACTAAATTCTCAAGAAAATATACATCTTGGAAACTCTTGGGTGTACCGCCAAAGTTGATTTAGGAAACTCAAGAAGGACTACATTATTCATTACTACCTGAGCAAAAAATATCTTACAATAGAATATCTGGTTATCCCTATCATTTGACCATACCTTCAGAGTAGTACCATGTATAACATAATCATGAATCACCTGTGAATATGAGTCTCCCAACTAATACTCCTCCACCTATTTTATCATAGAACACAAAATTTTCATATAAAACAAGAATCCTTTACCATTATCCACTCTTGCATCTAAGTGTAAGGGTTCCAAATCCTCCCTTTCACTCGAAAAATCCTTAGACTTCAAAACTGTGGGGCCACTACAAATTATAGGAGTTCACCATGGAATGTTGATGATGGGTGTTATTGATGTATTCTCTATTATAAACAAGTAAACCCGTATGTAGTGGATGTGCATCACTGATTGTTAAACTAGGAAGTGGTAGAAGAACAATTAATGGTAGATGAACCTCCCTTAGCATTGCAAAATTTCTCCATCTATATAATGAGATTCAATCCGATTAATTGTAACACATAGAAAAAATATATTTTAAATATTTTGGTAATGCATTGAAAATATTTATATAAAGAAGAAATAGAAACAAGGAACCCTTCTCTTGTGGAAATAGGCTTACTGAGAAACAATGTAAAGTATGTGTGTTCTCCATTTTCCCCCAGTTTTTTGTTTGTTACCATCTCAACAATGATTTGCTTCCCAAAAAAACAGGAATTAGAGGGATTAGAGTCCAAATGGTGAATTATCAAAATAATTTTTTGGTGACCAGAAAATTGAATGTTCTCAGGAATTTTTTGTTCCCAGACCATTGAATAGAATGCTGAAATGATTCCAATGGAGAAATTTATGTCAAAACTGAGCCGAAATAAACCCTATAGGCTCGGTCAATGTTATAGTGAAACCATTGGGGCGACATTACACCATTTCTTGAAAAGACTCCCTTGTTCCTATTCGTAATGTATTTTTGGTGGGTTTTCTGGTGAATAATCTAATGATCCATGGCAGTGCCACCTCATCGGTTAATCAAGGTCATTGAATCTGTTTTGGCTATATCATGGATAATCAGAGTCTGTTTTCAATGATCCTTGAGACAATTCCATCCATTTATGTTGTTCTGGATACATACGTATGATTAGGATTTCGAAATTCAAACTCCATAAATGGATGGAAATTATTGTAATATGATTAAACAATCTATGTATTATTAAACCAACTGGAAACAAAAAATCAAAGATGTTTTATATATTAAATAAATGTGGAAACCAATAGTGTAGAATTATATTCCCTTTACAGTGAAAGAGGAAAAAAAATCAACCAGTGGTCAATTCTAGGAGAAGATGATTTGTAGTACCCTACTATTTGATGCATATTGAATCACTCTCAGTTGAATGTGTACTACCCAAATGAGTTAGTGGATCGAAAAAATTATTTTATAGAACCTTTCTAATGAACACGACACCTCTTTTATATAGTGAGAATTGGAAAATTTTAATTAAATGAAAACCACATTGAATAATAAAACATGATTCACCATATTGATAACATGAAATACATTGATGGGACATACATATATAACCATATAATCAAGTTTTAAGGTACTTTTTCTTAGTTGAATTATGCGAAAATGATGATTGATGATGATTTTTTGGAACTTTGGATATTGAGTTATTTACCGAAGATGTGGGACACAATAGTTGTGTCAATTAGAAATTCAGTTTTAGATGGAATTCCCACCATGGAGATAGTGAAAGTTATATTTTTTTATGAAGAGTTAAAAAAGATAGATGAGGGTAGTACACCTGAATCAGTGGCTCTTGAAACTGAATCAAAAGGGATGCAAAAACGGTGGGGAAGTATAAGAAGAAGATAACCATGTGACCAATTTATACAAATACAAAATCAATCAAAATCATGATCAAGATATGACATGATGATACACCATTATGGGAATCCCAAGAACATCATAAAAGAGTGAAGAAAGCTAAAAGTAGAGTGGAGAAATCCTGAATGTATGACCAAAAATTTCAATGATTTAGTTATTAATGATGAAATCATTATTATTCAGTAAGATAATCAGCTCAGTCTTACAAGACATGACTTGGACTGGGTGATCAATTTTGATACCTGTTATCATGTCACTACTAGAAGAGATATATTATTATAATATAGTTAAGTGAGTTTTGGACATGTTAATATGAGAAATGGAGGTGGATATATAAGTACATGTATTGTAAATTTTTTTCAGGAAACTAAAATTACAGGTAGGTTATTTTTAAAGGATGTGAAACAAGTTCTTATCATTTTCCTCTATCTGATATCCACTTGGATGCTTGGAAATGAGGGATATGTTAGTTCCTTCAGTGATGGGTAAAGAAATCCTACAAAGGTAAACTAGAAATTTTTAAATGAAACAATTGAACATCACCATATCTAAATGATGCAATACCATGTAATAGATAAGTAATTGAATCCATAAAATATGTTCCTATAGAATATTGAAACATTTGACTTGGTCACTTGAGTTAGAGAGGAATCATAATGCTCTCCCAGAAATATATCCATCCACAAATAAAATGAAATCATTTGGATACATGTGTTGATTGAATCATGGGAAAATAACATGATGTATCATATCTTGGTTATATACCATTCATTAAACAAATTATATTTGATTCACACTGATGTATGCATGATGAGAACTAAATCGATGAGAGGTGATATTTTTTTACCTTCATAGGTGATCATTCGTGAAAAGTCTAGCCATTTTCTTTGAAAACTAAATATCATAAGAATGATGATTTCAAGAAGTTTTATATGATGGGGGAAGGAGAGATAATAAAGAAATAATATTTTTTGTGGGAAGTAAATATTGGAGATTATTGTGGTCAATTTTAGAACTAGTATAGGAGTTTTCTCATCAGAATTAAAAAATCATTACTAAACATGCCTCAAAATAATGGTATTATTGAGAAGATAACTTAAAAAATTTGTGAGAGAAACAAAATTATAGACTCAAATAAAAATCTACCAAATGAAATTAGTGGGGAGGCATTGATGACCACAGTTAATCTTATTAGCCATTTTCCATCAGTTACAATGTACTACGACATTCTATAAACTGTATGGATAGGTAATTGGATGTTTAGAATTTGTTCTCATCCCGTAATATGTGAGGGATAATAATTATAGAAAATAGATGATTTTTATCTTATTGTGATATTCTTATAATGATTTAGGATACCAAATATGTGATCCTATCAATAATGGGATCATCAGAAGAAAAAATGTGTTTTTATTGAGGATCAGATGGTAAGATAATTTGAGAATATTGAAAATGAATTAAATTCATTGTATGAGGAAATTACCATCAATCTAGAACTGGTATCACATCCATCAGAACAATATAGTTAGATAGAGATACATGACACTAATGATACATCACTACCAGGTAAGATTACTTCATCTATTGATATATCATTATCTTATGATATTCAAGAGAATATTTCCCACAATTCACAGTTTAGGAGATCCACCTAATAATCACATTCAAGTTATTGATACTAACCACATGAGTATCTGATGCTCACTGATGGGGGGGGGGAACAATTATGAAGATGTGATTAAGAGTTCTAAGAATATGTAATTGAAGAATGACATGAAAGAGGATATGATATTCTTCCCCAAGAACTATATATCTTATTTGGTAGTGTTACCACATGGAATGAAGGTACTCAAAAACATGTGAGTGTATAGAATCAATGGTGAAGATGGAAGATCAGAATGACTATACAGATCTCGGATGGTAGAGGGCTGATTTGTCCAGAATAATGATATTGATGTTGATGATTTTTTTCTCCTAAAGTTAATATGTATTATAAAAGAGTTGTTCTTGGATTTGTGGATTTTCTGAACCTATATGTTCAATAACTGGATGTAAGTATAATGTTCTTAAATTATGATCTTGATGATGATATATGCAAGGAGTATCCAAAGGTATTATAGGTAAATGGTAAAGAAAACCTGGAATTCAATATTAAGAAAATTTAATATGGACTGAAATATGAATTGCGGTAATTTTATTGAAAATTCAACTCATTCATGGAGAAAAATGAGTACAGGAGGATAGATGTTGATCATTACATTTTCATCAAACAGTTTGCTGATTGAGATTTCATTATGTTGATGATATAATGATTATTGGTAGATATATCACCAATATTAATATGTTGAATAAGTAGATGAATAATTCTTTTGGAAAGAAGGTTGTTGAGACAAAACTCATTATCATGGTATGGTGACTACTCGTGACATGAGGAATAAAAACAATTATATATCAGGAGCGGTAATTTAGAATGTTCATTAATGATTCCACATGATAACATCAAAACTAGTTCTAACTCCACATGTGAGTCATTTTATGCTCATGATAAGTCATAATAAATAAACTAATAACTAGAAATGAAAAATGGAAAATGTACCTTATCATTCAGCAGTTGGCAGTCTTATGTATTCCATGGAGTTCACTAGACTATATACTTCCCAAGAATTTGTCATTGTGAGAATATTCTTATCGTATCAAAGGATAAATATTTTAAAGTGGTCAATTGGATATTGAGGAGTCTCTGAGTTAAATCTAGTCATTATTTTTGTTTTGGAAGTGACAATTCCATTTCAGAAGGATACACATATGCTGATATGACTAGAGATGTAGACACATGGAAATCTATATCTTGGTAGCTGATATTATTTTCAGTGGGATAATACTGATGAAAATCATTACTTTATGTGAGTGTTTCTTTATCCACCATAGAAGAAGAATATATCACAATCCTTAAACATTGTTGGGAGATGTTTTGGATGTAGATGTTTTTACAAGATCTAGAAAAAATCATGATAATTTTATTATCGATTATAATAGTTAGATCCCTATTAATCTTAGCATGTACTTGAAATTTTATTCCATGTCCAAACACATTGACATGTGATATCACTGGTTATAAAATGTTTGGGATGAAAGATTTTTTAATGTTTAGAAAATCAACACCAATGATAATGGTGTAGAAATGGTGACAATGGTTCAACTGAATGATATGTTGGATGTATACAATGATATGGTGGGTCTAGATTCTACCCCAAATTGGTAATTAGGGGGAGATTTGTGGGGGCCACTCCAAATTATGAGAGTTGGTGGAGGAAATTTTAAGATGGGTAATATAGAAGTCATATGTGGAGAAAACCCACTCACCCATATGTTGTTGACGCACACCAACCATTGTTGATGTAGTCGGTGGAAAGAGAACATTAAAAGGTAGATGAACCTTCACAGACATTTACAAATCTCTCTATCTTTATAACAGGATTGAATCCCCTGATTTGTAACAATGAGATAAAAATCTATTATACCTCTGTTCTGTATCCACTGATGCTTTTATCTAGAGAGAATAATTATAATCAATCCCCCTTCTCCCATTAACATAGGAATTATACAAGACCACATAAATCATTTCTATTATACATTTTTCTTCTCATTTTCTATTCATTTTCATCTCCAAAATGATCTACTACATGAATATGAATGAAAACCTTCAATAACATCCTTCAAAAATAGTTGGCTACAAATGTACCCTTTCCTAAGATTTCTAATTTCTTAAAATCATAATCATGTAGAATATCCATCCACATACATTGTCACATGTTTAGATGAATCTAGGATAATTAATACCTCAACATCTTGTGATCCATAACGTCCAAAAAACACATTGTAATGAGGTAATTTTTCCAAACCAATAGTGAAAACACAATTAGTGGTAGTTTTAGATCTTGGGTGGAATAGTTAAGCTCATGGAGAGATAATTGTATAGAACTAGTAGATATTACTTCCTTCTATTGAATCAACACACATACCAACCCCAGATAGTAAGTGTTATAAAACACCTCAAACAACACACACTTATTTTGAAACTAAATCACTAGATCACTAAAAAACATATCTTTGAGTAGATTGAATGCTATCTAGAATTGATCAATCCACATAATGTCTTGGAATTTGTTAGTAAAACTAATCATCATAGAAATAATTGATGGTAAATTAAGTAAAAACCTCCAATAATAGACAATAAGACCAAAAAATAGCGAACCACGACCACGTTCTTAGGTGATTACCAATAAAACACCACTTACAATTTTTCTGGGTTTATTGCCTCACCCTATCGAGCAAAAAAATTCCCACATAAATTCACCAATTGTTTCCAATAAATACACATGGGAATAATTACATAGATCTAGTGGCATTGAAGAAAATGAAATACAATTCTCATATGAAAGACATGTTTCTTTTTATGAATTCGAATATATCAATATATCGTTGATGAATACGATGGTGAACTGATCTGGGAAATCATATAACATAGAGTTCACATTACCCAAGAACATGACTGGTGCATTCATAACATCGAATTTCATGATTATAAACTCAATGATCCCGTTCTAGAATCCGAAGGAAGTATTCGGGATATCACCCACCATCACCATGAACTTGTGATAGCCAAAATATAAAAAATTCCAAAAAAAAAATCACACTATACCCTCTCCACATGACAAAAATAACATCTATCCTTAGAAGAAGGTCACCATTTTGACCATCACCTAATTAATCCCCTGATTGTCAATACACTACCTTAGGATACCTTCCTCATTCTTAGAGAACAATACTACAACACCCTATATTGATACACTGGATAGGATGAAACCCTTATATATCATATATTCTATCTAAATACTCAACTCCCACAAATCATAATGTCTTATATGATATGAATCCATAAAAATTAGAGAAACACAAGGCTATAAGTTTTTACTAACCTCAAAATCATTTTATGTGGGTAGCATTACCACCACCTGAGGGAAATCATCTATGAGTTCCACAAGGATATTATGGGCCTTCACTATCCCAGTTTCCACCTATTATACAGATAACATATCCAAAAATTATATAAGTGGCTACATAGGATGAATACCCACCTAATAATTGTACTCACCAATGAAAACCACTTGTTGGACATCCACATCCAAAATAACGACTCTCCTCTTGAAGCATTTAATAATATCACATATGGAATATTTCAATTCAATGCTGATGATGAATTTGTATGGCTGCATCTGTTAAAAAATATCCCGACAGAACAAATGTGGCCACACTAATAGTATAAACCCAAGGAACAAGTCAAACATGTTGGTCTAGCATCGTACTATAATAGTAATCTTGTGTGGTATGACTAGCCTTCATACATCTAATAAGAGATCATGGTATAGAGTGGGATTAATAAATTATTGTGATGATAATGAATCATTCAAGGCACAAACAATAGTTTTAAACAAATGGATCATATCTATGCTGTCCTCTAGCCCCTCTAGAACTACCTCCTCAACTGCATGAAACAATCTATGTCCAACTACTCTACCTCTTTATGATCGACCAACTTTATTGACATTACTAGGTCCTGTTACCTGAAGATGATAGACATAATAAGTTTTTTTTTCTGCCTAACTCATCTCCCCTAGTGGAGAAAAAAACTAAATCCCATGCTACTAAAATGGTCCCATTGGATACTTATACTGAGGCCAGTATAGATCCTATCTACATCCTCCAAACTAGCCTTGGGTAACCAATGAGAACTATTTTTGGTGATGACCATGAACCCCAAAATGAAAAAAACTAGAATAAATATCCAATTAAAATCATGGATATGACATGCATCAAAAGTATGAAAATGGAGATATTGAGGTTGACCCCCTTCAAGTAAAAACCTTGAGTTTCATAGTTCCCAAGAACTTCTACTGAATTATATTCCCCTTGAGGAACCCTGATGGATCCCCTCTCATAGAAAACCTTCTTCATAATGAATATCCTAGATCACCTATGCCTTCATTTAAATCAAACTTTATGTAGGAAATAATAAATAAGTAACATCATAACAGATAGAAGTATAGACAATCTTCATGAATATTCACATGAGACTCCTCATCTGTAAAAAGATCTATGGAAAATGAAGAAATAATTTAATCTTGATTACTAACTCCCACACTATCATCCTCCTATAATGAATAGAAAGAAGCATCAGCCTATTTACTACCTTCATGGTTGAGGAAAGAAACTATGTGCATAATTGCCTCTAGAATTCAACCCATAAAATATTTTACTCCCTATACTCTCCAACATATAAAATCCAACGCTGACGCACAAATCCCTCAGTCTGACTAACTGCTATGGAACCAAGTACTCCATCATTTATCAGATCAAAATAAAAGTGATTTCAAGCTCCTCCATCCAGAACTCTATTGTGCCATTTGAAACACTACCATTGTACATTCCCAAAGCCCACTACTATAAATAACACAATTTCTTTTTTCCATTGATAATCCTCCTCAACTATGTAAACCATATGGAGATCAACCCAACCGACCTAATGATCTTCAACTTCCTGAGAGACATGAGAACAACAATGTAGAGCTAAATATAAAAGGGAAAAAGGATTTACTCAGCCTAAGTAGTATGAAATGTCTTATTAGAATCATTTATCCCATTTAATTCATTTATTTACATTTAAACATCCCCAAAAACCAAAATTCAAACAACAAAACTAGTCCTTATGTTTCATATAACAATCCTAGGTCTCTAACCTTCATTCAGTAAATACAAATTCCATGCACTAGATCATGGGGTCCCTAAAATCCAATGTCCTTTCAAGTCTCCATATTCAGTGTCTTTCACCAAGGACAACATGCACTATTTCCATACCAACCACACATCCCTTAATAATCATAACACTAAATTCCAACCTATATATCAACCTTCAACTCTAATACCACACATTCATGACCCCCTCTATCCAAAGATGCTACAATGAGGGGATATAGATAATGTCCCCTAAGTCCCGCCTCCAATAGGCTCCAGGCTGGAGACTAGCACCAAGGGAATACAATACTCATTTTTGGGACGCATTACCATCTATAATATAAATAGGATAATGAGGCACGTTGAAACAAAAAAATAAAATATATGGTGTATATATATATATAGAAGGAAACCAAATACCATCCCACAATTCATGCATAAATGGAACTCCTATAATAGAATTATCCAATGTAAATCCCCAAATGTAATGCAAATATAGTGGCCAAGAAACAGTCAGGGATCCATACTAGTAGTGTCTATCCCTATCCATGTAAACCTCCATGAAATGTGGAAACAATTTTACATATGTAGGGTGAACATACAAGTATCCACAATATGAAAAACACATTTCTCTCATTCACATATCAAAGAAGAATACTAATTCCCCAATGATATTAAAACATAACCTAACAACACCTACACATGTATACTTACAATACCCAAACTCACCATGGCATTCTCATCAAATAATTCAAGTCAAGTAATGTAATATAACATGATTACATTAGTATGTGTACCTCATAGTGCTTTCCCACTAGTATGACACTCTCACACCAAAGGTTTCATGTCCTATCACCCCCATACCTTATGTATACCAGACTACCCCATAAGCACATTTACAACACACCTCACACAAAAATACTTGGGGTCACATCCCCACAGGCATGACCACATCACAACGCACCTGAATGTACTTGGGCCTTAGAAAAACCACTAAAAAACCTTAGTAATATGGTATCATGAACCTGTTAGAAATAAACTTCATTACCTTCTACAACTATGAACGAACCCCACAAAATTCACCCCTCAAGCATGGTCATATCTCATCCTGTGAAAAAACATCTAGGAAATCAAAACCACTATATAATTCACTATCAGACCTCTAACCATCACATCCATTGCGAAAACAACCTCACATGGAACTGTAGGTAGGAAAGAGTGGGTACCCAACTATCTTTACTCCTCATAGAATTATGGAAAAAACACCCTCACATGACTATGAGGTGTCGTCAGAAAGTTCTCGATGTGGGTGGATTCCTATAAAAATAAAAAAATATATAATTATATATATATAAAAAGTATTATACACTCAATCTCAACCTATTGATTCACAGAAAAACTAAATAACTCAGGTCACTATGAATTTTTTTACCACCTATAAATGTATAACTCAAAAAAATAAGCCACAAACCCAAATTTACATTTCAAACTAATTCATTTAATCATCCCAATATTTTCATTTTTTATCATCAAAAACACTAAATCATGGAACCCATCGTTAAATTATTTATTATGAATTCTTATTCCATTAACCAAACCAACACATATAATTTCAAAATAAAATAAAAAAATATTTATTCCATCACTACTCGGGTTGCTACCTCAATACAAACACATTTAATAAATATCTCCACATGTGATCACTACGCCGCCCTAAAAGCACTATAAAAAACAACATCTTCGCCCCCTAAAACCATGTCCAATCAAACCACCACCACAACTTCCAAAAATAATGACCTTGGGAATCATTTATTAAGATTCCCAATAACATGGCCAAATAACAACATATCACCCACACCCCATTACAACCACACATCACCTCATATCAGGATTATTTTACATATTTAGAAATGGGATTTTATCACATTTCACATTATTTTAGGGGTGGTATCAAAATCTATGATCCTGGGAAAATGATTTTCATTATACAATTATATGTAATTAACCAATTTCCATTTAAAGAGATATCAAAATAATCAAAACTAGAGGGAAAATAAAAATATATATATCTATATCCAATAAAACCCCTTACAACCAAAATTTTCATCAGGGAATACAGCCTAAAAACTCACAATTTTGTATCCCCATTTACCCCACTATTTTAAATAACCTGTTCATTATCTTTTATTATTTGAGGAAAATCCTAATAGATAGATGAATAAAATAAATCCCATCATGTATGATAAAAATATGGAAAAAATATTTAATCCCTACCTAAAAGATTCATTTTTAACGTGCTACACACCAAATGGTAAAAATAATACCCAAAAACCACAACTTCACCATAAGGAAACTACGAATCAACCTATACCTCACTAAAAGATTGTCAAAACCTATCCCTAAATCACAACCAAAATCAAACCACACCACCATAGTGAAACCACAAAGAAGAAAATAGTGTAATAGATCATAACAAGAGGATAACACACCACAGATCAATGATGGAATCCAAATGATCGGTCACCATCAAAATAAATCTCTAAATATTTAAGGACAAGGGCGTCAGATGCATGGAACGAGAGAAGAGCTGCTTGCCGTATGGTTTGTAAAAAATTTGAGTGGCTGAAACCTTTTAAATTTTACATCATTTTAGAATTACATGAATTTTTATCCACATTCAAATCCTATAATATCAGGATTCCTTATTCCTCTAAAAATCTTATTCCCTTTATACTATATAATGTAAAACATCAACATTTTAATGTATGGCCAGTTTATTTGATATCGTGTGACACACACATTACCAATGGAATAAGGGAACATAATACACTAAAATATTTATATAAATATAATATGAAAAATAAAATAAATAAATTATATATATTGTAATGAACATTATATTGAGTTATCATAAGTCACACACAACAATGAGTTTCTTCAAAAATATTGTGTTAGAAACAAGCCCTAGTTTTTTCAAATAATGATATATGATAAAAAATTATTTAGTATAAAAATATATAATATAGATGTTAAATTATTAGTTGTGAAAAATTTAAGACATATTATGAAAATATATGGTTTACCCAAATATAAAACGATTTCATTAGTTACAAATTAATTTGAAATGAATATAAAAAATGATTAAATATATAGGAAAATATTATTATTTTATTATAAAAAATATTTTTTACACTATGAAATTAAAATAATTATAATTATTTATTGATATTTTTGTATATATTTAATATTAAGTAAAACAATTTTAAATTTTTTTCAATATTTTTGTTAAGAATAATATAAGAACAAACCTGATTTTATTCATAACATACTATATTTTTCAAGGCATCTTTAACATCTTTTAACAGTGAACCTGTTTAAGATATTAATTATGTGACATTAATTGAAATAATATTTCCAAATAAAATTAATTTTTGATACAAAAAGGTAAAAATTTCGTTATGGTGAATTTTTGGTATTTTTCATTGAAGATTAATTTTTTAATGAATAGTTAAAAATACTAGATTTTTATTCCAAACATCTTTGTGATGTAATATATTTATTGGGATAAATTTCATTTTTAATTGATTTTAATATCATAATATATCAAATAAATATCAATTAATATATTATTGGGAACTGGGATCAATTTCACTAAGAATTTGAATGTAAAATCATATCAAACATTTAGATGAATGTACATAAAAAACAGACATTGTCTACTTTCATGAGGGATGAAATTTAAATTTATTTCTGCCAAATCTATGATTAGAATGATGAAAAAATAATTCTACATTTGGAATCATAATACATTATAATTTCTAATAAGAAAAAAAATTTCCAAAAATATATTGTAATTGATTAAAATTAATTACAATGATTAATGATAAATTAAAGAAAATAATGTACTAAACCATAACCTTTAGACAAAAGACGACCCATTCACTTGAAAAATAGATATTATTGGGACATATTTCGACCCTATAATCTATTTGATAAAATGGGTCCATTATTGAATCAACATTCAAATTTAAAATCATTGGGTGGATTACTTTTTCAAAATATCACAAGAGTGCAAATCCTCCTTCGCTATAAAAGGACACCACTTCTCCCACTTCCTCACACATATATAAAAACATTGGATCCTCCAATATCTACCCAAATATATTTCATAAATCCATCCCATATATCTTGATTCATCCCTTTAGGAAGATATTATTCCAAGGATTCATTTTGTAATTAACCAAAAGGAGTTACCTGATTTATAATGTAATTAGTACTTGCCTAAGCGTTCACATGACACAAACATTTAGTGATTAAATGTGACTATATTATAGAATATTTTAAATAGATTATAACATGGTATCTCAAGTTCAATTGAAATTTTCTATGATTTTGGAATTTGAGAAGGATTTTAAGGAATCAGAATGTACTTAAAAATTGGAAATGTAATTCTGTTCAAGGAAAACATTACATATCTACATTAAGGTTCTGTTACATTGATTTAATAAAATTAAAATAACGTAATTATTTATAATTTTAAATGATGTCAAATATGTTAATAAGAGCCTTTTAAATTAATTATATAACAATACAATGATGTTCATCTTCTAAATTAAAAAAATATATTATAGTTTCTCAATGATGAGAATTGATATCAAATGGGATGTGATAATTATAAAGAAGTCGATTGAGGGAGAAGTTCAATATATTTCATCAACTAAAAATAATGATATAGATGAAATGAAGAAAAGTTACCACAATCAATAATTATGACAAAATCACCCTTGGTGTGTTGCACTTAAAAAATCATATCAATTTACACATACAAAACATGATATAATATGGTATTTTTTTTAAAATTATTTTTGTACTGGTGTGAAAAAATAGGGAAAAACAACTTACTCTAAAAATTAATTATAAATGATATATTTCGTGACATATACAAAATTAATTTGTAGAGGATAAAAATAGAATGGGAAATAATATAAGAATATATCAAGATAAATAATAAACAATATATGACATGGTGTCTTTAAAATATAAATTATTAAACATATGCAAACCATAAAAAATCATTTTATTTTAAGATTCATTACTGTCTTGAGAAAATAAATCATTCAATTTAAGTGATATATACCATAGTATAAGAAATAAATATAACTGAATCTGTTCCTCATGATTGAGAAGGTGTTAAAAGAATAGATAAATGTAAAATAATAATAATTTCATTAATTCAAGTATTTAATGTATATTTCTGGATAAGAGTTAGAAATATAGACAAGAAAACTTATTATGATGCCTCTATAATCTTCTAAAAAAACCCTTATCCTTTGAAGTATATTTGGAATAAAAATTAACGAGTGACATGTTTGTACTGATTTGTAAATGGGTAAAATGAAATTGTGATATTAAATAATGTAAAAAATATGACATATTATATTTAATATGATATATTCTCATTATACATAGTGAACAATGAATTAAAAAGACAATTTAGTGATGTTTGTTTCACAAATTCACCTATATCCTTAGATTGTGAAAATAAATTAATATTTCTATATATATAATCAATTTTCATTGAATGAATAATAAATATAAATAAAATATTATCCAAAATTTATATGATAGTTATATATGATAAAAATAAATATACATTATACACATATGGAATCTGGATTTCAATGAACATTTGGAAATATGTTAAAATTTAGTATTATGAATACTATAAAATCAAACTATTTTTGAAAAAAAATAATGGGATGGAACATGAATGTAGTTTGTGGTATAGGGTAAACAAAATTTATGCAGATAGTGGAAAATTATAAGTTGAAATTGGTAAATAAGGTTCTTTTTTTATATTAGTGTTAGGAATTATAATGTAACAAATATTACTGAAGGATTGCATTTATGAATCATCCAAATGATGAACTAATGAATGTCGTAGTACATAATTTAATGAAAATTAAAAAGGAATGCGAATTATTTAATACTAAATTTCACTAAATAATTCAAAAGAAAAATATTCAAACACAAAATTATTCTGGTGTGAGATACATTTTCAGAGATGAAGAGGCTCATGGGTTTCCCTGGTAATGGATAACTAGGTATACAATTTTTTTTTGAATATTTCATAAAAATATTAACTTTATATATAGAATTGTTGAAATAAACATTGATAAGAAAAGATATTTGATTGTAATTGAGGGATTCCTACCAAAAAAATTCAATGTTGTCAGTGGGAGGACAACATCAACATTATTATATGGCAACCATATGATGAATAGAGGGTTTTGAAGAAGTTGAACCACTATATTGGTGGATTGAAATTGATTGTAGGGTGTTGGTAGTGATTTTCCAGAAGTGAAGGATAAGGTAAGGAGAAGCAGTATCTAGAACCCAAGGAGAAGTCATTTAATAGTGTGAGTTGGTTTGTGCGTCGAAGGAAGATATAGAAAATGGAGTGACATGGTTGATTGTAATGGTGAAACGTATAGGAAGAGGTGCAAGATTTACTATAGGTAGTAGATTACATATTCTTTTATTAAAAAACTGGATTTATATTTGATTAATAATGAAAAAGATGAAGCATATATATTAATTAACTGTTGAAATTTCGAAAATAATCACTAGATCTCCCTGCTGAAATCCATGAAATTTTCAAATGAATGGTGAATAAATTACCGAGGTAAGAAGCCAATGTTATGAAAAGAAGATATATCTATTGAGTTTCATCTATTACATCCCACATGAATTTGTGATGAATTGATGTTGAGACACTGGTAAGTGAAGCATCATGATCTATGACTTCCAGCATATATTTTTGCATTTTTTTTGAACCAAGTTAGATGATAAACTACATAGCATTAAAATATTTATTTCACACATATCATAAGATTGATCAATCATAAATGAGTAATCCTAATCATAATTACAAAATTAGTTTTTCCTAGTTAATCAGGCCTAGATGGGAACAAGATAAAACAATATATTTTCAATGAATAAGCCCCAAAAAAAGTTAATATCACGATAGGAATAGAAAAAATTCGTCAAAAAAATGGAAAAAAGCACCAAAATTATATTGATCTATAAAATGTAGGGAATAAAAAGAAACAAAAAACACAAATCATAACCTTATAAACATGGAATTTAAAGGAAATGGATAATATTATTGGAATGCTAGTAATTAATGAAAGAAAAAAATCACCACTTATGAAAAAAATGTAATCGGATAAAATATAGTATGAGCATGTTGGGGGATGTTATGTTAACAAATAGAGAAGATGAATATTGATGTTTGGGGATGAACATTGTGACATGAGTTCTATAAAAAATATTTTTCATCTCATCCACTCTGCTGGAGGCGGGGGTAGTGAGTTAGTGAGTTAGTGGATGTGGGGTAGAGGAGGGAAGATTAGGAGATGAGGAGATGGGGAGGAAGGTGGAATCATGAGACTAAAATGGTTATGGATGGGGTAAAATAGTGGTAAAAAATGATACGTTTTTTTTGTGTCTATATAGAGGATAAAGAGAGGTAAATCACAAAAAGAAAGAGGATCCGGATGAGGAATATGCTGGGGTGATCATTGAATAATAGGTTTGAGATAGAGTATATAACAAACCATACATTACAAACATTGTTATTATGTCAGAATTGAAGCATACTTATTAAAAGATATAACAAATCCATGAATGGTCCGTATAGGTATAGTGTCTTTAGAAACTGGGAAACATAAACAACTGGTTCATAAATCATCTACGTTGTCTTCCATTTATTTCATCATATCAAGAGTCGATTTTGGAATATTCTACTTAATACCCTTATTTCTAACCTGGGGAAGGAAAACATACAAAAAGGTGAGCTCAATTGCTCAGTAAGGGTAAACAAATGAAATATCAATCACATCATATTCATAAGAACATAACATTTTGGAAAACTTAAACTGCAAAAGAGATCATAATATCATAACATGGGATACATCATAGTGGTGAAATGTAATCCCAAATAATTATAACCTAAAACATTAAACATTGTGGAATACACAAATAATCATAGAGAATCATTTCTTAGTAGTCAAGACTCATTTCCAAGACTATCTTAGTGGAAAAAGTCCATTTCTGAACCGAGTTCACTCCTCGTTTCAGTTCTGTTTCACTAAACCAGATTAACCTGCCGTTTAGCCATTTCTATCTCATGAGATATAAATCTTTACCCAATTCCTTGGAGGGAGATATAGGTCCCACCCATATCATAATGAAATCATTCTTACTTGTGCCACAAAATAAACACAAATCATTCATTCTAACCCAATAAATAAAATGGGTTTCTTAAAAATCATCCCATCATAATATAATCCTTATAAAACAAATAGATATCATTTCATCATAAGAAAATTGAATCCATGTATATCGTAGAGACATTATACTTGAAACATACATATATGAAATAATGTCTTCATAGATGGAAAATGGTTTTGATAAAACACTTGAAATAAATTCTTGAGGAAAATATCCTTTCTTCTTCAAAATCACTTACTTTTCACAAAATGACATGGAATTTTAAAAGAAAAGGATTTTGTTGAAAATAGTCATGAAATCTTGTAGTGTAATCATGTTTACAATAAGGCATTATGAAATCGTAAAAATCCATGCAAGTTGTATAAGTTAAAAAAACATTCTCCTTTTACTTTTGTAGGAAAAGTCAAAAAGTACCGCTTATGGTAAACAAAAGAAAGATACCTTACATACAATGTGGTAAAAGTAAAAAAAGGGAAAAAAGAATTTAAACATACATGGAAGAAATGTTTACATTTTACGAAAATATTTTGAGATCATATGGACATGTATAATAAACATAACCCCAGTAAATACTTACGAATAAACAGTCTCGGATAAGAATGATATTGGAATAATTATCCCTTACCATAGGTCCAATTTACATCATAAGTTTCCGAACCTTCTTTATGATGTTTTAAATAATTTCATTTACTTATTCCAGAATCATACTTATTTTTATGATATCATATATGGTCATATTTTTATCTTCTTATTAGTAATATCTCATTTCTACTTGTTATTCGGGTGTTTATTACTTTTTGTTCTTATGCGTGTTTTGTTGAATAAATTCTTATTCATATTTTTAGGTTATAGATAACTCATTTACATAATGAGATTAGTGTGATATATATCATATTCATTCATTAAATGCTTTTATATAATCATTATGTGATGAAGATCATGTAGAACGAGTCGCATCACATCGTGGATATGGTATTCCGTACGTACGCCCGAGCTATGATATCATTCCCATTATCATGGAATTGTATTGGAGTGTATGTATACTATTTAAGAATCAATATCACTTTACAATAATCATATATAGCTATTCTTTACACCATTATACCTATCCATGTAAGGTGGTGGTGGAAAATAGATTACATAACGGTGTGGAGGCGGTATTCCATACGTACGCACACGTGATGATTTCGTTTTCTATAGGATAGAGAGATGGTGAAATAGGGTTGTTTAATACTTATAATAACATATCAGTATATGATTAATACCGATGTTATTACTTCATAATTAAACAACTAACGAAGAAGAAGTAGAAGAAGAAATAAAGTTGAAAAAATCGGTAACGGACATTACCTCTTCTTTGAAGCACCTCTTCTTAACCTCATCTTAAGGCACTAAAGATGGTATTTGAAGAAGAAAAGAACCTCTATGATGTTTATAGGGAAGTGCAGAAGAGAAATTGGCAGGGGTTGGCCAAGATGGAAGGCTCAATGTGGTGTGAGGAAGAGAGGAAAGAGGTGCCCTTTTATAAGGGAGGAGAGGGGCACCTTAGGAAAACTTAAAATATTATTTTATAATAAAGTCATATTCGGTTATTAATAGCCTCAAATTTATTTATTTCTAAGCTAAGGTAGGTATGGGTCAAAATACTCTCATACAATTGAATTTAGACATGTTTATGTTTCTATTTTAATCTTATCATTTAGATTTAACTTTAAGTTAGATAATTTAACTTTTACCGTGTCTTCTTGTTTTCTTACACTATAAGGTTAATAAACATACTATAAAAATCCAAAAGAAACCCAAGTTGTTTATTATTAATATATATATCTCTATATAAATCATTTTTCCTAACCATAGATTTTTAGGAATAAAACAACAAATAATAATACAATATTTGTTTTAAAAACTATTTTATGTCAATTTTGACACTAGTTGGTAATTGATTTTTGTGAAAATCATAATAGAATGATTAGTTCGAAAAAAGTTAATTAAATAAATACTAACATGTCATATTAACCTATAAAATTATTTTATTTCATATAAAATCTAAAATTACATTTATTTGGGTATTTATAACATCAATTATGTCAATATTTCATTAATAAGATAATTATTGCATCATCATTGTGTCATAAATAAATTAAATTATTTAATGTCTAAAAATTATAAATAAAATACCATTATGTAGGAAATCGTTTTAGATTTCTAATTAATATTTATAGTCGAATTTATCTTATGTATAACCCTATATTATAAATGATTTAGTTATTAAACATTGATTTTTACTATTTTAACCCTTCTTTAAATAAATTAATAATAAATGTCCTAATATAATACAAGGGGGCCTAAATGGTCATATTTTATTCCTAAGGTTCTTTTTGGTTGAATTACACTTATATAATAGAATTAGGACATGTGTTAGGGTAATAATAATATCATTTTTACCGTAAATTACCCTATTTACTTTTAACTGTGGGGAAAAAAGTAAAAAGTTACTATTCAAAAAAAATTATTTTCATCTAATTGAACCAAATTTTAGTTCTTGATATTTAGCGTGTTTCTCGGATATTCGAAATTCCACTCACAGAAGTGGTAAAATTAAGTTTTATGTGAATTTGCAAATTCTCCTAGGAGGTGGGTAAAAGATGGTGAAAAGTTTAATAAAATTTTTATATATCTAAAATTATTATAAAATTACTCCAATGAATTAATTTGAACATATATAGGTATTATGTATCAATTTTGACATAAAATAAATTTAAATAAAATAAATAATTATTTAAATAAAAAGTCGGGTTTTAAATAGTAACCTAATGTTTTCACTATTCATCAAAAATTGATAGTTTTCAGAAAAATACAAAAATATCACCCTAGGATAATTTTGATATTCTGAATCCCAAAATGAAGTTCAACATGATAGATAAAATTTATAAAATTTCAAAAAGTGGGTATTACTATTCATAACTGCTAGTTTTATTAATATTTTAATAGCATATCGTTGTTTAGTGAAACTCGGTATTGCGTACAATGCAAACTATCGAGGAAGGTCGCGATTGCGTGTAAAGAACGCCAAGATATTGTTGTGTGTAGTGAAAGATTCCTTTAATGATTTATATAACATAAAACAAAATATTTCTCATAAAAATCTCGGGTGTTACATTCTACCCCCATTAAAATGAATTTCACCCTCGATATTTGTCACTTTGTAACAAACAGATGAGGACACCACTCCCTCATCATATCCTCAAGATCCCATGTAGCTTCATCTAATTGGTGGTTCCTCTATAAAACTTTCACCAAGTGAGTGGTCCTGTTCCATAAGAATTTTTCGCTACGATCCAGAATCTTTATCGGATCTTCTTCATAAGAAAGATCTTGCTCCAGCGGTACAACATCTGAGCTGAGTAAATGTGAAGGGTCGGGAATGTACTTTCTCAGGAGTGATACATGGAACACATCATGAACTTAAGATAGATTCGGTGGAAG
Organism: Viscum album; assembly: GCA_963277665.1. Lineage (NCBI taxonomy): Eukaryota > Viridiplantae > Streptophyta > Magnoliopsida > Santalales > Viscaceae > Viscum > Viscum album. The sequence continues at coordinate 2,819,934 of CAUJRU010000011.1, read as the reverse complement.
AGCCAATCGGTAAGATATTTGCCCAACACGATCCAGTATTTTGAAATGACTGATATACCTACGGCTCAAGATTCCATTCTTTCCAAATCTCATTACTCTCTTCCAAGGAGATATTCGTAAGAACACTTTATCACCCACTTCAAACCGTAGGTCTTTTCTTCAGTTATCGGCATAACGTTTTCGTCAAATCTGAGCTGCTATAATGTTTTGTTGAATAGATCTGACCTTTTCTTCCATCTCATCAACAAGATCAGGTCCTAATAGCTTTCTTTCCCCAAATTCATCCCAGCAAGTTGGAGTTCTTAATTTCTTTCCATAGAGAGCTTCATAAGGTGCCATCTGAATACTAGAGTGAAAGCTATTATTATAAAAAAATTCCACTAAAGGTAGGTGTTGATTCCAACCACCTTTGAAATCCATAGAGCAAGATCTTAACATATATTCTACAGTTTGAATTGTTCTCTCAGACTGACCGTCATTCTGAGGATGATAATCTGTTCTGAAACTCAACTCTGTCTCCAGAGTATGCTAAAGACTTTACCAAAACGTCGAGGTAAACCTCGGATCCCGATCAGATATAATGGAAAGTGGTACTCCATGCAATCTGAACACTTCCTTTACATATATCCTGACAAGCTGATCCAGAGAGAAATCTTCTCTAATAGCAATGAAGTGTTCCAACTTCGTAAGATGATCAAATATGACCCAGATAGCACTATTTTATTTTGATGTTTTAGGAAGTCCAGTGACAAAGTCCATAGTCATGTTTTCCCATTTCCATTCAGGTATGGGTAATGGTTGTAACATCCCCTTAGACTTTTGTCTCTCAGCTTTAACTTGCTGACAAACCAAGCATTGAGAGACATATTCAGCAACATCTCTTTTCATACCATCCCACCAGAAGTACTCTTTAAGGTCCCCATACATCTTCGTGCTTCCAAGATGAATAGAGAATTAAGAACTATGAGCCTCATCCAGCATTTACTTCTTTAATTCTGGGATGGAAGGAATATAAACCCGATTCTTGAACCTTATTATCCCTTCATAATCAAGGTTGAATTCAGTAACATTTCTCACCTTCTTTTGTAAGTCTACATATTCTTTTTTTTCCTCTTTAATCATCACATGTATAGATGGTTGAACATTCATTTGAGAAAGATAAGATTTTCCCCCTTCCATTATAATTCCAAGATCCATCCTTTGTAAATCCATAAATATTTGATCTTTTGTGATCCTCACCATGGATAAGCTAGCATGGTCTTGTCGACTTAAAGCGTCTTCCACCTCATTTTCTTTCCCTGGGTGGTAATGAAATGAGCAGTCGTAATCCTTAATCAACTCCAACCATCTTCTTTGGCTTATATTCAGCTGCTTTTGTGTGAAAATATACTTTAAACTTTTATGATCAATATAAATATCACACCTTTCACCATAAAGATAATGCCTCCAAATATTTAATTCAAATATTACCGCAGCTAACTCCAAATCATGAGTTTGGTAATTTTGCTCATGGATTTTCAACTATCATGAGGCATAAGATATCACCAAAACATTTTTCATAAGAACACACCCCAGCCCCTTCTTGGATGAATCATTGTAGATCACAATCCTTTCTCCACTATAGGGAAGTGTGAGTATAGGTGCACTAGATAACCTTCTTTTCAACTCCTTGAAATTCTCTTCACATTCCTCCATCCACACGAACTTAACTCCTTTTCGAGTCAACCTGGTGAGTGGGTTAGATAATTGTAAAAAATATTTCACAAAACGTCGATAATATCCAGCCAAACCAAGAAAACTTTGGATCTCAGTTAATGCTGTTGGTCTCGTCCATCTTTTGATAACCTCTGTCTTTGATGGATAAATATATGTCCCCCCTTTTGAGATTATGTGACCCAAAAATGCATATTTTTTAATCCAAATTTCACACTTGTTAAATTTGGCATAAGGCTTCTCCTTTCTCCGGTTCTTCAATACAATTCTCAACTAATCTTTACGTTCTTCCTTGCTCTTTGAATAGACAATAATATCGTCTATAAAGATGGCCACAAACTGATCAAGATAGTCTCTAATGACTCTATTCATTAGATCCATGAATGTACCAGGGGCATTAGTAAGACCAAATGGCATCACTATAAATTCATAGTGTACATACCATGTACGGAAATCCGTCTTTGGTATATCCTCCCTTTTGACACTTAATTGATGATACCCTGAACAAAGATCAATCATGGAAAATTATTGAGCTCCGCGTAGTTGGTCAAATAAGTCATCAATGCGCGAGAGAGGATATTTTTCTTGATAGTGATATTTTTAAGTTCTCGATAATCAATGCATAGTCTTATTGATCCATCATTCTTATTAACAAACAGAACAGGTGCTCCCCAAGGTGATGCACTAGGGTGTATTAATCCCTTATCAAGATTCTCTTTGAGTTGCTTCTTCAATTCCTGCAACTCAATTGGGGCCATTCTATAAGGTGTCTTCGAAATAGGTAAAGCACCTGGTACAAGTTCTATTGAATACCCAACTTCATGATTTGGTGGAAGACCCGATAATTACTCTGGAAAGACATCATCAAATCCCTATACAATGGGTGTATTTTTAATCATGAGTTTCCATCCAACCATTTGAGATAAATAACCTTAATTTAGTGGAATCAAGACCCATAAGATGGAAGAAATTTCCACTGGAAGGTTATGTTCATCCATGCATAGATAGACGATCATAGATTGATCTGGAATATGAAATGTGACTTCCCTTCTTTGGAAATTGATATGAGCTCCATATAAAGAAAGCCAATCCATGCCAATAATCACATCAAATTCCACTATACGAAGGATCGCATGATTTTTAGGAAGCACATTCCCACAAACTAAAATCGGATAAGAATTATAAAATTTTGATGTGACTGTTGTGCCATTAGGGTTTGTCACAACTAACTCAACATCTAATTTTTTAGGTAATACGGCGATACCCATAGAAAATTCTTCAGAAATAAATGAGTCAGTGGATGCAGAATCAAATAAAACATTTTCTACATTTGAGTGGATGGTAAGTGTACCTCTCCCCACTTCGTTATCATATTCCACATCGCTGATAGAAATTTCATGTGCCATTCCTTTGTCTTTAGCCTAAAGAGTTTGCTGACATCGATCATCATCAAGAAACCTTGGATTAGGGCATTTATTGGCATAATTCCCCAATTCCTTGCACTTGTAACATTGAAGTGTATGAGGTGCACTCTGTGTAGCCTTTTCTTTGTTCGCATCACTATACATCTTCTTCCCATCATTGCAGCATTCAAATGCCCAATGACCTTCCATTCCACATTTGAAACATTTAATTTTTCCTTTAAGACAACTCCCTTCATGTTTCTTTCCACACTTTGAGCATAAGGGAAAAATCATCTTCTTTTCAGTGTGCTCTTTAGATCTTCCTTTGAATTCCATTTTCCTCTTCTTATCAAACCCATATGGCTGATGGGTTACTCCAATCTCCATCTCAACCTTGAGAGCACATCAGACGATTTCCTCGTAGCTGTTGAAGTACCTTATGGATAACACCATTCGAAGACTTGGTTTTAAGCCACTAAATAATTGATCGATCATACTCTCATGTTGGATAATAATCCCAGAAGCATACCTTGCATGTCTTGTAGAATTTTCTTCGTAGGTACAAAAATATTCATCATCCTTTTGCTTCAGTTCAAGAAATTCCTTATCCATCTTTTTTCGAAGAATATGAGGGATGTACATATTGAAAAATAAGATCTTGAACTTGTCCCATTACATGGACTCAATTTCATCTCTTTGCCTCGTATTCTTGATAAGATTCCACCATTGATCAACATCACCTTCCAAACGATACACTGCTAAGATGACTTTGTCATGTTCAGAACATTGAAGAACTGAAATTAACTTTTCAGTAGTACTGATCCATTGTTCAGCAACTAATGGATCAGTAGACCCACTGAATGAAGGTGGACGCTTCCTCATGAAGGATTCAACAGAATGTTGCTTCTTCCTTTTCTCATTTGGAAGTACTGCATGATTCATAGCTTGAGAAAGTTGTGTGAGCATGTCTATATGATTTTTTATTTCGTCTCCCATAACGTTTGGTTGCTCAGGGGGACAATCATTGCATTGCATGTCGCATTCTGCATTAACATGGTTCCTTCGGGTTCCATCCATTGACTAAAACCAAGAAGAATAGTGTGTGAAACAATAATTATAATAAGAAAACCACATAACCAAGAATAAAATTTTACACTTAAGGTCTTATCTTAGGTTATTCATGGCCATTTCTAAAACACTAATATTGTGTTCTATTCTTAGACTTATCCTTAGGGTTCTCACTAAGGATTTCAAATCCTAGTTTCCAAAGGTTGACTATACCTTTCCTCTGATACCAACTATAATGACCTATACATTACATACATTGTTATTACATTAGAATTGAAGCATACTTATTACAACTTATAAAAAACCATGAAAAGAACGTATAGTTATAGTGTCTTTAGAAAATAGGAAACATAAAAAACAGGTTCGTAAATCATTTATGTTGTCTTCCCTTTATTTCATCATATCAAGAGTCCCTTTTGGCATATTCTAATTAATACCCTTCTTCCTGACCTGGGGAAATAAAACATACAAAAGGGTGAGATCAAATGCTCATTAAGGGTTAAAAAAAAGAAATATCAATCACATCATATTCATAAGAACATAATATTTGGGAAAACATAAAATGAAATAGAGATCATAATATCATCACATGGGATAAATCATAGTGGTGAAATGTAATCCCAAATAATCATAACTTAAAACATGAAACATTGTGGCATACAGAAATTATCATATAGAATCATTACATTGTAGTCAAGACTCATTCCCAAGACTATCTTTGCAGACATTGTCCATTTCTGAACCGAGTTCACGCCTCGTTTCAGTCCTGTTTCACTGAACCGGATTAACATGCCATTCCATCTATGTCTATCTCATGAGATATAAATCTTAACCCAATGCACTAGAGGGAGATATAGCTCCAACCCATCTCCTAATGAAATCATTCTTACTTCTGCCACAAAATAAACATAAATCATTCATTCTAACCCAATAAATAAAATGGGTTTCATAAACATCATCCCATCGTAACATAATCCATATAAAACAAATGGATATCATTTCATCATATGAAAAGTAAAACCATGTAAATCATAGATAAATTATACTTGAAACATACACATATGAAAAAAAATGTCTTCTTAGATGGAACATGGTATTGGTAAAACACTTGAAATAAATTCTTGAACAATATATCCTTTATTCTTCAAAATCATTTTCTTTTCACAAAATGCCATGCAATTTTAAAAGAAAATGATTTTGTTGAAAATATTCATGAAATTTTGTAGTGTAATCTTGTTGACAATAAGGTGTTATGAAATCATAAAAATCTGTTCATGCCATATAAGTTAAAAAAACATTCTCATCATACTTTTGTCGGAAAAGTCAAAAAGTACCTCGTACGGTAAACAAAATAAAGATTCCTTCCATACAATGTGGTAAAAGTAAAAAAAAGGGTAAAAATAACTTTAAACATAAATGGAAGAAAGGTAATCATTTTATGAAAACATTTTGAGAACATATGGACATGGATAATAAACAAAACCCTAGTATATACTTACAAATAAACAATCTCATAAAAGAATGAGATTGGAATAATTATTTGTTACCTTAGGTCCTATTTGCTTAGAAAGTGTCTGAACCTCATGTATAATGATTTAAATAATGTCATTGACTTATTCCAGGATCATACTTATTTTTATGATATAATATATGGTCATATTCTTAGCATTTTATTTGTAATATTTCGTTGCTACTTGTTATTTAGGTGTTTATTAGTTTTTGTTCTTAAGCGTGTTTTGACGAATAAATTATTATTCATCAATTTAGGTTATAGATACATAATTTAGAGAATGGTATTAGTGTAATATATATCATATTCATTAATTCAATTCATTTATATAATCTTTATGCAATGAAGATTATGTAGAACGAGTCACATCACATCGTGGAGAAGGTATTTCGTACGTACGTGCGAGCGATGATATCGTTCCCATGATCGTGGAATTATATTGAAGTGTATGTATACTATTTCAGAATAAATATCAATTTACAATAATCATATATAGTTATTATTTACACCATTATACCCATCCAATTAAGGCCGTGGTGGAAAATAGATTACACCACGGCGTGGAGACGGTATTCCGTACGTACGCACGCGTGGTGATTTCATTTTCCGTATGGTGGATAGATGGTGAAATAGGTTTGTTTCATACTTATAATAACATATAAGTATATGATTGATACTTTTGTTATTAATTTATAATGAAACTACTAAATAAGAAGAAGTAGAAGAAGAAATAAAGTTGAAAGAATCGGTAACAGACATTACATCTTCTTTGAAGCACCTCTTCTTAACCTCCTCTTAGGGAAATAATGATGGTCTTTGAAGAAGACCAAGACCTCTAGGATGTTTCTAGGGAAGTGGATAAGAGATATTGGAAGGGGTTGGCCGAGCTGGATGGCTCAAAGTGGTGTGAGGAAGAGAGGAAGGAGGTTCCCTTTTATAAGGGAGGAGAGTGGCACCTTAAGAAAACATAAAATTTTATTTTATTATAAAGTCATATTTGGTTTTTAATAGCTACAAATAGATTTATTTTGAAACTAAGGTGGGTATGTGTTGAAATACACTCATACAATATCATTTAGACAAGTTTAGGTTTATATTTTAACCTTATCATTTATATTTAACTTTAAGTTAGATAATTTAACTTTTACCATTTCTTATCATTTTCTTAAACTATAAGGTTTATAAACTTACTATAACAAGCCAAAAGAACCCCAAGTTGTTTATTATTGATATATATAACCTTATCTAAGTCATTTGTCTGAACCTTATATTTTTAGGAATAAAATAACAAATAATAATATTATATTTGTTTTAAAAACTATTTTATGTCAATTTTGACACTATTTGGTAATTGATTTTTTTAAAAATAATAATAGAATTATTAGTTAGAAATAAGTTAATTAAAGAAATAATAAAATTTCATATTAACCTATAAAATTATTTTATATCATAAAAAGTCTCAAATTACATTTATTTGTGTATTTATAACATCAATTATGTCAATATTTCATTAATAAGATAATTACTGCATCATCATTGTGTCATAAATAAAATATATTATTTAATGTCTAAAAATTATAAATATAATACAATTATCTAGGAAATACTTTTATCATTCAAATTAATATTTATATTCGAATTTATCTTATGTATAATTCTATATGAAAAATGATTTCGTTATTAAACATTGATTTTAACTATTTTAACCCTTCTTTAAATAAAATAATAATAAATGTCCTAATCTAATCCAAGTGTTCCTAAATGGTCATATTTTATTCCTAAGGTTGTTTTTGGTCGAAATAAACTTATCCAATAGAATTAGGACCTATGTTAAGGTAACAATAATAACATTTTTACCCTTAATTACCCTATTTACTTTTAACCGTGGTTAAAAAAAGTAAAAAGTTACTATTCACCAAAAATTGTTTTCATCTCATTGAACCTCATTTTAGTCCTTGATATTAACCATATGTCTTGGATTTTCGAAATTCCACTCAAATAAGTGGTAAAATTATGTTTTATGTTAATCTGAAAATTCTCTTAGGAAGTGGGTAAAAGACGGTGAAAAGTTCAATAACATTTATATATATATAAAATTATTATAAAATGAATCCAATGAATTACTTTGAACTTATATAGGTATTATGTATCAATTTTAACCGAAAATAAATTTAAATAAATTAAATAATTATTTAAATAAAAAGTCGGTTTTAAATAGTAACCGAGTGTTTTCACTATTCATCAAAAATTGAAAGTTTTCAAAAAAATACCAAAATTTCACCCTTGGATAATTTCAATATTCCAAATCCAAAAACGAAGTCCATTTTGAAAGATAGAATTTAAAAAATTTCAAAAAAGTGGGTATTATAATTCATTCTGGCTAGTTTTAATAATATTTTAATAGCATATCGTTGTTTAGTGAAACTCGGTATTGCGTACATGGCAAGATATCGAGGAAGTCCGTGGTTGCATGTATAGAAAGCCAAGCTAGTGTTGTGTGTAGTGAAAGATTCCTTTGATGATTTATAAAAAATAAAAACAAAATATTTCTCATAAAAATCTCAGGTGTTATATAGTAGGTGTAGGCGGATGATGTATAGATGGATTAACCAGACGTGGGGCAGGAGGCGTACGTGTGGGTGGAGGAGAGGCTAGTCTATGAGGGAGTCCGGAAGTGATGTAGGTCGGGAGGGAGGTCGATATGGATAGAGGAGTCATAAATTTTGTAGGTGTATGACGGTAACCGTGTTTTGTATGTACCCAGAGATGAGCAGATGGGATTAGCGAGTAGGAATACATGGAGAAGATGAGTGAAATCCCATGTTGGAACAAGGCGATGTTCTCTGTGAATTGTAGGTAATGTAATAAGAAACTGTGAGCAAGAACCCTAAAATATGTTGAGTTGAATTGTGATTGTGGGAGGGTATGAAGATAGGTAATGTAAAAGGAACTATGTAGAGGAGGTATGTGGAGCATTGTAATGGTGAAACATCTTAATGGATTACCAAGTATTTTTATATATATTAGATTCTTCCAAATGATCTTCTTTTTCATTTCATCCTCCACCCAGTAAATTATTCTTAAATCATTATTATATAATACACCAATATGATCAATATAGTTTTATTTTTTAATTAGGGTACTATATAAACTTGAATAGACCTACATCTAAAGGTTGATGAGCATATTATTTATGTGAATCGTGAAACACCGCATCACAAAATGATGATTGTTCATTCATCATTTACTGCCCCTCATAATAGTCATTATGATAGAAAACATAAATATATATTATATATATGATATTAATGATATATTTAATTTTCATTAATTATTTTATAACACATTACTATATGAATTCCATTTTTCATAAATTAGATAACATTGTTTGTCGTTGTGTGGACAACCTCCCCCTCAAAGAGATGTGATTCCTTCACACAAAACATGAAATCTAGTAAGGATAGTTTTAATAAATATATATGAAATATATTATATAAAACTATTACCTGAATTATATTATACCTATATATATATATCATTCAGTTTTAATTCATTAAATATATGTCAATGAAATGTAAAAATCATTCAGTGGTATGTACAACTTACCGTATCCATGAATGGTGCATTCCATTTCATATCTAAAAATGTTATTGTTTATTCTAGACACATAAATAATAGATATATATGATATTAAAATCATGGTTTACAATTTTTATATGATTTAACCATGTTATAATAAATAATAACAATAAATTATAAGGTAAAACACATATGATTAATTAGGCAATTAACACCCAATATTATTAAAATAATCAATGCATGATGGAAAACGAGTAATAAGATATTATAAGAAAATGAGATATGATATTATAAAAATGATTATGGTTTTATTTTTAGTTATTAAAATATTTTAAATGATTATTATTATAATAATTACTACACAAAAATATGAACTTTAGTGAAGGAATTTTATTTCAATTTAAATTTCATTGAGACTTATTCTTAGTTATGTACCTTGTTTTGTTTTTTATGGTTTATGTACTTCCCATTAAAAAACTATCATTAATATAATTATTATAATTATATTATATGTTTCATTTTATGTCATACCTTCAAGGGTATTATGATTTAAATGTTTCAACATAGTATGGGATACTTTTGAATGTTTAAACATTATTCTCCTCACTAATGTTATTAATGATTGTATTCAAAATATCATTTCATTTTTGATTATTATAATTAAAATGGAAAATTATCTTTATTGTAAACATTTTTATTGAAAATTTACTTTAATATTCACTTTATCATACAATGTATATTATTTTTTCCAAAACCATACATCATTTTTACATATGGTGTTCACCTAGACAATTACTTGAATAACTGGGGAATTATTGAAAAATAAGCATTCTTTGTTAAATTCACATATATTATATTGAATATTATTTATTTTGGATATTTTATATGAATATTTATTTTTATTTTTAATTATGGTTGGGTCGAAGACATTATATATCCCTTTGAATCATCGATAGGTACAAATGAAACAATTAATTTGGGAAAAACTAAATAGGTTTCTATAAATAATTTTAATTTTATTGTGACTGGTCTTGATGGAATATGGTTTCATGTTCCATAAACATGAATTCCATTAATAAGGAGTTTTATTCATTTTGTTTTAGTAATTATTCTTCTATAATATTTTCAATTTTCAAATCTAAGGATATATTGAATTTTAGTTCTTTTATTTAATGGGTTTTTTGTTAGTATCTTACCTTTATATATTTATTTTTCCTTATCGAATTTTTGAATGCCATGTATTATTAGTTATTTACCTTGACAAGTTAATTTATTCTCATTGATTCATTATTTATTCCACTTTACATAACTTTACTGAAAATTTGATATCAATATTACTATGTTTCCTTTCACCCAGCAATGAAGATGAAATATTTGAATAATATTTAAGGGATGTATTTATTTCATTTTATTATGTATAATTATTTTATTTTAGATTTCAAAATGTATTATGTGCATCATGTATGTCAAATATCATTCTATGACTTGTAAACTGATTAGTTGTTCCAGATTATGTTCCTGATAATGATGCCAATTCACTAAAATAATGCACTGGATTTTGGCTTTTAGGGTCGGGGTATAACATTTAAGCATAAAAATATACACATTGTGAATAAATCCAAGAGAACTTATGAAACCAAATTAACATAATATAATACAATTAATTGATGTTTATTACTTATAATAGTTATGATTCACCTCCAACTTCAACAAAAAACTCTTGGAACCTCCCACAAATACATCCAGTTTCCAAAATAAAAAATGTACTAGACCAGGAGGGGATAAACTATTACAATTTAACAAATCCAAAATTTCAATTTTATTCATTGCTTTGTAATGTCAATAAAAAATATTTTACAGTTTCTCTAATACTATAGATGGATTTAGGAGGAAAAATACTTATCAAAATGTTGTATAAATAATATAGAAAAATCATTCCATTAGATTAATATAATCTTTTTTACTAAATTATGTAAACAATTAATGAGTGGTTTTATCTCTGATGATATTCTAATTACATTTTAATCGACATAATATTGATAAAAATCCCTATGAATGAAAAAAATGGATCCTTTCTCTTATGGTATCCATTGACTATATAACTCATATAAAAGATATGAAGGATTTTTAAGCCACAAAATGATTGATCCATTGTAAAATTCTGATAGGAGAAAATATAGTAGGTCTTCCATAGTAATGTAAGGGGAAATAGAAGTATAATTTTCTTTTTTATAAAATATTACATTACTTAACTCGTATTATATCTCTCGTGAATGTCCATTAAAATATTTTAGGTTCATATACACAATGAGTGTGATATATATGGTAAACTATTTCATTATGAACATTAAAAAATTTTTCTATAAAATATACTATACATAGATTATGTTATGTTTCTTTTGATGTTATATTACATTAATTATGTCAATTTAATCTAAATATATATATTTCTCTTCAGGATGATATAACTATATTCACTCTATAGTGGCATGGGTTGTGGAATAAATTTATTCACTCCCTTAAAATTTGATATAGTGATTACTGTGTTTAAATGTCCCTGAAATATGGGTTAATGTACTCTTAAATCACAAACATTTCATGTATGAAAATTTTAGGGTTTTTCCATTGAAAAACTAATAGAGATATAAATTCCCACAAAAATATTCATTATATAGTAATAAATTATTGATGGTAATATGGTATGTTTTTTAAACAAATTATTCATAATCTTATACTATTTACCAATATTATGAAATTATTCGCTAAAGCTAAGCTTTTAGTGGAATTTTATATAATTACACCTATTATTTATCTTCTTCTTGAATAAATGATTTCTCATGAGGATGAATTTTTTGATATCATTATTGAAGGTATTTAAAAATATAAAATTTAGATGTGGATGTGGGATAAAATCTATACCACGAACACCCATACACACATATTGAAGTTGGGGGATATGGTTTCACTTCATTATTGGTGTATTGGTATATATTCTGGTGAAATCAACAACTATAAACTCTTGTAACATGCATTTTTATTCTAAATTTATAAAATTAATCCCTTCATAGTTTTTTGGTCATTAAATAATTGTGTGGCATGACATAATATTGAATTATATGGAGTATTACTTGATACTTATGGATCAATAACCAATGGGAGAATCTAAAATCAATGTATGTGTTATCGGTCAATGATATGAGAATGTTCAACATCAGTTGTGTTTGGATGGTACATGGGTAGACATCATGGAGATGAACCTTGGATTTTTCAAACATAGAAAAGATAATATGAAATCAATATGGAGATGGAGTAGATTCATTCTCAAATGAAATAAATAGAAACTTGGTTGGTGATTTTACATTAGAGTATTTAAATTTTAATCCATTCATGGGATTATTTAATGAACCATGTATATTAATTTATTTTATAATAATATTTTATTTATAATCATACAATTATTCTGGTAAATTCTCTTAAAGCGAGGCTTTATAATATTGGACCCATATATTTATTATGTAAAATTAAAATATATCAAACAAAATATTTGTCCTTATTTAAGAAATTATTAATAAAATATTCAAGGAGAGCATATAAGACTCATGAATTTATTTTATATTTGGAATAATGTAGGAATATGTAAAATAATGGGTGCCTTGACAGACTTGAATAATTGTAAAATAGGAAAGGATAAATCATATATCCTGGGTACATGAGTCAAAAATATATTTCAATCATTATTTCCCCTATGATGGGACATTGAATATCTATTATACGCTCATATATACATATTCTAACTTCATGTAAAGGATTTCTCTCTTAATTAGTAGTAATGGTGTTACATTTTTGTGTTTTATAAGACAACTATTTGTTATACATAATCACTTCCACTATCACCATTCAAATGGTATGCCCACTAGGAATTTTGAGATGATGGTGTATTAAAGGAGTATTAAAAAGGTATTGAGATCCATTTTTGATATGTATTTTCATGATATGATCTAGCTCAATGGTTGATACACAGTCACACTTTGACCCTATCTTCATGAAATATTCATATGATACAATATAATTCAGTTAGTTGAATCCCTGATACAAACAAATATATTATTATGAAATTCTTCACAACATATATTAAAAGATGTGTAATTTATGTAAAATATAACACATTCTCTACGGGAGGCCAACTATACCGGAGGAATTAAACCATAATGTGAATGTTTTCAAGCCTATGGGTAATGATTTTAACGGGGAATCTATTATAGTTAAAGATCATTGAAATTGATAAATAATGTATTAATCAAACATATAACCTAGTAATTTGGTCAATCATGAACAACTATTTTGGAACTCCTTCAAAAAAATATTATGACTAACACAAATTCACCACACCTTAATCACACCTCTCTATTTATAATATTCTAATGAATATTAGAGTGAATTTTTGTTTACTATTGGGATATTATAAGACTTTGGTTTTTATATCCATAATTTTTAGTAGAAAAATTAAAATCACCATTCATTATGATATAAAAAAATAATAGTGAACATCACAGTATTAATACATCTGTAAATTACTAGAAATTACCATGGTAAAAAGGACTACTAGTACTGTCATGTAAATATAGATATATAATAGTAATTTATGAATAGAATATCATATTCTACAATTTAATAATTAAAAAATATGAAATTTACCTGTACCCATTCTCAACACCATCTCATAGATCATACTATGCTGAACAACGTTATCCAACATCATAAAGTCTCATTTCAAATCCCAAATTTCAGTCCTTGATGTTTACTCTAGAACCTAGATGCAGGATTAGAATGAAAAAACTACTATTTATTCAAAAATACATGTCACCCCTAAAGTTTTCATGTTCATATAGGTTAATGTAAACTGTTATATTCTAAAATGTATATAATAGGAAAACATATTAATACAAAAACATTTCACGATCATGTGCTCTAAAAATACACATGTGTATGACTGTGACTGATTTGGATACTGTAATGTTATCATTTATTACATCAACGAAATATTAATGGCATAACACATATGATGTTTTAATCAAGGGGTGGGTGACTCACCAAAATTATAACACAAATCTAATGGTTATTACATATGGATAATTAGATCAAAATTGTTTACCTTGAGTCTTCTTATATCATTTTAAACAATACATACGGAGTATGTAATACAAAATTTATAATATTATTAGGCATAGAATCATATAAAATAAATTTCAAAAGTGGTTGTAGCATCCCGATAAAAATAATTCCAATAAGGTAATCTATACTTAATAAATACAAGGGAATAACATCCCTTTCAACATCTTAACCCAATTATAATAGAGTCCCTAGACCCATGACATTTACTAAGATAAAGGATCACATAAAATGAAAAATAATATTGTAAGTTAAAATTATTCCCATCATTTAATGAAATATGTCATTGACTCTAAATATGAAAAACTAGGGTAATAGGATAAATCAAGAAAATCATCCAACCATATTCATTATTTGGTTTTCAGGTGCAGTAAATTCCATGGAATAAAGGGAATTTCATCCATTAAAATTTGTATAAAATCTATGTAATTAACATATCATATAAAATGAATAATTTATCTCAACATGAATAAAACAATATTAGAGGTTATTTAATCAAACAAATAACATCAATAGAACAAAGGGAATGTTTTCAAATGAATATAATCCAAATCACTATATGGTGAAACAAATTATATTGTCAATATGATAATGGAAATTTATATTAATGTTTTATAAGATTCCCATACACTAATAAAGTCATGTTATGTTGTAACTCTTACATATAATGTAAATCTATTTTTAAAATTATTTTTATACAAATATGGTTTCATAAATTTAATGTTTTAAAGAACACTAAGAAGATATATTCCAAAAAAATAACAATGAGTCCTTAGTGTGGCTCAAAAGTCCCCCAATGTTTTATCATTACACTAAAATCACATAATTCCAAACCTATAAAATTATTTGGAAGTAAAAATGGAAGAAAATAAATATTATAGGATTTATTTAATAACATCATGGAATATATATTGCATCCATTTTATAGATTTATTGATAATTTAATTCATGAAGACAACCATCCATGGATATGGAATCAATAATAAATGATATATTAGTTCTTCACTACTATATAAATACTTCATCAACTCAAATATAATGATGGTATGGAATAATATATAATATTTGGTTAATGTCACATTGATAGTGAGACTATGTATCACATATTAAAAAAAATATCCATAAAGAATCATGGATGGTTTGTGACCACATACATTGAAAAACTAGAATCCATCATAACTAACATCTTATATTTCTTCAATTCAAATGTGTAGAAAAAAAATTCCAAAATTAATGGTTGTAGAAAAAACCATGGGGTTCTCTTTTTTATAAAGACAATTATATGATCCACATATAAATGACCAGAGTAGAGATGAAGGAGAAATACTATCAAACATGATGATGAATAATAATATGAGATCATTATGTATATATTGATTCTTGACATACTGAGTTATTGTGGTCCTTAAAATATAGTACCAAATCTGATGATGTGTTTGTGAGAACCACTCAATTCGAATATGATAGAGATTTCATTCATTTTCTATTAAACCCATACATCTTGATTAAAATATATAATTGGATAAATATAGTTCCCTTATGTCCCTATAAAATTTCATTTATTTTTCAACCTAAATTAGTGGTATATCTCATATAATTATCTGATTTGATATATTTTGGAGACGAAATGGATATATGATTCATAATTATAACCCATATGGATATATAATTTTCTGATTTTTTTTCAATGTATACATGCACCAAAATGGACCATGTCATGTTCCCCTAGACACATTTTATACTACATGGGATAAAAACATCCTACCCGACTGAATGCATTCCTAATTTCAGATCCTTTATCAAACACATTGGACCTCTTGTTAATTTGTGTTCATAACTTGCCTTTCACCCTGAATATTTTATTCACATTATCATAAATTTAATCATGAATTATAATTCTCATAGACTATTTTGAACAATTCACATCATGAACATTGTCACGTACAAGCCTATCCCTTCACTATTAATTAATCACTCTTAGAATATTTCCTTTTTATACAAGACTAATCTCATAATAGGGTGATTGAAAAGATATTAGATGTTACTTTTCACTCATATTTCATTTTCGTAAAAATGAATATATTTTCTGACATTCCCAAAAATTATGCCTAGATCTGCAGAGAGAAAATATCAGTAGTGTCTCTGGAGGGATTGTTTTAACCCATATACATTTTATAGAGATCCACATGTGATTTTAAAATAAAAAACTAAGTGAATGGGTTGGAAAATAAAGGTAAAACACTATGTAATAATGGTTTCTTTTTTGTAGATTCATTACTCACACCCCAAAACATTAATAGAGGTTAAATTACATATCACCAAAGTCATTAGATTATTAAAAGTTATATAGGTCTTCACAATGTTGAACCACACAAGAGTCATCAAAATGTTATGCTCGTCATTTCCTTTATGACCACACCATGGTTCAATTTCAATCATGTTTCTCATTTGTGTTCCCATTTTCCCAGTACATCCTTTTATTCTTAAATTAACTTAATACTCTAGATTTTACACCTATTTAACATGACCTATGATCTGGGATCCAATTTTCACTATCCTCCCATCTGGTAAACCCTTTTATTATGTCACGAATAAAGAAACTAAATCACCTATGTCACCTACCAAGACCCCCAAATGTTCAATACATTTTGTAAATACACTACCTCACTCACAAATGTGATAATTTTTATATTAAATTCTTAGTAATATATATTTTAAATTAAGTTCCATTATTTTCATACATGAGAAAATATAAGCTACACTTTATCCATTTCAAGTGAGGATAAACATTATTTTTTTTGATATACTTGAGCCCCATTAAATGACCAATCAATACCATTGTGACCATTGATATAGGTGATTAAGTGTTCTTCTTTTTTAATTTTTCATCTTAAAAAATACAATTCTCCTTAGGATAGTAATATTTCACTCTACTGAAAGACAATAAATAATAACAATCATAGTAATAGAATAATTTTCTAGGATCCCCACTCAATGAAATTTTCCAGTCCATTTTAAGATCACAACATAATAAAAGATAAAAAATCTAGTAGATAAAAATCCTTTCTGATTTACATAATATTAGGAATATCCATCAATTTCAATTTATTATTGTCAATTGAAAGTGCATAGGCTCTTTTGATATATAATATGATAAAAATGGGTTTTCAACTATGAATGATCATTCCCTAATAAGATGGAACATATAAAAACAATTCCTCATGAATTGATAAAAATTTACCTTATGCATGTTATATCAACATTATCAGAGATTTGTTTCATATATTTATGATAGTACCAATCTTCTTCATTCTCTCTATTTTTTTACTATCATACACATAATATATATTAATTCAAAAAATATATATAATATATATCTGTTGGTTGTATTTACAATATCTCCTTCATAATTATTGAATTATTTTGACAGATAATGAATTTTTATAATTGAAATTAATATAATTAGTATATCTTATATTTTTATAACATCTATAAGAATCCAATACAAAAACTGATAGTAAATATATTAAAACATGAATAAATATCATATCATATCCATATATTTGTAAACCAACATTTCAAAATATAAATCTACATATATGAATAAATTCATCTATTATAAGGTTTATGTATTTCACTAATATATATCTTCAAATTCTTCCATGTAAAAACTAGCTAAATCGCACAAACTTCATTCCATGATAATTACATTATCCACTATAGAGAATTATTCATTGTATATTAAAAAATTTAAAAATATGTATCATCATCAAATCATTGTGTTGTGCTTGTCACAATATATGACATCAACATACAACTCTGAAAATATAAATCAATAGATAAAGCCCATAAAAAACCATCATCTTATAAGGTCAATTAAAATAAACAATAAATTCACATACCCACATAGTTCCACTATGTGTATAACCCATTTTACTCTATGATGATTTCATATACATATTTCAACAGATTATTCAAATTCTAATATAAACCTCGTCCACCAAATCTGATTCATTCTTATAAATGGTCCATTCACATTCACGATTCATTCAAATATTGGACTAATTTGTATGTTAATTATATTTTTTATCTATATATCTTCCCTAACATAGGAAAAAAATCCATGTAAAATCCATTATAAAATCCATTATTCTTGTATATATATTTCTTATTAATCATAGGATAAAAATTAATTCACAGAAGTTGTTATTTTCTTCATAACAAATCTTTCCAAACATTACCTTTCTCCTATTATGATATTGTTATTTATTAGCTACATAAAATTGGAAGCTCGTTCCATGATTCATGATTACCAATAAAATGATATTTATGAATTATAAGATCACATTACATTATGTTATTTCAATTCAAAACTCTTCTATAGTCATTAAATTATTTATGTATTGAAAATAAAATACAATAACATTGTCATTCCCACCCTTATTTCATCAACTTCATAACAAATATATTGAAACCACTTTGTATTAATAATCTCATAGTTTGGATTTCTTATCAAATAGTGAAAATGAATCACTGATTTAATAAAAATCCTGTTATAGATCATTATACAAGAATTCTATTTCTATGTAATATTGTTTTGTGTTGGAAGTGAATTCATTATATAATAAAAGTATATTTTACAAAAACAATATAGATAAAAACACTACCAAACATTATTTTTCATCATACATAGTCAATTAAAATTAACTTCATCAAGTAAATATATTGTTTTTTAACCGTAATGAGAAACTGTTAAAATATTTCACACATGTTGACAATATATCGTAAAACATTAAAAAAGTACCTCTAAATAAATTATCTCCCTTAAAAGATAAATCTCATATCAAATCATTAATTTTAATATCAAATTTCTCCCCCATTAAAAACAATATCAAATGAGCATATTTGATATGGGAGCAGACGCCATAACATATTTTTACTGTGAATTGGTTAAACACCTAACACTAACCTCATATTCTAGAAATATTCATTAGAAAATACTATGGTGAATATATCAAATATATACTCATTTATTTGATAAAACTACTATATCGATATTTTTCTGTAATAAGGATCCTTAGAGATGTGATATTTAAACTCATTGTGGTTTCTCCAGGAATTTTGAATAAACTTCATTGAAAATTTGATTGCAACATAATTCTCATATAACAAAGGATGTGGTATCATCAAAAAAACCTACAAGTATTCTTTCAATATCTTTATAAACATTAGCTGAGTTTTTCTATGAGTTAGAAACACATATAATAACCAATAAGTGGTTAATGTCACCAAATACTTCAATTTAGTGTTCCAACTCACTCATCTACTACCCAAGAACAGAAGTATACTGGATGTGGATAATCTGTCGTCAATAATTCCTACACAATCTACATTGGTATATCCAAATAGATCAATATTTCCACTATTTTCACAATTTCAATCTAAAATAAATTATTCCTTTAAGATATTTTATAATTATTTTAAATTTAAAAATTAGTGGCCGTTTTTGTGAAAATTTCTACTTGATAACATGTGTAACAATATATAAAAATTAATTCCATGAATTAGTGAGATATAATAGGATTCCAATTTACATTCCAGATTACATAGAATCAAAAACCATTACATTATTTTCTTTTAAATTCATATATCCCATTTAAATGGTCATGTAACTAATATTTAAATTTTCCATGAAAAATCTTTTCAAGAGCGTTATTTCATTCTTATCTCAAGAATTGAATATTTAGACATCAATATGAGAAATTTGAAATCCATGATTTTATTCCACCACACATTTAATAGAAAATAAAAAAATCTGTTATATTGTTAGAAATAATTTTATACATTTCATCATGAATCCCAAAAAATATGATTTCATCTACATAACTACAAACATGAATACATACCTCATAGTAATTGTTGATGTATAAATTATTTTCCACTATTCATTTAACCAATGTCAACATCATTAAACAATTATACCACATAAAATATCATACTGTCATGTAATTATTCAACCAATAGGAATCCTTCTATAATAATTGAACACTATTATCCTCATAAAAATAATAAAAAACATGTTTTATCTGTAAATATGGCCACTTTTAATTATCCATTGATAAATTATGAATATTAATCCTGTTAGAATATCATGAATTACATTTGGGAAGAAATATGATGATAGATTCTATTGGTATCATGATTTAAAATAGGTTAAAACTCTCATCAATTTCCTCTTTATAAACTTGTGAGTAGACTATAGGCACTATAATGTAATTGATTCTCACTACTACTATCATTCCATTATTTTTTTGGAACACTCGGTTTTTTCCCATAAAATTATTTTTAATGTGTTTGGGTAAAAACACATATGGATATAAATACTCAATTTGACATCATTGTCATTCATATCATTGGAAATTTATATATTATTCATCACTTATTCAATATCTATTAGACAAACTTGTGAAAACAACAATGTATATGTTTTCCTCAATGATATTCTTGTATGAAAATGTGTCCCTGATAAAAAATATTTTCTTCATTCTACACTGAATGAATCAAGCTTGAATAAAATTGTTTCAATTTTCCTTCATTGAATACAATATATAAATTAGTATATGTATAATATATAGCTTTTATATAATCACATCATATAAAAAAATAAAAAATTTCTATTATAAATAGCTTCATCTTTAAATAGTTTTATATATTAAATTGACTAAGAAAAATTTCATTTAAAACGTTCCAAAACATTCAACTCATAAGTAAAACAAGAAAGATAGTTTAAATTGTATAGAATTTGTATCTATTAACATTTGGAGGGTATCAATTGGAAATACAACCATTACCATTTTGTTATCGCATTTAATTTTTTCTACATATGATTTTGAAAATTCTAGATATTCTAAATATAGTTATGTTCACAAAAATGTGGTCTTGTTATAATAAATTTCATATGGATAATTTTTTGGATTTTTTATATAAATGAATAAATTTTTGATATAGACTCTACCACCAATAGGGTTTCTCAAAAAGAAAAAATAAGTTTCATGTTAAATTGACAAGTTTAAGTATTCTCTACAGTGATTTAATTATTTCATCCAGCCACATGTTTTTATTTTTCATGTACGGTGAACAAAAATGATAAATACTACTATTATCATTATAACCTTAAAATATTACATTTGTGTACACAAGAAAATTATAATTTCAAACCCATATTATAGAGTAAAAACTACTTATTTCATCATTTTTCTTGATTATTTTGAAAAAAATAACGATCATATAATTTTTTTATTAAAAATATTAAACATGTAATATAAGTAGAATCATAAATAATGGAAATGAAATACATAACCCTATTTGATACATTCATTGTTCTGGGCCCAGATATTTCAGAATCAATATTCTACAAAGAGTGAGTTTTATTTTTCTAATCCTTTTTGTGTTAAAAGATTTAAAAAATATCATTCTGTATTTTTGAAAAAAATCAATATATCTATATCATTACACAATATAAATCATACAAATTAGTCTATGTGGTAACATTTTCATGATTATTTGTAACATATGACTATTCCTTCTATGACATATTTTATTTTCTTCCCTCACACATATATATTTTGAATTATATGCATTTTAAATATGTAAGTAGCTTTCCTTTGATTAGTTTCATCTAGTGTCAGAATTACCATCATTATTCATTTAAATGAATAACCTATATCATCAAAATGTAACTACATTTACATTATTATAGAGATATGAAACAATCAACGAAATATGATTCACCTCATAAACCTATAATGAAGATCAATATTTTAAATTTTCTTTTTCCAATAATTATTAGTAAAATTCCTTTAATTCAAAGAGTCTCGTAATATAAAAAATTCATTACTCTTTCTATATATTACTTCAAATTTCTCAATATCATTAAATCTGAGTTCATATTTGATAAACACCTTCTTTAATTGATCCAATGTTGTTCTATTTTTCTAACCATGTTTGTAACAACAAGAACAAGAGAATTCAAATTTCAAATTTCATCATTCTCTATAATATCTTTTACTTCTAGAAAATTAATGCTCTGGAAACACGACATGAAATCCTTAAGAAATGTTTTCTGGTTGATAAATATAAAAAAAGAGTATCTTGAAGTAGGAATCATATCATAATATTAAATTATATTTCACAATTATTTTGTTTTTCACTCTTATCTGATAGGAATAAATCTCCCTCTATATTTATAAAAAATAACTATATGATATATTATGAAATTTATTAATGTAAAAAATACTTATTTATTTAATTCAAAAATACATCATATAGAAAAAATATCATTAAAAATAATATTTTCAATTGTAAGAGGCAGGATGTCCAAATCATTTTAACTATTTTCCAATATTTTTCAATCTCTAATTTTTTTTATCAATTTTATTAACCAATGTTATTGAATAATAGTTGTATATTCTTCTTAATATTTATATTATTCTCAACCTTAATGGAGTCTACTATTGTAAAAAATTATTATTTAATATGGTATTTTCTAGAAATAATATAATTTTTAAAGTAAAATACTCTTTAGTAAATAAAAGTCCTCATCATTTTATATTTCATCTTAGATTTATTCCCAACATCTTTAGCCTCATTATTAACCATTAACAATGATATTTGTTTAATCTCAAAGTGACTTATCAATTAAAGCCCTTCCACCATCTTCTAAAAATCATTTTATGGATAGATAATTCATTTAAATCATTGAATAGTTTATATTGAACATGATAAAATTCATTCTCCTATCCCGCATCATTTCATCAAGATTTTTTTTTGAATTTAAAATTCAGCAGTTACTATATTTATGTTTTAAATTAGTTTTATAAATATATATTTTTATTCTCTATGAATAGTTTTTCAATATTTTAAATGTTTCTAATTTTCCCTATACATCTTTGTATCATTATCACAATTTTCAACATTCAAAAAACATTAATATAATTCTTATTTACAGTGAAATTTGAGGGATATTATTTTGTATCAGCATTAGAGACTCTAAATGTTTCACTGAATAGAGTTTCATCAGTTATTTTTTCATTATGAAATTTCCTAGAATCATAATCACTATAATTTTACAAATTAACATTTTATATAATGCCACCAAATTTATCACATTTGAAATCAGGATTCAATTTTTTATTTGATAAAACATATTATTACATCCTTGTGAATAATCCTATTTTTTAAAACATCTACATCAGTGGATTTCATGGAATTTTTTCTTCATCACTATCATAATATTCTATCAGTCTTGGAAAATATGAAACAAAATTCCCAATTCCTCTACATTGAAAACAATTTCAAATTAACATTACATTGTACATACCTATTCCTATTTTTTCTTTTCATGAAATTAATGGAATTAATTATTCAATAATCTAACTACCATCATCTACAGAATCAAAATCAAAATTTGAGTTGATTATAAGAACATTATTTTACTTTTCATTCATAATGTCTTTGAAGAGGATTTCAAGATAGTACTTTCTCTTTAATTATATGTAATTCACTTTTCTCATATAATTTTAATGAAACTACTATAAAAATCACCCAGAAATATTGATTCGTTCTCTCTATCATAAAAAAAATAGAATAAAATAAATCAGGATGAATTCCTATTAAATTTTCAACAATATATTATCATTATAATTTTCTCCTAGACATTTTATGTTTCTTATAATATCCCAACCCCTTGTAAAGAGCTCAAAAATTGATTCTTCATATCCAATATTTAAATAATTGTATACCAATAAAAAAATTAACCAATTCATTCCTCTTATTAAATTTCCATTCAATAATATTATTAATCATATAATATTTTCTTTGAGCATTTTAGATACCTTTATCACATTGAAATTCACTTTATGAGATAGTGGAGCACATTATATTTCTCTCTCATTCATCATTCTATATATTTTTCTATCTTTTTATATAAAGGGATATATACTCCCCAAGGGAAAATTATGTTCTCATGAGGTTACTAAATTTCAAAATTTAAAACATGAAATAATCATGTCACTATATTTAAGGGAATTATAGGATATATATGTCTACAGTCGAACAAAATATGATCGGGTTGTAGATAAGCATTATTCAATTAAAAATAAATAAATTTATTTTGATGTATATATAAAGTAATTTAATTGATATGTGAATAGTGATGTTTTTTATTTTAAAAAAACATGGAAATAATTCTCAATAATTGACTTTTTAGGTAGGTGAAAAATTATGGAATATTATAATGAGTTTTATAACATATGTTTTAGGAACAATGATTGAAATCATTCATCATTAAATAAGTTTCATATCATTTTTTTTCAGATTAAATTTATTAATTTATACAAGTGAGTGTTCTCCATATCATAAGGGAGCTCTCGAGAGAATCCCGATCTTATTCAAAACCTGGTGCTGTAGATATTTGATAGGCATACAGAGCCACATAGTTAGAACCTTATTAGTATAATTGTAAAACTAAACCATGTGGGGTGATTAGTGAACACTATGAGGTCGCACGGTGTTCCATATTTGTTCATGATAGGCTTCTTGTCCATGATATTTGTCTTAGAAATATTTTAGAGCCATTTCAAAAAGGTTGTGCATTATTAGTCAAAATATATTACTATCTTTTGTGGGGGGGGGGGTCATGGAATTATTTGGGTGGATGGATGATGCATGGTATGTCAGAAATTGTATTCAAACTTCTAAATCTTATATTTGATGAGGAATTTACAATTTTACCCTAAAATGTTTTTATCCACTTCCATATTTCAGTCCTCCTCTAATAGACATGAAATGATTTTCCAATCTCATAGAGATCTCCCATGTCTAAGATAGACTTTTAGATTTCTACTTTATCTGTACTCTAATCAGACTGTCATTAGGTGTGGTGCATCTTCAATGGTAACCTCATTAATCATATAGATTTGGTTCTTCATATATCATCCCATATCAAGTGCCATTTTTGTGTAAGATCATAGGATTTATTTTTAAGGAATCAATTTATTATTCTGGTCTCTATCATTCAAGCCTCATTTAAGGGCGAAAACATGATGAAGAGAGTGATACAAGCCTAGGGTATGTGGTTTAGTAAATTTAACAAATTTTTGTATAATTTTATTTATTTATAAATTGTTTGGTACACCAATACATCCATGTGTTTCCTTAAAATTTATTTCCTCAATATAAATTAAATGAATCATGTTATGTTAATCTCTAGATCCTTATTCAATTTATTAGGGGTTCTCCACCTTGTTGAATTCCACCCTTTATAGTATGATAAATTAAATTCCCTCTCCAATTAAAATTTGTAAATTTCTAACCACCTCATTAGTAGGTGGAATGTACTTAAAACTATTTAACCTTCCATTATAAATCAAATTTATTAATATAATGGAATTTAATTAGGAGGAAAGGGAACACAACATGTTGTTTATTTATATATACAAATTATTTGAATTGTGACACATAACATTAAATTTTGTCAAATTATTATAAATTATTTGAAGGTATTGAAAATTATTATTATTATTATTATACAATTGAAATTAAAATTTAAACATTGGTTATGTGACTTGTTGATATTGTAGTTTCATTCTCCCTTACATCGGGTGATGGGAATAAATCATTACCGCAGTTATTTTTATCTGGATGGTGGGAATGATGTTCCACATTCCTTTACTTCTGGTGTTGGGAATGATGACTGAACACAATATCTCTAGTTATGAGCATGAAGACACACATATATATTATATTCAAGTAATGTATCCTCTTCAGAGACTACATTTCATTAGACTAGTCAAAGATTCCTGAGTTACGCCACGGTCCGATTAGCTCCTCATATCCAGGTATATTCTGAAATATATCCATAAGTATATAGTATAAAAAAATACATTTTATGTATGATTTAACTATATATATATTCATATAGAAATAAAATAATATGTATTATAAATATTACAAAATTAGGTACGGTATTCCATGTGTACTGAACCTGAACTGAAATGAATTTAATTTTCATCAAATTTTATTATCTATTTTACATACACACTGCTATGATATATAAATTAACTAGATTATATTAGGAACCATCAGTGGTGGCCTAATATGATTATTCCACAACATACTCGATCCACCATTTGTTGACGAGCAGTCTCTATAAATAAAAGTATGGAAAAAAACCACCCCACCTTTGATGCATATTTTTTCCCTTAAATAATGTGGCATGAGAGTAGAGGAAAGAGCATATTATCCTGATTCTTTAGAAGATTATTTTTCTTATTTTTTTGTCTTTATTGTAGAATTTTATATATAATTGTTTTTAGTAACAAAAATATTCTTTTTTTTTGCATATTTTCATTACATTACATCGTTTTTTATATGGCTCTGCCTTCGTATTTTTTTAATTCTTTTATTTTCATAGATGTTTTTACTTATACTATTTTATTATTGTATTAGTTTCAACCATTAAATATGTTATGTAATGCATTATCTATTTTTTATGACTATTTATTTTTTGTGTGCAATTCAGATATGAGGGTATAGTCTCCTCACTCTACCACATTGGGACCTCACTAATAGTTTGTAGCCTCTAGTGTATGAGGAGTTACTCTTATGTCCACATGACCCACCTGATTGGGGAAATATATCAATGGATCATATGTTGGGACATTACAATGTGTTATCATAGTTATTTTTCATTATTGAATTAAATTTTAGGTATTAGACATGAGAATATAAACATGTCTGAATATAGAAATGTGAATGTTATTTGTATTATCTAACATTGGTTCAAAGGAAACAAAAAATACCCATGATGAGTTATTATTTTTCTTAGTTTCCACATATTAAATTTTCGTTGGTTTCACCATTGTGTGTCCCACATGTTTTTTGATTCTATTGTTGGTGAAATTATTATTATATACTTATTTATCATTGGACCATGTTATAAAAGTCTTTCATCACATGCATCATCATAGGAACTTTTTTAATTTATATTCCATTCATTTTTGAATTTCACGTTTACATTTAGTATGAATTTCTTATTATATGTTGTTAGTTCCTTGATTACTATGTGAAATTCTCTAATGGTTCATGCAGTAAGTGGAAAACTTTATTAACTGATGTGTGCCTCCCAATTTTAATGATTCTTCTTCTTCTATATTGAATTTGTATCCTTAGTTTCTAAATTAATCTATATTGTGGGTTATGGACCTATTGGATCCATGGACCGAAATGACATTATTTATTTTTATTAAATAAATGTTAATTTATATTAATAAATAAATTGCATCTATATATTTTTCAGGGTTATTCATTTAATGAATAAATTTTATATGATTTGTTTCATACTGATACTAGATGTGTAATTCATGTTATAGTAACATGATGTGAAAATTGATATTTATAAGGAGAATGAAATTTATATATGGGGAATGGTAACACATTACACTTGACCATGATATATATATAAGTATATAATTAATAGAGTATAAATTTATCTTCATTTAAACCCTTCATAGGAATGATTACTAATATATTGGATGCCAATGTAAATTTAAAGGTTGTTTCCTCTATACCTTGTAATTAACACTCCAAATACAAACACCATTTCAGTGTGATGTAAGACCTAGACCTAAACTTGTATTTTGTAGTGCGTATTTGAGGGTGTATTTTATGACTCTTATGGAATGCTATTGTATTCTATTTCACATAGACATAGATTATAGAGTAGGTATATAAGTGTAACCTTTATTTTTAGGATGTATATATTACTATCCTATTATTGATATGTAATTTTTTGACCTGTTTAATTATTTTCAGAGGCATGAATTTTGAAATGTATAATCAAGAAACTATGAAAGGCTCGAGTCATACTCTAGGATGGTCATGATGAATATTCTACAAAGGCGATGGGCCCATCACCACAACTGAACCTTCTTGAATGCTCACCAATGGAATCACTTACTATTATTGATTTGCGAACTAACACCAAGTTTCTAAAGTCTTTATTTTTAATGGTGTTATCTATTCAACGAGTTTCTCATAATTCCCCAACTATGGAATCTTTTACTCAATAATTCAAGAGGAAAAATCCCCCACTCTATTTTTGTATGGTGTAACACTGTCTAATAATTCTTGGATGGTGGTTATGCCTTTATATTTAAGAATTTTTACATTCCAAAAGATAGTAGGTTCATGCTCGATGCCAACATGCTACATGGTTCATCCAACCAGTGGTAAGATGTCATTAACTAAGAAGATTGACTTCGAGATATTGTCCGGATGGACTTCCAAATGATATTATACGATTACTTCAATCAGAATTTCTTGAGGGAGGACCAAACTAGATATTTTATGAACACGCAGTAAGTATCCACTTTTGCTATGTAATATTAATATTTTTTACAAATATTGTGTTATTCTCTATGAACATATATGACGATGAGATAATTATTGTGTTCCAATTTGGGGATGGTTGTATATTTTCAATCAGAAAACAGGTTAATGATTTATTATTAATAATTATATCTAGATTCTCCAACCAATCCTTCATTAATGAATGTAATTTGAGAGAAGATGATAGTTCAAACATGGGAAATATATCACATAGACCAAGAAGTTTTTCTTATGGTGGATTCAAGAATCGCATTGATGTAACTCATGGGGTTAGTTATAGTTAGACACATCATACTAATGAGTTTGTTTTGTTTCAAAAATTTGGGATACTTTCACAGAAGATACCCTAATGTATGAGAGACATCATTGTGTGTAATTTCATTGATATAATGGTACACATTAATATTATCGAAACAAAAATTTACTAGTTCATATGGAGATGGGAATTACACTTAATCCACATTCTGGTTCGGGGATGTAATACCTTATTTAGTAAGTACAATGAATACCTCTAGAATCTCATGACAAGGTTGTGGTCAATGAAGATGGAATAAGATTTACGATACACAAATTTTGTAGAGTGGTCCTTCTTAGTAAAGTATGATCATTACATAAAGACACGATATATGACATTTATATGAAATATGTCATGTTATATACGAAATGGTTGTGAAACCATTGTAATTTCATGCACTGTTTTGATAGCATCCAAATTATTGTATAGCATATTTGACATAGTTTTCTCACAATCTTTAATATCTAATGAAATTCCAAATATTCTGGTCCTTTAGATAGAGCAATTTTTTAGTCTTATGATACAAAATACCTTTTTGGGTTTTTGATCTAATTTTTTTCATTTATGTAAGGAATAGGTCCTTGAGATAGGTAGTTTTATGTTAGTATGGAATACATTCATCCTTTACATATTAGGTTTTTTTATTCATAGGATGGACTATTTGACTCATTAATGACCCCATGTCAATTTCTATTGCCAAAGTGAAAATTAAAATCATTCTAGGTTTCTAGACATGATAAAAATGGAGAATGGGATATCTATGAATATTAAGATATTCTAGATAATCAGGGGCTAAGAATAGTGGAAGGCCATATTTCTAGCCTTTTATTAGATTATAATGGAATATGAAATGTCATTTTCTCTCATGTGTTGGATTAATTATTGTACATATTCTGAGAATATTTATCTATGATACCTCTTGTGAATGTCTTATAAATAATTTTATATCTATTTCATGGAGGGGCATCAAGGTCCATTCCTCCATACATGATGGCACCTATAGAGCATATGGAGCTCAAGAAGTAGTTTGAGGATATTTCAACTAAATGTTTTAGCTAACCTAATATCATTACAATGGGTTCACTAGTCCGTTTTTCTATTAAGAAGGAGGGTACCCTTAAAAATTGCATGGGATATAAAATATTGAACTAACTCATGATATATATTCAGTATCCAGCTCCTCAAATAGACAACCCCATTGATTAGCTCAAATGATTAAATGTGTTTAAAAAAAATATCTTTTTGGTCATGAAATCATCATGTTTATGCCAGGCCTTCCGAAATACCACGTAACAATTTTGAAGTAGGTATAGATGTTATGATTAATTGATAATCTCATTCTGTCTCATGAAGGCACGAACAATTTTCAGGGATTAAATGTATAGTTCATTCCATATGTATAAGGATTCATTTGTAGTAGACTTTTGGAAGAAAATTTAATGCATTATCATTCTATAAATGATTAAGTAATACATCATGATATCATTATTAATACACTGAGAGAGAGCCATCTTTATTGAAATCTCACCATATTCTACTTTTGAAACCAAAAAACACTTCCACATATAAGTGATCTTGAAGTCTGGAGGATCTAATATTTTTATTAGGATGCATAATGTATTGGTATTAGAGTTGTTATGTTATGTGGTTAATGATTCATAGTTTATGGGTCTCATCATTTTAGGCCTCAAAAATAGAATTACCAGACAAATGACCTCGAGATAGTAGTTTTATTTCATCATTTATGTTGTTTGAGGCATTAATTTTATGGATTACTTTTTTTATTCAATGATGAAAAAATCCCAAAGTATATATTTATGAATCAATATAAGAAACATAGGTAGTGAATATATAATTAATACCAACAATCCTTTGATTTAAAAAATTCTTATACACCTAGAAATGGTAGACAAGTAGAAAATTATCTATGCATGTAGACATCCACATAGATGGATTCAGAGCCTAGTGGTGTGTGGAATATTATCTATTTTTTGTAGATGCATTGTTAGATTCGAAATAATCATGTTCATATATACTTGATTGATTTTTTATGACCTCTACCCTTTGATAATGGGTAAATATTTGATAAATATCATATCATGGGGGTATATAATTAAGGGAAAGTATCCAATATGGGGACTCATTGATAAGTTGGATAGTGGATGAGAAGGAGACTTTATACATACATGGGAATGTATAGGATCCAATTTAAATCTATGTGGAGTTCAATTGAAAATTTAATTCCTCATCTTCGAAAGTACATCCTTACATAACTAGGATGAGTTGAGACTTTTCTCTCTAGTATTTATGGCTAAGTATGAAATGGAATATA
This sequence comes from Viscum album, assembly GCA_963277665.1. Classification (NCBI taxonomy): domain Eukaryota; kingdom Viridiplantae; phylum Streptophyta; class Magnoliopsida; order Santalales; family Viscaceae; genus Viscum; species Viscum album. Next base: position 2,788,417 of record CAUJRU010000011.1, on the reverse strand, counting down.
TAATGATTTATTACTCGGTGTTCCACCTGTCAGTAATGGATGGCATAAAATTAGCAATTGGTGGGTCATTTATTGCATGGACCCTTATTGAGTTGATATGGGGTATTTTTATCCTGAAATTCATGAATGGTTATCATATACTTCCTCGTTTAAATGATATTGTTTGTGAGGTTTATGATTAGTTTATGAATAACACTCACATATTCCACTTTGATATAAAATGTTGATAATAAATATAGGTATGGTATATGTTAGTAAGGTTCTACATATTCATGCGGATCTTTACTCTAAAAATCTAAATAGGATGATAATTTCACATCTCCATTATAGTATGGTTTTAGAAGGTCATTGGTACATGGGTTCTTCCACGAAAATCTTATCACTCTTAGGCTGATGGTCAAATATTGAGTACTATTAAATTTTTCAAAAACATGTTCCATGAATGTGTCCTCGAATTTAGTGGTTCATGGGAAAAGAAAAAAAATATTATTTGAGTATTATTACAATAAAATATTACAGTATACCATAGAAATTGATCCTTATGTGGACTTATATGTTAGAACATGCCTATCAAAATGTTTCTATTTATGGGTTGGGGAGACAACCCGTCTTTGGCCACAAATAATTCAAGATACATTATAGAGGCTATAGATGATCAGAAAATGTGTCAAGACTTTTCATTCTAGGAATAAGTCATTTCCCAATCTATGTCGATGAACTTGATATTTTGTGTATGGGGATAGTGTCTTCTTGTGTGTATCTCTAAGGTTGGTACATCGATAGATTTAGTGGTAGGGTAATTATTTTCCTCGATTCATAATACCATTTTATTTTTTGAAGATAATTGGATAAATATATTATAGTATAGAACATTCAAATAAATAATATATATGCACGACCTTTTTCATCTGTCTTATCTCTAACATTATTATCAAGTGTTGTCCCATGTTTATAGCCTGATGATGTTGAGTTAGATTTAGATGATTCTTTTGAGGATTATTCAATGCATATTGTGAATTAAATCTTCAAGAATCTCTTAGGGTGGTCAGCTCTTATATTATGGGTTCTATGGAATCATATATGAGACTAAAATGATACTTTGGTGTGGGAAGCACTTGTACATTCATCTGGCTGAATATTTTCTTATATGATTCAACATTAAACTAAGAATTAAAAATTAGGTATTATTTTATTTATTGAATGATGGTCACAATGTCCAATATTTTCATAAAGTTGTTGTTTATTTTTTTTAGTTAAAATTATTTATTTTATGATAGTGAGTGTAACCAACATCCTAATGTTGGTCTCCATATCATCTAGGGAATGTACGGAGCTCAGAGCTAAAACTATTTGAGAGGTAGATTGGGCCTTATATTAAGAATATGGTTAGTGACTAACATGAAACATGAATGTGTGGGATCATATAGTTTATACATGGGGAGTTCAAAACAATCCATAATAGTGTGATCCAAGCCACATTGTTGTGCAATTTATCCTAAAAAATGACAAAATCATTTTCACTAGTTACACACTATTAGTTAAACCACATTCCAAGACCATGAAAGTGTTGTCTTAGATAGTTCTAGGAGGATTACTGGACCATATTTTTCCTAACCATACAACTGAAACACTAAACCTCTAATTTTACAGGGTATTTACCATATTTCACCAAAAATTATTTCAGCCCACTCATCTATTTTTTCTTTCTCATTTCACAGTATTTCACCTATTTTATTCTTTGTTGGATCTCATTCAAGAATAATATATTATTATTAAATTATCCTTCATCCAGACACTATTCTGATCACTAAAATGTGTGTTAAATTTGAAATGACAAGATCTCTAAATGATATTAATCCATTCCTATATTTTTATCCGATATCGTGTGTTTTTTTGAAGATCGTATGACCTAATTTTTTGGAATTGTTCTATTCTTTATATTTCCAAATTCTATCTCGATTGAAGTGATAAAACATTATTAGAAGATTTCTATGGGACTAAGGTTAGTGGTTTATTAATTTCCCCTTAATGAGTTGGTAACATATATATTTTCCCATTATTCCTCACACAAAACATATATGTGCATTGCCTAAAACTATATTTCATCTCTTTATAATGAGTTTATCAGGTTATATTTCTCCTTATGGTCTTGTTAAATATATAATTGGTTGTCTACCACACTGATTTCAACCCCATTGTGTAAGATAAATTAAATTCTATACTAATTCAAAATTATAAATGGTGAACGACCTCTTATGTTTTTCTTCATAACATTAGATCTATTTTTAATTGCATTATAAATTAAATGGATTAATTAAATTGAATAGAACAGGGGGATGGTCACATCATATGTTGTACATTAATATATTTTAATTTTATCAATTTAAATACCAATGGTTTACTTGAGTTAAATGATTTAAAATAAATAAGGGCTAAAGATCATGATTATTATAATTAGGCCATGGATAATAATCATTAAACCACAGTTAAAGAATTTGTGGAAGAAGTTGTTTCTTGATCTATTATATTAGGTTATTGGAATATTTACTTACATCACCTACTATTATCTGCACGATAGGAATATTTTTCTTTATTCCCATGCATTAGGACGTATAACGATAACTCACCCCACTATCTCAGGTATTGAGAATACCATCATATATTAATATGATATCAAGGTAATATAGCCTTATTGGACCCTGTATATCATTACAATCATCATTGATTCCTGAGTTAAACCCCATGACTAGTTGACACATAGTATCCATGTATATTCATATATATGTCCTTATATATAAAGTGTATATTCATGTATACATATTATATATTATTTACCAATATATACATTCTATAAATATATTAGACTTATGATAGAATTATATAATGTTTGTAGACTCCCAATTATCTTTCTATAACCTGATCCAACTAGTATTTACTTTTTGGAAAAATTATTATCTATTTAACATACACATTTTATGCTTATACATAATGAATGGATTATTTTAGACATAATTGGTGGTGTCCTACTGAGTTTTTCTCATACACTACTGAGGTTGCACATGGTACCTATGTAGAATTTATGAATTCATGTGCGGACAAAGGGAAATTACCCTATCATAGATTATTTAATTTTTTCATATATAATGAATCATAGGAGAGGAAGAATGTTCATATTCACACGATACTATTTGACAAATTTTATTGTATTTTTTTAATTTTTTTATAGAATATTGTATTATCGTGTTACTTATATCCAATATTTCAACTTCTTTTGTATATAATAATTATATTACATGAATTTTGGAAAGGAAAATCCATTGTATTTTGATTATAATTTTAATTTCATGGATTTTTATACCTCTACTATTTTATTATGGTATCTTTTCCACCTGTCAATTGTTTATATCATGCTTCTAATATTTTCTCTCATGGATTATTTCTATACTTCCACATTGATATGAGGGTGTGGTCTCACCAACATACCACCTAGAAATGTCTATGTTGGTTTGAAAATTCTATAATATGCGGAGGTGCACATGATTTCCTAAGGCCCACTCTTTCGGGCACCATTTTAGTGGCTCCTAGATTAGGTTGTTTGTAACGACTCAAAGTTTTATTAAATGAATATCTTTATTATCATTACAACTTATCATATAATCACATTAGGATGAACAATGGAATATTTGGTTACTAAATACTATGTGATCGTTAAACATATTTGATCGACTTCTATGTTTTGAATTTTTAAAATATGACATTCACAATTTTTTTCTAGGTGGAGGTGATTTTTTTTAAATTTTCTGAAATACATCAATTTTCAGGTGAACAAAAAAATATAGTTTTATTACAAAACTAGTATATCTTAAATTTCAACATTCATGATGTAATGATTAAATAAACAATCTAGAACATTATATTTGGCCATGTTATATGTAATTTCCTAATTTTTCTTTAAAATACACTAAAATCAATTTTTAAACCAAAAAAATAACTTTCAAAATCATAATGTCAAAAAAGGGATTCCTTAAAATATAATTTTCAATTTCTTTTTAATAAATTTTAATTAATCCATTAATTCAAAATGTAATAATGATTTAAAGTCTATAAATTTTTTTATAATATTAATATAATATTAATTATGTAAAAAAACAAAATCTACACATCTAACATTTCAAATATTGTTTGATTTAATATTTAACTCTAAAAACACCTGCTCCTCATGTATAAATATCCTCTCTCCCTTACCTAGTCAAAGAAGATCACTAAAGCATCAATCCTTGTCTATAATATTTCCTAAAATATTCCCTTTCCCCTCCCCCAATTTAAAAGAGAATTTTATCTCATTAAATGAACAATCAAATGTGATTTAAGAAGGATTCAAGAAGTAACTCCTCCATCTCTCTTTTCCTTTAATTTCCATTCAATTTCATGTTCTTTTAGTAATCTCTCTCCACATAAACTCATTAAAATGCTATCGTAATTACAGTATCGTACATATAATGAATGTTTATGACACTAATTTCATAATATATCATCCAACCCCCTTCTCATGTTCTTTTTATTTTAGAAAGGAAAACATTGTTCATGAGATGTTAATTTATCACCTTCAAGAATGAGATGTTTTCATTTTCCATTATCAACTTTAGATATGGTCATGAAACCATTTTTATGGTCAAACTATAATTGTTTATATGTATTATGACCTAATTAATGTTCTTTAACTAGATGGAGTACATAATAATAAATTATTAAACAAAACATGTTTTTTGTGGTCGAAAACCCACCACAATTAACCCAAAGAAACATCATTATATTCTTATCTAATGATTCATTATCATGGTATATAAACAAATTCTTTATAAGATTACATAATGTTATATAACATAGTAAATGAAATATTATTTCAATTCACTGTCTTTATCCACAATTTAAATGAGCTTCTGTTTATGAATACAAGTGAACCGTTCAATGAAACTATAAAAAAGAACATTTCTGAACAATGCATATAAAATATCTATTTCATCCAAAATCCAATAAATGAACATAATAAAACCCTAACGAATCTTATTAATGTATGAAAGTTTCAGTAATTGTTAATTAATTAATCTAATTAGGTTATAATATACATTAATGTTAATAAAGCATTACGATAAATGTAATGGGGTAATTCTCAGACCCAACTTTATTTCTTCGGGTTCTCCCTATTTCATTCAATTTTGGGAATGTTCACTCCATGAAAGTAATTTTCTATTTATTATCAGACCTATTCAAGGATATACATGTTTTTAAAATTAATTTTGGAACAACCTAGTGTTTACCAAAAGAAATCATCTTTCAAATATACATACCATTTTTACTCCTCAAAGATTGTTTCACTATTAACTCAACATTAATATTTATATCTCAAATATGGTATTCCCCCATTATTATGGGAACATAATATTTATGAATGTATATTTTATAATGTGAAAAAATTTCTTTCAATGTTATATTTTTTTCTGTTCTATTTTGAAATATTTCTAATGTGGCATGCATGATAATGTAAATTTTATAATGTGACGGTTGTGCCCAAAATTATATAAGGCAATATGAATGTTTGAATATGATAGGTGTTCCTAGAAGTATACAGTTCTCTAATTAATTTGGTAAAGAGATTACTCATGTGAGGTAATTTGAAATTATGTTTGAATAGGGTTCTAGGTTTGTTCATAAATATGTGCGGTAGTTAACCACTAAGACATGATGTTTTATTTTATATGCATTGCCACATTCCATGTCCTTTATTAATGTTTCATCTAATAATTATGATCCTGTTATTATGTTATGATGATAAATATTATGCTCATATCATGCTATGTTGTTTCATGTTCTTATATATCCTCTTACGGGGCATTTACCTCCCCCCTTTTTGATGTATATACCTCAAGTTACTATGTGTACTAAGGTGAAGTCAGGATCCAGTAATAAGATAGAGTATAAGGAATTTAAATAAATGTCGATGTATTATGTTGTAAAATTTATCAATGATCCATGTTTTTCAAAGTCACTAATACTCAGGATCCCTTTTTTGAAATGATTTATGTTTTTTATTATGTAATAGTAATGTATGAAATGGTTGGGTCGCTATAGTGGTTATCAAAGTCAAGGTCTAGTTAATTTGGGAATTAGGATTAGTAAACCCTAGAGAAAACCTTTAGTATGAGACTATGTATGAATATTAACACATGAATCTATACATATGGATCCCATAGGTTATTATTTTAGTGAAAATGGTAAAAATTAATATGTTATATATTCATGAATTGTTGAATTATGTTTTGTGCTATCCTTTTATATTTTAGAAAAAAGTGGAACTAGAAGAAACCCGGACAACAACCCATGCGAGGTCAAATGCAACGATTTCCCTAACGACATCGACAATTATTAGGGAGGTGGAGTTCCAAACTTCATAGTGATTCTTACCCAACAATCTCATGTTATGAATAATAAACCAAATAATGTTGAACTTCCTCCTTCACCTAAGAGTGTAAAATTAACTGTCGAGTATTTTATGTGGCAACGACCACCGATGTATAGTGGATCTTTTGGTCGAGTAGTTATAGAATAGTTATTCAACTCCATGGAGAATATATTTTTTTTCTTCACTATTCTGTGATGGTGAAGGTGACAATATCCATTTATTGTCTACATGGAGAGGACGATCAATGGTAGAATTTGATTAGGAACACCAAACCAAATAATGAAATTGAAGAGATGGAAATGTATTATTTTAGGATCTTGTTTTATAACATGTAATTGCCATGATATTTTCGTAAAATTATATATAGATAATTATTAGAGCTCATGAAAAAGGATTTATACAATATCACAACCTACTAAGTGAGTTTCCCAAGGCCTTAATTGTACTCTTCCTGTTTTGTTATCATTAAATATTGGAATGTTGATAGATTCATTAGTGGATTAAATTCAAACCTTATAAAGGCGCTATAAATTAAAGACATTGAGATTTAGGAAGAAGTTATTCATTTTTCCATAAAATTGGTTTTAGAGTTTGGATAATTCTCCCATTGATATGGTGATAAGAAATAAAATATGGAATTTCATGCCGAATAATATAATGATAAAGGTTGGAAGAAAACTCAACGACCCACTTACCAAAAATGTGAGATATTGAATCACGGGAAATTCCTCAAGGGGATGGGAAAATTCATCATGTGTGGGAAATAAAGAAAACCATTATCAAGAGTTTCAAAAATATATGAAAAGTAAGGATAATGTAGTGGAGTAATGTAGATCCCCACCAATGGTTCAATGCTACAACTACAGTTCAAAATGTTACTATGCAAGCTAGTGTACTAAACCGCGATTCATTGTGGGTAATCAGTGTTTTCATCCACCGAATCCAATGGAACAAGGGAAGGATTATTCCATCACTACATTGGATGTCGATCAAGATAATGAAGTTATAAAAATAACACTTCATATTCACTCAATAATGGAAAATTTATTATTTGAATCTAGTTTTGCACATTCCTTTGTATCATGAATGTTTTTTTGAACTATATAATTGACAACTTGAAACCTTGAATTATTGATATAGGTAAATACAAAATGTTGTGAAATTATTGAAACCCAATTGTTTTAATCTTCTCATTTTGGTGTATGAGTGAATATTCTTCTAGAAAATATTGTAATACTTCCATTTTGTGAAATTTGACACTACATTGGGAATTGATTGACTCTTATTATACAGAGAACATATAAACTTTCGAGAAAAGGAAATATCATTTTATATTCCAAACTATACAATGATCCTCTACAAATACTTGGAATATCGTGAATCATTATTGAAATATAATTGGATAGTGTGGGTTTTGATACCCTATGAAGAAGCATACCTCACCCAAATGGTTGAGTCAAACGAATGTTCTAACCTAGTGGTAATTCCCATCTTGAGGGAATACATTCATATATTTCCTTAAGAGTTATCTATAATTACCCAAGATCATGAGGTTGAGTTATCAATAGTACTAACTCACGATGATATTATATCTCAAAGTGTCCTTGTAGGATGGAACCTATCAAACTGTAGGAGTTGAAGAAATAACTTCAAGAGGATTTGGAAAATGGGTTTGTATGCCCTAGTGCATCACCATGGGGTGTGCCAGTGTTCTTTGGGAAGAAGACAGAATGATCAATGTAGTTGTGAATCGATTATCAAGAACTCAACAAGATCACCATAAAGAACATGTATTATCTTCAAAGGATTGAAGAATTGATCGATAAATTAAGAGGATATCAATACTTCTCAATGGAGGATCTCTATTCTGGATATCATAAACTAAAGTTGATGAAGGAATATATTCATAAGATGCCTTCTATACACGGTATAGGATCTATGAGTTTCGGGTGATACCCTAATGAATTACTAAGTCCCCTAAAATCTTCATGTATTTTTTGAATTGTCTCTTTATACATTAACTCAACAAATTTGTGGTAGTATTTATAGATTATATTCTCATATACTCCAAGAGCAAGGTGGAACATGTAGAACATATATGACTTGGGACGGAGACATTGATAAAGGAATAGTTGTACAACAATTTTAGAGAGTGTGAATTTTCGATGAAGCTGGTGACGTTCTTGGGAAATGTTATCATAAGTGGGGGAATTTTGATAGAACATTAAAAAACAAAAGTTATTGAGGAATGGCTAGACCCGATAGTGTCATATTTATCAGTAGTTTCCTTGTATTAGTTGGGTACTACCGACGTTTTGTGATAAATTTATTATGATTTTCAATCATGCTAACTAAGTAAACAAGAAACCTGGTAATGTATGCCTAGATAGAAGAATTCGAGGGAAGATTCAAGATTCTAAAGTGAACTATGATCACTGCACATGTACACACATTACTGAAAAGTGGAGAGCGTTTTGTGATTTATAGTGATGATTCAAAGAAAGGTCTAGGTTGGGTATTCATGAAAATTATAAATTTGATAGCAAACTCCCCATGGAAGTTAAAAATCTATGAAAATAACTACCCAACGCTTGATCTAGAGATGGAAACCATGAATTTTTCCTTGAAAATATGGTGGCACTACCTTTATGGTGAGAAGTGTGACATATACACTGACCACAAGAGTCTAATGCATATATTCACACAAATAGATATAAACATGTGTCAAAGGAGATGGTTTGAGATAATGAAAGACTAAAATTTCTATTTTCACAATGATCCTAGAATGGAGAACAATGTAGATGATTATCAAAGAAAAAAATAACGTACTACTCAATCCATGATATGGATTGAGAAAGACCCTATCTTCATGGATATTAAAATGAGGGATTTGTAAATCATAAGGGCATAGGATAAATCCTACCATTCCAAAATGGGTTAAAAATCACATATTCAAGAGAAGGTTAAGGAGGCACAAATGGATGATATGGAGTTACAATAGAAGGTGAATGAAGTAAAGGATGGGAAGTAGCAGGATTTCCATATGGATGATGATGGTATGATTAGGTTTGTAATGTGAATTTGTGTGCCTTCATCACCCATGATAAGGAAAAATATATTGTAAAATTCACATAGCTAAATATTCTCTATCTCTCATGGATGATCCATGAAATATAGATATCTCCAAGACAAATTCTGGTGGGATAACTTAAATAAAGGGATTGTCAAATATATCTCAAGGTGCATGGTATTTCATCATGTTAAAGAAGAGTGAAAAAAGTCCAAAGGGATGATGAAAAAATTTCATATTCCCATGTAGAAATTGAAGAATGTTAATATGCACATTTTTATGGGTCTCTTAAAGTCATCCAAGGGAAATAATGCGATATGGGTTGTGGTTGACTGAATCATCAAGAAATCATATTTTATCGCATTTCAAGAAGATCCCTCAACTGAACAACATGAAAAGCTATATGTGAAAGAAGTGGTGTGACTTCATGGTGTTCCATGTTCAATTGTATATATTCATGATCCCTGGTTCACATCTAAAATCTAGACGAGTCTTCAAAATTCATTGAGTATTGAATTATAAATCAAGGGGCTAAACACCCCCAAAAAACTGGATAATATGAAATGACTATTCAGATTCTTGAAGACAAGATAAGAGCATTCTATTTATAATTCAAAGGTGGATCGGATCAGAAGCTCGCATTGGTTGAGTTATCATACAATAATAGCTTCACTCGAGTATTCAGATGGCTCCAAATGAAGATTTTTATGGAAATCGATGTAGAAATCCTACCTTTTTGGATGAATATGGAGAAAGAAAACTACTGGGAACTGATCTTGTGAAAGAAAAGATAAAGAATGATCAATTCATTAATAAAAACAACAAATATTTTTAGAGACGGAAAATGATACATTTTGATCACCGTTGAAGGGTCTTGGATTTCATCATTTGAGATAAATTCAAACTTTTAATATCACCCTGGAAGAGAGTTATTTAGTTTTGAAGGAATGGGATGAAAATACCATGGTATATTGGCCCCTTTGATATCCTTGATTGTATAGGATATTTGGCCTATCGTATTTCACTTCCACCCGATATAGCTCATGTTCATGAAGTGTTTTGCATATCACTCATGCAGAAGTATATACAGATACCTCACTTGTACTAAACTCATAGGCGATACAACTAGAAGTTGATCTCTCTTATGAGGAGTAGCCAATATAGTTTCTGGATATGAGTTATAAGGTCTAAAACAACAATACAACCCATCTTGTTAATGTTTTTTGAAGGAACTATAACATTGATGAAGCTATATGGGAAATGTAAGAGGCAATTAAAAAGAAATACACTCTCTTATCTGTGGAAAATCAAATTTTGAGGGAGAAATTTCATAAGGGTCGAAGAATGTAATGACCCAATGTTATATCAGTGGAATTTACTTATTATAATTATTCCTTATAGTATAATCACATCAGGAAGCACAATGAAATATCATGATTCAATATACTTTGTGATCATTAAACATATGATTTCCACTTCTATGTTTCTAATTTTGATAATATGACATACACAACTGCATTGAGGGAGATTATTAGAGTCTAATAGAACAAACAGACTTTTTTTTGAATAGTAACCTACCCTTATTAATATTAACCTACCATTATGAATAGTAATATGATCCTTATAAATTGTAATCCATCAAAAATAATATTATCCTCACCCATGATTCTTTAATTAAAAACTAGGCTTCTTATAAGTGATAATATGACCATTCTAAAACATTCGGTACATTTTTCACAAATAAACAATTATAATTAATTAATTAATTTAAATGAAATATATATTTTCCTAATTTTTTTCAAAAATTAACAATTATATTTCTTTTTGTTTTATGATAATTTTATAAGAACTTATGTAATTTTTGAAAGCATTATGAAATGAGTTTTAGTTTTTAAATCTGTATTTTTCAAGTAAATTTTTATTTTAATTAAAAATTAAATTATTAATATTTAGAAAATTATATATGAAAAAGGGAGTTCCTTTTTAATTTCTATGCATCTAAAAATTTTTATAGTGATTTTTATTGTAATTTTCTGAAATACATAAAATTTTGAGTGTATAATAAAAAACAGTATTTAAAATAACTATAATTTCTTAAATTTCATCATTAATGATGTAATAATGAAATATACTTATAGAAAATTATATTAAGAAATTTTTTATTTAATTCCAGAAAAGGTACCTTAAAATAAAATATGTTTATATTCCAAAAAAATAATAAATTTCCAAAACCTAAAGTCAAAATGTGATTCCTTAAAATATCATTTTCTCTTTCTTTTCACATTCCTCTTAATCAAATAACGAATAACAATTAAAAATATGATTTTATGTCTAAATGTAACTATATTATATTAATATATGATTTATTTGGTCAAAAAGATATTGTTACATTTATAATATTTGATAGATTATTTTATTTCTTATCATTTTTCTAAAAACACCACCTCTCAATGTATAAATAACCCCTCTCCCACCCCTTGTCAAACCATACCTCTAAAGATTCAATACATGTTAATTCACTGTTCAAACTTCATACCTATCCCCCCAACACATCTATGTATCTTTTGGTCTCATCAAAAGACCAATCCAAGGTTCCTTAAGAAGGATTCAAGAGGTAATATCTCCCTCTCTTTTCCTTTAACTTACATTCAAATGGTATGATAACTCTATTATATTAAATAAAATGTAATTTTATTATACTAATAAGAATATATATCATCTATCCTCCTTCTCCAATTCTTTTTATTTTAGAATGGAAAAATTTGTTTGTTAGGTGTTAATTTATAACCATCAAGAACAATGTGTTTTCATTTTCCGTTACTGACATCCGACTGGGTAAAGAAAACATTTTAATACTTCAACCATATTATTTTATATGTATTAAATCCAATTTAATGATATGGAGCTATATTATGTACATATTACTGAATTATTAAACAAAACAAGTTCGTCAGGGTCGAAAAGCCTCCTGAATTAACAAAAACAATCGTCATTAAATTCTTATCTCATGATTCACTCTCATGGTATATAAAAAAATTATTTATAGTATAATTTCATGTTCTATATAATCATAAATAAAATATAATTACAATTCTGGATGTTTATCGACGTTTTAAATGAGCTTCCATTCATGAAAACAAGTGAAAAGTTCATGAAAACTATAAAAATGAACATTTTTGAATAATGAATTTAAACTCAATACCACATCCAAAAGCCCATAAATGAAAGTAATAAAACCATAATTAATATTATTAATTTATAAAAGGTTATATAATTGTTAATTAATTAATCTAATGGGTTTATACATGACATTAAATTGAAGAAAGCATTTGGATACATGGTAAGGATAAATTTTCATACCCAACTTTCTTTCTTTGGGTTCTCCAACATTCACTACATTTGTGGTATGGTTACACATAAATGTCAATTTATCATCATTATCATAATTATCAAGTATATAAATGTATTCTAATTTAATATATGACAAACCCAATGTTTCCCAAAATAACTCTTCTTCCAAAGAGGCACACACTTTTTATGCCTTGAATATTGTTTCACTATTCACTCAAGGTTAATAAATCCTTGTCAAAAATAATATTCCCTATTTATTATTGTAATAAAATGTTTATTATTGAAGGTTTTATTATATTAAACCCATTTCATTCCAGGTGATATCTTTTTATGTCAAATTTTTACATATTTTCAATGTGTCATGCATGATAATTTAGTTGTTATGATGTGGCAGGTGCGCTTGTAATTACATAGCACAATATGAATGTTTGAATGTGATGGGTGTGCCCGGAATTAGGGAGAGCTTTAATGAATTGGTTAAAGTGATAAATCTCATGGAGTAAACTGAAATTATGTGTGAACATGATTCTATCATTGTTTACAACTATGTGTGGTAGTTAACCACTAAGACATGATGTTTTATTTTTTATGCATTGCCACATTATATGTATTTTATAAATGATTCCTCTCATTATTATGAACCTATAACTATTTTATGATAATAGATATTATGTTTATGTCATGTTTTATTATTTCATGGCCTTATCAATGCTCTTACTAGGATTTTAGATCACCCATTTTTTGTATATACCTTAGGTGACTACTTCTACTATGGAAAAGTCAAGATCCATTAAGATTCTAGAGAAGAAGGATATTTTAAAAATTTTAATGTATTATGTTGTAAAAGTAATGAATGGTCTTAGTTTGAACATGACACTAAAAATTTAGATACTATGATTGTATTGATTTATTTTGTTTATCCTATAATAGTAATGTAAGAAAAGGATGGTTCAATATATTGTTACAATGATTATGAGTCACTAATTGTACTTTCACAGAACTGAAAGCCACTCAATGGTACCCCATACCCAATTGGCCACATGGACTCAAGCGTACTTCCACAAAAAAAAGAGGTAGCTGACTAGCAGTGGGGGCCTTGCTGTGATAGGGGTGAAACTATTCTCTCATTTGATGAGTCTAACATAGTGGAATAAAATAATATATAGATAGTAGTAGTAATAATATTATACAAAAGGAGTATACAACATATGAATGATAATAAAAATAACCATATGTAACAACACTCAAATTATGATGATGTGTGTCACATATTCTTGGAAAACAACAAAGACATAATACACTTTACTAATACATGACACAAGTTACAAAAGTACAAAATGGAACAAAAGAAACATAAAAGCATCCTAAGCCCCAGAATTGTCTCATACTCTCATTATTTGAAGAACCAAATAAAGTACCTATAGAAATGAGGTTTCCCCTATTGAAAATAGTTATAATATAATCCGTTTGGGTCCAAAATCATGACCCACATAGGGTGTGAGACTAAATCTCAGTTTGCAACCCCCCTGGATCTGTGCTGATCTGTCAGTGAATATATATATATATATATGGTAGTGTACACTAATTAAAATATTAAGGTAGGATGTTTTTAAAAGTATCCAGTCCTATAAGCATTATTATTCATTTAAATTCATTTCATTTTCACTAATTTATTCAATTACATTGAATTATATATGTCTTCAGATCATTCCTAATCCTGAAAACCCCTAGGTAAAATTAGAACCGTGTATATCTCATAAGGGTATCAAAAAAAGTAAGTGGTTGTTGAATCTATGCTTTTTCTTTGTCTTTCCAGGCACGACATAAGTCATTTCATTTAAATATTAAATTTGTAACGCATTTCCATCCAGTAAATTCCTAATATGGAATTCAAGAATAACTCCATGTGAAATTCTATCTACAACCTACATGGACATCCTAGTGAACCAATCTAGAAACATGGTATTAGTATAGATGAAAACTTGTAACATACTACAAAAAAATCATGGCGAACCTCTTTGAAATCCCAGTATCACCTTATGTGTTGTATAAGTCCCTGTCAACAATGTCAGTTACTAGAGATCCTAGAAAAAATTCCCAAGTAACCCTCCTAACATGTTTACTATGAAAACAGAGGCCAGCCTCATCATAATTCAATGGTTCATGTTCCATTTTGAAAAATAAGTAAAGCCTCCATGAGTTTTACCATTACACCCATGGCTCCCGCTTGGCTTTAATTTTACAGCCTGACCAACCTCATACAACTTTTCCATTCGACCACTTTCATGGGTAAAATGAACAACAATAATCACGTGTAATTAAAACTATTAAAATTCTTTAACAGTAATAAACTGACATAGATGATTCATATAACAATATACACATGTCAATTAATCTATTACATGGTTTAACCTAAATTAACCAAAATGGGCACAATTCCGTTAACAAGCCTATCATGCATATGTAAACTATCACAAGGCTTAAACATTAATTATCTCATCTAGGTAAATCTTTTTTAAATAAAATTTTATTTCAAAAAATACAATGTATGGATATCAAAGGCATTATTATAGGAATCTTATGACAAACGGCCAAAAAATGGTCGCCTAAGGGAAAACACATCCATGGGTTGGTCCTAATTAAAGGAAAACAACCATAACATGCATTAAATCACATAATAAATAACCTATACAATTATAAGAAATAGAAATTGAAAAAATGCATTCATGGAGACACCCCAAAAATGGTTGTGTGGCACTCCAACAGATATAATCAACATAAAAATTGGAAAAAGGCATAAGACCACCTACCTCATAGTCATACAGCCCCCCCAGTCCACCATCACCCTCTAATTCGAAATAGAATGGTAATGATCTACAAAATGGGCATGAACAGTCAAACTTTGATAAATAGGTCAAGAGAAGAAAACCAAATAAACGTATTAATAGGAATTGAGATCATACCGATTGGGTTCCAACACATCCAATGGTGACCAAATCATTGTTCAGAAGATCAAACAGGGGGAAACGTTTAGCACTACTGGTTCATTATCCTGATGATCCCTCTATCTAGAAAAATATCAAACCTGGATACATTTGATTTTAGTAAAAAATAATAATAAAATTACATTGTTTGTATTTGAGAATACATGTTGTGTATATACCTATTTTCCACTCCTTTTTTCAATATTCCTTATACAGCATAGAAATTTCTACCGATATCAGTACATAGTGTGTACTAGGATTGAAAAACAAGTAACCCTCAGTCATGTTGTTTAATAGTCCTTCACTCACCCCATAACCTCTTATTCTATATTTTTCATAAATACAAACTAAAAATAAAGGATTTTTACATTAAAATAAGAATTGGGTTCTTACAACCATCCCCCTTAAATAATTCCATTCCTAAATTGCCCAGCCAAGTGTGGGGAAGAAATTTCATAGAAAAAATCTAGCCACCAAGATCATACTTTGACATCCCTCATCTAGGTCTCATCCTATACTCAGTCAAGCACCCATACTTTGCGTAAAAAATGAATAGACCTTCCACTGAGAACCTTAATGCTTTGATCAATAATTTGAGTAGAATTCTCCTCAATATACGAATATACCTATAAATCATTCTCCAATGATTTAAAAACATGATATTGGTCTTAAAATTAACAACCCAACTGAGAATCATTGATGATTTTGTGCATAGACATGTACCTCTTAGGTAACTACAACTGATAGGAATCGAACCCAAAACATTATTGAATCTCAAATGGATTGATGTATTTTAGTGAATGCCTACCCTATCTCCAACCCCACTTGTGTCCCAATCATGGTGCAATAAGTCAAAAAACTCAATCCAAGATCATGAACTATAGAGGTTGTCTATAATGATCGGGATATGATTTCGGATGAGACTACACAGTAGCCATCTGCATCCTAATCAACTAATCATATTTAGATTTCTCCTGGACAAGATGAGGTCCCAACATAGTTGTTTATCTTGCATCCAGCCAACTGAGGTGTTCTTGACATGGTCTATCATACAAATACCCCTATTGCACCATCATAATTATATCAAGATAGCTATTTTTATAGGAAAACTCAACAAGGGGTATGTGTAACTCCCAATAACCATTGAAATAATGGTATCACAACTGTCGCATGTCCTCCGACACCTAAATCATGTGCTTTGACCGACAGTCTCTTTGATGGTGGTATGATGTGCTTAGAAGCTCTTGTGTACCCAATGCCCATAATAGCCCTTTCATGAATCTATACGTAAAATATGAATCCCTATCTGAAATGGAAGAATATAGGCCACAATGAATGCTTACAATGTCCATGATGTACAACTTCACATGCTCATCTACAATGATGGTTTCCTTTATTAGTAAGGCATTGGAAACCTTCATGATCCTATCAAAAACAACCCATAAAACATTATTACATCGAGGCATCCTCAGTAACACTGTCACAAAATCAAACTCAACATCATTCTGTTTCCACGTATGAATGAGAACCTATTGTAAAAGTCCAGTTGGTCACTATTGTTCCGCCTTCACTTTCTATCAGTTGGAGCACCCCATAATAAAACCAGAAACATGCCATTTCATACATGTCCACAAATTTTGATGATGTAAATATTGATACATATTGATGACACAATTATTCAGTTCCCAAATAAAGGTATGGAAATCCCACATTAGCTCCTCAAACATGTATACTGACTCCCATATGTGACCATGTAACCACATAAACTCATCCTAGAACATGGTCCAACCAGCAGGTGGGTCCTCACCTTCCACAATTTCTCATAGAACTAGGCTTTTGGATTCTGATAGTTTCCTCATATTCACACTATCTAGTTGGGTATAGATAATAGTTATTGATTAATGAACAATCTATCCCTGACTGTTGTGCACCTTCATGTGCATCTCAGATAATAATTCCATAAGCTTCAACTTGCTACCGGACTTATACAATTATAGTATCTGTGTCTTCCTTCTCGATAAATCAGCCACAACATTGCCTTTACAAGACATGTTGGAAAGCACAATGTCAAAATAATGATGGTATTCCACCTTCCACCACTCACTCATATTTAGATCACACTGATTAAATATGTACATGAGAATTTTGTGGTTTTTTACACCATGAAATGCTCTCCAAATAAGTAATGTCTTCAAAATAAATTCTTGAACAACCAAAGATAAATCAAGATCCTATGTTGGGAAATTTCTCTCCTGAGGCTTTATCTTCTGAGATAGGTATGCTACCACTTGACCCCCCTATATAATAACTACTCCTATCTTGATATTTGATGCATTGCAGTGCATATTGTAACTCCCTCCTAGATCTTGAAAAATCACTATTGGCATCGAAGTTAATCACTTTTTTCAATTCCTAAAAGGCCACCTCATATGAATCTATCCAAACATGCATCACACGCTTTCCAGTCAAATTATTCATTGGAACTTCTAAGATAGAGAAGTCATATATAATATGACTATTGTAACTATAAATCCCCAAGAATCATTGTATGATAAATATGATCTTGGGATGTTCACGAAAAACTAATTCTCTCACCTTCTATGGGTCTACTAATACTCTTGTATCTGAGATGATGTGACCTAGGAAGTGAATCTGATCAATCTAGAACTGTCACATATTGAGATTAGAATGTGAATTATTCTTTCCTAGAGTACTAAATTCGTTCTCAAGATAGGTGGCATGACCCTATTGATTATGAGAATACACTATGATATAATCAATGAATAGAAGAAATATCAGATAAAGATAAGGATGAAACACTATGTTCATGATTGTCATAATGACAGTTGGAACATTCATGAGATAGAACATCATGACCATGTGCTCAAATAGTCCATACCCAATCTGAATGTATGTGAGAGGTATGTTTGATGTTCTAACATGCACCTGATGATAATCAGATCTCAATTAGATCATATAGAATACAGGATCTCCTTGGATCTAATAAAAGATATCATCTATTTTCGGTTGAGGATACTGATTCATTACCGTCAATTGGTTCAACTTCTAATAATCCAAACATAGCATAAAGGAAACATCCACATTTTTCACAAAAAATACCTATGAAACCCATAGAGAAGTACTTGGTCAGATGAAATCTTTGGCTTCAAAATCCTCAAGAAACCTCTTGAGCACCTATAGCAAAATCGTGTTGGGACCAGGTTGAATGAAGATGAAAGTTTGAAGAGTTAGCTTTTGCAGAGTGTTGTATTTTGTTGTCAAAGGCGATAAATCAATTCACTTTGTAGAAGGATCATAAATCAGACGATGCTTTTCTGGTATGTATTTCACACAAATCATGAGTTAGGAGAACTTGTGATGCAAGCCTTATGAAGGAAAGGGGGAGAAATGATGATTCCATTCATATAATGTTTTGATTGGAAGGAATGATGCTGTTGGAAGATAGGAAAGATTCAGTTCCCATTGCAACTCTGACGATGCTTAAGATGATCTATCAAAGGATAAATATCACGATAGTGGGATTCGTGATAAGAGCAGAAGAATGGTTATGGAAAGTAGTAAAGAGATAAAATGGCAAAGCAATAGACAATCTGGGGATGGCAGAAAAACACAGTTTAAGGTGGCGCCGTTTTCCAGTGTTTGCCAAATTTTAGGGCCTGAAAATCGGGAGATGAAGAAATGTGCTTGGCAATGGATGTTGCGCATAAGATTGAAGATGGTTTATACGTGCAAAAGAGTTATTCAAGGTCAGAACAATGAAAAATGACAAAGGAATGGAGTGCGCGGAAATTTAGGCACATTTCGCACAAAAATAAAGTGGTGCGCGCAATATCTGCGGGATGTGCGAAATAATAGCGGGTTGCGCGAAAAATCTACGGGATGCACGAAATATTGGCATGGTGCGCGAAATTGAGGAATGAAGTTTTCGCGCAAATGATGGTTAGAGATCAGAAGATCAAAAATTGGCAAAGGCATAAAATGCGCGAAATATTGGAGCAGTGCGCGAAATCTGATGTTGCAGGAAAGATTGGGTTTGCGCGCAATGTGGAACGCGGTGCGGAATTTTGCGCGCAATTGGTTCTTCATGCTTAGAAGGATGAAAGATGGAAAAGGCATGAGGTGCGCGGAATATTGAAGCATGGCGCGAAATATGAAGTTGCATAAAAGAGTTTTTAAGCGCATGGAGGAGGTTTTACGCGTGGATTAGTGTTTTTCACGCGGGTTCAAAAATGCCTATAAATATGAGGCTAATCCTTGTTAGTTGTTAAGGCTCGACACTTAGAAGAAATCTCGAGCTCTGGTGCGCGTAAATTATACGCTAAGTAAGTTGCGCGAAAAGGAAAAAGTTTGCATGAAAAGAGGATAGCTACGCGAAAACTTGAGAAGTTGCGCGAAAAGAGAAAAGGTTGCGCGCAAAAGGAAAGGTGCGCAAAAACATTTTTCGCGCCAAAAGGGTTTTACGCGCAAGTCATTTGAATTGCGCGCAAGTCACCCTAAAGGCTGCGCGAAACATTTGGGGTCTTCGCATGTATTCAGTTTTGCGTAAGAGAGTTCTTACCGGCTTCTGGGTAAGAAAGTGAAGATTTGTACTTCAGAGAATACATCTGTTCAATTGTAAAGAAGCACTGAAACATTGTGTTACCCTATTTGTGCTAAGAGGGAGAACATGCACTATTAGATTGTTTTTAAAGTGCTGCATGAGTGTAAGGGTATATCCTACTCATTGTATTCCACATCAAAGGATTGTTTTCTAGTGGATTGTGTGGTACTGGATTGTTTCCGTACCATACCAAGGACGTAGCTACTCTTGTTGAGTAGTGAACCTTGTAAATCTTGTGTTCCTGTGGTTGTGTGTGTTCAGCAGGGAAGAAAATCTTTAACAGGAGGCGAAGGTTGTTTCAAAAAGGGGGGAAACTTAAAAAGAAAAAGATATCACTGATTCACCCCCTCCCCCTCTCAGTGATACTTAGATCCTGATTGGGAACTTCAATTGGTATCAAAGGGAGGTTCCCTTCATTTACTCTTTGCTGAAGTGTTTGAAGAGAAGTTGTGATGGAAAATCTAAATTGCGTGAACAGTAAGGGTATTCCAATCTTCGATGGAAAGAACTATCAAATCTGGAAGGAAAGAATGATGCCGTATCTTATGTCTCTTGGATATGAAGTTCTTGAAACTACAACAGATGGATTTCCTGATATTGATGACAAGGTCCCTCTTACTCCTGTCGATAAGAAGAATCTTGATAATGATAGAAGAGCTAAAAATGCATTACTCTCATCACTTTCTGAGAGTGAGTTTTAAGAGTGAAAGGTGTCACTACTGCTAAAGGCATCTGGGATAAGCTAATGAATATCTATGAAGGAAATACAAAAGTGAAGAAGGAAAAATTACAAATCTGGAGGCTGAAGTATGAAGACTTGAAAATGGGAGAATCTGAATCTGTTGGGTAATTATTTACCAGAGTTAATGACATTGTCAGTACAATCAGATGTCTTGGTGAAAAATTAGAAGATGATACAGTTGTTGAAAAGATCCTGAGAATTCTGCCTGACAAATTTGATGCTAAAGTTTCTTCACTAGAATACAGAGATCCGGAAACATTATCTCTTGATGATTTGCACAGTAGTCTCATCACTTATGAGATGAGAAGAGAGAAGACCATGAAGAGCAAAGTAAAAACTGATAGAGAAATGTCTTTCAGGGCAGAAAAGAAAGATAAGTCGAAGAAAATTCTTATTAATGAAGAAGCTGGTGAATCCAACTCTGAAAATGAGGTATGTCAAAATTTTGATGAAATTATATCCTTGTTTTCTAAAAATGTTAAAAGAGGCACAGGGAAATACAAGGGGAAACTCCCTTTGAAATGTTTTGAATGTGGAGCAGTTGGCCACTTTGCGGCTAATTTCCCTCAAAAGGGGAAAGATGTCATCAGTGATGAAGAAGATAGAGGACCAAGAAGGTCATGGAAGAAACAGGATCGAAAAGATAAATATTCTGGTAGAAGTCAGAATAAAAAGTTCTTCAAATCAAAAAGAAGAATCTTTTTGTCAAAAGATAAGGAAGATGATGATAGCGAGACTGAATCAGAAAAATCTGCTACTGAAAAAACTAGAGAGAGTACCTTTTTTGCAACAGTGAATAATGATGATTATGAGAGTAGTAGTACTGAAGAAGAAGAGACTCAACTTGAACAGTATCTGAAAGAAGAGCTGAAGGAATGTTTGAGGAAGATCAGAAAACTGGAGAAAGAAAACAACAAGTTAATAAAAGAAAGTTCCACAGTAAACAATCAAGAAGGTTTTACAGATGATAAAATCATGATGGAAAAACAGATTGATGATCTGAAAAATTCTCTTGAGAATACAAAGAATCGTAATGATCATCTTGAAGTGAAGTTGAAGGCAAAAGAAGAAGAGCTGGAACTTGTCCAACAAAAACTGCATAAAGCTAAAGAAATGAATATCAGTTCCAAAAATTCTATCTCAGAAGTAGGGGAATGTTCCAGTAAGAATGAACCAAAAAGAGATCTAAAAAACTTACCTTCAAAGGTTGAAATGAAAGAAAAAACTGGTTCTGATAAGAACAATCCTGGAAAGAAAAAGTATGTGGTCAAAATCAGCAATGCAGAAAAATCAGAAGTACATAAAAATCTTGAGTCAAGAAAAGCTTCTAATACTTCTGGTACTGTTGAATCTGAGCTGAAGAAGAGAGTTACAAATGAAAATATGATGGTTTTTGAGAAGCGTGTTCACAACTCCATTCAGTATAAAGGTTTCAGAGGTAAATATTCTTTCTATGGTTACTGCTGGTATTGTGGTGGATTCGGACACATGGAAAGTATGTGTTGGTTTAACCAACAACATTACAACTATTCCAAAAGTTTTAAAGGACAAGGATTGAGGGGGATTCAACGCTTTCAAAATATAAGATCTCCAAATAAGTTTCAGAAGATATCTGAGAAGACTGGTGTGAAGGTTGGGAATAGATTCCAACCACTGGAAACTTATTGTGAAAGATGTGATCAACCTGGACATCTTGCTAAGGGCTGCCTTAGTGTGTTACCAGAGCAACAAAAGTTTGTTAATAATCCTCAGAAGACAGAGTTTTTAAAATACAAAAGGGACAAGTATGATAAGTCTGAAAAGAAAGAATGCATGGTTCTCTGGCCAGAACACATTGATTTGGCTAGGAAATTGGAAGAAGCAAAACAGAAAGTGAAGGAAAAGGAAGAACAAAAAGCACTTGTTGTTGAAACAACTTTGAAGGCTACCAAAGGAGAATGTCCATGGATTCTTGATAGTGGATGTTCATCTCATATGACAGGATACTTAAAGCTGCTGAAGAATGTGAAAGACTTTAAAGAAGGAACTGTGACATTTGGAAATGATGAATCTCTAAGGATCAAAGGTGTTGGATCGACCATCATTGGAAAAGAAAAGTTGAAATCCAGAAAAACACTATATGTTGATGGACTGAAACACAACCTGCTCAGTGTGTCACAACTCTGTGATGAGGGAAACAAAGTGATCTTCAAAAAAGATGTATTTGTTGTAAAAAATGAAAATGATGGAAACATAGTTACAAGGGGCCAGTGTACAAGAGGGAATTTGTTCCAAGTTGGGGATGGACAGAACTCTTGTTACATGAGTGTGGTGGATGAAAATAAATTATGGCATAAAAGGCTGGGGAATATGTGTCAGAGAAATATGTGCAAGTTTTCAAAGCGAGAAAGTGTTCGGGATATGCCTGATTTATCAAGAGAAAGAGATTGGTGCTGCACTATTTGTGAGAAAGGGAAGATTGCTAATTCTATGCACAAGAGAGTTGAAATTCGCTCAAAAAGACCCTTAGAACTCATACACTCAGATATATGTGGGCCAATGAGCAAGCAATCTTCAAATTGAGATAATTACTTCATTACTTTCATTTATGACTTTAATCGCATTACTTGTGTTATGTACATGAGACATAAGTCAGATGCTCTAACAATGTTTAAGAGTTTCAGAAGGAAACCAGAGAAAGAATGTGAATATTCAGTGAAGAAGTTGAGAACTGATAATGGTGGTGAGTATAAGAATGAAGAGTTTAAAAGTTATCTTGAGAAACATGGAATTCGGCATGAGTTTAGTTCACCATACACACCTCAACAAAATGGGGTGGATGAAAGAAAGAATCGAAGTCTGGTGGAAATGGGGAGAACTATGTTACTTGAACATAGTCTCTCTCATTATTATTGGAGGCAAGCCATGAGCACTGCTGTGTATATTTAGAACCAGTGTTTCTATAGACCAAACTCAGATATGACTCCATATGAAATGTTCTATGGAAAAACTCCAAGTCTGAAACACTTGAGAGTCTTTGGGAGTCCATGTATTATAAAGAAGAAAGGTGGAAATCTGGGAAAGTTCGAGCAAAGAGGAGATGACGGAATTTTTCTTGGCTATGCTCCAGAAGGAAGAGGATATAGATTCCTCAACAAAGAAACAGGAAGAATTATTGATTCTTCAGATGTAAAAGTTGTTGAAAGTGCTGAGAAAGAAAAGCAGTCATATGTTGATGTGGAAGTCGAGCGGGATAGAGAAGATTTTGTTAACAATTCTGATAATGTTGCAGAATTTGTCCATCCTACTCAAGAAGAGGAATCTGACTCAGAAATATCAAGTGATGAGGATGAAGTTCAAACAACTCATCCTAGGTTGAGGAAACAAGTGGAGGCTCAGAACATTATTGGAGATAAAAATCAGAGGGTTCAAACAAGAAGAACAACGAATGCAATATCACATACTTCTCTTTATTCGAAAGTTGAACCGAATGATGTAAATGAAGCATTTGAGCATCCAGAATGGGTTCATGCTATGAATGAAGAGCTTGATCAGATAGAGAAGAACAATACTTGGGAACTTGTACCCAAGCCGAACAACAAGAACATTATTGGTACAAAGTGGGTTTTTCGAAACAAGCTGAATGAAGAAGGTAATGTAATAAGAAACAAGGCAAGATTGGTCTGCAAAGGGTATTCACAAATTGAAGGTATTGACTTTGATGAAACCTTTGCTCCAGTAGCTCGATTAGAAACAATCAGAATATTTCTTGCCATTGCTGCACAACGAGGTTACAAAATCTTTCAAATGGATGTAAAATCTGCATTCTTGAATGGTGATCTTGACGAGGAAGTTTACATTGATCAACCTTGTAGATTTGTTATTGGGAAAGATGAAAGCTATGTGTGCAGGTTGAAGAAGGCTCTGTATGGGCTAAAACAGGCTCCGAGAGCATGGTATTCTAAATTAGATACTTGCTTGAAGAAGATGAACTTTAAGAAAGGGAGAGTTGACAGCAATCTCTACATCAAGAAATGTCAGGAGTTTTCACTGATCGTTATTGTTTATGTCGATGATATTATATTTGCTGGAAATAATGAAAGATCATGTGAAAAATTTGCTGAGGAGATGAAGAAGTTATTTGAGATGTCCATGCTAGGTGAAATGAAGTACTTTCTTGGGTTACAAATTTCACAGAAGAAGAATCATGTTTTTCTGTCTCAAGAAAAGTATGCTAAGGAACTTCTGAAGAAGTTTGGCATGGAAAATTTGAAACTAGTTTCCACACCGATTTCAGTGGGAACCGAGTTGTCTAAAGATGGAGAAGGCAAGGAAGTTGATCAGAAAGAGTTTCGAAAACTGATTGGAAGTCTGCTATATTTGACTGCCTCAAGACCCGACATCGTCTATGCTGTTACTTTATGTGCAAGATTTCAGAGTGCTCCTAAAGAATCACATTTGATTGCTGGAAAAAGAATTCTCAGATATATCAAAGGCACAACAAACTTTGGAATCTGGTATGACGGCTCTGAAAATATTGATCTATTTGGGTATTCTGATGCTGATTGGGCAGGAAATGTTGATGATCGAAGATCCACATCTGGTGGAGTATTCTTTCTAGGAAAAAGCTGTGTTAGTTGGCATACCAAGAAACAGAATTCAGTAACTCTTAGCACAGTTGAGGCTGAGTATGTTGCTGCTACTCAAGCTGCAACTCAACTAATGTGGATAAAGACTCAGCTGGAAGATCTACTTGTTGAAGTAAAGCTACCATTGCTCTTGGGTTGTGATAATCAGAGTGCAATCAATCTTACAAGAAATCCAGTACAACATTCTCGTTCAAAACACATTGATATAAAGTACCACTTCATCAAAGAGCAGGTTGAAAAGAATGAACTGAGGCTGGAGTATGTTCTTACATCTGAACAAATTGCTGATATATTTACAAAACCGTTACCGAAGGAACCATTTGCAAAGTTGAGGTTGAACATGGGTGTACAACCTCCTTCTCATCAAGGTTAAGGTACATGTTTCTGTCCCCTCTCTCGTCTTAGCTTTGGATAGTGTTGTCAAGGGGGAGAATTGTTTCATAAATCTATCCATAAGGAAGAATGTATTAAGGGAGAGTTGTGGGTAAGCTGTGAATTCAGTATGTATGTGAGTGAACTATTCTAACTATTTGTTGGAGTGGTTGTAGGAAACAAAGTTGTTTTATAGGAAAGTTGAAGGAGTGAAGAATGCTGAAGTAAAAGATTGCAAGATTTTCTGAAGAAGGATGAGGAGGTATGTTCATGAGATTTCACAGTCACTGCTTTTGGACAGCATGGTTTTGGCTGTCAATAAATCTTGTTTCCTACAATGAGTTAGCTCACGTAGGCTTAGAATTGTTGATAAGTAATCCATTGAAAAAGGTTTCAAAATTCAGTGATTTATGAACCTTTGTTGACAACAAAATCCAAAGGGGGAGATTGTTGGGACCAGGTTGAATGAAGATGAATGTTTGAAGAGTTAGCTTTTGCAGAGTGTTGTATTTTGTTGTCAAAGGCGATAAATCAATTCACTTTGTAGAAGGATCATAAATCAGACGATGCTTTGCTGGTATGTATTTCACACAAATCATGAGTTAGGAGAACTTGTGATGCAAGCCTTATGAAGGAAAGGGGGAGAAATGATGATGCCAGTCATATAATGTTTTGATTGGAAGGAATGATGCTGTTGGAAGATAGGAAAGATTCAGTTCCCATTGCAACTCTGACGATGCTTAAGCTGATCTATCAAAGGATAAATATCACGATAGTGGGATTCGTGATAAGATCAGAAGAATGGTTATGGGAAGCAGTAAAGAGATAAAATGGCAAAGTAATAGACAATCTGGGGATGGCAGAAAAGCACAGTTTAAGGTGGCGCCGTTTTCCAGTGTTTGTCAAATTTTAGGGCCTGGAAATCGGGAGTTGAAGAAATGTGCTTGGCAATGGATGTTGCGCATAAGATTGAAGATGGTTTATACGTGAAAAAGAGTTATTCAAGGTCAGAATGATGAAAAATGACAAAGGAATGGAGTGCACGGAAATTTAGGCACGTTTCGCGCAAAAATAAAGTGGTGCGCGCAATATCTGCGGGATGTGTGAAATAATAGTGGGTTGCGTGAAAAATCTGCGGGATGCGCGAAATATTGGCATGGTGCGCGAAATTGAGGAATGAAGTTTTCACGCAAATGATGGTTAGAGATCAGAAGATAAAAAATTGGCAAAGGCATAAAATGCGCGAAATATTGGAGCAGTGCGCGAAATCTGATGTTGCAGGAAAGATTGGGTTTGCGCGCAATGTGGAACGCGGTGCAGAATTTTGCGCGCAATTGGTGCTTCATGCTTAGAAGGATGAAAGATGGCAAAGGCATGAGGTGCGTGGAATATTTAAGCATGGCTCGAAATATGAAGTTGCATAAAAGAGTTTTTAAGCGCATGGAGGAGGTTTTACGCGCGGATTAGTGTTTTTCGCGCGGGTTCAAAAATGCCTATAAATATGAGGCTAATCCTTGTTAGTTGTTAAGGCTCAACACTTAGAAGAAATCTCGAGCTCTGGTGCGCGTAAATTATACGCTAAGTAAGTTGCGCGAAAAGGATGAAGTTTTCATTAAAAGAGGATAGCTGCGCGAAAACTTGAGAAGTTGCGTGAAAAGAGAAAAGGTTGCGCGCAAAAGGAAAGGTGCGCGAAAACATTTTTCGCGCCAAAAGGGTTTTACGCGCAAGTCATTTGAATTGTGCGCAAGTCACCCTAAAGGCTGCACGAAACATTTGGGGTCTTCGCATGTATTCAGTTTTGCGTAAGAGAGTTCTTACCGGCTTCTGGGTAAGAAAGTGAAGATTTGTACTTCAGAGAATACATCTGTTCAATTGTAAAGAAGCACTGAAACATTGTGTTACCCTATTTGTGCTAAGAAGGAGCACATGCACTATTAGATTGTTTTTAAAGTGATTCACGAGTGTAAGGGTATATCCTACTCGTTGTATTCCACATCAAAGGATTGTTTTCTAGTGGATTGTGTGGTACTGGATTGTTTCCGTACCATACCAAGGACGTAGCTACTCTTGTTGAGTAGTGAACCTTGTAAATCTTGTGTTCCTGTGGTTGTGTGTGTTCAGTAGGGAAGAAACTCTTTAACAGGAGGCGAAGGTTGTTTCAAAAATGGGGGAAACTTAAAAAGAAAAAGATATCACTGATTCACCCCCTCCCCCTCTTAGTGATACTTAGATCCAGATTGGGAACTTCAAATCGTAGGAACCCTATACGGAAGAATAGATACCCATGAAGCTCCTAGAAATAGCTTAATAGTGAAATGTAACTCTATCATAAAATGTAGGCCTAAAAATAATCCACAATTTCATCCTTAAAAAGATAAACTACCACATGGAAATCTGTCGTACATGTTCTCTTGTCATTCAGATATAAACTCACAACCTGGTTGTCATCGCACCCGACCCACGATGCCATGGCCTAGCCTAACTCGCCTGGACATCCCATTCACCATTTTGTAGAAACGATCCATCCTTTAGGGAAATTAAACTCACCCTATCATGATAAAAATCTACAATTTCAATAAATGTGTCCAACCAGCCCATTATGTGAATGACATCAATGAATGAAAAATCTAGGAAGTAGAGGTCCGATAAAAGTGACACCCACCAACCTTAAGGGGGAACTCCTTTGAATGATATAAAAATGACGTTCTAATCCCTAACTAAGTGTTTAGATTCATTACATCATTATATGTAATAAAAAAGAGCCCAAGATCTCCACCACATGCACTAATATTAAACTATGTGAAATACATGAAACAAAAAGTTTAGAAGCTAAAACAGAGGTGACTAGAATAGTACCATTGACATTAGAAGTTTTTAAATCCTACTCATGATGTGTCCATATCAGTACATAAATTTGATAGTTTCCATGGCCATGTGACACTTCATGGATTCCCTATAATGATCCACCCAGTTGTCGCTGAAAACAAGGGGTCTAGCTACTTCATACAAGACCTCCACCTCCACCAGAGTTGTCTGACAAATTCCAATTCTTTACTGGTGAGAAGCTGCTAAACCTGTTCCTGAATGTGTAGTCAGTAAAGACCATCTATCACTATATGATGCTGGGAACGTCCTACAGAAGCATTGTCAATGGCCCATCTTTCCATAATATAAGCACATGATTGGAATGTAGGGAAATTGTGTCTACGTTTTCCCCAAACTACGTCACTGGAAGAACCTCACATGGTTGTCTATAGAAAAACTTTTGACTTCTACATTAACCATGACAATGTTTCAAGCAGTTATCCCTAGTACTGGTAGATACAGTACCTGATCGTGTGGAAAACCCAACCTAGATCGCACCTCTTGATTCCCTCAGTTTATGCCTGGTAATATACACATGATTTACAATAGTAGATAATGATAGAAACCCGATGAAATTCACAAATGGTCAGATGTTGAACCTAATACCATCCTAAAATCTCCTAGCCTTCGATACATATTTAACCATTAGAAGAGGTGAAAAACGTTGGACCTCTATAAAATGGAATGTTTAGTCCATCAATGACAAAGCACCATGCAACAAATGCATAAACTCATGGGGTCTTTCGAACCTCAATGTCTCTAGATAGAAATAATTATAATATACATTCTAAATATCTCCCCATTCCATATCATGATGATACTCTTCTGAGTGATAAAATCCCACCATCTACTGGTGAAATCACATATCATATATGTCCTGAACATTACCCTCATCTAATGAGGAGTCTATAGATTCTTGACGATAATAAGCATGGAATCAGTCCAGGAGTATATATCATGTGGTCTGCCATCCCTCAAAAATGTGGGTGGATGCTGCTTCTAGGGAATATGGTTATGATTTTCCATATACAAGGATGGTTTTGGTGAAACCATTAAGGCGCATATGAATCTCATAAATCCTCCATGAAACTATGTTTGACAACCTACACATGGGATAACACTTCATGCCACAACTATAATTACTAGAGGTTCCACTCGTACTCTAGGGACTACCACCAAGTAGGTATGATCATCATCACTCTCCTGGTGTTCTGGTGGGGTCTTCAAGGGGGTTAGACTCTATATGGGCATGCACACACCTCATCTCATGTTTATTTTCCAACATCATAGTTCAAGAGTGAAAGAACCGAACATGATAAGAAAACCTTCAATTGTTACAAAAAAAGGAGTGACAAGGTGTGTAGAAACCATACACAACGTGAACCCTCAGGCTCCAACATGGTTGTGTACTTCCATAGACCTGGGCATGTAACCACATAAGATACACAGTGTGTCTGAATTATACACAACATGTAATCCAGTGTCCCCTCTTGGCTATGTTCATTTATGTGGCCAAAACCACCTAGGTACTGCATGAGTAACATTATAATATGTGTACCTATAACACACATCGTTCACTGGTGAAAAACCAAACATTCATTTTCTCCACCACATGATTGGGAACAAAGTCACTTACCACAAGGCATGTACACATAGTACATGACATATACATAATAAATTTTCTCTTTATGAATAGAAGAACATATGGCCTGTGTTTATATAATCACAAACCATGTTTTCTGGGTTTTTGGACAGTAAACCCTTGAAACATTCTCATAACCCCAATTTTTTGCATTGTAAACCAATGGTTTCCATATTCTAATCTTCGATGGCCTATACTCCCCTAAATTCAATTTTCGGAATCCATATATGTAGAATATCATTACATGAATTCATTCAAATAGTAATATGGTCCACCAAATTCTGATCCATGTGGGACCATACACCTCAATGACCAATGCATTGTGTCTATCCAATTCGAACCTTAACATATACCAATACACCTATCACAACATAAGGAATGTCAGTCTTGGTACATATCACAAAAACAAGAATATATAATATTACATCTATCACAACAAACATGAAATCTGTAATGCTTTCCAAATGGCTTGGAAATAAGGCATGTTATTGGATTTCAAATCATTTACAATATGATGCAAGATATGGAATACCATCTTCTTATCAGGTTTCAAAAAATAAAACCAAAATGATATCATTATTTAAATCACAATAAAAGTGTGTCACCCACCCGTGAAATCAAATCAGCTATAATATCTCAAAATAGTAAAATCACAATTCAATTTGAGGAAATTCTCATTTTCCCAATACACGGGGTAGCTACAGTTGGGAATATCATATTAACAAATATCAATGCATTTCAAAATCATTAGATAGTCACCATACAATAAATAAAACATGAAAAGATACTATCTCAAATACTAAATTGTAACATCCTGGATCCGGAATCCACTCAAAGGTGCCCCTTACCTGGTTGGACACATGAACTTATGCTCATTTCTCCAAATTCCAGTCTCTGCCAACTAGTAGCGATGGCCTTGGTGTGGTAGTGAGGAAACTATTCCCTATTTGGTAGTGTGTATCATAGAGGAATAAAATAATATTATGAGAGATGAAGCAGTAATACCATACAATATGAGTATATAACCGAAGACTTGTAATCAAAATAACCATATCTCAAAACATTAAAAGGATGATGTTTCATGTCACGTGTTCTGGTAAAACATCCAAAATATGATACAATATAGTAACACATAATAAAATTACAAAAAGTACAAAAAAAACAAAGAAACATAGAAGCATTGCAAGCCTCACCTTGGTCCTATGCTCTCCTGTTCCTAAGCAGCATGTCAAGTGCCTATAAGATGGTACTTTCCCATATCGGGACCTACAACAATATAATCTATTTAGTCCCCAAAGGATGACCCAAATAGGGTGTGAGAATTTCAATATGTAGGAAACCACCCACGATCTGTGTCGGTCTATCAATGAGTATATATATCATGTAATGCACAATATTGAAAATTGTAATCTTGGATGTACTCAAAACTAAACATACCTACAAGCACTGGTATTCATATACATTCATTTCATGTTCATTAAATAATTCAATTACATTGAATTATATAAGTCTCAGGATCCAGACAATCCCCAACAACCCTATGTAAAATAAGCACACCAGAAACATGTGAAGGCTATTTATACCAGAAAGTGATGTCTATTTCCAAGATTATGCTTGTCTTAGAAGGCATGTTTTATGTCATTTCATTTAAATATTCTATTTATAGTATTACATCATCCCTGACATTCCTTTGTTATAATTAATATATCACTTAGGGAGAAACCCTATCTTCAACCTACACGCCTATCCTAGCAAACCTCTCAAGAATCCGGCTATCTCACTAGGTCAAAACCTACCAACATCATACAAAATCTTCACATCGAGCCTCTCTCCAATCTCGGTATCACTCTAGGTGTGGAATACGTCCATGTCCAATAAGCCTACAACTGGCGGTCCAAGAAGGAAGAACCAAGATCCAATCAAGGCATTGAAACTAATCTAATATTGTTCATCCATGGAATCCCTCAATGATCCATGTTTCACTCAGAAAAATAAATAAACTCTCTATGAGCATGACCACTAAACTTGTGGCTCTCTCACATCCTCATCATAACAGCCAGACCAACCTAATCAAAATTGTCCTTACAATTAGTCACAGGGGTAAAACACACAACAAGAAACACAAGTAATTTAAAATATTAGAAGCATTTAATAATAATAATCTCACATAGGCAATTCATGTAACAAAAAATACATGTATGTTACAATATTATATGGTCACAAAATGCAAACTCACATGGGAAAAATTCCTATAATAAGCCTATAATATAATTTAAACTATCAGAAGGCTTAACTATTAAATATATCACATGTGAAAATTATTTAAAGAACCAACTAATCAAAAAACAAACCGTGGGTGGGAAATAAAAATAATTTTCATAGGAATTCTATGCCTAACATCCAAAAATGTTCATACAAGGTAAAAATAACCCATGGGGTGGCACTAATCCAAGGTAAACAACCCAAACATGCTTCAAATCGCATAATCAATCACCTATATAATGATAGGAAATAAATGTTGGGAATTATAATTCATGAAAAAACAATAAAAATGGTTTTTTGACACTACGACACATATAATCAACATTAATATTTGCTAAATCCATAAGACTACATACCTCATTGTTGAAAAACTCTCCTCATCTAGCGTCGACCTCTAATTCGACATATAATTTGGTAGATCTAAAAAACAAGAATAAACACTCTACAATTGACTACTATTTGGTGAAAAACAAATCATGAAAAATGTCATAATAGGAATTGATATCTTACCAATAGGGTTCTAATGCATCTAACAATGATTAAATCGGTGTTGGGATGATCAAATGGGAGGGAAAACAATGGTTGGCGCTACTGGTTCATGAACCCAGTGATCCCTCTGTCTCAAAAATCAATAAATGAGGCTAATTCTCATTATAAAAAAATAATGGATAATATGGTTATGTGAGAATACACACCTTGTATATGAAAGTATTTTCCTCTTACTTTGACAAGCATTACATGTCATAGAAAGGCCTACCGACATCAACACACAGTGCGTATTGGGGTTACCAAGTATGTAACTCTCAGTCATGTAGTGAAGCAGTCCTACATTAATCCCTTGACCTTTTTTTCCCTAGTTTTCTTAAATAAAAACTAAAAAGAAAGGATCCATGCATCGATGGAATAACCCATATCTTATAATAATGGTCATGGATTTTAACCCCCAAGTCACCAATTTCCCCTTTTAAAAATGTTCATGCAACTTTGATTATTTCAATTTTTTTATCATGGAACCACATTTTAACATATAAAAAAATCCACCCAATTGTAATATTAAAGATCATCAACTAGTCAATGCATAAATTTTGTCACCCCCATCATTCATTGAAATTTCATTCATAATTTAATGTACAGAATATAATTTTATATTTTAGGAATGAAAATAAAGACCAAACAATACCTCCTCATGCTATTCATGAATTGGTAGGAAATTTAGAAACATATAACGAGGAATGATTAATACATTCCATGGTATGGTAAATCTTCATCACCCTACCCTTTCACCACATATGTTGGATCATGGTTTCAATTCTATAAAATAAATATTTATGTTCCATGCCTCAAAATCCCCCACGTTCGAGAATTAAATTTCAAAATTGACTTTGGATTTATTATGTAATTTTATAATTATGGAATAAATGGAATATAACCTCTTGATACATTATCCTTTTAAAAATATAGTGTCTTAAATGATTTTTAGGGATTATGTGGAATATCCAATCACTAGTCCTGCAAAACGTGTGATTTAAATATGGATTTTAGTAATTAAATGTAATTTTTATATCATGAAACAAAGCATGAATATGTGAAATTATTTTTTTCATGTCTATTTCTCAACCCAATACAAAACATAAATGGTAATAATGATGTATGTGTGACAATTATAGGAACATATTGTTCTTCTCTAGTTTCCATAAAACTTTAATCTTCCATCTTCTATTCATAATCACTATTTATTTTTTTCAAATATTTTTTCAACCATTTCAATAATCAAAAAATAATATAAACAATACAAATAATGGTGGAATATATATATAATTAATGATATATTTATATTAAAATACCATAAACTATCTTCCAAAATTGTATTTATCAAATAATCCCACATGTAAATTTGGACTTCACCTCAAGGATGAAATCCTAAAAAACTGCAAAGGATTCCTACCCTACAATGATTTAAAATCAATATAAATATATGTCATTTATTAAATAATTAATGAAATTTTCAATTATCACATATGTATTTTAATCAATGATTTACTTTTTAATTAACCCAATCAATATTTTATTTAATGTTTGTTCTTTTAAAATGGACCATGAATTTCATTCATCCATTTTTATTATTTACATCAATATTAATATGCCTTCCATTTTCAATTTACAATAATTTAGTATTTAACTCTAATAATCATTGTAAAACTATAAATAGTTTATTGTACAAAACTACTAAACAACTCACATACCACAGGCTTCTAAGGCATCTATCATCTTCACTATGTAATGAAAAAACCATATATAATCATTAATTCATTTTAATTATTTTTAAATATCTCTACGGTATTAGATAGTTTTTTTAAATATTTTGAAATATAAATCTAAAAAATAATATTGAGTCTAATTCATAATTCATCACATCAAAATATACGCTCAATTATATAATCATTAAAAAATTACTTCTCCTCATTCCCTAAAGCTCAATGGGATCTCATGATAAAAGTAATCATAATGATGTAATCTTCCCCGGTTGAATTTTTTTCGTCTTTATAATTTCATTATAATGTTTTTGTTTATGTATAATCTCACTTAAACAACCAAAACACTTTGAATATAGAAACCATATTTACAAAAAATCCATATTTTTTATCCTCCAAATAGAAAGACCATTTTTATAATTTTTGGTTTTCATTATTATCAATACTGGTGAATAATAAAACATTGTGAATTTAAACATAGTCTTTCCCGAACTATCATTACCCCATAGTTTATTATCTATAGTAATGTATATCCTTTAACATGTACAACTACTCCCCCCAAAATTATACTTTCACATATAATACATCATTTTTTGAATAATATGTGAATGTACATAATGGGATTGTAATATGACTCATTTCCATAAAAGGTTTTCATAGATTCTATGGGATAATAAGTATTAAAATAATTTCCCCCAAAGATCTGGTTATTGAAAATAATTCCTGAATCATATTAAAAGTTATTTTATTTAGTCAAATATCCGATATGATGCAAAAGATTTTTATATAGATTCTATGGTCGAGACTCTCATGAAATATATTATAGAATAGAGTTGAAATATTGGGATAGTAGAATATATTGATAATGACATTAAAAGTGATGACAACTACTCATGAAATGCATACGAATAATGAAATTTGTTTACAAAAATCTGAAAACATTCATTCATAAAAATCAACCAGTTCCCCTAGAACATTATTTTTTAATCTAAAAATTGAAATTTTATATCAACAAATTATTTTAACCATTTTCTCATAGAATAATATTAATGAATATATATAAAAACATTGAATTTAAATAATTTCTAAATTTTTATGACATGTAAATCATTTTGTTCAATAAAAACACATAATATAGGTCATTAAATTCTATTTCAAAAGTATAATTCAAAAATATTATTGAGAATAAAAATGAAAAAATACGAAATTTAAATGCTTAGTCACATTTCAACAATAGGTTATCATGTGTAGACCTAGTACCTAAATTTTTTTCATCAGGATCTTTGTCGGTGCATTTGACGGAACAAAGTACTAAAGACAAACATTTAATGTGCATGATATTTTCATAATTATAAAAAATATAATTAGAATTTAATCCTCACAAAAATATAAAAATGAATTTTAATAAATAAATAAATCTAAATTTTTAAAAAATGATAAAAACAGTTAGTTTACTTCTAGAAGATTATATTTATTTAAAGTTATTTCACTAGACTAAACATGTGTTAGCTGATCTGAGGGTGATATAGTGATAAAAATCATTTTTCAAACATTTTGGACATTAAAATCCACCCAGATCACTTTGTTGTCTCCATATTGAAATTGGAATTTCACTAAAAAGATATGACCAATGTATTGATAGTATGAATATAAGAGGATGATATTAATATTAATCTGTATATGGTAGAATTAATCATTCACAATAGCTGGATTTGTTTATTTAATTTCATTAATGATCACTTATTTCACCTCAACAAAATATTCATTTTCATTTTCTCTATGTTATACATCATTGTTAGTGAAGATGGATATGTTTACTCTTCTTCTTCTAGAGGCACACATATACCATCATTAAATATTGTATAAAATGTTAAAACTGTATCCTCAACTTCATTTTATTCTTCTTTCATTATTAATCATTGTTTATCATGGAATATCTAATGAAATTATATAGTCTACGTCCCTTATTTATTTTCATTATCTTTTTAAAATAAATAACGGGAAACATAATTAGTGTTAAATTCAGTTTTGTACGTGCTATTAACGACTACATCATTATCATGCTTCATTTCTCATGAACTACCTCTCTAAAATTCAGTTCTTGTTTATTTAATATGTCATATTCTCAATTTCAAATGGTTTCAGGTTTTCATTTGACTGAATATTATTTTTTGACCAGCATGAGTTGTTGCAAGAGAGAATTTATAAGGAAGATGAATCTATCTTTTTTATTTTCACCTATCATCACCAGGAAACATACCCACATACAAAGAAAGAGACACAAATAAGTAATAATTGAACATTATAACAACAAAATAGAAATTTCATTAAAATATTTTGGATAAATTATTTAACCAAACATATATAATCTCTTATACCCAATAATTAATCCAATAATTTTATCACATGCATGTGTTTTTTAATCTCAATTTTATTTTTGTTAAAGGACAAATATGATGTAAAAGATTCACTAATCTATAAGGTAGTATATTAAATGAAATAACATGGTTTCCCCCAAGAATGTATATATCAAGAGATAAATAATTCATGAATAATTACATAATCCCTTTTATGATAGAAGAGAAAAAAATTTATTTCAAAGATATTTGTGGTAATTCTGATGTTCAATAAATTGGAAAAAATGTATTTAAATTGAAAATCTAGTGAAATTATTAATCATGGAAATTAGTAATGGTTTAAGAAAAATATTTTTTCAAAACCATATTTAGGCTAGTCCAATGGTCAAGCTAAACAACCCCCAAATCATCATTTTCCACTTTTCACAATAGTCATGGTACAATATTTAATTAAAAACATGTCCACACAATTTTAATGATGAGGATCGTCAACTAGTCAATGCATTCATTTTATCACTCTCACACTGATCACACAATGGACATGCCTGATATAAATCATTAAATAGAATTCGATGTATTCATGATTAATGAAATATAACAAGACGAATTCCATTCATAAATAAATTACATTAGTAAAATCAGTCTTTCTTTTATGAAATCACATCACAAAAATTCAATGTCATAATTATTTATATAAGAGAATAGAAAAATAAAAAACATATGAATATCTAGGCTATATTCATTCATTTTTCTAGTATCACCTTGTTCCTCATATATCCTTATCAATTCATTCATAGTATCTATTCAGGAATATAAAATTCAGGCATGAAAACCCCCCACATCAACACCTTAAATTTCAATCTTGAAATTAGACACATGATGTAAACAGAATATTATTGTGTAAATTGAATGAACCATCATGGAATCCTCACATCTTATTAGTCAAAAATTGTAATTTGATTCTATGAAATAAATTAAAATTAATATATATTTTCCCACAAAACATAGGATGTAATTATTAATTTTATTACATGAATTAATTTTCGATAGTGTAAAAAAAGCATGAAAATGAGGTATAATTTTTAGAATACCACTACCTCATCTCTATTCACGACATAAATAGTATTTATAAAGTAAATGTGTCTTTATCTAGTATATGCCGTTATGATGTAGCACTAGTCTAACATAAATCAATCAATTTCATTCCATGGAATAATGTGTCATTTTTTGAAGTGTCTTTCCCTTCAATTCATCATCTCTTTTTGTTCATTTTAAAAATATTTGTTTCGTCCTACTAATAATCCCAAATTCATTAATGGAATCCATATTTTTTTTTAAAAAAAATAATGAAATTACTATTATTTGTTTATTAAAATACCATAAAATATATTGTTTAAATTCACATATCTGGTACTGTCATGACCCGTCCGAGAGGGGCCCGTGCCGTGACTCCCCAAGCCCGCCTCCAATAGGCCAGGGGCTGGTGACTAGTATCGAATAGTCGTAACACTAACATGGGAGGCATTTCCTATGTACCTATACACACACACATCTACAAGCCCACAAATGCTGAAATATAAAACACTAAGGAACAAAAATGCATGCATATAATTAAACCCCAACCAACAGAGTATGACGAAAGGTGGAGTACTGTAAAAGTAAACTGGGACAAAATACAAGCCCGACAAAAACAAAAAAACAAGAGTCTGAAAACTAAAAAGTCCAACCAGTAAACACAAAAGGTATTGGGAATGCTACTGATAGTCGTAGGAACACCTCAGCCTGTAGGGAACTCTGAATGCTCGATCTTGTCCTGGTCCGCCCTGGACTATGTCAAAAGGCTGCTCGTCTATACAAGACACCAGATGTGTGGGCAAAGCCTGTGCATGGGTGTGTATAACAATACTCAGTAGAGGACCCCGAAAACCACAAAGCAGTAAACAAAATAAAGGTACAGTCAGCTATGCACAATATATGTCTATAGAACATATTAAACAAACCAGATATACTCAAAACCTGACCCCATAGTAAATGGAAAATTCACACAACCGCATACCCCTGCTAGGGATTCTGTTCGAAGATTCCGTGATGCACTCACTCCAGGAGAAAACACTCCATGAGTTTTATAGCTCTGATGATGTACGTCCAAGAAGTGTTGTTCGTCGGGAACCATCACGAGAGGTACCTGCACTCATTACGGGAGACACACTCTTGAGTGGGAAGGTTACATTAGATAGAAGGCACTCATTATAGGAGACAGACTTCTGAGTGGTAGAGAACATGATACACAGATCATGATCACTACTAGGGCTATGGAGGATCCCGCAACTCATCTGGATTCCCCAGTTAGGTGATACACCATCTAATTAGAGGATCAATGCCCAGTATTGTTGGTCACGTCGATTCTTGACGCTACCTAGGGTCAGGAATGGATAGAGGATCTCACTCCGGGCCTCTCAGAGGGATGCCGACTCTATCACAGAAAGTCCAGCTGAAAAGATCATACTCCTATAGAAGGAAACGATGCTTGTCCTTAAGTGGAATGAGAAGAAGGGGCACTATCCCAAACAAAATATGTCCAAGATATGGTGAACAATAGGACCATGATGATTTCCAAAAAGTACACGACATGTAGAAAATATACACGCTGTGTTGTCTGACCCTAGGTGCTACCCGTGTACAACGACTTGTGTCATTGGATGGTCATGTAGGAAAATGTATTAAACGGCGTGTAGTGCGGTATACACACAGTGTCTGGTTAACTAGGGTTGACTCCGTGTACTTTGGCCATGTGCCATACACGGTCATCAACCTGTGTACACCACCCGTGTAACTGCCACACGGGCTGACTCACGTTACTGGAATCACATGGCCATGTCACGGGGTATACAGTTGTGTACTCCATCTCGTGTCCGCGTATCCCTGGGATACATGTCGTGTCCCACGTAGCTGCTTCTGTCATGCTGTACATGCCGTGCCACCTGAAGCCGTGTAGATATTATTATGTCCTTGTACTACCCAAAGTACACACCGAGTCTTCGGGGAAGGTCCAACACGCCGTGTGACCAAGATCACATGCTGGGTGACACCTATCTGACCCCTGAAACCCTAGCCCCCGCCAGTACTACACGGCGTGTTCTTCGTAAGTACACGTCGAGTGTTCTGGAAATTACCAAAAATGGTGCTCCTCATCGGCGGACCTCCCATGCTGCTCCGATCGTCTATCCAGCTGTCTGATCACCACGAATCCTTCAGGTTATGGTCTCCCCAAAACCACGAAGCCGCTTCCGGAGTTTTCGGGCCCCCAATCAGCTCAGAAAACATGATTTGTTTCCCCCGCATGAAGAACTCTCGAAGAATTCCCTTTACTAATCATATCTGATTCGTCATCCACCATCTTCGCCGCACCTCCACAAGATCATTGTTGTGTCTAACCTTTGATTTGGGATCGTTGCATCACGGAACGGATGCGCAATGATCCGTTGTTCGTCGCCCCGCGAAGAATGCATGAGAAAAGAGCGGGGGAGGAAATCCAACAAATAAATCGAGGAACGATCCTCCATCGTCATTCGTCATGGTGTTTATCCATTCCCGTTAATAGGGTTAGATGGAGCAGAGATCAACATAATAAAAAACATGGATTATTTCCCCAAAATCATTCCCATGAAAATCCTCCCGTAAGAACGTACGAATCCACAGATCAACTTGTTCGTAGTTGATCCACATTCGTCATTTAAACTAAAAAACGGGGAAAATTAGATGAAATAACACAACCCTACCTCAAACCGGTTGAAAAGAAATCATCGCGACGTGTCTGCCGAAGGGATTCATCGAAATATGAGGGGCGTCGATTGCTCACGTCGTCATCATCCGCCAACACATCCTCCTCCACCCAAGATTCAAGAGAGATCTCTATCTCTCTTTCAACTCACTGGGTTATGAGGCTACCCCTGTGAATTTTACAAAAGCATATATTTGTAGGGGAGGATTAGTTCATGGCTCAAAAAAAGAAAACGTTTTAATAAAAATAAATCATTAAATTATTTTATTCCTTTTAAAGTTCTTCCCTTTTTAGAACGCCAAAAATTAAACTTCGCAGCCAACCTGCGCCAGTTTAGGTTAGAACCATTCTTTGGTAAAGTCATTGTCCCAGACGAAACGGTTCCCTCAGATTTTTAATCCGGGAACCTATTTGGGAACTTCCACAACCACGCCTGAGTGCCTACTCACTTAACTTAAAAAAAGTTCAAACCACTATTCTAGGACTACTGGACCTCGGAATGATGAGCTTTCTTTGCACCCGGTCGGGAAATAATTCTATATAATATTTAAAATAATAAATGGAAAATCTGAGACATTACATTCTTCCCACCTTGGGGCTTTGCGTCCCCGCAAATCCAAAAAGACGGATATACAAAGAGATGAGGGTACTGGGCATGGGTTTGAGCCTCTCGCTCTCATGTGCTCTCTTGAAGATTCCTGTGCTTCCACTGAACGCGCACCAAGGAAATCAGTTTCCCACAAAGGATCCTCTCCTTTCAATCCTCGATCTCCACCGGGTACTCAGTGAAGGTCACTTCATCCTCGGTTTCCAGCTTGCCCCATTCGATGACGTACGATAGATCGTGCACGTACCTCCTCAGCTGCGACACGTGGAAGACATGATGTACCCGATGCAACTATGGAAGTAGAGATAGGTGGTACGTCACCTCACCAAATCTCCATAGAATCTAGAAATATCTGATGAACCTCGGAGATAAGCTTCCGCCTTGGCCAAATCTATGTAACCCTCGTCGAGGTGAGACCCGAAGAAAGATGTGGTCTCCCTCTTTGAACTCCAGAGGTGTCCATCGCCTGTTAGCAGAAGACTTCCTCTGGATCAATGTAGTCTTCATCTACTCCCGGATGATCTGCACCTTCTCTGTGGTGGCTCACACTAACTCTGGACCCATGAGTGCTGACTCTCTGGGGTCGGTCCAGCAAAGCGGTGACCGGCAGGGTCTCCTATACAAGGCCTTGAACGGTGCCATACCAATGGTGGAGTGGTAGATGTTATTGTACAAAAACTCCACCAATTGTTGGTGGTCCTACCAGCTGTGACCAAAGTCCAAGATACAATCTCGCAACATATCCTCCAGAACCTGAATGGTCCTCTCTGTCT
This sequence comes from Viscum album, assembly GCA_963277665.1. Classification (NCBI taxonomy): domain Eukaryota; kingdom Viridiplantae; phylum Streptophyta; class Magnoliopsida; order Santalales; family Viscaceae; genus Viscum; species Viscum album. Next base: position 2,745,650 of record CAUJRU010000011.1, on the reverse strand, counting down.
GACCCTCAGTCTAGGGATGAAACGATGTGCTCAAGCGTAGCTGAGTCCCAAAAGCATCCTGCAATCCCTTCCACAATAGGGATGTGAAGCGGGCATCTCGATCCAAGACTATAATCAAGGGGAATCCATGAAGCCGGACTATCTCATGCATGTAGAGGGGTCCCAAGATCTCTATGGAACTCTGCTCCCTGATAGCTAGGAAGTGGGATGACTTGGTGAGTCAGTCGATTATCACCAAGATGGAATCATGCCCCTTGGACGTCCGTGGTATGCCTATCATGAAGTCCATCGATATTCCACCCCACTTCCACTCTCGAACTTTCAGGCAGTGACCTAACCTTACTGAAACCTGGTGCACTACCTTCACCTGCTGGCATATGAGGCATCAAGAAACGAAATCTGATACTACTTTTGTCATGGTTTACCACCAAAACTATCGTCGGTGATCTTGGTACATCTCTTCCACTCCAGGATGTACCTCTAATGGGCATGTATGAATCTCCCTCAGGACCTCCTCCTACAATGCCACTGGTACAACAGTGCGCCCTATAAAAAGAATTACGTGCTCCACACCTTGTGAATATCAATAAGGAGAATGTCCTGTGGATAACAGAGCGCGTAAATCTACACAATCAACTCCCACAAGTTGTGCCTCCCTAAATCGCTGTAAGAGTGGAGGGGTGACAACCATTGACTGTAGATAAGCTATATCTTCTCCATCCATGAAGGATAACTGTAACACGACTAACTACTATGTCACCTCACTCAACAGCTGGGAGCTCGACTTCCTGCTAAGGGAATCGTCCACCTTGTTCCCCTTTCTAGGAGTATAAATGATCTCAAAATCATAGTCCTAGAGGAACTCTGTCCAACGCCTATGCCTCAAATTCAGATCCTTTTGTGATGAGATGTACTTTAGGGTCTTGTGGTCAGAGTAGACAATAAACTACTCGCCCATGAGGTAGTGTCACCACATCTTTAATGCGAACCCTATCGCTGCCAAATCGAGTTAATGGGCTGCATAGTACTGCTCATGTGGCCTAAGCTGGCACGAACCATAAGCACTCACTGCATGCCGCTGCATCAGGACACATCCGAGCCCAGTCCCTAATGCGTCACGGAAAACTACGTAATCGACACCCTCCATCAAAAATATCAAGACAGGGGTGCTCGTCATATTCTGCCTCAACTTCTCAAAAGCCTGTTGGAACTTCTCTGTCCACACAATGGGTTGCCCCTTCCTGGTCAAGGATGTCATCGGTGCTGATATTCGGGAGAAATCTGGAATGAATCTACGGTAATATCCTGCCAACCCAATGAAGCTATGCACCTCCATCACGCTCCGAGGTGGCTCCCATGCTAACACAGCCACCACCTTAGATGGATCTACAACTACTCCATCTGCCGAGATAACATTTCCCAGAAATTGGACATCTTGAATCCAGAACAGGCACTTAGAGAGCTCCCCATAAAGCTGGAGCTCTCGAAGTACGTCCAGAACCATCCGAAAATGTCTCACGTGATCCTCCTCTTACGCTGAGTACCTGAGGATTTCGTCGATGTAGACCACCACGAACCCGTCCATGTATGGCTGGAAGATCTGGTTCATCATCCCCATGAACACTGTAGGGGCGTTTTTCACACCAATAGGCATCACCAAATACTCATAGTGACCATAGCAGCATCTGAAAACCATCTTCGGTATATCCTCATCCCACACTCGTAGCTGGTGATAGCCGAATCGAAGGTCAAACATAGAGAACCACTGTGACCATCTTAGCTGATCGAAGAGGTAATCGATTCTCGGCAGTGGATACTTGTTCTTCATCATCACCTGGTTCAGGCACTGGTAATCCACACACAACCTCAAACTTCTGTCTGCCTTCTTGGAAAACAAGACTGGGGCTGCCCATTGTAAAACGCTGGGTCTCACGAAACCCTTGCTCTGAAAATCCTCCAACTGCACCCTCAGCTCGCGAAACTCTACGGGAGCCATCCGATATGCATATGAGGAAATCGGTGTCACCCCAGGGAGTAAGTCTATACAGAAGTCAATATCTCAGTAGGGAGGTAATCCTGGAACATCTTCGGGAAAGACGTCTTAATACTCCACCACCACCGCAAGGAACTGAGAGCTCAAAACATCTACTGCTCTGAGGGTAAAGCTAGCCAACTCATGAGTGATCGGCTACAACGTCCTATGCATGAGCCCATTTTGTGCTGCCTGGGTTTCCTTTTCTCCATCAAAGGAAACCCTTGTTCCATCATGGTGGACACGCCACACTTTTTGCCTAAAACTGTCAATCTGGGCATGGACTGAAGATAAACAATCCATACTGAGAATGACGACGTAAGGCCTCAACGCTACCACCAAGAGGTTCCAACTGAAACTCTCTCCTCCTAGGGTAAGATCACACTGTCAGTGAAGGTGCGTGATCGTCGAGTCTCCTCTCGTAGGTGTCTAAATGTGTAAGGATCGAGTCAATGGTTCTACCGAAATCTCATGGTTCTGTACAAGGCATGTGGCTATAAGGGAATGAATTGGATCTGTGTCTATGAGTACATTAGCTATGGTATAAAAGACGCAGATCATACCTCGAATCATCCCTGGAGCCCCTGGGTCATATGCCTCGATCGCATGCAGTTATTCCCGTCCCTATCCCCCAGCTCCCTCAGCTTGGTGCGGACCTCATGGGGTGGTGGTGGATGTATGTCGAAGCGTTAGCCACCACCCTCAGCTCTCCCTGCTCATATACCACATCCACCACCTGGCGGGTCTGTCTGTTCTATTCCCCACCTCTGCCTTGGTGGTCCATCTACCGCTTCCCTGTCTGCAGCTCGACGGGTTAGCAAATCCCTAGCGAGATGTACCCTACCTTCACATATGTAGCATCGCTTCTCCCTGGGCTGACTGGATCGAGCCTGAGAGCATTGGACTGTTGATCCCCTATCCTTAGTCCTCCTCCGACGTCTCTCACATCATGATACCTGCGTCTGACGCTGGCTCCCTGCCACCGAGGTCTCCGCACCAGTCTGCCTACTACTGACTATCGGCGGCTGTCTCTACTCCGCCAAAAATCTCTCGACCACCAAAGCTCGCTCGAGCACTCAAGCATAAGTCTCTATGCATAAAGAATGAAACTAGCTTGGATGTCATGTAGTAGACCTCAATAGATGGTCCGAGATCTGAAGTACTGATCCCTGACCATATACATCGAGTACCTGGCATAGTTGGTGAACCTTGATGAATAGTCATATAGTGTCATAATGCACTTCTGGAGCTGAAGAAGCTCTTGGATTCATACAGATCTCAGCATAACTGGAGATAAATCTTCCTGCAAGAGTGGCTCAATCTCCTTCCATGAAAGAGTCTCCTCATCATGAGTCTGTGTGGTCAGACTCCACCATCGTCCCGTAGAACCTTGAATAAGGCTCGCTCCTAGGATCACCATCTAGTCTGCTGGTTTCCTCACTAGATGGAAAACCCGGGTCAATGCCTCAAGCCAGTCCTCAGCCGCCTGAGGGTCAGGCTTGCCTCGGAACCTGTGGGGTCTCTGTCTTTGGAACTCATGGAGCACGCTAAGCCTTATCTCCTCGCTGGTCGGTACTGCATGTACCACTGGCTGCTCCACTAGTGGTGGCATAGTAGGTGCACCAACCGGTGCCAACACATGGGGAACTGGTCCTTGTATCGATGCCTCGTCACTGAGGGGGTCATCCTCGTGATCGTGCTGCTGAATCCTAGCAGGTATGCGTCGCGGAGGCATCCTGTAAGGAAAAAAGATGTACCATGGTCAAAGAGTATATCTGGATAGCTGACACAAATGACATGGAAACCACAAACCATCCCTATATGATTCATGTACCATTTTATTTCCCCGCAAACGGTGTTTTCGTGTTTCGAGTCGGAAATCAGGTTATCAGAGCCCTAGTGTATGGATATATCGGCTACTGCACCAACACTAGAGTCTCTGGCCTGAAAGTCTAACTTGAAACACTTAACACTGTTGCCCCAAACCAAACTCACAGACACTTGGTCCTATGGTTGAACTGACCACCTCTGATACCACTCTGTCATGACACGTCCATGTGGGGCCTGCGCTGTGACTACCCAAGTCCACCTCCAATAGGCCAGGGGTTGGTGACTAGCACCGAATATGCATAATACTAACATGGGAGGAATTTCTGAAGTACCTTTACACACACACACATCTCCAATCCCACAAATGGTGAAATGTAAAACACTAAGGAACAAAAATTAATTCATACAACTAAACCCCAACCAACAGAGTACAACGAAAGGTAGAGTACTGTAAAAGTAAACTAGGCCAAAATACAAGCCCACCAAAAACAAAATAACAAGAGTCTGAAAATTGAAATGTCCAAACTGTAAACATAAAAGGTACTGGGACTAGTGCTCATAGCCGTAGGAAAACCTCACCCTCTAGGGAACTCAAAAATCTCGTTCGTGTCCTGGTCCGCCCTGGACTCTGTCAAAAGGATGCTCATCTGCAAAAGACACCAGATGTGCGGGCGAAGCCCGTGTAGGGGTGAGTATAACAATACTTAGAAGAGGACCCTAATAACCCCAAACCAGTAAACAAAAAAAAGGTACAGTCAGCTATGCACAGTATATGTCTAAAAAACATATAGAAAAAACCAGATATACTAAAAACCTGACCCCATAGGCAAGGGACAAGTCACACAACCACATACCCCCACTAGGGATTCTATTTGAAGATTTCGTGCTACACTCGCTCTAGGAGAAAACATTCGACGAGTCTTATAGCTCTGATGACGTCCATCCAAGAAGTGATGTTCATCGAGAACCATCACGAGAGGTTGCTGTACTCATTACGGGAGACACACTCTTAAGTGGGAAGGATACGGTAGATAGAAGGCACTCATTACGGGAGACACACTCCTGAGTGGGAAAGATCATGATACACAGATGAGGATCACTTCTGGGGCCATGGAAGATACCGCGACTCATCCGGATTCACCAGTTAGGTGATATACCAGCTAGGTAGTGGATCAACGCCCAGTAGAGTTGGTCACATCAATTCCGAACTCTACCTAGGGTGGGGAATGGATAGAGAATCTCGCTTTGGGGCCTCTCGGAGGGATGCCGACTCCATCACAGAAATTCCGGCTGAAGGGATCATACTCCTATAGAAGGAAATGATGCCTGACCTTTAGGGGAATGAGAAGAAGGGGCACTAACCCAAACGAAAGAGGTCCAAGATACTGTGAACAAGAGGACTATGCTGATTTACAAAAAGTAAACGGTGTGTAGAAAATATACACGTCGTGTCTTCTGACCCCGGGTACTGCCCATGTGCAACGGCCCATGCCTTAGGCCGGTCATGTAGGAAAACATAGTACATGGCGTGTAGTATTGTATACACCGAGTGTCTCGGTAACTGGGGTTGACTTCATGTACTCTGGCCATGTGACTGTACATGGTCATCAACCTGTGTACACCACCCATGTAACTGCCACATGGGGTGACCCGCGTTACTGGCCTCACAGGGCCGTGTGATGGGGTACATGGTCATGTACTCCATCCCGTGTCCGTGTATCCCCGGGATACACGCCGAGTCCCGCGTAGCCGCTTCTGTCGCGTTGTACACATAGTGCCACCAGAAGTCATGTATATCATCTTATGTCCATTTACAACCAAAAGTTCAGGCCAAGTCATCAGGGAAGGTCCAACACACCGTGTGAACAAGGTCACATGCCGTGTGACACCTCTATGACCCCTGATACCCTAGACTCTACCAGTACTACATGGTGTGTCCTTCGTAAGTAAATTTCGTGTGTTCTGGAAATTTCCAGAAACGGCGCTCCTCGCCGGAGCGCATCCTATGCTGCTCCGATCGTCGATTCAGCCGCAGATCTCCATGAATCTTTCAGGGTATGGTTGCCCAACACCACATAGCCACATCCAGTGTTTTTGGGCCCCTGATCGGCTTCGAAAACTATATTTGTTTCCCCCGTGCGAAGAAAACTCGAAGAATGCCCTATACCGATCCTGTCTGATCTGTCATCTGCCATCGTCGCTGCACCTCCCCAAGGTCTTTGCAATGTTGAACCCTCGATTTGGGATCGTTGCATGACAAAACGGATGCGCAACGATCCGTTGCTCGTCTCCCCACAAAGAACGTGCGAGAAAATAGTGGGGGAGGAAATCCAACAAAAAAAATCGTGGAACGAACCTACACCATCATTCGTCACGGCATTGATCCGCTCCTGTTAATAGGTTTAAATGAAGTATAGATCAACATAAATAAAATCATGTATTATTTCCCCAAAATCATCCCAAGGAAACCCCTCCCTCAAGAACGTACGAATCCACAGATCAAATTGTTTGTGGTTGATCTATTTTCATCGTTTAAACTCAAAAACGGGGAAAAGAAGTTGAAATTACAAACCCCTAGCTCAAACCGGTTGAGGAGAGATCGTCGCAATGCGTCTGCCGAAGGGATTCATGAAAATACAATGGGTGTCGATTTCTCATGACGTCGCTATCCTCCAATGCTACCTCCTCCACCCAAGCTCCAAGATAAATCTCTCTCTCTCTCTCTCTCAACTGACATGGTTATGAGTCTACCCCTGTGAAATTTCCATAAGCATGTATTTATAGGGGAGTATTAGTTCGTGTCTCAAAAAAAGAAACATTTTAATAAAAATATATCATTAAATTATTTTACTCCTTCTAATGTGCTTCCATTTTTAAAACACCCATAATTAATCATCGCAGCTGACCTGTACCGACCGAGGTTAAAACCGTTCTTTGTTAAAGTCGTCGTCCCAGACGCAGCGGTGCCCTCATATTTTTATTCCAGGCACCCGTTTGGGAACTGCCACAACCGTTCGCGAGTGCCGACTCACATAACTTTAAAAAAAATTCAAACCACCATTCTGGGCCCCCTGGACCTCGGAATGATGTGCCGTCTTCACACTCGATGTTGAATTAATTCCATATAATATTTAAAATAATAAACAGAAAATCCGAGACATTACAGGTACCCTCATTATTAATATTGAAACCATTTACAACCGAATCAAGATCATGATAACCAATTGATAATATATAAGGTATAATTTTTTCATTCTAGACAACATATATATTCCCATTATTGATGGGATTACCCTTACTATATACATAGTTAATAATATCTATGGTAGTCTTCATCATTTTCAAACTCCGAACAACCAAGAGATTATAAAGTAATATCCCTATACTATAAATTGAAAAGAGATATAGGGATTGAAGAGTCATTTGATAGAGGGGGTGAAATAATGGTTACCTAATTATGTTTCATTATCAAAAAATAGCATTTTCAAAGGATATAGGGAAATGAATCACTGAAAAAACAAAAAAAAACCTTTTTGTATTTAATAACTTATCAAGACTACTACTCAATAAGAGTATATAATACATGTCATGATAGGTAATCAAACAAATATCACAGATCAATAATAAAATAATCCCTTTTATTTTTTAAATGGAAGATGTATTTCAATTAAATCTATTTTTATATAGTATATTGATTATAAATGTTCTAATTTAATTGATAAAATGATAAATACATACTTTTTAATAGTGAAATGAACAATCACCAATATGTATAAAAAAATTATTACGTTCAACTTGAATTCATCACATGTTCTCTTCTATAGGAGGGATAATATTCCTCATTAGTGTTTTGATAAATTACCAAGTACATCTCTCATCATTCTATTTTATTATTCTTACTAAATTCATTCACTACATCTATACTAATCTACAAATAATTGAGAATATATATTTTTTAGTGATAGTTATAATTTTATCATTCATGATTATTGAAATATTCAAGACCCTATTAAAATACAATAGAATTAAAATTTCCATAATTCTCATAATTAGTCATTATTATATGTCCCATATAAAATGGAATCCAAAACTAATTCTAATTGCATATAATACATATAGAATTAACATAGCATCATAATCTATTTTTAAAATTTTATCCATGCACACTAAAACCATTTGTATTTATAAATGAATTCAGTTTACTATGAAAGTATGATACTGACAATTTTATTTTGATTCACTGTCATTAAAAATATCAATATTATTATTTATTAATTCCCTGATAACTGAAAAATCAACATCATTTGTTTATCACGATTATATTCATGAATATAATCTGAAGTGTCAATGTTCATTCTAGATTAATGGAATTCCATGATATATGTACTTCACAACCAACTAATCAAATTATCATTCATAAAAAACCCATATGTGAACTATTATCAACTATGATAAATTAAAATATATAAAAATATTGTCATACATGACCAGTTCAGCCACATGTGTATCAAATTTTCCTTCAATAAATATTTACACATATATTTTATTTTGGAATATAGACTCCCCTATGGAGATATTTTATATAGCAATACTCATTTTCCAACATAGTCATTTCTAGTATACAATTCATTATCACATGTGATAACTTCATATACCAATATAGCATTTCATTTAGGATGTTTTTATAAGATAAGAAAATTTATGTGTAGATAATAATATATATTGTAGCCAATAAGGGAATACATTTATTTCATTATATGGATCATGTATACTGATTCACATATATTTCACATCACTTCTTTAAAAAAATATTTAATCTTTTTCTTTCCATAATTATACTCTTCATCCTAGAATCACTATTCATATAAGAATTTTTTTATTAATAATAATATCCAATACTATGAAATTTATCCTTTATAAAATAACTCTACAATACACCATCTAAATTATTATCTCTTAATACAATAGATACTAATATATGTGTTGAAAATAAATTATATCTATATAAGAATTAAAATATCATAATTATTATCTTTATAAAAAAATAGAAAACTACTTGGTCTAAAAAATATCATTATTTATATATTGTTTTCAATCAAGGAACAAGAATAATTAATTTATACAAAGTCAAGATATGGATACCTAACCATGAATTGAATGTATTCTTGAACATTCTAGGTGTACGAAAAATTATCATTAAAAAATAAATTAATTTTTTACCTCTAGTTATGATCAATAATTCTCCAAAAAATATCATTAAATCAAAACTATTGATAATTACTTTAACCTTTAAAAAAATAGTTCATATAACAACCATACAAAACAGGTACAATATATCAGACATACCAACATGATAACATGTCCATTTTAATGTTACACATAATATATGATCTATATTACATTATTAAAATAATATTAATGATAAAACTAAATCTTAATACTTTCTACCACTTTTATGTAGAATACCAGGATTTTTTACAGGGTTTTTTCTACAAGTTTTTGATTTTTTTGGAAATCATTGGTCATGAAAAATATAAAATTAAATATTGAAATGGATTTTGGATAGTTATAAACTATCAATGTAATGTTTTTGGACATTTTCGATGGATTAAGAACTTTTCCTGGTGGCTTGAGGGGTTTTTATGAGCATTGGGCCTATAAAATTTTTATTTAAAGGCTTGGAATACGGTTCATAGTTTGTATGAAACCAAAAAAACTAGAGCAAAAACTATGTGGATTTTGATTGTGGGATATAGGATATCACAAATATATAAATAGTTAAACAAACTATGTGATATTGTATCACGATTAGTGGTATTGGGTTGTACCTGAACCCTATTCACCACATGGTTTGGCCAATTTTGAGGTGAAACCATGTGGGGTACTCAAGGTGCATAGTATATAGCGCATGGTTGTCACATAGTTTTCCAAAAAGTGTGGACCAAACAATGATCAAAAACCGGTATTAGATATTGGATTAAATTAAATTAAATTAATATTTAAAACTATCTTAATAAACCACCTATCGGTCTCCTACGACACACCCCTAGAATCCTGCATTTAAATGGTGATTCCAATTGGATTTTCTTTTGGGTTCTCTTGAATTCTTAATACTAAAAGTTCTTGACCCATCTCCTATATTTTTCTAGAGAGTTGTTTTTTTCCACATTACCTTGGGACATTTGGCCGGAAGCCTATGGATATGGTTGTTTTGATTTTTGGTTTTCTTTCAGTTCTAAGGTATGCAATGGATCCCCCAAGGGCCCTTTTTAGGTACCCTATAATCTTCCATCAAATGTGAAGTGTATGGGATTTATTTTTCTTGAAATAATCAATTTGGTTATGTTTATGTACCTTATATTTGTTTATACCAATTTATTTTGGGACTTTTTGTGATTTAAGGACGCATGTAATTGTTTGTAGAACATTTGAGACTCTATGGAGACGGTACTCATATACATATTCATGAATATATATATAAATATATTCCATGAACATATTCCCTTAGGGAGTGGGGAATATTTACAAAAGGTTGAAATACTTGAATATATATTAGAATGTATGTGTGTGTACATGTGGGGTAGTTTCATGTGGTTTTTTCTTAATCAGAAAAGTGTTTAGTGTCAACATGGCCTTATTTTCATATTGGATCCCTAGCCTTTACCATTAGATATGTATGGAATAGATTCTTTATTTATTATTCTATGATAAATGAATTTTTTATTTCAAAGTTCACTTTTTAATATGGGTTGAATTCTTTTTTTTTTGAGAAATAAATCCTAATTTTTTAATAAAACCCCTCCAATGTAGTTGTGTCATCATTTTAGAAAAAATGTATTTTTCAGTTGTTTAAAACATGCTTGGTTTAATGATTTTTCATTTCTCTTATTCATTCTATGTAAGAGGAATCTATATTATAAATAACTGTATTTTTTTCCTAATTAAAAGATGTATTACCACCATTACATGTCAATTCTCTTAGGATAAATGGTTATATTGAACACGAACAGGGATAAATGGGTGGGTATACCATATAAAATGACTAAATGTGAATCGTAATAAATGGGAGTGTATAACATTATGATATCAACAAATTTGAATGGTAATAAATGGTTGGGGGTACCCGTATGATATGAATATATGTAGGTGGTAATAAAATAGTGGGTATACCCATGTGACATGGTAGACTATAATTGGTAAAATGAGAGGGAATACTCATTTGATTCAGTTGAATTTTTTAATGGGATAATTAAAAATAAATGGAAGTATTACTATGTAATCTAATTTTATAGTTATTTTTTCAATGTGAATTGTAACAATGAGTGGGTATACTCTTTGAGTGCATTTTTTATGAATAAGATACATGAGTCGGTATACTCATTACATTATTCTTTATTATGAATGGTTATTAATGAGTGGATATACTCATTTAATGTAATTTTATGCAAATGATGTATAATGAGTGGGTAAACTCATAAATGATTTGAATGGGAATTTGATAAATTAGTAGGTAAACTCAATAAATATTATGAACATGATTTTGGAATACATGTGTGGATATACTCTTAAGGTATTAGTTGTTTATGAATATTAAATAAGGAGTGGGTATACTAATTGTATGAATTGATTGTGAATTGATTACATAAGTGGGTAAAATTCTATATAATATATGAAAACAGTATGAAATTAAATTAAAGATTGTATATATTCCATGGAAGGATCTCCATGGATTTTTAACACAAAAGTGGATGCATTGTGTTGAGAATACTACATGGGATGTCCTGGGAAAGTTTTCCCCTTTCCCTTGACTTGCTTGGACTCATGTGGGACCTGTCTAGTATGATATGATCCTAGGACCCCAACTAGTTCCTAAACAATTTTCCATCATGATGCAATGGGGACTTGAATAAGATTCCTTTGTATTCAACACCTTGGATCTGACCCTTCAAGTTATGACTCTTTCACATGCAGGACGACCATGAGGTATATGATTCACAAAAATTTACAGATTGGTCATTGTATTTTATGAAAATTTTAATTATAGGACTTTTTTGTGAATGATCTGACAATCATGCAATGAACTGAATGATTGGGATTGATATATCACATGATATATACTACAATGTCATGGTTGTTTGATGTGTTTGGATGATTTGATAGACCATGTTATTTTTTGTGCATTATTTGTATCATCCATGTAATAGGAGATTTAATCTCTCTTGTATCAATCCTTATGTATATACATTAGTATCATTTTTTTAGAAGTTTACATTACATGGTCATCTTTTATTTAATTTAATACTTAATATTTTACTTATAAACTACCATATTATTATATTATAATAAATTTTATGGGCTAGACTCTGTGGGTTCTGGTCTACTACGATTTTATCTCACACTCTTCTTTGATACCATTGTTACATGAGTAAACCTTATTTCTTTATGGTGTATGTACCATTCATCTTGGGTTTTACTTGAACCCAAGGAGTTAGGAGTATATGTATAAGCGAGATCTTATGATTCTCATGGTGATAAATTATAAGAATTTTAGTTATTTTATTTACATGAGTCATTTATGAAATTAAATTGTATAGAATGCAAATAGTTATTCATTTATCATGTGTATCAATATATAACATGCATACATTTATAAAATCTCATTGTAAATAACCTTTTAGTAAATTTTTATATTACCGCCTCTTCTAGTATCTGATTTTTACTATGTGTTTACCACCGTACAATCTAAATGTGAGGCTATAGTCTCCATAGTAAAATAACCTTGCTTCTTCACTATATATAAGAAGAATCTGGCATATGTGGAGATGTGATTGATGTCATGTGGGGAATGGTTCAACTACTGGTTGAGTGGTCATTCATGTCGGGACATTACAAAGTGGTATTATAGGGTGTTTTCCATTATTTTAATATTTTTGGATGGTAATAAAGTGTCAAGGAACATATCACCTCTTGATTATTATCCATGATTGGGACTGGTCATCCCGTATATGGGAAATGAAAATTTGTCCAAGGCTATGATTTTTTAATGATTTTTGATATTGTAGTTGATTATTATTTCACATTGGGTGACTGGTGTATTATTCTTTTTTTATATTTTTTGGAATTTTATAAATTTTCCCATGGATTGTCATGGAATGAACGAAGGATTTTATTCCTCATATTATGTTCATGTAAATTATCATAATATGTATATTCCATTCCATGCAGTTTTATTAGTAAGTTAACTTATAATTTTGGTTGTGTGCTAGAGTGTTATACAATGCCAAGTTGTACCTGTTGCAGAAGCATTCAAAATGGATACTTTTATAACATGTTTGAATGATAATATTTTATGATGCTAATGATTATGGAATGTTTTACTGATATTTCGTTCTTCTCTATTTTATCATGCTTCAGTGTAACTTATTATGATAACATGATCAATATTTTTCAATGTTTATATGTTTTCATGCGATAAATTTTTTTGGTTTCATTTACTATGAGAGCCCATTTCAGTTGTAAGGTGTATAAGTGACTTATAACTAGGAAATGATAAACCTTTTATATGAACCATTTTAAAAGGATGATTGAAATCAACAGAGTATGAAAATTTATATTTATGTAATTTGATCAAAAATCCACTTGTAATTTGTTTTGCTACTTTATTACTTGGTAGAAGGCCCCTAATATTAGTTTCCCATTAAGTATTTGAGTAGGTTATATTGTGAAATAGACATGAATGTGAAGGGGAATTTATTTTGGATTTGAAATGGTTTGTTTAAATTTCAAAATCCTCAACTGGACCAATGTAAGACTCTTGGATCATGTATTTATGAGATGAACTATTATGGTCTCGAATTTTTTTATTGTAAAATTGTGGCTATATTGTTGCTGTTTTAAGAACCAGATTTGGTTTAATGGGATCCTCCTAGGTCTCCATTTCATTTAAAAGAAATTCAATTTAGATATTTCTTAGTTGTGAAAAGTTGTCAAAAAGTTATTAATGTTTCAAAATGAAGTTTTACATAATATTCTTATTTTTTACATCGGAGAATTGGACATAATCAATCATCTAATGTTTTTTTTCTCAAATGGTACTTAATGTTTTCAAATTTAATCTTTTAGTTGTTTAAATATTTAAATGTGAAAAAATGATATGGAAAGGGGACCTGAAGTGGTGTCCTTTTTTAAACCCTCGTGAATGAGTTGTTTTAATGGTTCATGTGATATGACATGGAATGGAGACATGAAAATTAATCTATTGGTGGATTCTTTATATCAATGACTTGAATGATTGTGGCTCTTGATCCTAGAAAAATCTTTTTCATGACCTAGAGAAGGGTTGGACCCATATTCGTTATAAGTGGGTTGACCATGGTATCTAAAACCCTTAAATATTTAATTTCATTACTAATGTTTTGATAATTTTTATGTTATGGTTAATTTATGCATGGTTGTACCTAGTAGTTCTTTTGGTTTTAAATAATTCACCCGTGATCAGATGGGTGATCCATGAATCATGACTCCGGATATGGGATTGATAATCAAGGAATGATCTATTCATCTGGTTAGCCACGCCTTGGGCATGGTTAGCTGCTTAAGTGGTCATTTGAACGTCTCTTTTATCTAGTTAGGGAAGATTTAGTACATCCTCATATGAGTTAATGGTTTTATGAGATGATGTACTTTTCAGAAAAAACTATGTGATCCATCGAATACTTTATTTCATAGGTAGGATAACATATGTATATTCCTAAATATTTTATATTTTTAATTGTAAACAAAGGGTTGTATATGTGTGTATACACAAATCCCAACAAGTGTTAAATGATGTAATAAACATATTGAGTTCAGGGTTATTAGGTATCCTTGTGATGTCAGGTACATCCTCATGTTAAATCTAGAGTTGAGTGACAAGTGTGTTATAGAAAAAAGTTCTTCCTATTGCACGAGAGAAATATCTCAGACTCTGGTTTTTAACACACCTATCACTTTTATTTCTTCATTTATACCAAATCCATTCTTGTGGGGATCATGGTTTGTGAAATGTGACTCATTCATTTGATGTGTTGACGATGTAGTTATATTTTGAGTGGTTGGTATGAACTTCTTTTAAATTATTAGGACACACATATGGTGGGTAGCATCACTTTGGTTCTTTTTTATGTTTTAGTGATTACATGGAAGCATGAGATTTATGGGGTTGAAAGTATATGAAACCCCGTAAAAAATTCATTACTCTTTTAAGAGTTTACATGGGAAGAATTTAATGAAATTGAATTCCTTGGGTGGTGTATGATATGTGGTTTGGTTGATGATACATTGGTGGAGTGAAATAGATCTTATTTTAAGAAGTCAACCAGTAGTGGATAGAATGTTTTTTAGGCTACTCTTAGTGTATTTTTCTAGAAATAGAAGAATGTATCCAATCATGATGTTTCCCATGTTATATTGAGATATTGTTTTTATTACGCTACAAAATTGTTTTTAAAACCACTTATCTAAATATGCGGGTTTTATCTAGGTTTTATGTGGGATGTGTGTTTTTTATGCTTGGTTAGTTTAGAGTGATTAAAGGATTCGCATATAGGAATGACTTGGATTGGCACATGGACACAAATGTTTTCCATGACATGACCATTAGGAGAACGTTACTCAGTACCATTCAATTATATTTTGTGAATGTTTTTCCCTGTACCAGCGTATCTCTAATAAAAAATAGTATGAACTACCTTGGGTTAGTTTCGTGGACTCTTATTGAATGAATATGATGTTAGCATAAAATTTTATTAAGAGTTGGAGGTGTGATTAAAAGGGAAATGAATTCTAATTTTCTAGAACAAGTGTACACATTTATTCATTAAAAGGAATGATATATTTAAATTTTTGTGTGGGGCATTATTTTGGGAACATCACTGGACGTTTGTTAAGGAAATCGATGTATGTCTTCTGTTAACTTCAAGATGCCTTTGGGAAAGGTTTTACAATATAGTTTGAAATGAACTGGCTATTTAATAAGGTTTACATTGAATACATCATCTGGATTGGTTCAACTGGTGTAAAATCATGTTCAATGAATAGTTTATTGATGAAACTATTTTAAAAGAACATCTCTAGTTTAAAGATAATGTGGTTTATTTGTGGTGATGCATTTTTAGGAAATCAGGTGCTTACATTTTTTGGGTTAATTATGTTTCAACCATTCCCCTACTAATAAAGTCTTGTTTATGTCCTTATATGTAATTGGGTTCACCTATTTGAGGAAATCGCACCTGAAGCACCATTATAATTATTAGGGGAAATCTTTATTTGAAAATTCCAACTGTGGAGGGTTGTGGTTGGTAACATGTTTTTTATTCTAAGAACCTTAGTGGAGAGCACAAATGAGATTTTTTAAAAGTTATTGTTATAGGATCATGAATCTAATTATGTTTTCATTGTTAAGAACCACCTAATTGTTTCTATTGGAAATTGAACTTTGACAAGAGTTTTGATGGCTTAATGGCCTTATGATTGTGAAACTCTCAAATGCGTGTTTGATATTTGGAGATAAAACATGACAATTTGAATGAGACATCATGACCCTTAATGTTTGGGTGATGATTATGTTATTATCGAATGATTCATGGGGATTTCATGTTTTATGTTAGGGAGATTTTAGAATCTCGTGTTTTTGGGCCAAGTGGTTTTCAATGGTTTTTTTAATTTTTGAAATTATAGGACGATCCAAATTTAAAACCAAGATTTGAAATGATATTCCGATTGTTGGATACTCTCAAAGTGATGTTTTATGAATATTTTGAATGATCTATAACATTAATAGTTTTATTTAGAATATTTTTTATTGTTTTATTGTGAGAAATAATGTTTAATGGACCTATAGAGGGAATATAGTTTGTCGGAACATGTGTGTCCTATAATAGGATGTTGTTCTTTTTTTGAAGGTGTTCATAAGATGTCACATGATATATTCATGGTTTTAAAAACCGTAGGATTTTCCATCTAGGTTAGAGTTATTTGGATGTACCTAATCTATATTCATCACATGGTTGGTGCACAATTTGGAAAACTGTGTGGGAAAACAAGAGTGGGGTGCTCAAGGTTCCCATTAGAGGGCATACGATTGGCACACTATTTTCCAAACCATATAGCCCAAACCATGTGTGAAACCCTAATTTAAAAATATAATTAATATATATTCAACTAAAATAAATTAAAATCTTACATAAACACTCACCTCTCCACATTGATCCACAAGCGACGCCACCACCCTCTCCCTATTGGTCTCATGTAACACACCCCTTTGGATCCCGATTTCAGATGGTGATTTCCACTAGATTTTATTCAATGTTCTCTCTGATTCATTGAGGTATGATCCATGGATCCCACTCTTCTACATTCCCAATGATATTTTAGTCTCCTTGTTGCCCTGGGTTATCTGGTTGATACCCAAGGGGAATAATTTTTTTTACTTTTAGTTTTCTTCCAATCATAGGGTATGCGGTGGAACTCATGGCCCCCCTCATGTGTATCCCAGTATTCAATACGGAAGGCGAGGCATATGGGTTTAGTTTTTACCACCTCTAACAATTTTGGGAATGTTATTTACCCTCTCTTGTTTTTTCTAATTTATGTTGGGTCTTTTGTTTATTTAGGGACTATAGTAATTGTAAATATAGTGTTGGTGAATCCATGGAGACATGAGTTCTTGTACATATGTATTAATATATATAAATACATATCTTCCATGTGCATATTCGCTCATATATATGGTAATAAATTCTTAGGTTATGATATATATATATATATATATATATATATATGAACATATGTGTCTGCTGGTGTGGGGTAGTTTCGAGTGGTTTCCACAAAATCAAAAAATTACCGACAGTTAACTTAGACTTCTTTTGACGTAGGATCCACAAGATTTATCATTAATTTAATAATACATTATTTGTTTTTTAAATTATTCATTATTAATTTAATTGTGATTCTAGAGTGACCTACATAATTATGGATAAATAAAATTTTTTAGTTACAATGTCAAAATTTTATAAAATAACCTATCCATAAATGGTGCACTGTTATATATGAAAAAATGTTTTTTAGTTATTTAAAACAAGTTTGGAATAATAATTTTTTATTTTTAGTTTTCTTTAATATTTAAGATGTAACATGATTATAAAAAAAGGGAAATGGTTTTTGTTATTTATGATATGTATTTCCATTATTTCATGGTGATGATATAGGGTAAAATGGTTCTATTAGACATGATTGATGAGAAATGGGTTAGTATTTATATATGACATGAATAAATGGGAATGGAAATAAATTGGTTGGTAAAAACATTTGATATGAATAAATGTGATTTTTTTTAAAAATGGGTATACCCATTTGATATAAATAATTATATGTAGTAATAAAACGGTAGGTATACCCATGTGACCAGGTTGAGTGTAATTTATTAAATGAGTTGGAATACTCATTGGGTTTTTCTGAATTGTTTAATGTGTTGAGTGAACAAAACTAGAAATGTGATTTGGTAAATTCATGTTATTTGAATATTTTGAATGTGAATTGTAACACATAGTGGGTATACTCTTTTGTTTCTTTGGTTGGGAATTGGGATACATGAGTTGGTATACTCATGAGATTTATTGGATTATGAATGTTTCTATATTAGTGGGCATACTTATTGAATGTAATATTATACAAATGATAAATAATGAGTTGGTATACTCATTAAATTCATTCAATGGAATGTTGATAAGTGAATGGATAAACTCAACAAATATTATCAATATGATTTGTAATAGGTGAGTGGGTATTCTCTTGAGGCATTAATTTTTTTAGATTTTGAATAATGAGTGGCTATAGTCATTTTATGAATTGAGTATGTGTAACATCCCAAGTAAGTAATGAATAATAGATATTTTTATCTATGTCTATTAATGAATTAGATAGTGTTTTAGAGGCTTAAAATGAAAATAAATCCAATCTTAAGCATGGAATACACTAATATTTTTAAAAGATTGTTTTACTGCCTTTTGATGGCAAACCATTTTTAAAGCTATCTTTTGACAATTTTATAAGCTATTTTTGGAAAAATAAACTTATTCTTTATGATTGGGACATCGAAATTTACTTTGTGTGAATTTTTGGTATTTTTCTGACAATGTTCATTTTTTTTAATGAATAGTGAAAAATACTGCATTTTACATCAAAACTGCTTCTTAATCTAATTTATTTATATGATTAGATTATATTTTGAATTGGTATTAATTTTTAATCTGAATATATTTTTAACATTTAATCCAATGGTGGTCGTTGGAATCAATTTCACTTTGAAATTGGACTTAAACTGGTGTCAATCTTTTGATACTTATTGTTTTATAAAAACACGCTATTTGATCTGACAGCGGGAATTAATTATTAAATTAATTAATGTGAATTATATGTTTTTAATTTTTTAAAATAGACTTCATTTTTTAATTTGGAATATCGAATATATCTTAGAGTGAATTTTTGGTAATTTTCTGAAAAACTCCAATTTTTGATGAATAGAGAAACCACTAAGTGGTAATCAAGCAAACTAATTTTTCAGTTAAATGAAAGTTTACCACTGATGTGTATTGAATTTTGAAAATCCGACATACATGGTTGTAATTATTATGTAAAATGCGGTTCAATGGGATGAAAATAATTTTTTGGTGAATAGTAACTTTTTTTTCATTAATCGTGATTAGAGGTAATTAGTGTAATTTAAGGTAAAAATAATGCTTTAATAAAATGAGATGAGCTTTACACATGTCCTAACCCTATTGGTTGTGTCATGGCAGACCAAGAAAACCCATGGGTCGATTTAGGGGACCCCATGGAGCCACTTGGGTGAGATAATGACTTTAATGCCTTTTTTTAATAAAGGTGAAAATGACACTAACATAAATTGTTTTACTAAAAAAAATTTTAGAAGGGGTTATACTAATCATATTTTTGTCTATAAATATTCATTAGAAAGATAAAAAGATTTCCTACATCATAGTAGTTTTGTTATAATTTTTAGACATTAAATAAATTAATTAAATTTTGACATCATGATGATGCAACGATGACCTCATTAATGAAGAGTTTAAAAAAATGAAACGATAATATAAAATCTAAGACATAAACTTGTCCAAAAACTATTGGATGGGAATAGTTTGAAGCCTTATCATCTTATCTTAGATTTATATCAATGTGGGACCTTATAAATTCTAAACACTTTTGAAAATAAAATAATAGTTTCATGATTTCCAAAAGTGCCCCTCCTCTCCTCTTAAAAACGGCCCCCAACTCTACCTCATTTCACACACTCCTCAAGCCTTTGTCTCAGCCAACCCCTGCCCATTTACTCTCTACACATCCCTATCCTCATCCTAGAGGATTCCCTTTGGGCATAATCCTTTCAAAGTATGCCTTTAGACTCAAATCAAAAGGAGTTACACTTTTAAAGGTAATTCATTCTCTCATGTTCATTTGTTTTATTTTGCTTCTCCAACCCCCTAAACTCTTTTTATTTACTTCTTTTGTAACAACACCAGTATATTAAATATACTAGGATGTTGTTATATGATTTATTAGAGCTACAATCTCACACAACTACATCAAATGGGTAAAGAACATACGGTTTCCGTGGATGGAGAAATTCTGCCTCCCGAAACGATGATTGTTCAATACTCATTTAACACCTTCAAAGGTGGCCATTATGATGTCACTATTTTTATATATGATATATAATATGTTTATTCTTTCCTTAAGCTTCTGTATTTTTCATTTATGGCATACCATTATTGTTTCCATTATGGGTGAATACGATATCTTCATTTTAGAAAGTGCGGACTACCGCCCCCTGAAAGTGATTTGATTCGTTAATACCATATGTGGGATGTGTAAAGGATAAAGTTAATGATATTATATATGTTATTATACTGTAATTATAATATACTCTTATATAATTATGATTCCATTCTAGAAAATATGAAATAAAAATGGAAGTAGCGTTCATGCGTACGTACGGCTTACCGTCCCCATGAACAGTGCATTTCATTTCTTACCTCTAAATGTGATGTAATATTATAAGTACATGTATATGCTGAATATATATGATATATATGTTATCCAAATCATTAATATCATTCTGGATATAACCAACCTTTGACCAAATTAACAACATGTAAGTGTAAGAAGTCTATTTTTGACTTAAGAACCAAATACCGACAAAATGAACATTATTAAGTTAAATGATTACATGATGTTAATAACATGGTATAAAAGGAATAATGAACCTGAAAAAGTTTCTTAAGAAATAAGAGATTAACTCAATTTTATTATTCAGGAGATTAAAGAATGATCGGGTCAAGTCGGATACGAGGTATGGGACTTCGTCTCAATCTCCTTTCATTGAGGCATATTTTATTTTATACACAAATTTCTTTTATACGGTGTATAAACCCCTTTGACTTTTACGTTTATTCAAAAGGAATCATTTTTATACGAAGCATTTACTAAACGACAAAAGGGAATGTTTTTGTCGTACGTATGCGGCGACAACGACTTCTCCGCCGTCGTGACCGTTATTTGAGTTTCGGCTTCCTCTACAAGACATACCTTCTTTTTAAAAGAAAAATAAATACCATATTTTACTTTTCTTTTATTTTGGTATCGAAAATGGTTTTCATAATGTTTTTATATCAATGTGTTGTATTGATATTTTGTGATTGAAAGGTGGTAATATTTTGTTTCCTTTGTGCATGTTTTATGTGATATGATTATGTTGAGGTTCTTGGGCATTATTATGAAAACGGGTGGTTCCGTGATAAACTAAGGGCGGGTGAGCCCGATATAGCTCTCCAATGCATTGGGTAACGCAAAGGAGTGAAATGTTAAGGTTATTCCGAAGAGATTTAGGGAATATACTGTGATGGGTATTCCAAACGTAACCAAGAGGGTTACTCCCTACGTAAGAATGTTATGAATGCCTCAAGTTACCTTTATGTCTTATGATTTCAATGATTTATTCATGATTTGATGAGGTATGTTAAAGTGATTATGTTTTATGGGTAAATTATGATCTCATCCTTATGCATATATGTACCCATGTTTCCTTTCCATATTTTTATATCCCTTACTGAGCTTTTTATGCTCATCCCATGTTTTTTTGAAATGTTTTTCACAGGTCAAGGGAAAGGTACATGATATGATGATAGTGTCAAGGAAGTGTCAAGAAAGAATCCATGTTTATTTTAAATATGTTTCCATTTATGGGAATGAAGAATACTATCGTTCTGTAACCACTTTGTTTATATGTGGAATGTAATGCAAGTTTTATGATCTAATTCTCTAAAACTCTAAACCCAAAAAGATCTTTAATGTGTAATCTTGTAATAACTCAAGATTAAGTAAGGTTTAAGTCTGGGGCCTTATAGTTGGTATCAGAGGTCGGTTTAGATAACTTTAGGATTTAGAATTCTATTAAATGATTATCCAAAAATATTGTTTTTGAAATGATATAGCATTTAAAGATTACCATGTTGCTTCATCTAAGACATGTTTGTTCAGAATGGTTTTTCCGTAGAGGAAACAGGGAAGCAATGCTAGGAAGGCATACAGAAGGAAATAACCTTCCGAATCAGCATCCAAAAATGGTCAGAATTGGAACTGAACAGTTTGTTGCAGTAATGGTGTAGTTGACTCAGGTTATAAATGGTGGTGGTATCCATGCACGAGATCATCCAAATCAACCGCAAAGGAACTTGTCAACAGTGGAACATTTCATGAGGCAACATTTCCTATCATTCTGAGGATCATCTGACCCTGTGCTAGCTGAAGGGTGGATTAAAGCACTGGAGAAGATTTTCGATGTTATGGGGTGTTCAGACAATCAAAAGGTTAGTCTTGCTATTTACCGTTTAGAGGGTGAGGCAGATCAGTGGTGGTCGATGGTTAAAAATATCAGGGACACTGATGAGATTGATGCTCTTGACTGGGATGAATTCAAAGGTATGTTTCTTGAGAAGTATTTTCCTAAGGCTGTTCGACTTAGGATGGAAAATCAATTCTTGGAATTGAGGCAAGAGGAAGACTCAGTGGCTACATATGAAGAAAGGTTCACTCGTTTGGCAAGGTATGCACCAAATTTTATCCGAGACCTTGATAGTAAAATCAATCATTTTTACTCAGGATTAAAGCCAAAATATTGAAGGGCATTATCTTCTCGTGAGATTAAAAGTTATGAAAAGCTTGTTCAATGTGCTGAGAAGGTGGAAATGGAGTTTTCTGATGATCAAGTGTTCTATAACAACCAGCAGAAGAAGAGACCGAGGTGGCATGAGAAAGGTAAGAATTCCTCAAAAAAGTCTGGTGGTAAGAAAACTAAGTTTCCAGTTTGTGATAAGTGTGGCAAAAGGCATGCTGGGGAATGTCTTCTGAATTCTGGAAAGTGCTACCGATGTGGTAAGATGGGACATAAGGCTCGTGATTGCATTGAAAAGGATCAAGGTGAAGGTAAGACCAAATTTGATTTACAGTTAGTGAAATGTTATAAGTGCAATGAGATGGGTCACTATGAAAATGAGTGTCCGACAAAGAGCTTGAGTGATGGGAAGCAGTTAGACTACAAGTAGAAAGGGGTGGTGAAATCCTTTGCAACTACTTCAGCAGATGTCAGGCCATCAAATGAAGTTGTATCAGCTCCAGGGAGCTCAGTTTTTTTCAAAGATTGACTTGAGATCGGGGTACCATCAGCTGAAGGTAAAGGAGGCAGATATTCTGAAGACCGCGTTCCATACGAGATATGGCCATTATGAATTTGTAGTAATGCCTTTTGGGATAACCAATGCACCTGTTGTATTCATGGACTTAATGAATAGAATTTTCCATGAGTTCTTGGATAAGTTTGTGGTGGTTTTCATTGATGATATTTTGTTGTTTTCTAAAAGTAAAGAGGAGCATGAAAGACATTTAAGGGTTATCTTACAAACCTTAAAAGAAAATAAACTGTATGGAAAATTCAGCAAGTGTGAGTTTTGGTTGCAAAAAATTTCATTCTTTGGTCATATTGTTTCTAAAGATGGAATAAATGTTGATCCTGCAATAACAAAAGTTGTTGAAGAATGGACAAGACCCACAAATGTAACCGAGATTCGTAGCTTCCTTGGTTTGGAAGGATATTACCGAAGGTTTGTTAGAAATTTTTCACAGTTATCTAGTCCAATGACTAAGCTAACTCGGAAGGGTGTTAAGTTTATATGGACAAAAGAATGTGATGATTGTTTTCAGGAATTGAAAAAAAGATTGGTGAATGCTCTAGTTTTGGCACTACCTTCTAGGAATGGTGAGTTTGTTATATACAGTGATGCTTCATTGAAAGGACTTGGTTTCATCCTAATGAAGAATGATCAGGTAATTGCATATGCTTCACGACAGTTGAAAACTCATGAGGTAAATTACCCTACACATGATTTGGAATTTGCTGTTGTTGTCTTTGCTTTAAAAATTTGGATGCATCATTTGTATGGAGTAAAGTGTGAAATATATACCGATCACAAAAGTTTAAAGTATATATTCACTCAGAAATAATTGAACATGAGACAAAGGAGATGGATTGAATTAATCAAGGATTATGATTGTACAATTCATTACCAACCGGGAAAAGAAAATAAAGTGGCTAATGCTTTGAGTCGAAAAAGTAATGCTTCTTTAGCAATGTTGTGTTTGGAACGTGATCCTTTGGTTAAGGATTTGATGAACTTTGGCATAGAAGTTGTTGGTGCAGGATGTTCTTCTGTTTTGTTTCAGGTATCAGTGAGATCATCTCTATCAGATAGAATCAAGCAATCACAGAAGCAAGACAGTGAGTTGCAGAAAAAGGTAGAGCTGGTTCAGAAAGGTAAGTTGCCTGAATTCAAAATTGATAATGATTGTGTTTTGAGATTTGGGAAAATATTGTGTGTGCCTTGTGATTCAAAGTTGAAGAGAGAGAGTTATTATGTGAAGCTCATAGTTCTCCGTTTTCAGTTCATCCTGGCAGTACTAAGATGTATAGTGATCTGCGAGAGTATTACTGGTGGGATGGAATGAAAAATGATATTGCAGATTTTACTGTGAAGTGTTTGACATGTCAACAGGTTAAAGCAGAGCGGCAGTTACCGAAAGGGATGCTTCAGCCGTTACCAGTGCCAGAGTGGAAATGGGAGAATATATCCATGGACTTTGTTGTTGGATTACCGAAGACATCTCGAGGTAATAATGCAATCTGGGTTATTGTTGATCGCTTGACCAAGTCTGCTCATTTCCTTTCTATACGAGATACTTTTTCCCTAGATCAACTTTCCCATTTGTATCTTAAAGAGATAGTCAGGTTACATGGAGTTCCTCTCTCCATTGTATCTGACCGTGATCCCAGGTTCACTTCTAACTTTTTGGAAAGGCCTTCAGAAATTGGAGGATATGCTACGAGCTTATTCTATGGATTATCAGGGAAGTTGGGACCAACATCTTTCTTTGGTTGAATTTTCATATAATAACAGTTTTCATTCCAGTATACAAATGGCACCATTTCAGGCATTATATGGGAAGCGGTGTCGAACTCTAGCTTTCTGGGATGAAGTGGGTGAAAGGAAGTTGATGGGACTAGAATTGGTAGAAGAGATGGCAGAAAAAGTTCAGCTGATTCAGAAGCACATGAGAACAGCTCAGAGCAGGCAGAAGAGTTATGCGGATAACTGGAGGAAGGATCTATCTTTTGAGGTAGGTGATCATGTTTTTCTCAAGGTTTCTCCTTGGAAAAGTGTGATGCGATTTGGTAATAAAGGAAAGTTGAGTCCAAGGTTCATTGGACCATATGAAATTCTGGAGAGAGTTGGATCAGTTGCTTACCGAGTGGCTTTACCTCCGAGTTTATCTCAGGTACACAATGTTTTTCACGTTTCGATGTTGAGAAAGTATATGCCAGATCCATCTCATGTTTTGAGTCCAGAGGTAGTTCAACTGGAAGAGAACCTATCTTATGAGGAACAACCGGTCCAGATTCTTGACCACAGGGAGCAAGTGTTACGAAATAAGGTGATTCACCAGGTAAAGGTTTTGTGGAAAAACCACATGATTGAAGAGGCAACATGGGAATCTGAAAATGCAATGAGGGATAAGTACCCCCATCTATTTGATAAGTAAATAAATTGCAGGGACGCAATTTTCTAAAGGGGGGAAGGATGTAACATCCCAGGTAAGTAATGAATAATAGATATTTTTATCTATGTCTATTAATGAATTAGATAGTGTTTTAGAGGCTTAAAATGAAAATAAATCCAATCTTAAGCATGGAATACACTAATATTTTTAAAAGATTGTTTTACTGCCTTTTGATGGAAAACCATTTTTAATGCCATATTTTGACAATTTTATAAGCTATTTTTGTCAAAATAAACTTATTCTTTTTTATTGGGTCATCGAAATTTACTTTGTGTGAATTTTTGGTATTTTTCTGACAATGTTCATTTTTTTAATGAATAGTGAAAAATACTGCATTTTACATCAAAACTGCTTCTTAATCTAATTTATTTATATGATTAGATCATCTTTTGAATTGGTCTTAATGTGTAATCTGAATATATTTTTACCATTTAATCCAATGGTGGTCATTTGAATCAATTTCACTTTGAAATTGGACTTAAACTGGTGTCAATCTTTTGATACTTATTGTTTTATAAAAACACGCTATTTGCTCTGACACCGGGAATTAATTATTAAATTAATTAATGTGACTTATATGTTTTGAATTTTGTAAAATAGACTTCATTTTTGAATTCGGAATATCGAATATATATTAGAGTGAATTTTTGGTAATTTTCTGAAAACTCCAATTTTTGATGAATAGTGAAAACACTAAGTGGTAATCAAGCAAACTGAGTTTTCAGTTAAATGAAAGTTTACCACTAATGTGTATTAAATTTTTAAAATCCTACATACATGGTGTCACTAGTATGTAAAATGTGGTTCAATGGGATGAAAATAATTTTTTGGTGAATAATAACTTTTTTTCATTAATCGCGATTAGAGGTAATTAGTGTAGTTTAAGGTAAAAATAATGCTTTAATAAAATGAGATGAGATTGACACATGTCCTAACCATATTGGTTGTGTCATAGCCGACCAATACAACCCATGGGTAGATTTAGGGGACCCCATGGAGCCACTTGGGTGAGATAATGACGTTAATGCCTTTTTTTTAAATAAAGGTGAAAATGACACTAACATAAATTGTTTTACTAAAAAAATTTTTAGGAGGGGTTATACTAATAATATTTTTGACTATAAATATTAATTAGAAAGCTAAAAATATTTCCTCCATCATGATATTTTTTTTATAATTTTTAGACATTATATAAATTAATTTAATTATGACATCATGATGATGCAATGATGACCTCATTAATGAACAGTTTAAATAAAATGAAACGATAATATAAAATATAAGACCTACAATTGTCCAAAAACTATTGGATGGAAATATTTATAATACTTATCATCTTATCTTATAATTATATCAATGTGGGACCTTAGAAATTCGAAACACTTTTGAAAATAAAATAATAGTTTCATGATTTCCAAAAGTGCCCCTCCTCTCCTCTTATAAAATGCCCCCACCTCTACCTCATTTCACACACTCCTCAAGCCTTTGGCTCGGCCAACCCCTAACCATTTACTCTCTCCATATCCCTCTACTCATCTTAGAGGATTCCCTTTGGGAAGAATCCTTTAAAAGGAAGACTTTAGGCTCAAATCAAAAGGAGTTACACTTTTAAAGGTAATTCATTCTCTCATGTTCATTTGTTTTATTTTGCTTCTACAACCCCCTAAACTATTTTTATTTACTTCTTTTGTAACAAAAACAGTATATTCAATATACTAGTATGTTTTTATAAGATTTATTCTAGCTACACTCTCACACAACTACATCAAATGGTTAAAGAACATACGGTTTCTGTGGATGGCGAAATTCTGCCTCCTGAAACGATGATTGTTCAATACTCATTTAACACCTTCAAAGGTGGCCATTATGATGTCACTATTTTTATATATGATACATAATATGTTTATTCTTTCCTTAATCTTCTGTATTTTTCAATTATGGCATACCATTATTGTTTCCATTATGGGTGAACACGATATCTTCATTTTAGGAAGTGCGGACTACCGCCCCCTGAAAGTGGTTTGATTCGTTAATACCATATGTGGGATGTGTAAAGGATAAATTTAATGATATTATATATGTTATTATACTGTAATTATAATATACTCTTATATCATTATGATTCCATTCCAGAAAATATGAAATAGAAATTGAAGTAGCGTTCATGCGTACGTACGGTTTACCGTCTCCATGAACGGTGCATTTCATTTCTTACCTCTAAATGTGATGTAATATTATAAATACATGTATATGCTGAATATATATGATATATATGTTATCCAAATCATTAATATCATTATGTATATAACGAACCTTTGACCAAATTAACAACATGTAAGTGTAAGAAGTCTATTTTTGACTTAAGAACCAAATACCGACAAAATGAACATTATTAACTTAAATGATTACATGATGTTCATAACATGGTATAAATGGAATAATGAACCTGAAAAAGTTTCTTAAGAAAGAAGAGATTAACTCAAGTTTATTATTCAGGAGATTAAAGAACGATCAGGTCAAGTCGGATACGAGGTATGAGACTTCGTCTCAATCTCCTTTCATTGAGGCATATTTTATTTTATACACAACTTTCTTTTATACGATGTATAAACCCCTTTGAATTTTACGTTTATTCAAAAGGAATCTTTTTTATACGAAGCATTTACTAAACGACAAAAGGGAATGTTTTTGTCGTACGTATGCGGCGAAAACGACTTCTCCGCCGTCGTGACCGTTATTTGAGTTTCGGCTTCCTCTACAAGCCATACCTTCTTTTTAAAAGAAAAATAAATACCATGTTTTACTTTTCTTTTATTTTGGTATCGAAAATGGTTTTCATAATGTTTTTATATCAATGTGTTGTATTGATATCTTGTTATTGAAAGGTGGGAATGTTATGTTTCCTTTATGCATGTTTTATGTGATATGATTATGTTGAGGTTCTTGGGAATTATTATGAAAACGTGTGGTTATGTGATAAACTAAGGGCGGGTGAGCCCGATATAGCTCTCCAATGCATTGGGTAATGCGAAGGAGTGAAACGTTAAGGTTTCTCTGAAGAGATTTAGGGAATATATTGTGATGGGTATTCCAAACGTAACCAAGAGGGTTACTCCCTACGTAAGAATGTTATGAATGCCTCAAGTTACCTTTATGTCTTATGATTTCTATGATTTATTCATGATTTGATGAGGCATGTTAAAGTGCTTATTTTTTATGGGTAAAGTATGATCTCATCCTTATGTATATATGTACCCATGTTTGCTTTCCATATTTTTATATCCCTTACTGATCTTTTTATGCTCATCCCAAGTTTTTTTGAAATATTTTTCACAGGTCAAGGGAAAGGTACATGATATGATGATAGTGTCAAGGAAGTGTCAAGAAAGAATCCATGTTTATTTTAAATATGTTTCCATTGATGGGAATGTAGAATACTATCTTTATGTAACCACTTTGTTTATATGTGTAATGTAATGCAAGTTTTATGATCTAATTCTCTAAAACTCTAAACCCGAAAAGATACTCAATGTGTAATCTTATAATAACTCAAGATTAAGTAAGGTTTAAGGCTGGGGCCTTATAGTATGGATGTATTAACTGAGTGAGTAGAATCTTGTATAATGTATGGAAATAGTGTGAAATGAAATTAATAATTTTATAGATTCCATTGATAGATCTCCATGGATCTAGAATGTAGTATTAGATGATTTTTGTATATTATACCCTTTTAGTTTTTATTTCATTGGATGTCATGGGGCCTTCTACCCCTTGGATATGACATTTATGGACTCACATATGACATGTTCTGTATTCCATGTTCATAGGAATCTGTGCACCTCCTAACTGATTTTCCACCATGATCCTCTTGGGACGTGATGAGGATTCCATGGTCAGTGAGACCTTTGACATGTCTCTTTTTGGTCTGACTCTTTGACATACAACATAGTAAGGAGGTATATGATACACTAAAATATATGTCCTATTCATTGTAAATAGTGACTTGTATAATTATATGACATAGTCATGAATTATATGACTCTCGTTGAATGACCAAAAAAAGATCATGATTGATATTGAATGTATGGTATATGGGAAGGTCATAGTGGTTTGGAATTTGTGTTTGAAATAATAGTCTATGTTGTGTATTTGTGCATTATATTTAGCTAACATGTTATGAAAGTGTGACTATCTCATATAGGGATCCATAAAAGGCTATTTTACTTTAACTATGTTGGGAGGTTTCATGGTATTGGCATCTTACCTTTCAATTATTTCTTATCTTTTTACTAGCACATTACCATATTGTTATATTTAAAAAAAATTATTGGGCTAGACATTATCAATTCCAACCTACTGAGATATTATCTCACCCCTACTTTTGTACCATATATACTAGATAATTTCTTATCCATTGTAGGGATATGGAACATGCTTGTGTTTTTTTAATTGTACCAAGTGAGTTATGAGCATAGAAATGGGATGGATCTTAGGTGAATCATGGGGGTCCCCTTTATGATTTTAGTACTTTTCTGTACCTAATCCTTGTATGGAAATTAATTTTAGAAAATGATGTCAGTTATTCTTTTACCATTTGTATCATCGTCAATCATGAATACTCGTATAAACAAGTATTTCCTATAAACTTTTATTCTATTTTTATATAATTTATTCTACTGGTATTTGAGTTTTACTATTTTTTACTATTGTGAAATCTCCGTGTGATGGTATAGCCTCCCCCCTCAACTACCTTGACACCCTCACTACTTGTCTGAAGCCTATAGAATATGCAGAAACACACATGAGGTCACGTGGAAACAATTTTAGCAATCAGCTTAGTGGTCACTTAGGAATATATGTTACATTTCACAATAATAACCCAATATAATAGAATAGAGGGGATATAATAAAATACCAAATTCATGAAATTTGTGATGTTTTTCAAAAAACCACAACCTCTCATTCTTGAATGACTCATTAGAAAATGTCTTGGTGAACAAATCAGTAATCTTCTATTTTATTAGAACAAACAGAAATATATATTAAATTTTCTCAACTTGATACTTGACGATGGGATATTTGATATCATTATAAATTATTCTATAATGTGGAGAATATTTCATTGAAAAATTTATATAACTATGATAATTAAATACCAAAATATATGAACAATATGACATCAAAAACATCAAACTATGTCTTCATGAACATCAACTGTGTGGAACTATAATTTTATGCCATATATTCTACATCATTTGTGCATAATTTCATTGAACGCTAACTCATATTTCCATAATAAACACACTAACACACACCTATAACTCAAGAATAAAACTCCATATGTTTTGGATGATTACCAAAAAACAATCTACCCAATCAACATTAGGAAAACCAAACAGATCCATTATTCCTATGATATTTTATTCCAAAAAAAAATCAATTTTCCATTTCATATATCATTAAATTAGTTTTATAGCCATAATATAGGATTTTTCTATAACACATTTATATTTGGAACCATGTTTAAGAACATATAATAAATATATACTTGAATTACTGTGATATAATATTAATTAAATTAATATCAAAATTTATTTAGTATAAAGAACCATTACTCATGTTTTGAAAATATATTTTCAACTAAAATTGTTTTTGAAATAGGATTCAATATTTCCATGAGAACTCATTTCTATAGATTCTTAGCATAAATCTCTCAGGAACAGAAAATTAAATCATTATTTATAGAGATTTTTAATCAGAGAATATAGTTGACCTCTAACAGCATAGAAATTACAAATTACATATTCATCTCTAATAAATGTATCACACATTTAATCATTATTTCTAGATTATATTATTTCATATACATAAATAATGACAATACAATAAAAATATTTTTTATTTATTTGTAATTTTATATATCATGGATCTTTTTTGATGTACATATCCTCAGAGTTGTTTAATTTCTTGATTCTTAACTAATGTGAACACTTTTTGAGGCTATTAATGAAATACGGGTGACTAAGGCTTGTTTGGATCCTAGAGCCTATGTTTGTGGAGAAATTATTTGGGCCCAAAATTTAGTATAATTGATGAAAAACCGGACACATAGTATGTATAAAGTATACACAGAATATCATAGGGAATATAAGGGATGCATGTTTTTAGGAAACCATACCACCAAGGTCAAATGCATGTGCAACCAACCAAGAATTTGTAGTAGAGGATAAATGCACAATTGGTATATGATTTCTCTAATAGTGTTCTATAAACATGTACGGAGGGTTCATGGACTGTGGAGAATGTATGGTTTTTTCTTGGCTTGAAAAATATTGTATCGAAATTGTGCGACCTGGTGTCTTAAATAAATATTACCATTTTCCCCATAAATTAAAATAACCTAAAAACAATTTTCTCACTCATTCAATGTGTAGTGGGGGGTAAATTCTCTCATTTTTGAGAGTTTCATCAAGTTTTCTTCACGCCTTGGGTGAAAATTCATATTCTAAATTAAGAATCAAGATCCATTCATCTTGTTGGATCCCCAGAGGTGAGTTCATAATTCATATTACCTATTTACATTTTTCTCATCATATCAACATATTTATTTTGGTGATATAAAATATGAAATCATTCCAAGAAGTTTTATGGTCATTCAATTTTTATCTAATCTAGTTCAAGTTCAGAGATGATACTGTATAGGAGTTCTAAAAGAGGTATATGGTAGGTGGTGTATACCCTTTCCATTAATGTATAGTTTTTAATAGCACATTTCTGATATGGTTCATGAAAGACTGGTTTAAAATTTATTATAAATTAATTTACTTCATTTAATAAATTATTAATACCCTGATAATATTCATAGTTAGTTTGAAGTGATTATTATAGTTTTTCAACCTCAACCTATACTACAAATGATGTTTGTTTTGTATTTGTCCCATGAGTTACCCCCTCATTGGTTTGGTGTCTGTGTGATACCTAACTTAGAATGAGATTTAATGAACTAAATGAGACATTAGGATATGGATTATGCCTCATTTCTATATAACTACATGAAAGTACATTTATTAACTGGATTAAATGGATTTTGTAGACTGAGTTGGATAAACACATGAATAATTTATAAGTATGAAATTGGTTATGAAATGATTATTGAACTATTAATATTATATTAGAATCTATTGACATTTCTTCACCATGGATCATGAAAGCATTGAATTTCATTGAATCTAAACTCCATGTTTTGAAACTTCATAGAATTCCATTGAAATTCCTACCACATTGTTTCTTGTATATATTGGATTCCAGGGAAATATGGACTATATAGATCAATATTACCTGGTATACCTTGTATATTACTACTCATGGGATATTTCTATTGGGTATGACATTAGATTATGTTTAAATATCCATTGGGGATGCCTTGTACATTTCAACTCCTTGAAATCAACCCATGGGTATGTCACTAGATTACTCTATATAGGACACAGTGGATGAAAAACATTCCTTCTATAAATCCCTTGTCATAGGTGATTGATTAATGTAAATATAATTTGTAGTATCACTCAGGCTTTATCATTTTCTGTTGTGATCATGGGTATTCTAGAAAACTACCTTTTACATGTATTACTAATGCATATTAATTTATATTACTATTATATATTTCACAGTAATTATGCTTATATACATAGAATTTATATGTTATTTAAATTCCTGGTGGTTTCCTACAATGTTTTTATTTCGCAACCAATTTGGGATGATGATTTATACCTTGACAAACATCATGGAGTCATGTTGGGATAATGAAAAACACCCATTTTTTTACTTATTGATTTCTCTTAAAAGAAGGGGATCACAAGACATATCAATTCTCAAGATGCTATATGGAGATAATCCATTTTTATTTTTTTACCTTTGGATAAATTTATAGTGTTATATTCTTATAAACATGTATTTCATGTGATGTTTGATACATATATGAAATTCTCTTATTGATTATGACACGAAATTTTATTGGATTATTTTTATCATATTTTCAATGTTTTATCTTATAAATCCAGTCATTTGAAATGATTTTTGTCATTTATTCATTTATGATACCTTTAAGTTACTCTTATTATTATGTGAATGTACCCCACTATTCCACCCATGACCCACAATGCTATTCAGCAGCATTAGGCCTATAGAGAGAAATGTTTGAGGCCATGTTACCCACTCGTTTAGGGAACAATTTAGTGGGTCTTGGGTTAGGATGTTACAATGTTGTGTCAGAGTGAAGGTTTATTTTTATTAGTATTATTGAACAAATTTTTATAGAAAATAGTATTATGTCTTTGATATAATTGGAACACAGTTATATGTCATGCTTGGGAGTAGTTAAATGACATTAGTGGGTAATTATCATGTTTTAGGGAATAGGGAACTGTTTTTCTCTATTATTTCTAATAACATTTATTTGATTACCACATTGGGTATTGATAATTATATTTGAGGTTATTTTTCTTATGATTGAGAAATTAAATTTTACCCATGACCTAATTTTACATGGAATTATTTGATCATGTATCATTTTAGTCACTTTAATGGAATCACCTACCACACATATTCGATGACTTATAAGATTAATTGATTGAATGAATGACTTTATTTTGTGTTCCCTACATGATATACGTGTTATTTTATTAAAATTTTTCCTAGTTTGTTGAGAAAATTAATTGGTATCTAAATAACAAAACATTACCTAAATATAGTCTTCCTATATAGGATATTGAAAGAACCTTCCACATTAATTTTTTTCACATTGAGAGATGGAACATTGGTCGCATGGGATGGATGGTGTTTTGGTTGCAAATAAATTGAAGTCATATTTTTTTTATATGTGGTATGGTCCCATTAAGATAGGTTGTGGTGATCTATATAATTTGAACATTATAAAAAATAATAAACAAATTATAATTGAACATAATATAAATTGACGAATGAAATGGAAATATCTATATTAAATTAATTTTCTGATTGCACTTGATAGTACATGTACAGGGACCTATGAAGTGAAAGAGAGAGATTGATCCAAACCGGGCCTTAGTAGTGGGTTGTTTGAAGTGATTGTGGAGTTCTTTATTGTTGTTTTCTTTCCCTGTCCTATATTTCTGAGCAGGCAGAGGGGTGTGTCTTTTTTATAAGAAGGCATAAATATGTCATTTGATTATAAATATTATCTATTTGTTACCTAATATTTTTTGGGATTTTCATAGTATTTTAAGATGTATTTTAGCATGACGACCTTGGGTCATACACATGGTGGGTGGTGGTAACCATGCATTGAAGTAGGTATTAAATAAGAGACAATTAGAAAGTAAAATACTTTAATTTAAGGAAGAAACTATTATTCCTAATATTGTTGTTGATTCCTAGTTTTGAGAGAGTCTCGTGCACTTTATGCACGCCATTAAGGGAACCCAATTTCCTACCTTTACTATGGGAGATGTCACATGTGAATTCTAGTTGTACCATCCAATAATTTTTTTTAGGCGATCGAGGTCCACAATCTAGTGAGTGGTGTATTTGGACTTTTTTTTTTGGATTTTTGAGTATCTTGAGATAGCCACTGATTAGAGAGTGAATCTTACAAAATATATTCATTTAGGAGTTTTTAACTGATTCTGTGATTTTTTACGTAGGGTAATAAGCTTCTAGATATGGTTTTCAGGAATATCCAATCAACCATTTATGGTTTTTTCCTTTAATGATAATTTCAGGGAGGAATGGGAAAATGAGTTTATGTGTCTAGGGAATGTTGTGATGACCTATATAGTGTATTTGAATCATTTTCAATGCTTTATATCTTCTCACCTATGTATCTTGTTGATGAACCTTCTATGTACTAATGCTTCAATAAAGGTCTCGAAAATTTCATTATACCACAGGTGGGATCATTTCTGTTGAATATTATAACAGATATAGTGAATGAAGAGTTGATTAATGTATATAACGCGAGGAAATATGGAGCCATATAATTGTAGTGAGGCATATTTCCCTAGTTCCTACATGAATAGTTGGAGAAAACAATGTTTTGTGGATTCTAATTAGGTGAATAAAAGAAAAAGTATGTGTTTCTATAGTTAGGTCTTCTATAATAAGTGTGGGATGAGAGAAAACATGAGGAGCCATTATGATAGAGATCTAGTGGAGTGTCGAGAATTTCGTAGTATAAGACTTATATAAAGGTTCTTCTATAACACTCCACTAAGGATTACTGTGAGGGATTCTACTCCAACACAATAATCTAGATCTAGATTCATAGCTCTTTGTCAGGATGGGAACAAGAGTAATATCATCCATTTCAGAAAAGGACGATGTCATGGGAAGAAAATCCATACCCCAATATCACCTCAACCATAGAGTGGTGTAGCTAAGGATAGTTCAAGATATTTTAGAGGGCCATAGTAAAATCTATATATATTTATTACAGTCTATACCTTGGGATAAGATAGACGAGTCATCTACAAGAAGAGGAATGATTATATATCTTCAACTCCAGTATTTGACCTTTTTGATATATGTTATTCTAATTATATCTTATTTTTCCTTTTTTATAATTTTTTGGGAAATATGTTCAATTTTATATTGGTTTGATGGAACTTGATGCTCTATTGGGAATAAGATCATAGAGTGTATGCAAGTATAGAGAATTCCACATTGATATTAGTGGGATTAATTTATATAGGAAAAGAAGATTAACATTATTTCATATTACAATCTTTTATAACAATATTCATCAAATTAAAAAATTATCTTCTAATAGAATATAATAGTTTATTATATTTGGAATCATAGAATATATTTTTATAATTTTTTAATGATCTTAAATATCCATGTAATGAACTTCCATGTTTTTACTCATACATGAACAAAATTCTTTATAACCAGGGGGAAAAGAAACATAAGTAGGGTATCATGTGAAATTTTCAGTAATAGGAAAATTAGGAGATATATATGAATAATCACGAGTATTTGTCAATCATACCATGATCATATCATTATAAGATCATACCATGCACATCAGATTTCCTAATAATGAGTCATTATATAAAAATTAATAGTTCTTAATACCTGAATGGTAAGTTATTTGATAGCATAATACATGAAAGAAAATCATATTAATATGTCATAGAATTGATGCATACACATCAAAATATAACATTTCTAATATGTTTATGTAGTAAAAGGATCATCCATTATGGTAAGGACATGAAATCTAGCCTACACATAATCTTATGGACATGAAACTAGATCAATGCATAACATTGTGAATTTGTAATTAGGTAGACACATAACATTGTCAATATGTAATCATGATTACATATAAACTTATGGGCATTAAACCATGTCCTTGAATAATATTGTTAACATGTAATCAACATTATACATAACATTCTGAACACTCCATAATCTTCACAAATAACATTTTGATAATTTAATTAGGTTAATGAATAATCATATAATCCTAAAACGAGGTAAAGAAAAAACATTTTGAAAATGTAATCAGGTTCATGCATAAAATTATGAACATGTAACAAGGTATAAATATGACATAGTGAAAATATATTTAGTTTCATGCTTAACATTAATACTCTTTTGTGATCCATCGTTACCTAATGAATTTTAGGGAGATATAGGTCCTATTCAGCTTATAATAAATTCATACATACATGTACCACAAAATTAAAAATAATGATAATTTCATAACCCATGAAATGAAATGGGTATAATAATAATTCTATCAAATTATTAACAATGGAAAATAGAGAGGTATCATAATCATTTCATCAATGAACAAACAATGAAAATATGTTGGTTTCAAAACTATATAACCCTCGAAAGTGAAATGGGTTTTATTAACTTCATTATATTAATAAATAAACCATTCAAAAAGTAATTATGAGTGATATTCATGGATAATATCCTTAATAAGATATTAATATCACTAAAATATTTCATTTTAGATTTGAAATAAATATCAATTATTTTTTACAAAACTTCTTGAGTAAAATATCCATTATTCTTTTAAAAAATTATATTTGTAACATAAAACTATTTGAAAACTATTTTCATTATAAATAATATAAACTATAAAACATTTGTAAACCCTTTTACTTTAAAATATCGTTGAAAAAATATATGTAAATGTTAAAAATAATTTTTTTAAAAAATCCTTGAAATTAAATTTTAAAACATTTAGTGGACCCTTTGAAAAACACTTCTTGAATCATAATAAAATTTTAATAATATTTTTTTTGTTTTTATAAAATAATACATGTAAAGAATAAAATTAAAAAAATAACAGAATAGAAAAAATTAAAACATGAAAAGGAAGATTCAATGGAAGGGAGATCATGATAAAAAGTAAATACTTTTCTGTCAAACATTTCCTTCATAGAGTAAAGAATATTAAATATTTTCTTCTATTAGAAAATGATAAGAAGATTTCATTTTAAAATAAAATTTTATTAAATGGTAAAAGGGTATAATGTACTGTAAGTATCATAGAATAATATTATAATATTTTTGCAACATCTATTGAAAACATGGTTTTAAAAGAACATATATTTCAAACCGAAGAGAGATATAAAGTCAGATTTCCCTAAAAATCATAATTAAATTAATTACCAAATTGTGTAATGTTTTTACCAATACGTGAAGATATCGTGAATATACATAAAATAATAAAACTCATGAGTTTATTAAGAGATGCATTATAATTATTCACTAATGGAATAATAATAGTATATAATCCTGATAAAGTATGATATTGTAGTAATACTCTTTCCACTTGTGTAACTTAAAATCATAATTCCCTGGAGAAAATAACATAAAATAGATTTGATAATATCATGAAAAGAATAATATTCACAATATAACATGTCATTGGGTAAATATATAATCCATATAAAATTATTTAGGTGTATAGAAAACCACGTGTCTCAATGAAGTCAAATTGAATCAAAATTTACTTAACGATTCAGTGACTTTTGAAATATATTCCATCTTGGAAAATAGTTCAACAAAAAGATAAGAAAATAACCATAAATATAAGTATAATTTTCATAGAAAACATTAATCAAAAAAATATAAACCACACAATAGAAACATGTGGTGGACATTGCATCTATCTCACAAGTATAACAAGTGAGATGAGAAAATAGTTACCTTAAATCTTAAAAAACATGACACACGTTCACACAGCCTGTATAATAAATAATTTTTTTTATAAATATAC
Organism: Viscum album; assembly: GCA_963277665.1. Taxonomy (NCBI): domain Eukaryota; kingdom Viridiplantae; phylum Streptophyta; class Magnoliopsida; order Santalales; family Viscaceae; genus Viscum; species Viscum album. Next base: position 2,706,285 of record CAUJRU010000011.1, on the reverse strand, counting down.
CATAGTAAAATATTATTATATGTAATAAAAAGTTTTATATTTTATCACTTTATTTTAATATTTTATAAAAAACTATATGTTAATGTTACATTTAAGGTAATATTCACTTTTTTTATATGCATTGAATTGTATTTAATGATAGTATTGTATAGAACATGGTTTAGTTATTTAAAGAATGTAAAACATGATATAAATATCATATATGTTATTTATATTAATATTTATAATAATATATGAAATATAGAATTTTGAAATGGAATATACCATTTATTGATATAGTAGAATATACGTTAGGATGAACAATGTTTGGGTTTTCTTGTCATATTAAAGGAAAAGTAAATGATATATATGTATAAATATATATGATATCATTTATGTATAATTATTATTTCATATTTATCATATAATTCCACTATGATCATTAAATATATATTACATATAATGTGATGATGAATCATATTGTATTGATGATGCGATAGTCCACAAGTCCAAAAATAAGGTTATTATATTTACACAAAATGGAAAGCATGAGGGTATGTATAATATAATTACTATAGAAGAATAAATATGTCCAAAATTTTATATATATCATATAATAATATTATAAACATCATAATCACAAACCATGTGAGGTGTTAAAGAAAAAATGTACAATATCGTTTTGCGAGGTGGTAGTCCTCCATACACATGAACGATATGTTTGTTATCGATTAATGGAATGTGTGTGTAATTATTGGTATAAATTTTTAATAAAAAAATCACATTATATTTATTATAATGAAGATATTATATAATTAGTCATGTGGAAATGAAAATAATAAAAATGATCTTGAGGATGGATGTCAGCTCATATTTGGGTAACTCTTCCCGACCAGAAACAAAGGGATTACTTCGTTGAATTTCATCAAAATGGGAGGAATCCAGAATTTATGTATGGATTTTTTAAAGATTTTTATTTGGGTATTTTCTAATAAAAATATTTTGAGATGTGTGAGGATGTGAGGGGGTGAGATCTCTTTTATAGAGGAGGGGGACTAGAATTTTTGAAAGCATAAAAAGGTAACCACTATTGAGAGGTATCCCTTACATAATTTTCTTTAAATAATTAGAAATATTTCAGAATAGGGATTATATTGTATAAATATTGAAATAAAATGACTTTGTATATGGTTATAGAGACCTTTTTCCCTTATGATCATGTATAACTACAACGTAAATTAGTTTATACCTTAGTCGATGTAATAAATATTGATTACATTAAGTAATAATTTTGGTTAAAATAAACATTAACTTATTAGAAATAATAAATTATTCTTATTCAAAAATTGGAATATACATTGAAAAATTATAATAAAATAATACACAGAAATTAATTTCAAATATATTTATTAGATAGAATGAGACGATTAGATTATAAAGTTAAGATTTATAAAAATATAAAATGTTTTTATATTAAATTTCGAGGTGAAGTTGGTTTGAATGAACTAAATTGTATTTAATTAATGTAAAATAGATATATTTTAACATCTATCCTAATTTTAGTAAAATTTAACTAAATAATTAATTTATAAAAAAAATTAAATTTGAATTAAAATTCAATGTTTTTTCAATATTAATCACTAAATGAAACTTCTTAGAAAAATAAAATTACATCACTAAATATAAATGTAGACATTTTAATTTCATAATTAAAGCATATTTTTCACATATATGTTATAAAATATTATGAATTATATTTTAAATTGTTTTTCCTTTAAAATGATATAAAATTACCCTTTAGAAAAATACATCTTTTATTACATAATGTGGGATATATTCTAAATATTGACTAGAAAAAATTTAAGATGAATAATAAATATTATAATAAATAAATATATATATATATCAGAAATATAATTTATAGAATGTGTTTTAAATAATTTATTAACATAATATTTGTTTTATTTCATAAATATAGTTTTCCAGTAAAAGATTTCTAATATTTTCAAAAGGGTTATATTTTAATTTCTAGTTAATTGGTAAATATATAATTAAATTAATACATATATACCATATTTTTATAATTTAATTAATCCTATTCATAACCACCATTCAACAAAAATATATATTAACAATGATAATGAATTAATAGTTTTATTACTATTGTATTTTTGTTCTGTTAAACTCAACCTTCTGTATTATGAATTCTTTTAAGGGAACTCGGAATTTTGTGTGACATAATTCAAGCATAGTTTTTTATATACTGCAAACAAATATAATTGTTGTGTGGAGAGAAATATTATCCTAGTTTTTTTCATAATTATGTCCAAATATTGCAGTCTCATATATGAAAATCTATATTTAGTTAGGTGTGGAATGAAAAATACCAGAAATTATAAATCATTCTGAATGAAAATATTATCCAAAATCATGGGTAATAACATTTTACCCCCCCAATTGAATTTCTCCATTGAAATGATTCTTGGTTATCAATTTTCAAATATATTAATTATCATTTCATAAAAACACAAATTAAAAAATTACTAAATCATCCATTAGACAAGAATATTGGAAACATAACAGTTACCAAAAGTCACTTATAAAAAGTTGGCGAAAAAGGATATAGTTATGGAAAGTGAAAACAAAGGCATAAAATAGATGTATAACTATAATATCCTGAGGAAAAATTATAGAGAATTATTTATGAAAATTGTAATGATAGAAAATCTATTTCCCAATGAGTATTTAATGTATCATCCTAGGTAAATAAATAATATGAAAGTTTTATATTTATTAATATATTTTAATTGAATATTAAATTTAATTTAAATGGGATACTATATTTGATGGCATACCAAATACACAGTAATAGGTTTCTTTGAAATCATACATTACACAAAATGTTGAGTTATACAGAATAATAATAACAAAACATTTTAATTATAAATTTGTAGTTTACACATAGCCTTTGTATTGGTGGTAATGAACAATAATAATTAAAAAATGATTATAATTTTTTTTTAAATTTTTTTACATTTATAAAATAACATTTAGAGACTTGAAATGTGAATAAATTCAATTTTAATCATAAATACTTTAAGATTCTTTAAATGGTCGATTAACCTCCTTTTGACGGAGACTCCCTTTTTAAAATTATTTTCGTCACTTTTATAAGTTAAATTGGAAAAAAATATCCTCTTATTTAAAATTGGATCACAAAAATTTGGTTTGGATGGAATTTTGATAAATTTCTCATAAAGTTCATTTTTTTAATGAATTGTAAAAAATACTGCATTTTATGTCAAAACTGCCTTTTCATCGGATTTATTAAAATGGTTATATAATATTTTTACATTTTCTTAAATTATAATTTGATTTTATATTCTCCGTTTAAAAAAATTACTATAATTTTATGTTATTTCAATTTCAAATTGGACATAAACATAAGTCAATCTTTTTGTTTTTTTTTATTCTTTAAAACACGTTTTCTAGTTCAGACAAAGGAAATTAATTTAAAATTAAATAATTAAACATATATGTTTTTAATATTGTAAATTCAACATAATTTTTGAATTCAAAATATCAAAATTATATTTAGGTGAATTTGTTGTATTTTTTTTGAAAACATCCAATTTTTGATGAATAGGGAAAAACACAACATATGAGTTAAAAACCAAATTTTTCATTTAAACAAAACATTAAAAATTCAATGAATTTAATTTCAAAAATTAGACATACATGGTTGTCATTAGTATGTAAATAGTAGTTCATTAAGAAGAAAATATTTTTTTGGGAATAGTAATTGTTGATTTTTATTTACCGTGGTTAAATGTAAATATGGTAATTCATAGTAAAAATAATTTTATAATAATATATAATTATCATAAAAATTGTCCTAAAATTATTGTATGATTCATGGATGACCAATAAAATATTTGGGAAGGACTTTTGGGCTTTGAAATCAATTTCGGTAAGATAATGACATTAATAACATTATATTTAATGTAAAAAAAATTCATAAAAATGTATTGTTTTGTGAAACCAATTTTAATGTGGGGTTATATAATTGGTATCATCGACTATAAATAATTATTATAAAGGTAAAAAAATACTTTCTACATAATTATATATTATTTATAATTTTTAGATATCAAATAAATAAATATATTTATGACCCAATGATGATGCAATGATTACCTCATTAATTAATGATTTGAATAAATGAGATTATAAATATTAAAATAAATTTATTTTTAAATGTTTTACGCCTTCCATGAATTTTATAAATGGGTATGTCTTTTTATCTTAAAATTAATGATTTATTTTCAAGCGAATCAGGTTGGTTTGGAATTTTTTAAAAATTCATGATATGAATATTATAAAATTTTACAAAAATGTGTTTTTAAATCAGTTAATATTTAATTGAATGATAAAATTGTTCAAAAAAATATAATAATCATCTAAATAAAATATATGATTTTAAAAATATCATTAATTATAAATTTTCGGGTTCATTGTATTTTAGAGTAAATATACTAACTATATATAAGGAATACACAAGAGGACATGGTAAAAGTTAAATAAGTTAACTAAAGGTTAATGCTAAAAGATGAGGTTAATTTTATGCCATAAACTTGTCAAAAACCCATTTTCTGAGAGATTGTTGAATATTACTCACCTTTTATTTGAATTAAATTATTTGAGGACCTTTTTACATTGAAATTCAGTTTATAATAAAATAATATTTTGAAACATTCCTAAAGAGCCCCTCTACCGCCTTTTAAAAAGTAATCACCTCTAACCCTTACTGACACCACTCTACCCCCCTTGACACATCCAAACTCTACCCAAATGATCTCCCAACATCATTCACTTGTACCCTGAATCCTTAACATAGGAAGAAGGCACATTAAGAAATTCTATTTGTTCAAACCAAATGGATTTTCCCAATTTAAAGGTATCATTTATCTCAAGATCTTTTCTTTTATTTTCATGGAACAACACCATAATAACTCTTTATTCGATTATTTTATAAAAACACTAGTATCCTAAATATAGTAGGATGTTTTTATAATATGTATTCAAGATACACTTACACACACCTCTATCTAATGGATATGAACATACTAGTTTTGTGGATAGAGAACTACCACCTCATGAAATGATGATATGTTCAATTATCTTCATCCGCCACTCATGGTGCCCAATATAATGGAACTATACTTATATGTGATATATATTATAATTATTTTTTATTTATGCTTCTGTATTTTTCATTTATAGAACACCTTTTTGGTTTCTATAATGGTTAAATGCGATGATTTTATTTGAGGAAGTGAAAACTGCCTCCCCCTCAAAGTGATATGACCCGCTCATTCCATACATGGAACGTATAAAAGAACATATTAATGAAATAATAAATGATATTATTTTGGATTTATAAAATACTTATGTATCATTATGTTTTCATTCCATTAAATATAAAATATAAATGAATGTAGCATTCATACACACATATGGCTTATCGTATCCATGAACGATGCATTTCATTTGTTATCTCCAAATGTTATGTACTATTATTAATACATATATATAATGGATATATAATATATATATATATGATAATTAAATATTTAATATCATTCTTGATATAATGTAATTTTTACCACATAGACAATATGTAATTATAAGAAGTTCATTTTTTACTGAAGTACCAAATATCGACAAAATGACTATTATTAACATAAATGATTATGTAATATTTATAAAATGGTAATAGCTAATGAAAAAGGAATAAAAACAATAAAATGTTTCTTAATAATGTGTAAATTAACATTAGTTTACTATTCAAGAGATTAAAGAATGAATGAGTCATGTCGTACATGACGTAAGGGAACTACTTAACCCAATTTCCATTCATTGGGTTGATCTTCTACTTTTTGATTATGTCATTCTATAATTATATGGGAAATGAATTATGATGTCCTATCATGAATTTATACTTTCTATATGTGTAATTATAGTGAATACAAATAATGATCAATTTTAATTGCAAAATGATCTTTGTAAGATACTTCATCCCAGTCACATTTCATTGATTCATAATTTGATTTATAAGTGTCATTATTTTATACAGTGTATAAATCCTTTTAACGTTTTCTTTTATTCGAATGGAACCTTTTCCCTATGAATAATTTTTCTTAACAAAAACATATTGTTTCTTTTTTATATATGTGGTGACAACGTCCTTTCAGCCACCAGGAGCATTATTTTATATCAGGTATCCCCTACAAGCCATAGTGTTTTTTTACAAGGAAAATAAATACCATAAAATCTTTTTATATATTTTGGTACTGAAAATGGTATTGAAAATTGATTTATTATGTCAATATATTAGAATTTTATATTGTTATTTCTATGTGGAAATGTTATTTAATCATTATTCCTATTTATGTGTAATGATTATGGTATTGTTCTTGGGAATTGTTAAAGTATACAGGTGGCCCCATGATAAACCCAAGGCGAGTGAGCCCAAGATAGTTATCCAATGAATTGGGTAACATGAAGGAGGTAAATGTTAATTTTTATTCTAATAGATTTAGGTAATATACTATTATGGGTAATTTAAATGTAACTCCCTACATATAGTTGAATGTAACAACATAAGTATGTTATGGATGCCACAAGTTACCTTTATAATTTATGATTTTGATGTGTTATTAATAAATCTTATAATTTCATGAGGTATGTTAAAGAGATTATGTATTTCATGTATTTGTGGACTAATTTTTTCATTCATTATTTTTATATCCTTTTCTGAGTTTTTATGGTCATCCCATTATTTTGAAATTTTTTTCAGAGGATTTAAGGTCGGGTAAGATAAAAGAAATAATTCAAGAAGATTTATATCAAGAAAATAGTTCTTGTTTTATTTTATGAGTTTGTATTTTATGAAAAAAATGGATACTGAGTAGAATTGTATAAATGTAATATTTGAGATGTAATTTAATAGTTATGGACTAATTCTATAAAACACTAAACTTGAGAATAATATCTATACTAATTATTATGTTAATTAAAGATTATGTGATGTTTATGTATGGGTCCTTATAGCTGGTTTCAAAGGGAGGTTTTGAAAACTTTAGGATTTAGGGTATTGTTAAATTAACATCCATATATAAATTTATGTTAAGATTTAAATGATATAGCTTTTACAAATTTCAATATTTCCTTGCCTAATATATTTCTGTGTTCAGAATGTTTTTCCAAAGAGTAAATATGGAAAAAGTACTGGGATGTTATATAAAGAAGAATGACCTTCCGAATTAGCTACCTGAGATATTCAGAATCTGAACTGTGATATTGTTTGTAGTGATGAAATATTTGACTTAGGATATAAATGGTGGTGGTATCAATGAAAAGTATCACCTAGATCAACAACAAAGAAACATATTAGTAGTTGAGAATTTCACAAGGAAACATCCCCATTCATTTATAGGATCATATGACCTTGTTCAAGATGAAGGGTGGATCAAAGGACTGGAAATGATTTTTGATGTCATGGGATGTTCAGAACATCAAAAGGTTAGTCTTTTTGTTTACCATTTTGAAGGTGAAGTCAATCAGTGTTTGTATATGGTGAAAAATAATTGGGATAGTAAAGATATTTATTCTCTTGATAGGGATGAATTAATATGTATGTTTCTTGAGAAAAATATTCATATAGTGGTTATTCTTAGGATGGTAAAACAATTCCAGGAATTGAGGTAGGAGGATGACTCATTGGCTGCATATGATGAAAATTCACTTGACTAGAAATGTATGATTCAACCATCATATGAGATATTGATAGTACAATTAACTGTTTTAACTCACTATTAAATCCAAAGTATCAAATTGATTTTGCTTCTCATGATTTAAAAAGTCATGAAAAACTTGTTCGATGAGTAGAGAAGGAGGAAGGAGAGTTTGCTGATGGTCATGTGTTCTTTTAAAAACTAGATAATAAGAGGACATGGTGACATATGAATGGTATGAACTATTCAAAAAAGTTTGATGGTATGAATATTATTTTTATAGTTCATGGAAATTGTGGGAAAAATCACAATGGGTAATGTATTTTTAATTTTGTTAAGTGCTACCAATGTGGTAAAATGGGATATAAGGCTAATAATTGCATTGAAATTCCTAAGGTTAATGGTAATAAAAATCTGATTTAAAGTCAATTAAATATTTTAAGTGCAATACAATTGGTCATTATGAAAATCGGTGTACAACGAAGAACTCAATTGAGGGAAAGCAGTTGGAATACAAGAAGAAAGGGGTGGTGAAATACTTTGCTACTACTTTAGAAGATGTTGGGCCATAAAATGATGTAGTATCAAGTACACTGTTTTTTATTTAGATTATTCCAATGTGTTGTTTGATTCTGAGTGAAAAAATCATTTCTTTTCTAATATGTTTTCTAGTAAATTTGGGATTCCATCTCAAGATCTAAATAATGAACATATGGTAAAAACACCGAAAAGAATTTTTTAGGAAAAAAGAAATTATAAGAATCTTCAGGTCATTGTTTAAGGAAATAATATACTGATAAACAATATTCTTTTTCCTCTATTGGAGTTTGATATTATTTAAGGTATGGATTGAATTTCAATTTATCTTGTTAAGATTGACTGCAGAGATAATGTGGTTTATATTTAGAAAGAATTTATATTTGTATACAAGAATGAACCCTTACTTTTGATAACATATCAATATACTGAGAAACTAGTAAAAGATGGAAATAAATTTTACCTTTCACATATGGTTGAATACAGAAGTACTATATAGTTTAATGAAGTTCCAGTGCTAAATGATTATCTTCAAGTTTTTTCTGATGATTTTCCTTGTATAATACCTGATTAGGATATTGAATTTACTATTGAATTTGTTCATGATACGAATCCAATTTCAATACCCCCTTTTCGAATGCTTCAAATTTAACATTTAGAGTTAAAGAAGCAATTACATAAGTTACTAGATAAACATTGCATTTGACCTAAAAATCACCATTTTGTGCTCTTTTCTTGTTTGTAAGAAATAATGACAGTTTAATGAGACATTGAATTTATTATATAGCATTAAATAACATCATTGTTAAGATAAAATATTGTTTTCTCCATATCGATGATTTTTCTAATCAGCTCCAGGGTGCTCAGAAATGTTTGAATATTGTATTGAGGTTGTGGTACCATCATTTGAACGTAATTGGAAAAATGGCATTCTGAATACCATGTTTCATATCATATATGGGAATTATGAATTTTTAGTTAGGAATTTTAGGTTAATCGATGCAGCTAATGTATATAAGGAACTTATTAATAGAAATTTCCATGAGTTCGTGGATACGATTGTGGTTTTGTTTATTTATGATATATTGTTTTATTACAAAAGTAAATAGGAACATGAAAGTCAATTAAGAGATGTCTTGAAAACCATAAAAGAAAAGAAATTTTATTGTAAAGTCAACATGTGTGATTTATGGTTAGAAAAAATTTCATTCCTTGGTTACATTTCATCAAAAAATTGAATTACTGTTCATATTAATAAAAAAATGTTGCTAAATAAATTCCAAAAGCCCCAAATATAACTAAGATCCATAGTTTACTTGGTTTAGTATTTTATTTTTAGAGGATTGTTGAAAAAAATTTCCCGGTTATCTAGCCCTATGAATATGTTAACTAGAATAGGTGTTATGTTTATCTGGAAAAAATAATGTGATGATTGTTTTCAGGAATTGAAAATAAGAATGGAGAATTCTCTAGTCGTGGAACTGCCTTCTAGAAATGGTTAATTTTTTATCTAGTGTGATGCTTCCTTAAAGGGACATGTTTGTGTTATTATGTTGAATAATCAGATAACTTCTTATGCTTCACAACAATTGAAACCTCATGAGTTTACATACCCTGCACATGATTTGGAATTAGCTTGTGTTGTTTTTTTTAAAACATTTGAGGCATCATTTGTATAGAGTAATGTGTGGAATATATACTAATAAAAAAATTTAAGTATATATTCACTTTGAACGAATTAAACATTATACATAGAATATTTCTATGATTAATCTAGGATTATGATTTCATAATACATTACCATTCGTGAAAGGAAAATAATTTGTATGATGCATTGATTCAATAAATTAATGCTACATTAACCATGTTACTTCTGAAAACATATAAATTGTTTACATAATTAATGTACATTGGAATAAAAGTTGTTTGTGGGAGAGACCCCACTTTTTTGTTTCAGGTGTTAGTGAAATTATCACCATCAGAATGAATTATGCATGTGAAGAAGCAAGAAAGTGTGTTGTAGAAAAGGGTAGGGTGGGTTCAGAAGGGTTAGTTTCTTTATTATAACATTGATAATGATAGTATTTTGATATTTGTGTGTATATTATGGGTACCTTGTGATTCATAGTTGAATAAAGATTTGTTATGTGAAGCTCATAGTTCTCTATTTTCAGTGCATCCGAGTAGTACTATGATGTACAATGATAATTTGGTGTATTATTGGTATGATGGAATAAAAATATATATAATAGAATTTAAGGTGAATTGTTTGACTTGTAAACAGGTTAAAGAAGAGTGGCAGTTACCGAATGGGATACTTAATCCTTTACCAGTGCCAGAGTGGTGATCTGAAAATATATTCATGGACTTCATTGTTGAATTACCAACGACATCTCGATGTAATAATTCAATCTGGGTTATTTCAGATCAATTGACTAAATCTTCTCATTTCCATCCAATTTAAGATACATTGTCTCTATATCAAATTTATAGGTTGTATGTTAAAGAGATAGTCATGTTGGATGGAGTTCCCCTCTCTATAGTATCTAATTGTGAACCCCACATTACTTTCAATTTTTGGAATGACCTTCATAAGTTATTGGGTACTAAATTAAATTTTTGTAGAACTCTTCAACCTCAATTAGCTAGGCAACTAGAATGAACAATTAAGATAATGGAAGAAATGCTATGTGTTGGCTCAATTGATTATCAGAAATGTTCCTCCCAACATATTCCTTTGTTGGAATTATCCTATAAGAATTTTTTTCATTCTAGTATACAGATGGCTCTATTTGATACATTATATCAAAACAAGTGTCGGACTCAAACTTTTTGCGATGAATTAGGTGAATGAAAGTTGATTAGACTAGATTTTGAAGAATAGATTGCAGAAAATGTTCATTTGACATAGATGCACTTGAAAATAGCTCAGAGCTGGTAGAAAGGTTATTCGGATAATAAATGGATGGATGTTTTTTTGAGGTAGGGGGCCAGATCTCTCTAAAATTTTCACTATTGAAAAGTGTGATATTTTTTTATAAAAAAGGAAATTTTAGTCTGAGGTTCATTACACTGTATGAAATCCTAGATAAATTTTGATCAATTGACTATATATTGGATATTATTCTCAGTTTATCCCAAGTAAACCATTTTTTTTCATGTTTCAATGTTGAGAAATTATTTTCCAGATCTATCTCATGTTTTATGTCTTGAAGTAGTTCATTTAGAAGAGAATAATTTTTTGTGAATAACAACTAGTCTAGATTCATCACCATAGAGAGAAAGTGTTACAAAATAATGTAATCAATCAGGTAATGGTATTTTGGAAAACCCATATGGTTGAAGAGGCAATGAAGGAATCTCAAAATGATATAAGGGATAAATAACCCCATTTATTTGATAAGTGAATAAAATTATAAGGACAAAATTTCTAAAAAGGGGGAAGGATGTAACATCATAGTTAAATATAGAATATGAAAATTTTAAAATTATTAATATTTTTGAATTTAATTTTAATTTTACTTTATTAGAGATTTTATTTTCAATGGATTACCCGATATGCAACAATGTGTTTGTTTGAAATCTTACGTTGCACACAATGTTGAGTTATACTGAAAATTAATAATAAAATTTTGTTATTTTAAATAGTAGTTAACGCATGGTCATTGTATTGGTGGGAATGAACATAACTAACAACAATAGGATTACACATGTTTTTTAATTTTTTTTACATTTATCCAATAAATGTAAGAGGATGAAAATGTGAACAAATCCAATTTTATGCATAAAAACTCTAATATTCTTTAAAATGTCAATTTGCAGAATTATTATGGAAAAGTCCTTTTAAATATAGTTTTTTAACTTTTATATGTTCCATTTTACTAAATAAACAATTTATTTATATGTAGGACAACAAAATTTCTGTTGGCTAAAATTTTGGTATTTTTCTGATAAAGATCATTTTTAACGAATAGTGAAAAATACTGCATTTTAAATCAAAACTATATTTTCATGTGATTTATTGAAATGGATATATTATCTTTTTACATGGTAATAAATGGTAATTGGATAATATTTTCCCCATTTAATCCAATATTTTTCATTGGATATAACTTCACTTTGAAATTTGAGGTAAATATATGTCAATATTTTTGTAGTTTTTACTTCTAAGAAACACACTTTCTTTTTCTGTCAACAAAAATTAAATTTAAATTAATTAATGATACATATAATTTTTGAATTTGTAAAAACAGACATCATTTTTGAGATTGAAATATCAAAATAAGCTTTTTGTGAATTTTTTGAATTTTTCTAAAAACGTTCAATTTTTTATGAATAACGAAAACACTATACAAGAGTAAAAACTTAAATTTTTCGTTTAAATGATTTTCTACAGATTATTTGAATTGAATTTCAAAATTCTGACAATCTTGATTTTTAGAAGTATGTAAAATGTGGTTAAAAGATGAATATAATTTTTTATGATAGGTAGCTTTTGATTTTTATTTACCGCGGTTAAAGGTAAATAATGTAATTCAATGTAAAAATAATATTATGATAATATAAAATTATCTTAACACATGTCATAAACTTATTGGATGAGTCATGGATAGATAATAATATCCTCTTGTAGAACTTTTGTCCTTTGAAATCCATTTGGGTTAGATAATGACATTAATAAATTTATATTTAAAGTTAAAATAAAAATATCAAAAAAGTGTATTACTTTCCCAATTCAAATTTAATATAGGGTTATATAGATTATATCTTATATTATAAATATTAATTTAAAATCTATAAATATATCCAACATAATGGTATTTCATTTATTATTTTTAGAGATAAAATAAATAAATTTACTTATGAAACAATGCTGATTTAATGATTACCTCATTAATGAGTGTTTAAAATAGACGAGATTACAAATATTAAAATTACATTATTTTAAAACTTTTTATTCCAACCATGAACTTCCGAGATGATATAGACTTGTTAACTTTCGATTAATGATGGTTTTTTAAATGAATCAGGTTGGATTGAATTTTAAAAAACGTCATTATATGAATAGTATAAAAATTGACATAAATGTGTTTTTAATATAAATTCTTATTTTATTAAATGATAAAATATTACTAAAAAATAATATTAGGAGAAAATAAAAATATGATGTTAAAATTTTCATTAACAATCTATTTAGGGTCTCTTTGGTGTTATATAGTAAATATATTAACCATATTGTATGAATACACAAGAGGACATGGTAAAAGTAAAATTAATTAAATAATGGTCAAAGGAAAAATGATATGGTTAATTGTTTGCCCTAAAAATGTCTAAAACCCATTGTTTGAGAGGATTTATAACATTACTCACCTTATCGTTGAATTAAATTAGTTGGGTATCTTATGAAATTGAAATATAGTTTATAATAAAATAATGTTTTCAATCTTTCATAAAGATCCCCTCCTCCCCCTTATAAAAACAGATCACCTCTAACCCATACTCACACCTCTGAAGCACAATAGGATCATCTAAAAAATACATTAATAATCTCACAACATCCCTCTCTTCTACCATGAAGCCTTAATATCGGTAGAAGGCACTTTAAGAACGTCTTTTGATTCAATTCAAATAGAGTTACCCAATTTAATGGTAATGTCTTCTCTCATGTTATTTTCTTTTATTTTTCATATAAAACCCCACTAAACACTATTTACTGCATTAGATTTTCTTAACACAAGTATCATAAATATAATTATATGGTTTTATAAGACTTAATGAAACTACACTTACACAAACCTTCATATAACGGATATGAACATACTATTTTCGTGGATGGTGAACTGCTGCCTCAGGAAACTATGATTGGTCAATTATATCCTACTTCCTATCATAGTGGCCATTAATATGGAAATGTATTTATATGTGATATATATTATATTTATATTGTCTATATGCTTATATGTTTTTCATTTATATCATACCTTTATGGTGTCCATAATGGGTAAATCTGATAATTTCATTTGAGGAAGTGCAGACTACCACCCCCTCAATGTGATGGACTCATTCATTCCATACATGGAACGTATAAAGGATTAAATTAATGAAATTATATATTATATTATTCTGTAACTAAAATATTTCTAGTTATCATTATGTTTTCATTACATTAAATATGAAATAGAAATTAAGGTAGCATTCATGGGTACATATGGCTTACCGTCTCCATGAACAGTGCATTTCATTTCTTATATCCAAATGTTATGCGCAATTATTAATAAATATATATACTGGATATATTTATATGATATATATGATATCTAAATCCTGAATATCATTCTAGAGATAATAAACTTTTGACCACATGGACAACATGTTATTATAGGATGTTCATTTTTTACTCAAGTACTAAATATCGACAAAACAACTACAATTAACATTAATGATTATGTAATGATTATAATGTGGTAATAAGTAATATAAAATGAATAATAAAATTAAAAAATGGTCTTATGAATGTATAAATTATCTGTAGTTTATTATTCATGAGTGTAAATAAAGAACGAGGCAATTCGAACACGAGGTAAGGGTACTTCTTAACCTAATTTCCATTATTTGGGTTGATCTTCTACTTTTTGATTCCATAATTCTATGATTATGAGGGAAATTAATTTTTATGTTCTACCTTGAATTTAAAATTTATTTATTTTTACTTATGGTGAATACACATAATAGATATATTTTATTTACTATTGAACATTAAAAGGGATTTCGGCTCATTCACCTTTCATTGAGGAATATTATGGTTTATACAAAACATTCATTTATATATTGTATAAACTCATTTTACATTTAATTTTATTAAAATGTAATATTTTTTCTATGAATATTTTTAGTAAAAAACAAAAATAATGGTTTTTTAACGTAAACAGTGACGATGACCTTTCTGTCATCACGACCATTATTTGATATTTGGATTCCTCTAAAATTCTTTGTGTTTTTAAAAAGAAAAATAAATAAAATGTTGGAACCCTCATGTATTAATCATTTTTTAATGATAAAAAATCATATATATTCATTAAAGCTTGTTAATCAGGTGTAATCTATCTCAAATAATATGTACATATGATTATTATCATTATGATTTAAATAAACCTATCTGAGATCTTAATTGCTACACATTATGTTTAATTATTGTAAAAAATATTTAATTCACTTCATAATGATTTATTTGATGAATGACTAAGGCTAAAACCTTTTATGAATATCACTATTTATGTATGTATACAAATATTTGACTAAGATTTAGAAACCGTGAGTCTTCCACTGGTTGTGTTTTTTTGGAAAATGATCTTTAAACTGTGGCCATCCACACACTGTGACTATCCATACACTATAACCATCCAGACATCGTAACCATCTAGACCCCATAACCGTCAAGACCCCATGACCATCTAGACATTGTAACCATCTAGACACCGTGACCATCCAGACATGATGATAAAAAAACCACATATGTGCTATCGGTTCGTGATATATATATACGACTGGGCCATCATATATGTATAACCACACAAAAACAAAGAAAGTGACACTGTATCAATGAGACACCATTTACAAACAAAATCTGACACTGTTTCTAAATTTGTTTTGTTATTTTTTCATTTATTTTATAACCGTCATATTTTATGTTTTTAAATTCAATAACATAATTAATGTTTCTTTTTAGATATATCATCTGATTGTATGAGGTACCAGGTGCAGAATACATGCATCATGTTGGCTGCATCATATGTAATCCATGAATCAAAGAGAATAGCATGCCAAAAAACCAGATAGAGAAAAATAACGAAGTACACACGAGATCTCTTAAAAAAAATAAGTGACACATGAAAGTCCACATTCCTAAAGAACACATGATGCATTCTTGAATAAACAATCTAGAAACCATTGATCTTAATCGTTGAACACATCTTCATATTGAAAATACAATGAAGAATATGATCTAGAACAATTTTACTTATGATATTATTTTTTTATGAGAGGACTTGATTTCTGCATATGTTTCATCTCAGAAGTCCAAAGATTCATAGAATAACACTCAGAGCACTTATAAACCTATATCATCATTTCTGATCTTCTGTGTATTAATTATTTTATATTTCGAGAAGGGTTTGTCTTTGTATTAAAAACTCACTGTCTCCTTTATCAAACTGAAGAACACAAGATATCATTTCCCTTATATCTTTTTACACCTGTGTGTTCCAACAGATAAGTGTGGAAGAGTTTTGTGTAACCTATTAGTTTATACGCATAAAAACTGTGGATGTAGTAATGTGACTTGGATAGTCTTTTGAACTGTTGTAAATCCCAATACAAGCTCTGTATCTAGTTTATTTATATAAAATGCATGGGTTGGGTGATCACCAAGTGGAGTGGATTAGGTATCATCTTGATACTGAACCACGTGTTTTATATCCATTGTGCTGTCTATTTCAGTTGCCTAGGTTTTACAGTTTAATTCAGAATTCACTAATTTTACAATGATAGTTAGTCATGGAAAGGAGTTATAATTTTATTGACTTATTATAATAGCTTCAAAAGTATTTCTAATAATAAATATTAATATTACTGAAAATTAATCTATATTCTATGATGTTATTTAAAAAGTAAAACATTCATAACATTATAACCTTGATTAACTAGGTTGTATTGAGCTTTATTTGGGAACCCTTTTATGAATTATTTGTAAAATTAAATTTTTAATAGATACTCAATTCGCCCCCTCTTGCGTAGTCAACTCTGACCAAAAATTGGTATCAGAGGATTATTTCTAAAGACTCTATTTTTAACCTTACTCAAATATGATTTTATTTTTACATTAAAGATATAAAAATATATGTTAATTATAAATTTCAAGTTTTTTTAATGTATTTATCTATTATGAATAATATATTGGTAGGTTCTTCAACCAATAGACCACCATTCTTTAATAGAAACAATTATTCTCAATGGAAAATTAAAATGAAAATGCATTTAGAAAGTATGAGAATTGAAATATTGTCTTCAATTGTAGATTAATATATGATTCCTGCTACTGATATAATCACAAGGGATGAACCTACCAAAACTAACTACAATAACAATTAGAAAGCTAGGAATGCTTTTCACTACTCTTTAGAGGGTGAGGAATTTTATAGAATCTCTGTATGTAAAACATACCCTGAAATCCGGTACACTTTTTCTGTTTCAAATGAAAGAACTTAAAGTGTGAATTAAATGAGACTTAATATTTATAGCATTAAATATGCTAAATTTAAAATTAAACCCGTTTCGCATATTTCTAACATGTATCTCATGATCAATGAAATTTTCACCCCAATGATTTCTCTTGGAAGAGAATTCAGTTCCGAAGAACAGATTATGTGGATTCTTAAAGGCCTACCTAACAACTGGAGAGGAACCTATGTCTCTATTATAATAATCATGTGACATCAGAAATCTAACAATAAAAGAACTCATTGGAAAACTGATGATGTATAAAGAGGAGCTGAATGTCCACATGGACGTATAAGATGAACCCAAAATAAAATATGTTGCATTCAGGACCACTACCTCTAAACACAAAGAGAAAATGGAAGTGGATGTTTTTGTAGAAAGTTCCATCAGTGAAAAATTATAACCTGAAAATTTTGAAAAGATAGATCTATTATATATAAGGTTTAAGAGATTCTAAAAGAAAAAGAAAATTTTTATAAATCCTAACTTCAAGGGAATATTTGTTCAAAAAGGTTGTTGGAAGAAATATTGTAAAATAAGTGACATGTCTCATGAGATTGTCTGCAATGAATCTATGCAAAAAGGACATATCAAGGCTATCTATCCAAATCTCACATACCAAAAGAGATTTATAGAAAAATATGGAATGTATAAAATTGAAATTAAAGAAACATGGAGTTCTTTTTAGGACAGTTCAAGTGACATAGAATCTTCAAATGATGAATAGGCTAACAAATCCAATATTTGTTTTATGACAAACACATCTGAAGTAACACTTGAATCATTTATTACCAATTCATATTACTCTGGAGATGAGAGTGACTCATAAAATATTTATAATAAATAAATGTTTGAATACTATAATATTCTTGAAGAGACATTCAATGAACTAAATGATAAATACTTTTTCGGGAAGAAACAACATGCTCTTACCTCAATTGTTAAAACTATACTCACTATAGAAAGGGAGAAAAATTCTCAATTACTCAAAGAGAACAATGAACTAAACCCATATAATGTGCAATTGAAAAAATGTTCTTGGAAGGTTTACTAACGGTATGGATACCTTAGTACAAATCCCAGGTAAATTGAGTGCTTTTAAATATACTACTTCCATTGGATATCATCCTAGAAAAAAAATTGGAAGAACTAATTTTGTTTCTAAATACGGGACATACATCTTTACTTCGTGTTCTGTAAAACATTCAACTAGATTATGTGATGACAAACTCTCTACTGTTACAATTTTTTTAGACCAAATAGAACCTATTTTATAAATACTTTACATAATACATATAGAAATCCTATGAATCATATATGGATTCCTAAGGCACTGGAGACTAATATTACTAGACCAAAACAAGTTTGGGTACCAAAATATTTTTTTATTTGACTATTTTGTTGGAATGTTGCTTAAATAGTTATTTCAAATTAATATGGTACATGGACATTGGGTGTTCAAGACACATGACAAGAGAATACTCATGCTTCAAGAATTTAATAAAAATTTCTGGAGGACATGTCACTATTGTTGAATTTTCTAATGGAAAGATTTTTTCCCTTGGCCAAATCGGCAACTCTAACTTAGTTTTGATTTCTAAAGTACATTTTTTATTGATTGAAATATAATCATCTTAGTATCCCAGTGTTATGTGATGATGAATTTCATGTTAAATTTGAAAATTATGTCTTCAATGTTTTTAATTATAAGGATGGATTAGTGTTTTTTGAAATTAAAAAGAAAAATGTATATTATGTTAACTTACATTCATTATCTTCTCAAAATGATTCACATTTAATTGTAATTCACAAAGAGTCCTTTTTTTGGAATTTGAGACTAGGACAATGTAACATTGACTCCCTTTGAAAGTTAACTAGAAAACTTTTAGTCAAAATCATACCCAAATGCAAGTTTCTAAATGATAAAGTTTGTAATCCTTGCCAAAAAGGAATGAAACATAAAATTTCATTCAACCCAAAGAATGAAGTTTCAACTTCTCAACCTCTTGAATTTGTTCACAAGGATTTGGTTGTACCATCTATATTTTCATGTTAAAATGATAATCACTATGTTTATGTTCTAGTAAATTAATTTCCTAGATATACATGGACCTTAATTTTGGCGTACAAAAGTGATGTGTGCTATAATTTTACCAAATATGCCAAAACTGTAGAAAATATTAGTTGACATAAAATTAAATCGTTAAGAAGTGATCATGGACATGAGTTTGAAAAAGAAGAGTTTCAATCTTTTTGCTCAGAAAATGGATATAGTCATAATATCCCTTCCCCAACAACAACTTAGCAGAATGATGTATTAGAAAAAAGAAATAGAACCCTGCACGAGATATAAAGATTTTTTTTTTAGTGAAATTGACTTTCCTATTTAAATTTGGGAAGATACTATAAACATAACATGATATATTATCAATAGAGTATTAAATCGACATATCCTTAAAGGAACTCTATATGAGTTATGGAACAATAGAAAACCCAAAGTTTTATACATCAATGTATTTGGTTGCAATGTCTATATCCTTAATACTAAGGACAATTATGGAAAATTTTCCTCCAAGAGTGATAAAGGTATCTTCTTAGGATATCTAATTACTAGTAAATCCAATAAAGTGTTTAATTAAAGAACTAAATGTGTGGAAGAATCTGTCTATGTCATACTTGATAAAATAGATCCACATGAGTTTAAGACCACACTATAAAACCTAGGAGATGATGTATCAAATCTGTGCAGTAATTAAAAATCCCCTAACCATACTGTAAAGGAATCTGTGAAGAATTCCAGTTCTGGGAATTCCCTATATTCAAGTCACAATGAACTATATCCTGTTGAAGAACCTTAATTCACCAGTATTTATTTTTCTAGAGCTGTAAGGACCCTTAAGAACCATCCTTTAGATGCTATTGTAGGATACATAGAAAAAGGAACTCAAACTAGTGTTTCTCTTAGAAATCAGGATGAACATCAAGTCTTTAGGTCACAACATGAACCTAAAAACATTGATGATACTACTAGTGATGAATTTTGGGTGATGGGTATGCAAGGAGAACTTAATCAGTTTGAATGAAATAATGTTTGGAAACATGTCTAAAGACTCAAAGAAACACTCACAATAAGAACTAACGAGGAACTTAGAAATAAGGTAGATGAAAATGGTAATATAGTTAAAAACAAGTGTAGATAGATTGCACAAGGCTACAGTCAAGAAGAAAGAATTTTCTATAAAGAAACATTTTCACCATAAGCGAAACATGAAGCCATAAAAATTATTCTTTCTTATGCATCACATATGGATTTAATACACTATCAAATAGATATCAAAACTGAATTTCTAAATGGGTATATATATGAGGATGTCATTGTTTACCAACCCCCTAGTTTTACAAATTCTCATTTCCCAAATCATTTTTTAGTTATTGAATGCTTTATATGGTTTAAAACAAACTCCAAGAGTTAGGTATGATATATTAAGTACATTTCATATTTAATATGTTTTTACAAAAGGAATAGATGGTCCTACCCTTTTTATAAAACAAATATTCAATAATGTTTTAGTCGTTCTAATCTATGTAGATGTTTGGATCTTTGAAAAAAATTGTACGGTTTTTTATAAAATGATGAAAAACAAATTTTAATAGAGTTTAATGGGTGAACACAAATTATTTCTTGGATTTCAGATCAATATAATTAATGAGGGTGTTATTTTAAATCTATTTAAATATACAAGTGACCATATAAAACATTTTTATTGGATATGAGTAAGACTCGTGAAACTCCAATGAGTACTAATTGTAAGTTGGATCTTGATAAAAATAGAAAATATTTTGATCATACCACTTATAGGGGAATTATTGGATTTTTACATACTTGAATTATAGTCGACCAAACATTATGTTTAGTTTGTGTATGTGTGCTAGTTTTCAGTAAAATATTTCAGAATCACATTTAAATGTTGTTAAGAGACTTATCAAATTCCTCAATCATACAACCAATCTAGGGTGGTTCTATATTAGAGGACAATCATTTGAGTTAGTGTGTTATAATGATTCCAACATTGGTGGTTGTTTGTTAGATAGAAAAACACTACTGGAACTTGTCACTTTTTAGGGAAGTCACTAGTATCATGGTGTAGCAAGAAACAGAATTCAGTTGCATTATCATCTGTAGAAGATGAATACATAGCTACTGGTAGTTGTTGTACATAATTGTTTTTGGATGGGATACACATTATTGAATAAGGATATCAATTTAGGCTTTTACATATAAATTGTTACAATACAAGTTCTATTAACATCATAAAAATCAGGTTTCACACTCTAGGAAGAATCATATTGATGTAAGATATCACATTTTGAGAGATCATTATCGGAAATGTGATATCACATTTGAATTTCATGGAACTAAATATTAGCATTATGATATATCAACCAAACCAGTAAATTCTAAATGAATAGATTACATCATACATGAATTGGGTATGATAAATCTTAAGTAGTTATCTTACTATTTCATATCCAACTGTATCACACATTACGATTTCATAAGTCACTGTCATGATATTACTATTTAACTCTAACAGTTCTATAATCCTATTGTCTTAACAATTACTCTTTCATGTATACAGTCTCACAATTACTATTTCTTGGTTACTGTCTACCACTTACTATAGCCAACAATATGGTCACACAGTTTAGAAGTCAGATTGTTACTGTCTCCCCATGAATGCCTGTTACTGTCTCACCATGAATGGATATTACTATTTCATAGTGAATGACTCTTAAAGTCTCACCATAAATATTATTTTTTGTTTTATTTATAAATTATAACATGTATCACAATAATTCAATATTTTTTACCTTCCCACACTTTTACCCCACGACGATTGATATCCCAAAATGATAAAATAATAGATGTTTAACTCATTCTTTACTTGACATCTCTTCTCTTCTATTCACTCAAACCGTAACCCCTCCTTCAAAACATCTCACTCTCTAACCTTCGGTGAATTCCCAGGATAAAATGCCCCTCATCGTCAACTATTGTGAAATAAACATCAATGATGAAGAGTAAAATCACACAAAAATTAGCACATGAAGGTCCTCTGAATCTGATCCTAGTGAACAGAGTAGTGGTACCGGAAACGGAGATATTCCCTAAGTGGGTTCTATCAAGTAAGTCTCTAGTGTTGAAGGTGCTAATATATCATGGTTGGTTAGATCCGTTTAATGAAAATGATAGGCCAATCTAACCAAATTAGGTTTCCCATTTTTACCAGTATATTCAATTTTCATTTGATTTAAAAGAAGGGTATGTTGTGAGAAGCTTGATAAATGGTCATATTTTACCATTTATTCGAGGTTATGGGTTGCTTTCTTTAGGATACATCTTGAGGACTACCTGATAGGTCCTCTCCCTACAGGTGTGTTCATTTTTCAAGAATAATCTTTGAGATGTTTAACTAGAAATAAAACAAATAGTAGATCCATAGTTTCTGAGCAAAATGATGAATCTATTCTATTGTATAAGATTTTTTCATAATTTATATCTCCCCAGAAAAGGGTATTTTTCTATACTCAAGTATCAAGATAAATGTTTTATACATATTATGAAAAATGGATATAAGATTATCCTTTGAAAGTATATTATAAACCATATGTGTGATTTGATCAAAACAACCTCCAAGTCAACCTCCCTGTTTTATTCTACGCTTATCTAAGCTATGATTCATTCATAGGTATTGGTTGGATCAAATAAATAAACCTTCAAGGATTATGAGTTATGTATTTAAAAATTTATTGTAATGAGGATGAAAATAAATTGTAATCTATAGAGGAAAGCTTGGTTAGGAGATAATGATAGAGTTTATGAAAATTTTAACCTAATGGAACACCCTTCAAGGCCTATGGATGTCTCTGATCCTGGTATAGATGTATATGAGAATATTGATTATATTGATGTAGATGAATAGGATGAGGCTACTGTACCTTCCAAAGAAACTATTCAAGTTGTGGAAGTTTGTGAATCTTATCATCACATATTAATTGAAAAAGTGGTGACTAGGGATAAAACATTATTGCTCTATAAGAATAAAATTTTTCAAATTAAATTTTTTTTTCTATGGAAAGTGCAAATAGTATTGTAGAAGGGAATATAGAAGAGGATATTCTTTTTGTGTATGATGCTTCCCTTGAGGAACTCTGAGGGGAACAAGTTGTTACTGATTTAATTCCTTCTAATAAATAGAAGAATGTATAAATAATTTTAGTTGTATCATAAAGAAAATGTATGAAGAAATTAGAAATGAAATTGTGGATATAGATTAGGGATCCATATCTATCAGTAATAGGAAAGATTCACCTATTGAGGGGGAAAATCCCCCAATATAGAAACTATTCATGTTCCTAATCCGATTAATCCAGGCTCATTGGATACATGGTATAAATTTACCAGTTATTTTGATGTGAATAATTCATAGGAAAACTCAGCCAATGGTCATTATCTGTTTACAATGTATTAGTTGAAATCATTTTTTGATCTTTTCCTTATAAAGAAACCTAAGCCTGTCTCAGCTCTTACTTCCAAGCCATCGTATGATTATCCAAACATGGTGAATCAGAATGATCTGAAATCTTTTGGATCCACTGGTTTGGTTAGAGTTGAGAAAATATTGATTACCCAACTGGATTTCGTAACCAATCTAAGTGAGAGAGATTTTTCACTATTATTGGAAAAAGTCATATGGAAGATTCAACCCAAGATTATTAATGATATTCCTGAAGTCAGAGTTGAGAATAAACTTATCCATGATGATGTAAGGACTATAAGAGGTATGGTTGAATAAATTAAGAGAGTGAAAACCTCAAAACCAGAACTTTATTCTCATCCTATTGATGATTCTATTACAAATTCTCTATATGAATTAGCCTCACTAATTCAACCATATCTATCCACTTTAGTGGTAAATGTTTTTGAAAGAAACATATGACTATTGAAGAGAAGCATGGACTTGTTATTGGACTTAAAAAGTTAATTTATGAGTATATGGTGTGCCTCCAGAATGTTTCCAATCAACTGAGATCTCTTACCTCAGCTGTTACTTCTTCTCATAATACCTGAAAATATTCTCAACCTTCTTTAGAAAGTGATCTGCTCCGAACAGTTGTCAAAGAAGAACTTCAGGCTGTGCATAGTGGCTTCGATAAAGAATAATTATCTAAAGTTACCAAGAACAATGATATAGTTATTGATTTTATGTGCATATATTCCTTGAATTCTAATGATTCTTAGAAATAAATTGTTATAAAAGTGGAATTATAATTCAATTGGATATTCTATAAAAAACACATGAAAAACGACTTCAAGTATCTTGTAAATGATTTGAGGATCCATCTTGTAACTCATGAATTCAAAACACAAGCCCAAAAGCTCAATGATTATACTCCTATGTAGGATAATTTTATGGAGAACCAGGATGAATTTGAGAAATCTAGGTAGTATGGTGGTGAAATCATTGCTGATTTTATCAAGCTTTTAATGCCTTATATTCATGTTCAGAGTACTACCTTTGTCTCTCCTACAGCTTCACCTCTGAGATCTAGTTTTCCTACCTTATAATCCTCTGCACTAGCATCCACATCAATTTCTATAAGTCAGGCCCTAATTCAGATCAGGCCTATAATCCTTGATCAATAGTTTTATCATTCATATACTGCACCTACCTTGTCCCCTTCTCTTTTTAAAGGACTCCCTTTACTTCTCTATCAACTTTTTCACTCCCTTCCTCTAATTTGACCTATGATCCTATGGTTTCATCTTCGGATGATGCTACAATGGGAAACGAGAAGACAAGGCAGTGTTGACGAATAATGATTTCTATCTTTTGATGGGGATGTTTTTTGTAGTCATGTTCCTTACTGCCTATACTGTCATTTTTATTTATCAATTTAATACATTTTTCCTATTTTTTCTATTTATTATTTAATATTTTAGATAATCACAAAATGGGGGAAAATATTTTCTATGAATGTTAAAGAAGTGACACATTACCTAAGAATAAGTCTCTCCCCTCATGATTTGTGATCATCAAAAAGGGCAAGATTGATGGAATCCTCATTTATTAATCATGTTTTAATGATCAAAAATAATATATATTTAGTAAATCCTATTAATCATATGTAATCTTTCTCAAATCATACGTATAGATGATTAGTATCTTTATTCATTAAGAAACCAATGCATGATCTTAATTATTGTAAATTATATTTTATTATTTTACACTATATTTAATTCACTTCAAAATGATTTATTTGATTAATGAGTAAGTCTAAACCAATTTAAGAATATCAATTTTTAAGTATATATATAGATATTTGATTTTTTTTGAGAAACCATGAGTCTTCCATTGGTTGTGTTTTTCTATCAATGTATCCAATCACCATGACCATCTAGACACCGTGACTATCTAGAAACGGTAACCATCTAGAGACTGTAACCATCCAGACACCACAACCATCCAGACACCGTGACCATCCAGGAACCGTAACCATCGAAACACCATGACCATCCAGACACTGTGATCCTAACACTACATATGTGCAACCGGTTCATGATCTTTATACGATTATGCCACCATAGCTGTCTCACCACTCAAAGACAAAGAAGGAGACACAGTTTCAAGGAGACAATGATTCATGGATACACCTTTTATAGAAAAACACTGACACCATTTCCAATTTTTTTCCTTTTTTTATATAATTTATAAAGGTCATATTTAAATATTTCAAATGCACTAACATAATTAATGTTTCTTTGTAGACATATCATCTAATAGTATGAGGTACGAGAAGTAGAATACATGAATCTTGTTGGATCCAATACATGTACTCCAAGAATAAAATATAACTACGAGTTAAAAAACACGATAGAGTGAAATAATTATGTACACTTGAGCTTTCCTGAAAACAAGAAGAGACACATGTAACTAAATTTTATTGAAGAAAACACGAAGCATTCTTAAATCAATAAGCTGGACACCATAGATCAGAATTGTCAACCACATATTAGAATTGAAAATATAGTAGAAAACCCAAGACATTCCATCACATATATCTTTTACACCTGTGTAAAAGAACTTCTAGCCTAATCTCATCAATTATACTCTCTTGTGTATTATTTCTCTTATCTTCCGAGTAGTATGTGTGTGAGTATAAAACAAGAACTATCTTATGAATCAAATAGAAGGATACAAGAAATTCCATCACATATATCTTTTACACCTGTGTATTCCTACAGATAAGTGTGGAAGAGGTTATCTGTAACCTGTTACCTAATACCCATAAAGAACTATGGAAGAGGTTGAGTGACCTGGATAGTCTTGTGTACCGTTGTAAAGCCCAATACATGCTATTTATAAATATTATTTTTAAACACATCTTGGTGTTAGGTGATCACCAAATAGAGTGAATTGTGTATCAGATTGAGGCCGAACCACTTGTTTTATATCTGATGTTTTTTCTATTTTAGTTGTCTCTATTTTAATGTTTAATTTAGAAATAACTTAATTTACTTTGATTTTTAATCTTGTAAAAAAGTTATAATTGTATTACACTATTCGAATATCTTCAAAATTAATATTAATAACCAATATTAAGATTACTGAGAATTTAACAATATTTTAAAAAGTTATTTAAACACTAAAACATTCATAACATTACAACCTTGATTAACTGGGTTGCATTTAACTTTATTGGCAATACATTTTAAGAATAATTTTTAAAAATAACTTTTCAATAGATACTCATTTCACCCCCCTCTTGGGTACTCTACTCCGACCAAAATAAAATATACATATTTTATATATTTTGGTATTGAAAACGGTTTTGAGAATGGAATGAATTTATAAATATATTGAAATGTTACATTGTGATTGCATTGTGGAAATTTTATCTATCATTTATGTTGTTTCATGAATTATGATAATGTTATGGATTGTGGGAATTTTTTACGTTTACAAGTGGTTTCATTATAATCCTAGGGTGGGTGAGCCTGAGATAGCTCTCCAATGCATTGGGTAACATGACAGTGGAAAACGTTATTGTATCTCTTAAGAAATTTATGGAATATACTGTGACGTGTATTCAAAATGTAACTCCCTACGTAGCTATGAAAACTAAAATGTATGTATGTTATGGATGCCAAAATTTAACTTTATAATTTATGATTTCTATGTGTTATTCATAAATATTATGATTTCATGAGTTATGTTAAAGAGCTTATGTTTTGTCTATATTTATAAACTAATGTTTTCATTCAATATTTTTATAACCCTTACTGATCTTTTTATGATTATCCTAGCTTTTTTAATTTTTTTCATAGTATGTAAGGAAGGGTAAGAGAAAATAATAATTCAATAATATTTATATAAATAAAATAATTCTTGTTTTATTATAAGGGTTTCTATTTTATTAAAAAATGGATACTGAGTAAAAATGTCTATTTTGTAACATATGAGATGTAATGTAATAGTTATGGACTAATTTTCTAAAAATGTAAACCTGAAAGGATTCTCAATGTAAATTATTAAATTAATTCGAGATTATGTATTGTTTAATGTTGGTGCATTATATTTAAAATGACATTGATATCATCAAATATAATGTTAATTGGAAAAATATTATTTAAGTCCTTATTCCTAATGTTGAATAATTTATATAAGAATATATACTTTTGAAATTTTAGTAATTCCCTACCCTCACTTAATCTTTTGTTCGTTGAATAGAATTTGAATTTTTAATTCTTGAAGCATTAGTAAATCATGAGATTAGTAAATAAAATTATAGGCCATTTCATCTGTTTTTTTTAAAAAAAGTTAGCACATGTTATCCAATATTCCTAAATCCTAAAATGAAGAGTGAATATATTGAATCACTAAATCCTCATCCCATGATTAATATATTTCATTCGATAAATATCAAACCTTATAACATTTACAAAATTTAATTCACAACTAATTCATTAAATAAGATCTAATCTTATACTAAAAGAATTTTTCTTGGTTATAGGGGTTTATCATTGTACTAATATAATAAAAAATGTTATAATATAATTACATGATCATTATAGGTGGATATAATCACATTATCCATCAATAAAGGATGATAAATAATATTGTTTTAGGGATTATTCATCTAAAATCAGACATGAAATTCCCAACTAAGGGGGATTATATTTTTCCCTATTTATCGTGACTCACTTCATATATTCTAATATCATATTAATTTCCATTATCTTTTTTCATCATAATTTTTTTTGTATTATCATCTATATTATCCCTTGTATTAGATAATTACTTCAATAAATTACCATGCTCCTTGATCACGAAACATTGAAGTTTGGATGGTGTGTTCGGTTGACCTTTCTCTCAATTCATTTCACTGACAATCCTCATCACACTACATCTACAATATTATTATCTATGGTTTAGATTACAAAACTGGAAAAAAAATCATTCATCATTTCATTCACTCACATAAGTGATCATTTACATATTTTTGGAAAATTAGAGTTTGAAACATTTTTATTTCTCTATGTGACATGTCGTGGGACTTTCCAAAGAACCAAATGTCACTTTTCAGAGCACTATAATCAAGAGGGATCATGATTCCATTTACACTTTTATAGCGCATGGAATTATTAATTCATCATATTAAAATTACTTTATTGATAAAACCCTTAGAGAGTTGGATTAAAGAAACTAATGAATTGGTAAATATTACGTTCAGGGTGAATTATAATACATAAATATTACCTTGAAAATATTATAATTTTTTTAATATAGGAACCAAAAGATTCATCATACCTATAATTAATCACTTTGAATTCAGTTTCCACGATGGTATGTACATTATGAAGAAATTACATATTGGAAAATATGTACCTAAAATTGTCCATATCCATTTAATCAACTTCATCATGTCAAACAATTATTATTGAAAAAATTGCACCATTAATCTTCCTCACATTCCAAATGGTACATAGAAAATGTGACCTTTTAATGAAATGAATACTAGAGAATAAAAAATATCTTTTCAGTGGTACGAATCCATTGTTAGAAAACTAAAAAATTAATGAAACCACTAAAACAATGTTAGGTCTACATTCAGAAGGACTGAACAGAATGTTTTTACCTCATTTTCTCAGTTGGATGTTAACAATGAATCAATTATTAAGAAATCATAAAATTGAGTAGTTTAATTTTATCTCCATTGAAATTGGGCTTTTTCATGATGATATCCATTTCATTTTCAATTACATCTCCATTAAAATGGTTCCTTTGTGTTACAGCTATTGACTAAACCCATAAATCATAGTGTGATAGAGACTAATAATAATGGAAATAAATATAATCATGAAACATAACATATAAGTTTTCTTAATCATGATACATTATTTTAAATCTATAACATATTAGGAATAAAATTGATGAAGTCCCTTTATTTATATTTATAAATATCCATAGGGATCTTACGAATGTATTGTCTCATCCATGTTTTATATGGATAAAAAAGCATTCATTCGATAATAACTACAGAAAAATGAAAATAACATACGTGGATATTACATATTACAAGATGAATATTTTACACATTACCATAATACATTCTTGGGGACCATAAAAGTGTATTGCATTTCGAATATTGGTACAAATTATAATAATTTGGTTAATGAGCATCAAAATAACCATAATAATATTACTATTTAGTAATAATATGTAAAAACAATTAATCATAACATTTTGAATGTAATCAAAATAACTAGATTAGATTAGATTCCCATTTATGTTAAATAAGTAGTTATTTATGAATAATAATGATCATAAGTGTAAGAACCTTATATTTTGTGTACTATTATTTTTTATATTAATTTATCTTTTCGATATTTTCTTATCACTTGAGTGTAAAAGTAGTTATATATATATATATATATATTAAAAAACTAATTAAAACATCCCTCTTACTTCAAATATAGAATTTTATTTTGCTAAATGCAATATAGACATTGATTGTGTTACACACAAAACTGACATGGCATACAATACACATAACACAGAGTTTCTATGAACCATCTTCTTATAAAAATATAGTTATTTAAATGAGATAATTATAGCTTAACTGTTAATAATTGTTATAATAATAGTAATAACTATTTTTCAAATATTTTTTATAATTTATTTATATATATAAAACATATTTATAATGAAATATGGTATTTTTCTTAAAGTCATTTATGATAAAAATTAGGTTTTATTGAATGATTCAATTTTCAAAATAAAATAAAATATAGACACATTTAATAATTTATCTTGTTTAAATAAACGTCATTTTTGAATTTAGATTACTGAAATTAACCTAATGTGAATTTTTTGGAATTTTCGGAGAAATATCAGTTTTTCCGAATAGTGAAAATTACTACTTTTGTTTATAAACTACCTTTTTGTGAAATTGATTATTAATCTTATGTGTTATTATAATTTTTTATTAGGTAAAAATAGATAAATATTATAATTATTCATAAAATGTTATTATTTAGAAACAATTTCACATTGAAACTGAATATAAAATATTAACAAACTTTTGAATATTTTCATGTATTTAAACTTCATTTTTCATCCCAATTGTGAGATTAACACTAATTTAAATTTTTCTTCTTTTGTGATTTTAATTTCAAATATTATACATAAACCATTTTATTAAGTCTAATATATAGTGTCTTATAAATACAATATAATGTTTTATTGAAATGATAAGTAAAATTGTTTAAAATTAATCACAACCTTTAAGGAAAAATTAAGCTTAAATAGTGTATAAACCTCAAAATTAAGGTCTAAAATGACCTAGACACATTTAAAACATAATTTTGATGACTATATATTGTCCATAATCATTATATTCTTGAGATATTTGTGTTTTTATGATACTTTTTTCGGTGAAAACATGTGAACACTGAACTTGTTAAATTCCAAGTGAGTCCTTTTCATTCGTATAATTGTGCACCACTTATACCTATTCGTTATACCTCTAAAACAACATTAATTCCAAAAATACCAACCCATTACTCTTCCCAAAAAATTCTCTCTTCTACCCTGATGTCTTTTTGTGGTTAGAAAGCTTCTTAGGGAAGCATTTCAGATCAAACCAAAAGGAGCTACCTGATTAATAGGTAATGTCTTCTCTCAAGATCCTTTCCTTTATTTTCTAGCATCACCCACTCCACTCACCTTATTCCATTATGGTTGAAAAAAACTAGTATCCAAGATATAATAGGATTTTTATTCCAATATTTCATTGTTCATTTTAACCCACATCCATCTAATGGATATAGAACATACTTTTATGTGTATGTGGAACTATTTCTTCACAAAAAAAATAAATATTCCTTTATCCATTACCAAAAAAAATAGTTTCCATTATTTTTAACACTTTATTGATATATGTAATATACTATATTTATATTTTCGTTGAGCTTATTTATTCCTTTAACCACACACAACTCTTTACATTCCATTTTTTCTTAATACAATAATCTTATTTGAGGAAGTGTAAACTACCAACCCCACAAGTGATGTCATTTTTTTACACACGCCATTGAATTTCATAAAGAACAATATAGTGAAAATATATGATATATATGAGATATTGTTTCTAATTTAATATATATATATATATATACTTACATGTATATACATATGTTATTTTAAATAATTTTAGTAAAAAATATTTATTATACTCGAATCTTGTACAAGTATATAGAGATTAAAAACACAAGGTATGAGGATTTAATCTCACATGTAATTCATGTGAGATACAAGATACATTCTCCACTATTTCCTTTTGTGTGGGGTATTTACTGAACATGATTTTATTCTATGTATATTTTACTTAAATTTATTTTAATTGACATACCCATTTTATGATCCTTTTTTCATGGGGTTTAACTTTCAAAAGTTACGAAATCGATAATAGTGTTTTGTCTTAACATTCTTTATTTGAGAACCATTTTTTGTTATGCACCAAAACTCATTTTCAAGGTGTATATACTTCAATTTTATGTATTATATCCCAAATATAATTCTCTTCATGCTATATTAATCTTCATTTCACTTCATTCTCTTATAGGGAGAGAATGATCCCATGTTACCAAGGTAAAATATTCTATTCATAAAATCTCATATTTTTTTAGATTATGTAAATTTACGCTCCCATTTATGGAAAATTATGATCCATATATCAAGAAAACTCATGATATTATTTCTCTTTAATTTAATAAATATATATTCTTATTATAGTACAATTTTCTACTAGTAGGAACTTGATATTTTACTTTTAACTAAAATCAATCCATCTTGCTCTCCGATATTAAATCTATTGTATTAAAAGACCATGTTATAAAAAATGTTTTAAATTTTTTTATAAAGATAATTTTTTATAATATTAATGAAATAAATATTTTAATAAAATTTTATTGTTTTTAAAGATTCATTTATATTTTTTCCGGGCTACATTATAATAATTTGGTTTTAAAAATGTTTTATGTTATAAAACTATTTTTTAATGAAGAAATGATATTCTCCTAAAAAATTATTTCTTAATTAATTTCCATCAGATATGATATCTATTTATATTACTCATGATATTCTAGTAAAATATATAAATGACCCATTTATATTATTTATTTGAATTGGGTTTTCTTAATTTCATTTTATTTAAGAATTTTTTTACCATTTCATGGGTTAACTATTCAAGGATCCCTCTTCTTTGGATGGGTTATGATTTGATGAATTGTTTAATAAACTTATCTATTTTCTATTGTTTATGATTTCATGAAGTGTTAATGATACCCATTTAATTTCATGGGAAATTATTTTATTTTTATAAATCTTATATATTTTTATGGTTCTTGATATATTGAATGCTTTATAATATTATTGAACTTGATTGAATGATTTTATTAAAAGAGGGTCAGGACATATATCTCCCTCTAATGTATTAGGATATGTTGGATGACTCGTGAGTATAAATTTTATATATAAACATGATTACATGTTCATAATGTTAGGCATGAACCATTTTTTATATCTATAAGTTTATACGTGAACCAGATTAAATGTTCAATATATTATAATTTAAGCTTATTATATGGTCACAATGTTATGCATGGACCTGGTTGCATGTCCATAGGATTATGTGTGATCCCAATTACATTTCCACCATTTTATGCTTGAACATGATTGCATGTTCACATTGTTATCAATGGAAGAAGTTACATGTCCAGTAGATAATGTGGGAACTAGATTACGCGTTCGAAATGTTATGCATGGACATGATTTCAGGACTATATGGTAATGCATGAACTATATTAGATATTCAAAATATTTTTCATGGACATGATTTTACTTCTATAAGGTAAAGAGTGAATATAATTACATGTTAAAATGTAATTAATGGATATGGATTCATGTCCAAAAATTTATATCGGAGCCTGATTTCATATCAATAACATAATTAGTGAACCAGTTTCTACTTATACATTTTCACAATGTTATAATCCATCCTTCACACAAAAAATTACATGTTTATTCCTATTTTATTTTTCTGTTCCATATGTTCATTATTTCCTTATGATTCGTTTCATATGAAAAGTCATTAATTATTATGTTATCTAATATATAGGGCATGATATTCAAATGTTATGATCATGTTACATACCCTTTTATTTATGCATTTCTTTTATTTACCCTTAATTATTATCTCAGCTCATCCCTTTATTATGTTTCTTTACCCATTTTATAAATAATGGTTTTAGGTATGATTACTAATGGTGGAGTAATTGATGGGATATGTTAAAGATATTTCACCCAGATGAAATATTTGTTTCTATGATTCAAAATAAACTATAATATTATTGTACATAGGCATGTATTATTGTAAGGTACTTAACATTCATCTAAAATGATTTAATTTCCATTTAGGTCAAGCTTGAGTTGTTATCGTATTTATAAATGTATGGGATTTGTAATCCATTGGAAACTAGGATGAGATAACATTTTTGTGGACCCTGAGTATAATTCTAGGGAAACATCTTGGTATGTCTCTATGGATATATCTATATGTACAAATTAATGTATTTGAAAATGTCCTAGATTTTTTTGATGGATAGAGTGAGTTATTTCCTAGAAATGAATCTCTGTATGAATACCACAAGTGGGTTTGAATCTGGAACAAATTTACCTAGGGGTAAAAACTTGGACAAGATGTTTTGGGCTTGACTTTGTGTAATATGGTACATGACAATGGGCCTTGTAGCACACCTAGTTTGACACTGCCAATGGATATTCATTGGAAATTTTCAAAATATTCATGAACCATAATAAAGGATTTAATTAGATATTTATATGAATAACCTAGGAGAAACATATGGTGTCATAGATTAAAGAATGTTTCATACTTTAGAAATCCTATAATTGAATCTTCATGATTATGTGGTTCATAAGTGTGATAATTGTTTATTAATCTATGCTTTTGGGTTTAGTAAATAGATGGAACCCCAAGGAACTATGTTAATGTTGATTTTGGTGTAAAGTACAATGAGTTCCCTCCTTAAGGTACCAATGCAATAGGGGTTGGAATATAAAAACCACATTTCCATAATCTGACATCTTTCTCAATCAATGAATCATGAAAAGATTCCAAATGAACAAAATAGGGAACAACATTCTGTTAAGTCCTTCATTAAGAATTGTCCACCATCATTCAGTGGTTCATCTGATCTAGTAGTTGTTGAACATTGTATCATAACCCAAGAAAATATAGTCTCTGCTCCCATGTTTTAGGATCATGAAAACTATATTCTAGCTATTTATCTATTAGACTATGAAGTTGACCAGTGGTGGACTCTAATTATGAATTAAAGGATGTAGGATGAAATTGAATCCATGGATTGGGATGATTTCATGAACATATTAAACAAAAAGTGCATTCTTCATGTTCTTCATATGAATATGGGAAATGAGTTCTGTGAGTTGAAGAAAAAGAATGATGAATTTATTGGTACTAATGAGGTTAATTTCATAATTATTTCAAGGTATTCTTCGGGTATTATCATCAAACACGAATGTAATGTTTAAAGGAAATTTAGTGGATTAAATTTAATCATTTTATAGAATTTTCAATAAGACACTTTAACAGATACGAAGATATTACACATTATGTTATCATTGTTTAAATGATAGATGGAGTTACTTATCAATCACTTTGTTTAAAAATTAGGAGAAAGAAAGAGTTAAAAGGGGGATCTGAAAACCATGGAATTTAAATGATGTTTCAAACACCTATGTTCCAATACTATGGGTAGAGAACATTGGAGAGTACATTAAAGAAGGAATAATTTTTACCATGTGAGGGAAGCCTAGAAATTGTGAAAAATAATTTTGAAATGAAGAGAAGTAAAAATTCAATGAAATGAGTGGAAATTAATCTCAAAATGATGATCCACCAACAATTTAGAGTTTCAAGTGCATGGAGTTTTGTAATTATTGGAATCATTTCCCCAAGCAGAGGGATTATATTGATGGTAAGACACAACAAACATTGATGAAAAAGGAAAAAAGAAAATCTTATGAAATCACAATGCATGAAGTGAATAATGAAAATTAGGGGAAAAATATCTTTTCCCCTAGTTAGGAAGTTCATGTTCTATTTTGTATGATTAATCCCTATGAAAATGTTTTTGTTAATATTTTATTGATTCTCTATGTTACTATACCCTTTATATGGAATTTTAATAATAAAATATCATTTAATGTTCTATCGCTACAATGATGAACCAATGTATCCAATAAAAATGTTTCTGATATAAGATATGGGTATATGCAAGGAAGAAAGGATGAATTTTTTCATATAAGGGTTATAAGGATTTACATGTATAGAAATTATTAGTTAAACATTAGATGTAGTCAATAATATTGTTGTGTTGTCTATCCGTATAATGATTTATACATATTGTATAGACATTTCAAACTATTCTATATTGATGATAATTGATGAAAATTGGGATGGAATATCATAGATCACAAGATATGCGATTAATTTAAGAATGAAAATGTTACCATTCATTTTAGAGAAATCAGTGAAGTGGATCAACGAAATAAAAAGGGTGACATTTTCAGGAAATCATGAAAGTATATATTTTCATGAAAAATCATAATTTTAGGAAAAAATTATCTTGAAGCCAAAAATATTTCCCTAGTACATTTATTTTTGAAGAATAAAAATGTCCCTCAGTGGATCACTATAAAACCCATGCTTCCACAGTATTCTTCTCTTTGAATAATATAATAGCGTGTGTTGTACGCAACTTCGAGTTCTAACAAACTACAACCAAATCAAACTATTAATTATGACTAGTAATACCCACTTTTTGAAATTTTATAAATTTTATCTTTCAAAATGTACTTCATTTTTGGATTCGTAGTATCAAAATTATCTTATGGATATTTTTTGATATTTTTCCTAAAACATTCTGTTTTTGATGAATAGTGAAAAATACAAAATTTTAATTAAAAGAAACATTTTTAATCAAAATAATTCATAGTGATAAATTATACTATTGAGTGGGTTTTAATTATAATTAGATTATATTTTTACCATTTAATCGAATGTTGGTCATTGGATGTAATTTCACATTTTTACTAAACACAAACAAGTGTCAATCTTTTGATAATTATTATTTCTTAAAAACACACTTTTTGGTTTTGACAACGGGAATTAATTTTAAATTAATTTATGCCCCTTAATTATTTTGAAATGTAAAAATTTTATTTCTTATTTTGAATCATGAGGTCAAAATTTTGTAAATTTATATCTTTAATTTTTAGAAATTTTGAATAATTGCATCGATAAATATTTTATTTACCATGATTAAATGGTAAATCCAGTAAATAAGGGTAAAAATAATATTATAATAATATAAAATTACCATAATACATTTCCTAACCCTATTTGATGATACGTTTCCTACCATTGGCATATTTGGGTCTATTTTGGGACCCCATGGAGCCACTAGTAAGTGATAATCAATCATTATATTAATTAAGTTAAAGTAAATACAAAAATGACATAAGCATATATCTTTCAGAAAAATAATTTTTACATAGTGTTATTCATGTTATCTCTTCGACTATAAATATTCATTAGAAAGATAAAAATATTTCCTAAATAATTATATTTTATTTATAATTTTTAGACATTTAATAATTAAATTTATTTATGACACAATGATGTTGCAGTATTTTTCTTATTAATGATTGAATGAAATAAATGGAATTATAAATGTTAAAATAAATATAATTTGAAAGTTCTGATGCCATCAACGAATTTTATAGGTTAATATGAAATTTTATAATTGATTAAATGAATTTATTTCTAATTAATAATGTTTTTTGGACATTAGGAAAATCAATTATTAAATAGTGTCAAAATTGACATAATGGAGTTTTTAAAATAGATATTATATTATTAATTGATATAAAATTCTTAAAAATATGATGTTTGAAAAAATGACTTTTATAATGATAGTTTTATTATTAATGAACCACTTGGGGTTTTATTGAAAGGATATAGTATGTTTATTAACCATTTTATATAATTATACAAAGAGATATGGTAAATGTGAATCTATTTAACTATGAGTTAAATCAAAAAGATAAATTTAATATAGTGACGCAAACATGTCTAAAACCTACTAGTTGAGTGGTTTATGACCCATTACCACATTATTCTATAAATATTTTATTTTTGAGCTATTAGAAACCGAAAAAAAATTTATTATAAAATAATATTTCTAGCCTTTCCTAAGAAGACCCTCACCCCTCTTATAAAAGGGAACTCACCATTCCCTCAAATTTACATCTTCAAAACCATTTGGCTCAACAAAACCCAACCCAAATACCCTGTAAACAGTCCTACCTTCATCATAGGGGAATTCCTTTAGTTATAAATCCACCCTACGGATCCCTTCTGATAAAATCAAAAGGAAGAACCCGAAGAAGAGGTAAATATCTCATCACCTCTTTCAAGTTACTTTATTCTTCCACTTCCTCTTTCATAGTTATATCTATTCTAAAATATAAACTATAGTATCTTCTATATACTGTTATTTAATTATAAATATGGTACAAACATATTCATTATTCTATCCATCCTTTGAATGACATGTCACCAAGGTGTGTACATAAGGCTTGCCGTCTCAACGTCGTGGTGTAATTGTTATTCAATATATTATTATTTGGATGGGTATAATAATGATGTTTATTTGAGGTAAATAATAAATATAACATGATTATTATTTTATATATATGATATAACATCCAATTATATATTATTTTAATAAAAAAATAATGATATTTTTGCTCGTGCGTTCATATAGATTACCATCTCCACGAACGTGATGAGATTTATTCCCCATCGTATCCATGCAAGATTAATTTTAATTAGATGATTAAAATTAATTTTTAAAGACTTAATATATTTCTTAATATGAATATGATACATCCTATCTATAATAAACAATACTTACATAATAATGAATATCAAGAAAAATGAATCAGTTAAAACCCGAAATGACGATAATACTAAAATATTATTAACAAACCAATACTAAAAGATCATATATGATCTCATATTAATGTATATGATTATTGTATAATTTAATAACTATTATTTCACCATTATACATGAGTTTAATCTACCCTCGACCAAGAAAATGTACAAGGTAAGGGTTAATTTCATAATCTCTTTATTATCTGAGGTTGTTTTTATGTAAGTATCTACTGTGACCTCTTTCACATCCACATCAATGTTTCTTTAAAAATTTATTCCAAAACATTTTTACCATTTACTCAACTATGGGTTAAATTCATTTATACCACTGTTTTACTTTTAATAAAATGGTTTGAAAGGAATCATTCCATCGTTTTCCAAAAAAGGTACTTTTTAACCTTTTCAACAAAATTAAGGTAAGATTTTCTTTTTTCTAACTTATACGGAAGGTGAGGCTATTTTATGATATTATAACATCGTCTAAGCTTCCATTAAAATCTTATAAAAATATTTTAAAAATAATGGTTTTCTTAAATTATTTCAAAATTGAAAGAGATATTTCTTTAAAAAAATGTTTTTATTTTATCTATGTCAACATCATTTGATATTTGTTAAGCTAATTAAAGTTGTTTTATTATGATACAAAAAATCCATATTGTATTGAAGGTTTTGTGATATGCTTGACTGTAGAAGTTTTATTTTTATAACATTTATGGTTTATGGATAATTTATTGACATTTTGTATGGTAGTTTTAATATGAATGTTTAGGTTATTTTCAATCCTTTTCATATGAGGAATGAATTGGACAAAGTAAGTGACCAATGGATCCTGCTATAGCTCCTCGTTACATCGGTATGTCTCATGTGAGAAACTAGTTTCTTGGTAGAAGGCCTTGACAATATTTTATTTCTAGTCTTGGCATAAGGCCTTGACTATGTGGTTATGAATGGATCACATTATGCATTCCATCATTATGAAAGTTGCTATTGATATTGCATGTGATTATTAGACTAGAAGAATATCCATGTGAATAAGTAAATGGAAATATTTTGATTTTATCATTTACATATTTTACTGATGTTCAAGTTTAAAAGGATTTTTTTAGTCTTATACATTTCGTTAAATGATTATATTTATTTATGAACGTTTCTGCAATTTTGATATCCTTACTGATCATCTGAGCTCACCCCTTTCTATGTTTTATTTATATAAGGATGTTAATAAGTATATTATGATTGACCTGAAGGGATAGTCAATGGGATATCAGTGTTTCCTATAAAAACAATGATGTTGTAGTTTTCCATTTTATGATGTAATGTAATCCTTATGAATATATCTTGTAATTCCAAAGCTACTAAACTAATAGGTCTTTCGAGACTTGATATTTTGTGATCATGCCAATGATACATAATAATTCAACTAAACTGGGTTTATGGTGTCAGGGTGTTACAGTTGGTATCAATGGAAGTTTAGTACAAACCTTGGAATCTAGATTTTGAAAAACACTGATTATATCACATTACCCGATGATAGACTTTGATAATTAGTATATAAGAACTTCCTTGAATTTTGGTATTGTAGTGATTTTGTGATTTATTCAATCAATACATCCCTGTCTAGATACGAGAAGGTAGAGGCAGAACTGTCCAATATATACCTAGGGGTAAAACCCAAAAAGACCGCTTTGATCTAGACTCGAACGGGAACTGGTGCATGACAACGAGACTTGCTACCCACTTGGTTACAAAAATCCCAAGGGATATTCTTATGATAATTCTATTTTTCATTAAAAACCATTATAAAGTGTTTATGAGTATATACTTTCTCAAAGAAAACATTATTTAAGATTATGGATTATATCCATAAATAATTCAATTTATGTTAAGTGTTTTAAAAGTATGGATTTATGTATTGCGATTCATAAACTAATCTAGTTTATGCCACTATTTAGAAATGATGCATAGTGGAAGGAATGGAAACCATATTGATGCACTCACTCCATGTAGGTATTGACTTCCTACTCAAGATAATTATAGTGGATATGGTGATACAATTGTCGCTGATCAGCTTATCACTATATTGGGACAACTCATAGAAGTTATAGATAATAACATTACCCATATGGAGCACCTGTATCCCTAGCATGGAGGATAAATTTTAGATTGCTTCATGGGGAAAACCACCAACATTAAACAGGGGTTGAAATCCATTAGTAGCTGAGAAATGGATAAATTTCATAGAGAAAATATTCCACACCATGAGGAGTAGTGAATGGAAAATAGTTTTCATGGCAGTTTTCCGCATCACTGGAGATGCTGTTCAATGGTGGTCATTGATTCAAAACACAAAAGAAGACGATGAAGTATAAAATATGGAATTAAGGTAGTTTAATGATATTTTTCTCGAAAAATACTTTCCTCATGACCAACGAGCGGATATAGAATGAAAAATTCAGAGTATGAGGGAAAAGGAGAATGAGAATGTCACTAAGTATGAAGCTGCCATTACATGAATATAGAGACATGATAGAGATTATATACGTGACCCATGATGTAAGTTTTATTGTTTCTTTAATGGGTTAAAACCATTTCTTCATCGATCATTAGTCTGAAAATCCTTCTCGTCATACGATTATATTGTCTGATGTGATAACAAGACAAAAATAGAATTCTCTATGTCTTACGACATTAAAGCAATGAAAGAGAAGAAGAGATCTGGTAAACACTATTGAAATGGAAATAAGGGGAAGAAGGGAAAAGATGAAAAATCGTCATGTAGTAAATGTGGGAAGAAACACCTAGGTACATGACTAAAGGGAATGGGAGTTGGTTACATGTGTGGTGAAAAAGGCCACTAAGCTCATGATTTCAAGGGGACGAAAGAGGCTATCGATGTTGAATGGTTCAATTGTAGAGAAAGGGGAATTGTGCGAATGAATTTCCTAAGCGTCAAGGGAACATACCTCAGAAAAGGCCAAGGGATCATGGCCATGTTTATACTATCACTATTGCTAAGGCTGAAGCTCCGAATGATGTAGTGGCATGTAATTTAATGGTATCCTCAAGTTTATCCAATGGTTTGTTTGATTCTGGATCACCTCATTATTTCATATCATCCAAATTTTCTAATAAAATTAGATATTTCCAGTTCTATTTAACAAGGGAGTTTTTAGTCAAAACTCTTAAGGGAAGTATCATTGCAAAACAGTTTGTGAATCAGTTCCCATTAAGGCATATAAACATTATTTATCTGCTGATCTCAACATCATACCCCTGATTAAATTTTATCTAATCCTCTATATAAATTATAATTCTAACTATGATGAAAAAATTTATTTTAAGAAGAATAAGGTTACAATTTTTGATAATGATAAATAGTACCATATATTTAGTGTAGAAACTTCACCACCTAATTCTCATCTAGATACACCCCCATTAGCTCAAATAATGTCAATTATTGGGGAGGAACAGAATGAAATAACTCTAGGTGAGGAAAGAAATGTTCAACTAGATGATGTACCTATTGGGCAAGAATATTTTGATGTGTTTCTAGAAGAATCACAAGGACATCCTCCATAATGAGAAATTGAGTTTTCCATTGTTTTAATTCTTGGATCAAGGCCCATATCAAATACCCTTAATAGAATGTCCACTGTGGAATTAGTGGAACTAGATAAACAACTATAGGAATTGAGTAATAATTGATTTATTCTCCCTAGGTTTTCTACATTTGGAGCCCCTTTCCTTTTTGTTTAGAAGAAATATGGATTTATGAGGTAGTGCATTGACTACAGGGAGATAAATGCTATAACATTAAGGAACAAGTATCCCCTAACTCACATAGATGATTTATTCGACCAACATCATGGAGCTCAATATTTTTCAAAGATTGTCCTTTTATCTAGATGTCTTTAATTGTGTGATAATATTTAATTCATTTCAAAAACAGCCTTTCAAACCATGTATGGGCATTATGAGTTTACATCAATGCCTTTTGGATTGACTAATGAACCCTCTATATTCATTCATCTAATCAATAGAGTTTTCAAGGAATATCATCATGAATATGTAGCGGTATTTCTTGATGATATCTTGGTATACTCCAAAATATAAAAAGATCATGAAAATCACTTGTGAATTGTACCAGAGACACTTAGAAGACACGGGTAATATGGGATGTTAAGAAAGTGTGAATTTGGGCTTCATGAGATTTCTTTTCTTGGCCATATTTTCTCCAAAGATGGAATCTCTGTTGATCTTTATAAGGCCAAGGAAATCCAAGAATGTCCATTTCCGATGAGTATAATTGAGGTACATGATTTTATTGGATTATCAGGTTATTATTGACGTTTCATCCGGAATTTTTCCCAGTTGGCTAACCCATTAACAAATCTCACACAAAAATGGGTTAAATTTGTCTGGACAAAAGAGTGTGAGGAATGTTTTGAAGAATTGAAGATAAGAATATTCAATGCTCCTATATTGACTCTACCATCAGGGAATGCCAAGATTTTTATTTATATCGATGCATCAAATAATGGACTCAGTTGTGTCCTTATGAAGAATGGTAGAGTTATTTTCTATGCGTCACGACTAATGGAAATTCATGAGTAAAACTATCCTAATCATGATCTTGAGTTAGAAGCTGTAATTTTTTCTTTAAATATATGTAGAAATGATCTTTATGCCGAAGAATGTGATATTTATACTTATCTCAAGAGTTTTAGATTTATTTCCTCACAGAAATAACTCAACATGAGGTAATGGAGATGGCTTGAACTACTCAAGGATTATAATTTCACGATACACTACCACACGTGAAAGGAAAATAAGGTGGAAAATGTTTTTAGAAGAAAAGATCATGATTTTAGAACCATATGAGAGTTGAAAGGGATCCTATTTTCATGGATCTAGTAAATATTGATATGGCAATAACCATGGAAGGTGAAACATTAATGGTTTTTCAAATCGTTTCCAAACCATCATTACTAGAATGGATAAAAAGTTCTCAGGTCAATGACAAGGAATTTCAAAAGATGATTAAATCTGTGAATGATGAGAGATTGATAGAAAACATATATAAATATGGGATTTTGAAATTTGGGAAGAGATTTTGTGTTCCTAATATAACTTATCTGAAAAGGGAATTGTTAGATGATTCTCATAGCTCCAATTTCCCAATACATCATGGTAGAACCAAAATGTATAGAGATTTGAAGGATCATTTTTGGTGGGTCAACATGAAGATTATGATTGATGATTTTGTGTCAATATGTATGGTTTCTCAACAAGTGGAAGCTGGATGGAAACTGCCTGGAGGAGTCTTGCAAC
The DNA here is from genome assembly GCA_963277665.1 of Viscum album. Taxonomy (NCBI): domain Eukaryota; kingdom Viridiplantae; phylum Streptophyta; class Magnoliopsida; order Santalales; family Viscaceae; genus Viscum; species Viscum album. The sequence continues at coordinate 2,661,697 of CAUJRU010000011.1, read as the reverse complement.
CTCTTCCCATACCTATGTGGAAATGGGATAATATCAAAATGGATTTTTTTTCATGGGACTACCAAAGACTACTAGAAGGAACAATGAAATATGGGTCATTGTTGATCATCATACCAAGTCATCACATTTTCATGATATAAGAGAATAATTACCACTTGAACGTCTAGAAATACTATATATTAATAAAGTTGTGATACTTCAAGGAGTACCCTTATCAATTGTATCTATTCCAGATCCAAGTTTTAAATAAATATTCTTGAAAAGTCTTCTGAAATCCCTGTATAGTGATCTTTACATGACCACTACCTACCACCCTCAAACTGATAGACAACAATAATGAACTATTAAAACTTTAGAAGACATGTTGAGATCATGATCACTTGACTTTCAAGGTATGTAGGATCAATATTTACCTATGGTAGAATTTTCCTATAACAATATCTTCCATTCAAGTATTCAGATGGCACCATATGAAGCGTTATATTGAAAGAGATGTCACACACCAACTTGTTGGGATGATATTGGTGAAAGAAAACTCATAGGCTCATAACTTGTGGATGAAATGATGGAGAGGTGAAGGTAATCCAAACCCACATCAAAATAGCTAAATGTAGGTAGAAGAGCTATGTCGATAACTGAATGAAGGATTTGGAAAATCAGGTAGGAGATCATGTTTTTTTAAGGTATCTCCATGGAAGGGTGATATAAATTTCTTTAATAAGGGTAAATTTATTCCTAGGTACATCAGACATTTTGAAATTCTAGAACGAAATCATGATGTAGCTTACCGTTTGACAATGCCTCCAAGTCTTTTTAAAGTTCATGATGTATTCCACGTATCAATATTGAAAAAATACATGCCTGAACTAATTTATGTACTCACCTATGAGTAATAAGAACTAGAACCCATTCCGTCTTATTGAAAAGAGCCTATCAAGGTTCTTGATACAAGAGAACAAGTGCTTAGAAACCAGAAGACTTGTCTGGTAAAAGTTCTATGGAGAAACCATAAGATGGAAGAAGCAACTTGGGAACCCACGGATCTTATGATGAAGAACCAAATGTGTAATTTTATACCAAAATATTCTTGAAATTTCAAGGACGTATTTATTTGAAGGAGGGTATAATGTAACACCCTATGCTTCCATGGTACACTTTTCTTTGAATAATACAATAGAGTGTGTTGTACGAAACTTCGAGTTCTAATACACCACAACCAATCAAACATGCCGTTATGAATAGTAATACCCACTTTTTGAAATTTTATAAATTTTATCAATCAAAATAAACTTAATTTTTTGATTAAGAGTATCAAAATTAGCATAGGGTGAATTTTTTTTTATTTTTCGGAAAACATTCAATTTGTGATGTATAGTGAAAAATACTAAATTTCAATTAAAAACAACTTTTTTAATCAAAATAATATATAGTGATAAATTATACTATTTATTGGTTTCATTGAATATTTAGATTAAATTTCTACCATTTAATCCAATTTTGGCCATTGGATGTAATTTCACATTTAAACTAGACAAAAGAAATTGTCAATCTTTTGATAGTTATTATTTCCTAAAAACTGGATTTTTTTGAAAATGGGAATTAAATTTAAATTAATTTCTACAACATCTATTTTTTAAATTTAGAAAAATAGATTCCATATTTAGAATCTGCAGGTCCAAATTTTGTAAATAGGTATCTTTTATTTTTATACATTTTTAATAATTACTTTGGTAAATAATTTATTAACCATTGTTAAAGGGTAAATCGGGTAAATAAGGGTAAAATATAATTTTATAATAATATTAAATTACCATAACAGATATCCTAACCCTATTTGATGATACATGTCTAACCATTTGCATCTTTGGGTCGATTTCAGGACCCCATAGTTCCAGTTGTAAGTTATAATGACACATTATATTAATTATGTTAAAGTAAATACAAAAATGACATAAGCATATATGATTTAGAAAAACATTTTTTATATAGGGTTAAACATGTAATCTATTAGAATATAAATATTCATTAAAAATAGGAAAATATTTCCAACATAATGGTATTTTATTATTAATTTTTATACATTGAATAATTTAATTTATTTATGACACAATGATGGTCCATTATTTTACTTATTAATGAAATATTAAATTAAATGGTATTATAAATGTTAAAATAAATATTATTTGAATGTTTTGATGCCATCAACGAATTATATAGGTTTATATGAATTTTTAGGATTTATTAAATGAATTTATTTAGAATTAATAATGTTTTTACGACTTTAACAATAATCAATTATTAAATAGGGTAAAATTTGACATAAAATAGTTTTTAAAAAATATATTATATAATATTTCTAAAAATTTAAGATTCAGAAAAATGACTTTTATAATGATAGGTTTATCATCGATGAACCACATTGTCTTCTCTTGAATGTTTATAATAAGATTATTAACAACATAATATTAAAATGCACCGACACATGGTAAATGTCAAACTATTTAACTAAGAGTTAAATATAAATGATAAAGTTAATATAGTAACCCAAAACTATCTAAAACCAATTGGATGAGTGGTTTTACACCCATCCCTACCTTATCCTTTAAATAATTCATTTCAGAGCCATTAAAACTGAAAATTGTTTTATTATTAAATAATATTTCTAGTTTTTTCTAAGTAGACCCCACCCCTCTTATAAAAGGGTGCTCCCCCTTCCCTCAAATTCACATCTTCAAAGAAATTTGGATCGGCCAACCCCTTCCCTAATACAATTTAAATATTTCTCCATTCATCATAGAGGCCTTATTAGTCATAAATCCAACATAAGGAGCCCTTTTTATCAAATCAAAAAGAAGAACTCGAAGAAGAGGAAAATATTTCTCAACTCATTCACATTCCTTTCTTCTTCCACTTCCTATTTTTTGTTACATTCATTCTAAAATAATAATTGCATAATCTTATATATACTGTGATGTTTTTATAAATATGGTACTACCATATTTATTATTCTATCTATCCTTTAAATGACATGTCACCATACGTGTGTACGTATGGATTGTCGTCTCCACATCGCGGTGTAATTGGTATTCAATACATTATTATATGGATGGGTATAATAATAATCTATAATTGATGTAAATAATAAATATAACATGATAATGAGTCTTTATATATGATATTCCATCCAATTATATATTATTTTAATATCAAACTAATGATATTGTCGCTCGTGCGTACGTACAGATTACCATCTCCATGAACGCTTCGAGATTCATTCCTCGTCGTATCCATTCAGGATTAATTTTAATTAGATGATTATAAATATTTTTTTAAATCTTAATATCATTATGAATATGAATTGGATACATCCTATCCATAAGGAACATTACTTATGTAACAATGTACATAAAGGAAAACGAATCATTTAACACCCAAAACAACGTTAATATTAAAATATTACTAACAAATAAAATTACAAGGTAAAGGTTAATTATCATAAAATTATTATTATCCGAGGTTGTTTTTATGTAAGTATCAACTGGGACCTCTTTATAATCCACATATTTCTTTCATAAAAATTTATTCGAATACATTTTACTATTTACAAGATGTTGGGTTAAAGTTATTTATAACCTCGTATGAATTTTTAAATTTTTTTTTAAAGGAATCTTTCTGTCATTTTCCAAACAAGGTACTTTTTTTCCTTTTTGACAAAATTTAAGTAATAATGTATTTTTTTAACATATATGGAGGGTGCAGCTATTTTCCGCCATTTTAACATCTTCAAAGCTTCCCTTACAATATTATAACAATATTTTCAAAATAAATGTGTTTTGAAATGATTTCAAAATAGAATTAGATATATCTCTAAAAAAGGTTTTGATTTTATCTATGTCAACATCCTTTGATAGATTTTAAGTTTATTGAAGTTGTTTTATTTTGATACAAAACATCCATATTTTATTGAATGTTTTGTGATATCTTTGACTGTGGATGTGTTATATTTACACCATTAATGGTTTATGGATGAAGTATTGATAATTAATATACGTGTTTTAATACTAATGTTTTTGTTATTTTTAATCCTTTTCATATGAGGAATGTATTGGACTTAGTAAGTGATGGGTGGATCCCTCTATAGCTCCTCGATGCATCGGTAGGTCTCATGAGACAAACTAGTGTCTTGCCACAAGGCCTTGACAAAATCTTATGTATAGTCTTGGTTAATGGCCTTGACAGTGTGGTTATGAAAATTTGGCATTATCGATTCCATCATTATGAAAGTGGATATTGATATTGCATGTGATTATTAGACTAGTAGAATATCCATGTTAATAAGTAAGTGGTATTATTTTAATTTTATCTTTTCCGTATTATGCGGAAGTTAATGTTTAAAAGCATTTTGTTTTAGTCTTATACATTTCCTTAAAATTTTATGCTTATTTATAAATGTTTCCGCTATATTGTTATCCTTACTGAGCATCTGAGCGCACCCCATCCTATGTTATATTTTTCCTAGTAAGCGAAAAAGTATATTATGAGTGACCGACAAGGATAGTCTATGGAATCTCAGTGTTGTCTATGGAAACAATGTTGTTGAATTTTCCCATTTTATGATTTAATATAAACATTATGAATTTGTGTAGTACTTCCAAGGCTAATAAACTAATCTGTCTATTGAGACTTGATCTTTTGTTATCTTGCCAATGATAAGTAATAATTCACCGACTCTAGGCTTATCGGGTCGGGGTTTTACAATCGCAAATTTATGGATTTATAATTGATAACATTCTCCTCCCCTTATCCTATATTTCTACCCATCATAACATGATGGTAATATTTATGTTCCATAGACATTTTTACACTTCCGACCTATGTTCTCCAATGTGGGAGTCACGTAATGAGTTACTTTGGGGAACCATAATGGTTTGAAATTGCATTTTTTAAATTATTTTTTAGTGTCCATTTTTATGATGGGGGTTTCTATGAATGAAACTTTCCTGTATTAAACCATAGATAACATAATAAAATTTCAAAGGAGAAAATCATTTAAAGGGGGTAGAATGTGATGCCCAAATATTTTGTCAAATATTTTTTTCAAATAAATTTATCCTTTTAATATTTTAAATTTAACATGACACATGAAATATTTCATTATATATATACATTAATATTATATGTCAATAATTTTGTTCACTTAAAATACCTAATTGTCATACGCTTCATGCAATAATGACTTGGTTTGTGTTACACGCAGCACCGACAGGGCAAACAATGCATGCAACAATGAGTTTCTATGAAACATATTATGTATATAATATAAAATTATATAATTATAACATAAAAATTAAACAATTTTATAAAAATAGTAATAAATACAATTTTTATAATTTTTATAATCTATTTATATAAAAAAATATTGATAATGAAATTTAATAATTTTGGTAATGTCCTTTTTTGGTAAAAATATTATTTTCTTGAATGAACCACACTAAATAATAAAATTAATTTCATAATAATTAATAAATATAATTTTATAAAATTAACAACTTTTTTGAATTCAAAACACTGATATTATCATAAAAATAATTTTGGTATTTATTTAGAAAGAAATTTTTTAATGAATAGTAAAAATTCTGCTTTTAGTTTAAAGCTGCATTTTTGTGTAATGAATTATTAATTATAAATTGTTTTGTTAATTATTTTTGAGGTAAAATTAAATAAATAAAACATATATAAAATAATATTTAATTATTTGTAATCATATTCACATTGAAACTATACATAAAATATTAACAAACATTTGAACATCGTTTTACTTTAAAACCGTGTTATTTCATCCCATTAGTGGGATTATCTCTATTCATAATTCTTCCACTTCAATGATTTGAGTTTTGAAAATATGATAGACACCATTGAATTATGTCTAATATTTTGAGTCTAATAATTCTATGTAATGTTTTTACCAAAATGATTGTTATATGTGATCAAAATTAATCATATTAGTTAAAGACAAATAATGATTAAATAGTGACTAATCCTTAAAATTAAGGGCCCAAACGACCTATAAAATGTTAAAAAACTATTTCATTAGAATATTTAAGCCATAATAATTCTATACATGATTTTTCTTAGTTTGGTACGACTATTTTAGGTACGAACATGTGGGCACGAAACTTTTTTCTAAATATTCAATGTGAGTCCTTTTTCGTCACTATAAAATGCTAGAATATCTAACCATTCCTCACACCTATAAAACCTGAATTTGTCTGACCAAGCGTGAAAAATAAAAGTCCCAAAAATCATCCCTTCAACCCTGAAGAATCCCTTTGGTCAGAAAGTCTCTAAAGGAAGCTATTTGGAACAAATCAAATGGACTTAGCTAATTAAGAGTTAACATCTTCTCCCAAGCTCCTTTCATTTATTTTCCCTCTCAACCCACTCAACTCTCTTTAATGAATTCATGTGTTAAATAAATAGTATCCAAAATACACTATGATTTTTAATAAAAATATTTATTTCTACACTTACACACACCTCCATCTAATGGATATCAAACATTCAATTTTTGTGTATGAAAATCTACTGCCTCATGAAATCAAGATTGTTCATTTATCATTTACCAAAAACAATGGAGTCCATTATGAAGGAAAATAAATTAAAATATTTCATATATTATATTTATTATTTCATTCCTTATTTTTTTCCTTTCAGAGAAAAAAATTCTTTATATTCCATTTGTTGTTAATACTATAATCACGTTTGAGGATATGTGGACTATCGCCCCCTCTTATTGATGTGATTCATTCACACACCACATGTAATGTATTGAGTATGAGAATATTGAAATTATATGATATATATGATATATTAATGCTACATTAATAATTAGTTATATATATATACTATATATATATATATGTCATTTACATACTTTTTCCATTTTTATAATAAAAACGGAAACAACGTTCATGCGTATGAAGGACTTACCATCTCCATGAATGGTGTATTCAATTTCAGAAAACATTAATCTATATATTATTATATTTTAAATATAGTAGAAATATTTTTTTTAATATAATTATTTATAGTTTATAATCATGATATAATTATATGAAAACATTGTACAACAAATTAGGACATAAGTGATGAACAAAGCTAATATTACCTTAAGTGAAACCTTAAAAAAGGATCATTAACAATAAAGTAATATAAAGTCATAATAAAACTATATATGGAAATAGGTATAATAATATTCTCCATTATTATATTCATATTACACTTTTTTATTTTATACAGGAATCTTGTATGAGTATGGAGATAGTCAAGACAAATGGATATGGGATTTCAACTAACTTACAATACCTATGAGATACATGAAGTGCTCGCCACCATTTATTTTTTTCCTAATGTATTTAATAAAAATTATTTCAATCTATTTATATTTTAATTAAATTTTTGGGTATTAGAATTATTAATTGATGATCCTTATGTCATTGGGTTTAACTTTTAATAGTTAATAATTCAGTAAAACAATTTTGTCACAATTTTATTTATTTGTGACTCATGTTTTGTTATGCAACTAAACTATTTTTTGAGGTGTATATACATACATTTTACATGTCATATCATGAATATAATTATATTCATTATATATCAACATTAATTTAATTTCATTTTATTACATGGATGGTATGATCACTTATTCACTGTCTATAAGAGTTTATTGAGGAGATCTCATATCATTTAGAGAATATTTATGTTTATGCTTCCCCTGATGAAATATTTGATTGGTTGTTTTGAAGTATGATATTCTCCAATGATACCTACTGATGGATCGAAATGTTACTGATTTTAGTATTAGTAATTATGTAGATACTCAATATAAAAGAGGGGTGAATTGTGTAATTTATAAATTCTTAGGGAACTTTTAAAGTCGGTCTGAAACCTTTCTATTGTTTAAAACGTTTATACAAAGTAAATTCAAAAAACCTCTATGTTCTACTAACTTGATTGATTCCGAAAAATTGATTCCGAGAATTTAATTATGAAAAAGTGATTCAAAAAATGAAACATAACAAAAGTTTACAAAGATAATGATTCTACCTTAAAGAGTATAGAATCTTACAAAATCAGAATACAAGTATAAGGAAGTATAAGAAAGTTATACTTTCCTCAATAGTCATAATGCAATGTAAAACATGAAATAGACATGTAACAAGTAGTATATAATTTAACCCAAATAAAAGGGTATCCAACAACCATGGATAATGGTCCGTCGATTTATACTTTCATGAAAGTATGTCTTACCCAAACCAGGGTAAGCCCTCGATACAAAGATCAGAGTTTGTCTTTCTATCCTCGCAAGCCCTCAACTTCAATGTAGTTGTCACCACTTTATTCTTATCCCCAGAAGCCCTCGAATGTACTTAGAAATATTCAGAGTCGCACAAATCAAATCTAAACATGATTTTAAGTACCTAAAAACCTTGATATTATCTCTCAAGAAATCACTTCAGTACCTTGTAATCTCTAGAGTCATAGAATAGTCATTCGATGTTGTAACATTGTGAGATCTTTAAAATTATATTTCATTTATAAGAACAACTTCAATGGTCCGCTCCCTCCTCCAACAGTCATATTTTCCCTTGAATTCTTTAGGGACATGTAGACGTGTCACTTAAACAATAGTTAGTTAGTAATCGAATGCACGAAATCATTTTATAACCAAAACATGTGTAAGAAAAAATATGGTTACTTAAACAAATACATTTATTTGGAATGTAAGGAATTAAAAGTTCAGAGTCTAACCAAAAACTCATTCATTGTCTATAATACAATGGTATTAGGATTCTGTCTTTAGAAGAATTCGTAACCTGAAATCTATAGAATTCCATAGTCTTAATTTCTAGGAAATTTGGAGTCTTGAATTAAATAGAATTTTGAGTCTGAATCCATAAGAGTTCGGATTCTGAACATACACAAGTTCGAAGTCGGAATTCAATGAAATCAATGTTAAGACTCATAAGAGTTCAGAATATAAATTCAGAGAACTCAGAACCTGAACTCATAAATTTTCAGTGTTTGAATTGAGAGAACTCGGAGTCATAACTCAGAAGAGTTCAAAGTCTGAATGCAAAGAACTCAGAGTCAGAACTCAGAAGTGTTCGATGTCTGATTTCAAGAAGATCGAAAACTGAATTCATATCCTCAAAAAATAATTCTTTATATCTAAGTATATATTTGATTCTGAGGTTTTCGATACGAAGCCAAATTTTATAGTTAGGAAAAATGATCAATGAAAAACATGGTAAGGATAAATTACCTTGGGGAAGGAAAATTTTCCATATTAAAGTAAAACATAGGGTATATTAAATTTTCCTTAAGATAAAGTGTTTGTAATTTTCAAAACACGATGAAAGGAAAATGTCATAAAGCATTTATTTTGACTCAAAAATCTCCCCAATCATTATGGAATGGAAATGTAATAAGGAAACCTTATTGACTCAACAATATCCCCCTTTTTGGAAAACAAAAAAATACTTTCGAAAAAGAATACAATGACTTATAAAATATTTTCATCATAATTGAATACGAATTTATCTCCCTTATCACATGGGAAATGATGAATACAATTAACTACACCTTCTGCTTTGGAATACCATGGATTGTATTATTGATATTTGCAATGAGACTTAGCATTTTATTGCATACTAAAATCTTCTTGTATAAGAACTCCGCTTTAGATGAACACTCCCCCTTACTTTGGAAAATTTCTTCATTACATAGAATTATGTTTCCATTCTCCCCCTTTGTTATTTTTAAAAATAATTAATGGGAATGGAAAATGTAATATGGTACCTGAAATATTAGTACTAAAAAACCAAACAACCAGTAACCAAACATTTTAATTTGAATTGAAAAAATTTATACAATAAGAATAATACGATATAAGATCAGATTAAAAAAAAAAATTCCTTCGTTTTCCTTGGGAGATGACATATTCAATATTATTTTGATCTTATTAAGCTCCTTTTGGTCTTCCTCTGCTTGTTTGAGAATATGATCTAGACCCTCAACTTTCTTCTCTTGAGATCTGATTTTTTCTTGCTGAGCCTTGAGAGCCTCTACCTGAAACTTCAACATTCTATCTTGCTTAGAAAGATTTTCTTCAATCTCAATCCGAAGATCCCCTTCTAGCTTCCAAATTTGGGCAACTAAATATATTTTTTGATTTAGATCTTTTACTTATTGAATCTGAGAACTCAATTCCAGAGTAAGATTCTCTTAAAAACGTTTCATGAGATACTTGATCATTCCATATTTGGTGTCAAAAGCATCCTTGAAACATTCTTGAAATTCATCATGGATCCCCATCTCTTGAATAGTTTTCTTTGACCAACTAGTTATCTTCTTGAAAGATCACTTTTGAGCCTCATAGCCTATGGGAAATGTCTTGAAACATGCCACCAATTTTACACACATATCCATCACCATTGATACTAAATCCATATTTTGATTTAGGGTGTGTTGATGCATATGCAATCTCATGTCAATGCATGGTAATATCAGAATGGTCCTAATAGACTTCTTCAAATACTGAACGAAGAAATCATGTCCATGGGAGGATGATTCCGAAACTGAAACTTCACATGGTGATGTTTCCTTTTCTAACTCAACTGCCTTTCTCTCCAATTATCCACCTGATTCCTCCTTTTTCACAATATCTCTACTAGGTGTATCAATAACCACATGTTTCCCATTATTAGGTTTCAGGATGGCATCCTCATCCGAATATTCATGATCAATTTTAAACAGCTGAACAATTTTATCTTCATCTATATCTTCTTTATCATCACTTGACTCAATATCCTCTAGGAGTGTGAAATCATGATTAGAATTTTATTCTTCATACATCTTATTCACTTCATCTTCACCCTTTTTATCATCTAATTTCTCACCATTAACAGAAGTATCAAGAATTGAAAACTCATCTTCCGATGTTTAGATTGAGAGCATCTCGGATATGATTTCTTTCTCATGGAAATATTCTACTTTTTTAATCAACTATGCAGTGTTACCACTACTTTCTACTTCTTCATCATGTCGTTATGATACTTCATCTGATTTTTCATTATCTTTTTTCAGATTCACATATTTCTTCCCTAGAGTCTCAGGTATAACATCCACCAAGAATGATTTTGGTACCAGAATATTTTCGGACGCTTTCTGAGTAGCCTTTCAAAGTTATTGTACTATCTTGGCTTCTGTCATCTTCTTTTTTTTCATTTCTTAAGATTTCTTCTAAATATCATCAGTTGTATTATGTTTTAATTATTTAACTTCAGCAGTTTCTAGTCCAAACATAGGCTCCCCTTCTTTAATGTTCTTCTTATCTTCCATCCACTTAGCTACTACCTCATCTAGATAAGATTTTAGTATTTTCGGCTTTGGGGGTGCAGATCGGGTTTACATAACATCTGGAGTTTTTTCGTTCTCTTCTACTTCCTTCACTTTCCTCATCTTTTTACACTTCTTAGTGGTCTTATCAGCCTCCTGTTTCTTTGAGATACCATCAACTACTTCCTCAGTAAAGTCATAAAATTCTCCAGATTCTTTGGAAAATCTAACATTCATTCTTCTTAGAGTATCATCACTAAACAGAATGACATCACAATTCCTTGGCATTGAACAAATAGGTATTTTGAAAGACTCCAAGCCCCGAACAGTCATCTTTGAAAGAATGTATGAACACATAATGATTTGAGCTTTCAGATTTCCATTTTTTATATTCTCGATCGAAATTATAATATTCTTAACCATGTTGATCTTCCTCAGATTAACCAAGAAATCCAGGATATAAATGTCACTCTTTTTCAAGGTATCCATGTCACCATTTCTCAAAATGATGAATCCATAAACCAATAATTCAAGAATCCAATAATTTTTAGTGAGGTGAACAATATTCGGTGTCTTAACATCAGCAAGACCAAGGTATTCCATAGATTCCACCATAAAAAACATCTTTGAACATCTGGAAACCTATGATAACATAATTCAGCTTCTCCTTCATACGAAACTCCAATCAAATTTGCAGTCTTGGTGTACGAGAGAGCATAATTCTTCCCATAACTTTTGAAAGAGAATATTTCCCTATTTTCTTCTTTAAAAAAGAATACTGTTTCATAGAATTCAACTAGTAGATCTGGATATACTAAATCTTAATCTCCTAGATTCGATACGAAAACACTCTCCCATCCATTGAGCTTTATGTTTTTCGATATTATAGAATTATACTTAGCAAAGAAGTCTATATGAACCAACCTTTCCCTATAAACTTTCCACTTGGAGATTGTCTTGATAGTTGAAATGTCTTTATAAGAAGATTCTTCAACAGACATTCATATTTGAGAAAAATCTGAAAATTTCATAACGGGCTTAAGTAGATGGGAAGATCTTCAACATGAACAAGCTTGGGAATTGATGTATGAAATCCATCGGGGTCCTTTATATAGGCGTTTGATGCAAAGGTTCATCTTCCCAACCCAATCCTATTACTGAAAATACTTCTTATTAGATCTGACATATGATATGATAGCTGCAAAGAAAAACTTTGTAGAATCTGATCATTTGAGGTTTTTATGAAAAACATTTTGATTTAATGAAAAGATAATTAAAAAAGATTAAAAAATAAAATACTAGAAAGTAAAAGATGATTAAGAAAAAATAAAGAAAGAAAACATACCTTTCTAATTTCTAGGAAGATTATTCGTAGTGAGGAAAATTCTTCAGGAAGAACATTAGATTCCAAATAAAACTTTTGATTATGAAAATGTTAAAAAAATAAGATATGTTTTTTAGAAAAACTATAAAAAACATTATTACATAAAACATGGAAAATTATACTATGAAAATATTAATTATGAAAGATTTAGAAAATCTTACTACCAAAAATTTCCATTAAGAATGATTTGAAAAATATGACTACAAAAATTTCCATTATGAAAGATTTGAAAAATATGACAATGAAAATTTTAGAAAATCATCATTACAAAAATTTAAGAAAAACATCACTAAAAAAATTTAAGAAAAACATTATTACGAAAATTCAAGAAAAATATTATTAGGAAAATTTAAGAAAAAAATTATTAAGAAAATTTAAAAAAAACTACCAAACAAATGTTCTCCCACTATAGAAAAGAGTTTATTAATATAAGGGGATAGGTTTCAACAAGAATTTTATAAGGAATATTGCATTATTGTTATCATTCCTAATTTTTTTTCAATATTTTCAAATCTATCAGAGGCTAATGATTTTGTGAAATTATCAGTAATTTCATCTAGTGTTTCGATAAATTGAAGAAATATATCTAATTTTTGTGTGTTATCACTAAGAAAGTGATGCCTAATATCTATGTGTTTTGCATGAGAGTGACGTGTAGGGTTTTTACATAAGGAAATGGCACAAGTATTATCACAAATAATTTGTTTTTTTGTAAAACTCATACCATATTTTGTGAATGTGTGTTGCATCTACAACACTTGAGCACAAAAACTTCCAGCTGCTATATATTCAGATTCAATAGTTGAAAGTGCTACTTCGTGTTTCATTTTTGCATGACCAGGAATCTAATGAATCTTCTAAGAAATGAAATTTTCCGAATTTACTTTTCATATCCATTCTACATCCACCAATTTCAGCATCCGAAAAACATCTTAAAATAAAATCATTTCTAAAAGTATAAAAGAGTCCTAGATCAATGGTTCTCTTTAAGATGTAAAAAATTATTTTCACTACCTTTAATTGATATTAAAAAGGATTTTATTGATATAATTCCCCTAAGAATACCGAAAACATTCATTCTAGATGACTAGCTATCAAGTACAGTAGACTTCCTATCATACCTCTAAAAGATGTTTGATCTACTGGTTTCCCAGCTTCATCAAGATCAAGTGAATTTGAGGATCCAATAGGAGTACATATACACGTAGTGTTTTCATATCCAATTTTTTTTAATAAGATATTTAATATACATATTTTTGGATATATAGATTCCTTCTGGTTGTTGTGAAAATTGAAAACCAAGTAAAAATGTTAACTCGCCCATCATACTCATTTCAAACTCAGATTTCATTAGATCTGAAAAAGAATCATTTAAAAACTACTAAGTTCAACCAAATATAATGTCATGAACATAAATTTTAACAATAAAAACATGTTTCTTATCTTTCTTTATAAAATTAGTTGGGTCATCATTTCCCTTAACATATTTATTTTGAAGAAAAAATCATGTAAGTATATCATACCAAGATCGAGCGGCTTTCTTAAGTCCATATAAGGATTTGGTATGTTGGAAAACATGTTCAGGATGTTTTATATCTTTAAAACCAAGATTTTGTTCAACAAAAACATCCACTTGAACATAACCATCAATGAATATACATTTAAAAACCATTTGAAAAAGTTTGAAATTGAAGAATGCTGCAAATGCCAGTAAAATATGAATAGATTCATGTCTAGCTACTAGAGCATAGGTTTCTTCATAGTCTCTTCATTCTTGATAATTATATCCATTAGAAAAAAATCTAGAATTATTTCTAAAATTGATTCCATTTTCATCACACTTATTTCTGAAACCCCATATTACTTCAATAACAGAAGATTCCATAGGTCGTTCATCAACGGTCCATACTTTATTCATTTCAAATTAATATAGTTCTTCTTGCATATCATTTATCCAATCATCATCACCTAAAGCATCATCAATTCTTTTTGGTTCTAATTGGAAAGGGAATGCAAGATGTTCTACTTCATTTCTTAAGGAACTTCTAGTCCATTCAAATTGAATCACATCACCAATGATACTATCGCTGTGATTATTATTTAGAAACAACTAATTTGGGTTGATTAAAACCTATTCATCAATATAAAGAAGGAAATATTCTAGGGTAAATGTTTTAGAATTATCTTCTTGAACATTTTCTTTATTATATGGATATTCTAACAAAGGTTTATAATCAGTTTTTGAAAACACATCCGATGATGTAGGTTGACATTGTTTAAAAACAGAAGGATCTGTTTCATCAAATTTGACTTGTATTGTTTCTTAAACAGTACAAGTGTTTTTATTGGAAACATTATAAGACTTAGAAGGTGTGGAGTAGCCTAAGAAAATTCCATCAATAGAATTTGGTGTGAATTTTTGATGATTATCTATAGTATTCAAAATTAATACATTGCACCAAAATCCTTTATGTTGGAAAGTCTAGGTTTTCTACCATTCCATAACTCATAATGGGTATTGTTTAGAGAATGTCTAATCGAAACACAATTTATTGGACAAAAATAAGTATTTACAGCTTCATCCCAAAAATGATTAGCTAATTAATAATTACTCAACATGGTTCTATTAATCTCTTGAAGAATTCTATTCCTTCATTCAACAACTCTATTCTGTTGAGGTGTTCTGGGTGCTGAGAAGTTTTGGATAATTAATTTTCTTCTAAAAATAGTTTCAAAATAAATATTTTTAAATTATCATCTATGATCAAAATGAATATATATCACAGGAATATTTTTCTCATGATTTACTTGGTCTCTAAAACATTTGAAATAGGAAAAAGATTCAATTTTTTTCTTAGAAATTAGGCCCATGTAAATCTAGTTTAATCATCAACTAAGACAAATACATAATATTTTCCACCAATGCTTCCAGTTTGTGTTGGACCAAAAATATTCATTTTCAATAACTATAATTCATCATTGATTGAGACTTCACCGACTGATTTAAAGCTTTATTTATGTTTCCTGCCATATTTACAAGGATTACAAACTTTTGAAGAATCAAATCTATACTCCGGTAGATCCTTAACTAGAATTTTCATAGAGAGTTTGAATAGGTTTATAAGGTTACAATGTCTTATCCTTTGATTCCAAAACCAAGAATTATGTTCTATTTCACTAAGATAAGGTAAGTCTTGGCTCCTAATGTCTTCTATGATTTGTGGGTTTATATTCTCTTACCTATTGGCAGTGAGAATAAACACTTCATTGGAATTCTAAACCAAGCATTTTCCATGCCTAAAATTCACAATGTTAACTTCATCACATAATTAAATTATGCTAATGAGGTTGTGCTTAAGACCCTTAACAAATAAAACATTTGAAAGCAACATTTCTCCATGAAGAATGATGTTACCTAGACCAATAATTTCTCCCTTAGTATTATCTCTGAATGTTACTTTTACTCCTTTCGTCTTGATAATATTTTCAAAGAACTTTTTGTTACCAGTCATATGCTTGTAACATTCACTATCCATGCACCAAGTATTGTTATTGGTACTATCTTTATTTTCCTAAAAATACAAATGTTAGAAATTTGGAATCTAAACATTCTTGGATCCAGAAATTTGAGAAAGAAAAATCTTTGGTATCCACATTTTCTTAGAAAAATAGGCTATATGAAATCTTAAAAATTGGGTTTTATTTAAGGAAAAACGTTTTTCCCAGTATCCACCACCCTGACACATAGTGCAGAATAGAGCACTTTAAGGATCAATATAATTTTTTCTAAAAAACAGTTTTGAACTAGTATAACCAAATCTAGAATTATTCTTTAGAGGAATAATTTGAGAATAAATTTTATAAAAATTTTCCTTCACTAAGGTCATGTTTTACAAACACTTATTCAAGGAAAATATTTCTGACTTTATTTTAATAACTATATTCTTGTCTTAAAAAACATTGACTTTAGCACTAGAGTTAGGCCAGAAAACATTTTTCTTAGAAATTATATTTTCTAGATCCTTAGAAAGTTTATCCTTCTAAGAATTTTCTTCCTCATAGTTTTTAAAAATAAGTTCAAAATAAAGGCTTTTCTTATCTAGATCATTAAAAATATCTAGTATTTCCTTAGTAAGAATAGTAATCCTTTAATTTTCCTAATCACGCTTTTTGTTGAAATTATAATTTTCATTCTCAAAAATCATAGAAAACTTAGAAACATATTTACAGGTTGTACAATATTAAATTAATCAAGAAAAAAATTCTTCATACAAAGATTCATAATATTTACTATTATTATAATTAACATTTAAGGAAACATTGGTCATAGATTCATCATTGTGCACCTTGGCCATTAGAAAATCATTTTCAATAGGTAGTCTGGATTTTAAATAATGATTCTTCTCTTCAGAAGATTCGTAATATGATGATTCATCTAAAGATTCTCCGCCAATAGCACTCCAGGTGTCATTCTCTTTCAAGACATTATTATCATTAGAATTGTAGTACTTCTTTCAGTTCCTCTCAAAATTATTTTCCTTTCTTTCTATTCCCTTAATCATAGGAAAATCTGGCCTTATATTCCCAGCTCTTTTGCATTCATAACAAGTGACTTATGGATCATTCTTATCATTCCTTTCTTTCTTCTTATTTCTGGATTGAATTTTCTTTTGTCCAAAAATCTTGTTCATCCATCATGAAAGATTGACAAGTTCATTTTCTGAAGATTCACTTCCACTCGATTCAGATTGAATAACAATGTTCTTAGATTTAGATATTTTAACTCTCTCAAGAGTCTTGGCTTTCATTTGATTTGAAGTTGATATAAAAGCAACAATTCCATTCCTATTCTTATTCTTAATATTATTAGAATCCTTCTTCATTCTACTCTCATGTTAAAAAAAGAGTTCCAAAAAGTTCATCAAGAGAAATCTGAGCAAGCTTCTTATTCTAATCAATAATAGTTCTCTTGGATTCCTACTCATTGGGAATGATGCCTATGATTTTGTCCACAAGAGCTTCACCATATAATCATTTCTCATCCATAGATTGTAAACCATTAAAAATAGTCATGAATCAATATTGCACCTTACATATGGGTTCTCCATAAGGAAAGAAGAAACTTTGATATTCAGATCTGAGCATGGATCTTCTACATTCAATAACTTTGGATGTTCCAAAGTGTGTAAATTCAAGTTTTTTCCAAATACAATTTGCTGCTTCACAAGATGAAATCTGTTTATATATATTTCTAGTCATATAACAAAGAAAAGTATTTTGTACATTATAATTCATTTGATAATCATTCTTTTCTTGATTGGTGATAGTACTAACTTCATTGTTAGGAATTTTATATAATTTAGTAAGCATGACAATATTTTATACTCAGTATTGATAATAAATGACTTCATGCGATCTCTCAAAATATATGTAATCATTTCCATAAAAAATAGGTGGTCTACTTGGATTTAGGTTATCTATGGAACCAACATTCATTCATGCCATATTAAGAGAAAATATTTTCCACACATACTTGTCAGTAGTAAACGATTATAAACAAAAAAAATATCAAAAGAAAAGAAATTATAGAGCAAGAGTATCTCTTAGAAAAAATATTAATCCAGACATGTGAGTCCGAAAATATGATTTTGAGAAGAAGATGAATTGTCTTCTTAATCTAATCATGAGATTAATTTAGATTCAACCAATCCTTTGATTCCAATTGTTAGGTTGGTATAGAGTATGATATTCTCCAATGATACCAACTGAAGGATCAAAATTTTACTGATTGTAGTATCAATAATGATGTAGATACTCAATATACAAGAGGGGGAGTAATTTTATACTTTAAAAATTTGTTGGGAACTTTTAAAGTAGGTTAGAAACTTTTTTATTGTTTCAAAAGGTTAAACAATGTAAATTCATAAAACCTATAAGTTCTACTAACTTGGTTGATTTTGGAAATATGGTTTCGAAAATGTAATTCCGAAAAAGTGATTCCGGAAATGAAACATAACAAAAGTTTACAATGATAATGATTCTACATTAAATCATATAGAATCTTACAAAATTAGAATACAATTATAAGGAAGTACAAGATTGTTATAATTTCCTCAATAGTAAGAATGTAGTGGAAAACTTGAAACAAACAAGTAACAAGTATTACATCTTTTAACCCAAATAGAAGGTTAACCAACAACCTTGGATAAAGAAACCTTGATCTATACATTCAATAAATTCTATTTTACTCGCACTAGGGTAAGCCCTCGATACAAATTTCATAGTCTATGTTGCTATCTCAGCAAGCCCTCAACATCAAGGTGGTTGGAACCTCTTTCTTCCTATCCCTGGAAGCCCTCAAATGTACTCAGCAACATTTGGAGTCGCACAACGAAAATCTGGAAAAGAAGTTCAGTATGCTCAAATCATGAGAGTCTCTGTGTAGAAATCACTTCAGAAGCATGTAATCTCTAGAGTCCGAGAATGGTCATTCAAAGATGTTATGTTGTCAGCTCTTTCAAATTATCTTATATTTTATGCACAACTTAAAAGATCGGCTCCCTCCTCCAACAGTCATATTTTCCCCTCAATTTCGGAGGGACCTATACACATGTCACTCAAACAATGGTTAGTTAGTATACGAATGCACGAAATCATTTTATAACCAAAACAATAGTATGCAAAAATATGGTTACTTCACCAATTTCATTTATTTGGAATGTAAGGAAATAAAAGTTCACAATATAACCAAAAACTCATTTTGTGTCTATAATACAAGGGTATTTGGATTCTTCCTTCAGGAGAATTTGTATCCTAAATTATATTGAATTAAGGAGTATAAATTTCAAGGAAATTAAGAGTCTTGCATTCAGTAGAATTTAGGCTCTGAATTCAAAAGTGTTTGGGGTCTGAACTTAAAAAAGTTCAGAGTCTAAATTTAGAGAACTCTGAGTCAAAACTCATAAGAGATTGGAATATGAATTCAATGAACTCAGAACCTGAACTCATAAATGTTCGATTTCTGAATTCAGAGAACTTAGAGTCAGAACTCAGATGAGTTTGGAGTCTGAATTCAGAGAGTTCGGAACATGAATTAATATCCTCAAAACAGAATTCTTTATATCTAATTGTATATATGGTTCTAAGGTTTTGGATACAGAATTGAATTTTATACATAGGCAAAATGAACAATTAAATAAGGTAAGGATAAATTACCTGGGGGAAGGATAGTTTTTCTTATGAAAGAAAAACATAGGGTAAATGAAATTTTTCTTAAGATAAAGAGTTTGTGATTTTCAAAACATTAATAAATGATAATGTCATAAAGAAACCATATTGACTCAACAATCTCCCCAAACACGAAGGATTGGAAAAGTCAAAAGGAACCCTTATCGACTCAACAATATTGTGTTCCAACATTCAAGAACACAGATGAGTTTATTTATAATATATTTTTGAATATATCTTCTTGTTCAAGTAATATATTTTCACTCATTAGTACTTAAGATAATATTTTAAAGAAAACTCTACTCACCTCCCTCCCCAGTCGTAATTCTATTATATTCAAATACCATATTTTTTAAAATGTTTAAATAAATTATTTCAAAATCTCATTGATGATAATTTTAAAGGAAAAATAATTTTTAATATGTTTTATATTTTTCAAATCATCCTTTAAATGCATTATTATATATTTTCAAATAATTATTTTTCCATAGAATTTATTTTATAAAAAGAAATTTTCAAATATTATTTGATATTCTCCTTTGAAAATGGTTATAAATTATTTCCCATATAAGATGATATATATTGAAATTACTCATTTTCTTTAGGAAATTATCAAATGGATAAATTCATATTATTTATATGAATTGGTTGTGCTTAATGTCATTGCCTTTATGAATCTTGTTTCCATTTCATTGGTTCAAAATATAAGAAACCCGCTTCATTTCACGGGTTATGATTCGAATAAATTGCTATGAAATATATATATTTTTAATAGGATAAGATGTGAATAAATTTAAATGATATCAATTTCATTTAAGGAGTTATTATTTGATTTTTATAAACCATACGTATTTTTATAAGTCATGATATGTTGAATGTTTTATCATATTGCGGATCATGGATGAATGATTTTATAATAAGATGGGTGGGACATATATCTCCCTCCAATGCATTGGTTAATGATGGATTACTCTTGAGTATAAATATTTTTATTGAAACTAATTACATGTGCACACTATTATGAATGGACCTAGATTACATCTATAAGTTCATGTGTGAACCTGATTTCATGTTCAAAATGTTATGAGTTAACCTTAAAAGGTGTTCACAATGTTATTCCCGGACATTATTGCATGTCTATAGGTTTTTGTCTGAACCATATTACATTTTTTGTAGTGTTATGCATCATCCTGATTACTTTTATACAATTTTATGCATAGATTTGATACAACACCATTAGGTATTCCGTTAACCTGATTACATGTTCAAAATGTTATGCATGGACTTGGTTTCACATCCATAATGTAAATTGTGAATACGATTAAATATTCACAATGTTATTCATGGACATGTTTTCACATCCTTATGTTCAATAATTAACATTATTACATGTTCAAAATTTTATGCATGGACCTGGTTACAGGTCCAAAAGATAATGCTGGTGAAAAATTTCATGTCCTTAACATAACGGTTTAACTTGTTCTACATATACATGTTCCCAAATGTTATAAACCAATGTGCATGCCATATGTTCCATATATTTTCATATGTATTGATTCAATGTATATTGGTCATTATTTGCTTATGATTCATGTATTATGAAATATAAATCATTATTATGTTCTTGAATATGATTGGAAATATCATAAAATGTTCTGATCAAGTTCTATACACTTTTGTTTATGTTATGAATTTCCATTATTTACCAATACTGAGCATCTGAGCTCAAACCATTTTATGATTCCTTTCCCCATGGTATGAAGAGATTTTTTAGGTAGAAGTAATAAAGGTTTAGATCATTAAGGAAGATGTTGACGATCATTCATCATGATAGAGTATTTGGATTCCAATTTTTCATAGACACTAAACTGTTACAGTCCTCAGGCATATATATTTGTAATGTAATGAATATTTATCTAAAATGATGTAATATACATTTATGTAAAACCTAGGTATCTATAATAAGGCTATTATAAGAGGATCATATCATTATAATATTTTTATTTTGTTATCAAATATCACAATCAATAGTCGAATAATACCGATTAGTAGTTCATAAGACATGGATGATAAATTAATCGACAGAATTATCCATGAATGAATAAGATGTGTAACACATGGTATTTTGGAATAGAAATCAATATAAAAAAATTTAAACATGTATATGTAGAAATTATTTCACTAATTAACTTAATAATATTCCATTAGGATCTCTCTTAAACTTTTGGACATGCAACTTGGTCCATGCATAACGTTGTGAACTTGAAATCATGTTCACACATAACATTGTAAACCGGTAATCATGTTCTCGCATAAACAAATGGACATAATACCATTTCCATGTAAGAAAATTTATACATGTAATAATTTTAGTTAATATCATTTTTTTCACATAACAAGGTTCACTCAAAACATTGTGAACAAGTAATCTGGTTGACAAATAAAATTATGGGCATGCAACCATGAAAATGCATAAATTTGGGAACATGTATCATGTTTCCTAAATAACATTTTGAACATGTAATAATGTTCATGAATAAATTTTAGAAAATTCAATCATGTTCATGCATAAAATTTATACTCATGAGTTATCCAATGTTACGCAATGCATTGGAGGTAGATATAGGTCCCACCCGTCAAATAAAAAAATCATACATATGTGTGAAACAAGATTATATAAAATAATCCTTTAATATCCCATGAAATGAAATATGTTTCACAAAAATATCCTCATGTCCTAACATATAAAAAAGTGATAGGTCACATTATAATTTCATCGAAGCACAAACCATGAAATGAAGTAGGTTTTAAAATCACATAACTCTTAGAAGAAAAAAAGGTTTATTGAAAATCATTCAATCCAAACACATCCAATTTAAGAATGAACATGAATATTATTATTGTATTGTATACCCAATAATTCCAGAATATCACCAATAGGTGTCATCATAGAGGACAAACAGGTTTGATAGATATTTTGGAAACAATTATTCGATAATATATACTTTCTTCTTTGAAGAATTATTTTCAAACCATATACCTTATAAAAAACACTATCATTAAAATTTAAATAAACTTTAAAACATATAATTTAAGCATGAAAACGTCTTTCAAAACATTTTCAATTAAAATATATTTTTATACATATAATAAATAGATTAAAATATTTCAAAAACCCTTTAATTGATAAAATATTGTAAAACTTTTAAACGATGCTTTGAAAAATACTTCTTGAATAAAAAACCCTTTTGATAAATTTTTTATTTTAAAATAACATTAAAAAATGTATGTATATAAAATTATGAATTATCTTTCATAAAATGGAATCTTTAGAACATTAAATTTAATTTTAAATGGATGCATGGTCTTGACCATGGATAAATCCATACATGTCAAAAAATTTATTTCACAATAAAAATGATATAACTAGTGCCTCAATCATAAAATGATAAGAATATTATTTTTTAAATCTATTTTGATTAAAAGTTGAAACATGGGTAAAAGATTCTATTAAATGTGATAGGATAATATGTGAACATATTTGAAGCATCATTACAAATTAATGTTTTTAAAGATCATTGATTTTTGACCAAATAATGAGATAAATTAAAATTTTCTTTAAAACCAATTTTTAGTGAAGTTTAATTCATTAAAATTTGTTTTAATTTGAAACTGAATATAAAACATTTGCAAACTTTTGAACTCATATCTACATTAAAAAATGTGTTATTTTATCCAACATGTGGGATTATCAGTAATCGTAATTTTTCCACTTTTGGGATTTTAATTTTGAAAATATGACATACACTATTTTTTATGCCTAATATTTAGAGTCTAATAATACTATGTTAATTTTTTACCAAACTGATTAGTAAAAATTTATTAAAATCAATAACAGTAGTTAAGGAATAATGAAGATTAAATATAGACTACACTTAAAAATTAATTGCCCAAAAGACCTATACATATGTCAAAAACCCATCAAATATCAATATTTCATCCATAATTTTTCTATATTTGATATATTTGGGTTTTTATGACCTTTTTAGGTTTGAAAATGTTCACACCAATATTATTTCTAAAAATTCAATGTGATTACTTTTCTTTCACTATAAAATGCCACTACCTATAACCATTCCACACACCTATCAAACCTCCTTTTTTCGGACAGTACCTGACCAATAAAATCCTAAAAAACATATGTTCGACCATGAATCATCCCTTTGGTCATAGAGTCTCTCAATTATTCTTTTTGGCAGAAACCAAAAGTATTTACTTGATTAAGATGTAACATGTTCCCACAAACTTTTTTCATTTATTTTCCAACTTACCCACCTCCACTCACCTTATTCAATTCATGTGTGAAACAAATAGTATCTTAAATATAATATGGTATTTTAATTAAAATATTTATATCTACACATACACACCCCTCCATCTAATGGATATCAAACATTTTATTTTTGTGTACGACAAACTACTGCCTCATTAAACGATGATTGTTCATTTATCCTTTACCGCAAATCATGGTGGCCATTATAAAAAACTCACTTTATATATTTTATATATTATATTTATTATGTTCTTAATTATGTTATATTGATTTTTCATGAAAAATATATTTACTTTCCATATTTTTTAATACGATTATCACATTTGAGGAAGTGTGGACTATCACACCCTCATAGTGATGGGATTCATTCACACACCACATGGAATGTATTAAGGTTGAGTATAGTGAACCTATATGATATATATGAGATATTAATTATACATTAATAATGATATATATATATATATATATATCTACACACACACACAAACACATATATATATTCCATTTAAATACTTTCCTTCAATACGACAATAAAAACAGAAACAACATTCAATAGTACGTACAACATACCGTCTCCATGAATGGTTTATTCCATTAAATACATAATTATTCTATTTATTAATATAATATAAATATAATATAAATTCATGTTATTAAGGTCATGATTTTTAGTCTATAATCAGGATATAACTATAAGAACCAATTATATAACAAATTAAGACATATGTGCAGAACGAAGCGAATATTACCTGAAGTGAAACCATAATAAAGGATTGTTAACAATAAAGTAATATAAGGTCATAATCAAACAATATATAGTAATATATATAATAATAATATCTATTAACATATTTATATTAATCTAATATTTATTATACAAGAATCCTGTACAAGTTTGGAGAAACTCAAGACACAACGTTAGGGGATTTCAATGAAATACATGAAATTTATTCCACACCTTCTTTTTGTGAGGTTTATTTAATTCCAATTACTGTATTGTATTTATATATTAATTTTATTTATGAGTATTAATATTCTGAATTTATTATCCTTATATCATGGGGTTTTAAATTTAAAATTTATCAAATCAGTAAAATTATTTTGTCTCAATTTTACTTTATTGAGATGCATGTTTTGTTACGAACCAAAACTCATTTTCAATGTGTATTTATGTAACACACCAATATTTCATAGTATGTAATTTCTTCAATGTAATTAAATAACTTCAGTTACATGCAACACAGAGTTTGAGCACACCCGACTTACCAAACTAGTGGTTCAAAAAGCTGTTATGAATAATATTAACTAAATTTTAAATTTTATATACATCATATAATTTTAGAATCCATATAATTTGTTTCCTAGACATAATACATGAACAAATTCATTTTTTTCTAATAAAAGAAGTATTTCTCAAAAAATGAAATTTTACCACCTTTTAATGGTGAACCTTTTTTGAAACCAATATTTAACACTTTAATATATTAAATTTAATGAAATTAAATTATTATTTAGAATCGGGATATAAAAATTTAGTTTTGATAAACTTTTGGAACTTTTTTGATAACTTTTATATTTTGATGAATAGTGGAATATACTAATTTTTAATTAAAATAAATTTTTAATCAAAACACTTTATAGTGTTAAATTATATATTTGAGTGATTTTATAGTATCATTAGATTATATTTTTATCATTTAATATAATTTAGTTAATTGGATGTAATTTCACATTTATACTGTACATGAACATGTTTCAATCTTTTGATTGTTATTATTTCTTAAAAACAAGATTTTTCTTTTGACAACACAATTTAATTTTAAATTAAATTTTGACACTTTTTTATATTGAATTTGAAAACTGGATTACATATTTGGAATCAATAGGTCCAAATTTTGTAAATGGATAACTTTTATTTTTACACAATATGATTATTTACTTTAGTAAATATTTTATTTACCCTAGTTAAAGGGTAAATTTGGTAAATAAGGCTAAACAAAAATTATTATTTTAACATTACATTAACCTAAAATTTGTCCTATTTATATTTATTGACACATTTACTACTATGGGAATTATTGGGTCGATCTAGAGACCACATGGAACAACATTAGAGTGAGATTTTATATCAATTAATTTAAAGTAAATACAAAATTGACATAAACATATATCATTTAGTAAAACAGTTTTTAAATGGGGATATATATGTTATATTTTTGAATCTAAATACTCATTATAAATATTGATATATTTCATACATAATTTTATATTATTTATAATTTTAAGAAATTAAATTATTAAATTTATTTATGACACAATGACGATGCAGTAATAACCTTATAAATGAATGAATCAAATAAATTGTATTATAGATATTAAAATATAGATATTTTAAATGTTTTTATGAGATAAACTACTTTTTAGGTTAATATCACATGTTAGGGTTGATTCAATATATTTGGTTCTAAATAATCAAGTTGTGATGACTATTAGAAAATGAAAATAATAAATAATGTCAAAATTGACATAAATGAGATTTTTTAAACAAATATTATATTATTAAATTATATAATAGTCCTAAAAATATATGGTTCTTCCACAGAACATATATAATTATTGTTTTATCATCAATGAACCAGTTTGGGTTCTCTTGGCATTTTATAGTATGTTTATTTGTCACGACCCGTCCTCGGGACCTATGCCGTGACTACCCCAAGCCCGCCTTCCAAAGGCCAGGGGCTGGGGACTAGCACCAAGGCGTAAATTATGCTAAAAAGGGAAGGCATTCCCTTTGTGAAGTAAACAAACACCACTGAGCAAGCAAGCAGAAGAAGTAAACACTAAGCAAAGCTAGGTACAACAGTATGTGAGGAAATGTAAATGGGCCATAATACAAACCCAAAACTGAAAGTAAGTATAACTCAAAAAGGGAAAACAACAACTGAAAGTAATGCCGCAACATCGAGCCGCCCACTAGAAGTCCCACCTGAAGGGTGAGTACAGATAGCCTCCACAGCTCCTCTGGTCCAACCGTTCGCTCCGAGTACGTCCCGCCCAGTGGTCCACCTCCAGGTAATATCCTGCTCCGCAAGCCTCAACCATGATGAGCGTTGTCTGTCATCTGTAACCAACACAATGTGGTGCGAGCATAGCCCGTGTAGGGGTGAGTATAAGCTATTCAGTAGGGACCCCGAGACCCCCTAAGGTCTACCAGAATCCACAAAGGATATTCCAAAAAGCAAATGTGGAATCACGAAGTAACATCCGACACTGCTTAGGTATATTCCCATACATATACCTAAGTCATCAATTCCAGTACGGTCCAACCTCTGAGCCCATGTACAACTCAATCCACACAAGAAAGCTCAACCCAATCCACACAGGAAAGCAAAACGTAATCCACACAGGATAACACAACACAACCCACAAGGAAAGCAAAATAGGATTCAGCTCACACAGGTATACTTCTTCGTATGATGATAAAGATGATCGGATATTTCCACTGATTCATCTAAGCTATCAGACCCACAAAGGATCGATAGGTAGTAACCCCCACAATGACCCACAAAGGATCTGACCCACACAGGATCGATAGGTAACTAACCCCCACAATGACCCACACAGGATCAGACCCACATAGGATCTGTAGGCGCTGGCTCCCACAGAACCGCTGAGCGCTGACCCACACAGGATCAGACCCACACAGGATCGGTAGCACTGAACCATGTAGGATCGCTGAGTGTTGTAGTTGTCGCCGTCGAATCCACTTAGGATCTCTGTACAGCAGTCATCTTCATCGCTATCGCAAACCCAGCCAGCTCTAGGGTTCCCGCACACAGCAAGCTCATTCAGGAGGGTCCGCTCCACGAGCCGAGAGACTGATACTTCAACTGACACAAAGTCCGGAGTTGATGTATCCAAAAGTTCTGTATCGTCAACCGAAACTCAGCGTCACAGACGGCGCGTCAATCGAACGCCTAGTCTGGAAGTTATTTGCTTTTTCGTCCCAAGGGCCCTGTTGGTTTTTAAGTCAAAACCAACCCGACCGTACTCCACCTGCGTCCAAACCTCGGGTGGAGTAATCCAAAAGATCCGTCTCACTACGATGAATCAAATAAAGTCGACGGCACGTCAATCGGACGTCCGGAGCTCAAGTTATGAGCATTTCCGCTCCGAGGGCCTGGTTGGTTTCGTCTACGAACCAACTCGGCCAAACCCAAAGTATTCCGAAACCTTGAGTGTGATAAAACGAAAGTTCTGTCTCGATCCAAGGATCGCATCACAACCGACGACGCGTCGATCGGAGGCACGTAGCTCATGTTATGGATGAACGACCGGAAGAGGTTCGGTATTAAGGGGTTCGGGCCCGGTCCGAACCGGCCCGATACCCCCAGGGTCGGCCCAAACTGGGTCAACCAGAACAGAGTCCAGGTCCGGCCCGCCTGGGCGCGGCCTGGCCCGCCCTGAGCGCGGCCCGACCCGGCCGAGGCGCGGCCCGGCCCATCCTGGGCGCGGCCCGGCCCGTCCTGTGCGTGGCCGGCCCGGCATGGGCGTGGCCCGGCCCGACATGGGCGTGACCCAGCCTGGCTGACTGACCCAGACTGGGCGCGCTGGCCAGGAGCTCGGCCAAACGGTCAAGCCGTTTGAGGTGGGGGGGGGGGCTTCCCCCTGTCTTTTGTAACCTCGGCCCCCATAATGGGGGCCGCTTGAGCTGGCCGCCGGGGGTTTGTAACCCCCAGCTTCTCCCCTGTCCGGCCGGCCTGCTGTTGCCGCCATGGGACCGGCAAGGCCGGTCCCCCTTGCTCCGACAACGGCAGCCCGGAACTGGTCACCGGTCTCCCTGCTCCGTCGTGGCGCGACGGCGCCGTGCCCCTCCACCACGGCCCCGCTCCAGCCGTGGTGTCTTCGGTTTTTTCTGGTGCGGCGCGACGGCGCCACGCCTTGGTTCAAATTTCAAATTCTCGGTGCGACGGCGCCGCGCATCCTTGTCGCTCGTCCCCATGCAGTGCAATGGCACCGCGTCACTTCCCTTCGAACCGCAACCACAAATAATAAAAAGGGAGGAGGGTCAGCCGTGTTTGTGCGGTTTGGCCCCCTCCCATTAAATTATATCAAGTGGTCCCAAAGAATGAGGATAGATGATGATAAAAATGATAGAAGTAATCACAAAATAAAAACGCATAAAACCCCTACCTCGAGCGTAGCTTGAACATAGGTTCATTGCAGAAATAACCTTCGCGGAAGGAGGTGTCACAAAAGGAGAATCGTCGCGGAAGAAGGCGTCGCGTAATCGATCTCCGAGGATTTGGCGTTCTTCGTCGGAGATCGATGCGTTCTTCACGTTCTTTGTGTTCTTCATGTTCTTCGATGAAGAAGATTAAGATCATCAAGCCCCCCTTAGTTTTTCTCCCAAAGATCTCAAGCAACAAGCCTCCAACCCAAAATAAAATAAGTACCTCACTTATTTTATTAACACAACTCAAGTTTGAAAATTCAAAATTTGAATTTAATCCACACAATTAATTAACATTAGTTGTCAAATTAAATGAAGGGTTATGGAAGGTTAGGGAAGGTGAAGGGGTAGGGTTTTTGTGGGCCCCACCACCCTGATAACCTCCAAATGGAAGTTGGGTGGTTTCCCCCAACTTCCATCCAAATCTTTAAACCACTTAGAGAAAAATAAATTTGATGTTAATTTTATTTTACCTTCCACAAAATTTTTTTAACAACATCTCTCATGTAAACGAAACTCCGGAAAAGGAGTTCCTAAGAAAAAACTAGGGCTGTGATTCCATCGGTGCCCTTAGAATTCGATTCCATGCACCGGTTGAAGAGTTAGAAATTCCCTCTCGTTCGTTCGCTAAACGTACCCAATCTAAACTTCGGATAGAAATTCCGGGCACACCGGGCCTCAGAATCAAGTGCCGTCGGAAACTGCGTTCTTGTAAAATCCTAAATAAAATTAAGAAAAAGTTTTCCTTGAATTTTACAGGTCTTTACATTACCCCCACTTCAAGGCTTTACGTCCCCGTAAAGATACATTGAAAACTAGGGAAACAAAAGTGGGTACTGAGCACGCATCTGAGCCTCCCGCTCCCAAGTTCTCTCCTGGAGATTCACATGCTGCCATCTGATTCACACTAGAGGAATCAACCGTCCACGTAGGACCCGCTCCTTTCGATCCCCAATCTCCACTGGGACCTCCGTAAAAGTCACCCCATCATCTATGTCTATCTCCCCATGGTCAATGATATGGGTCGGGTCGTGCACGTATCTCCTTAGCTGATGTACGTGGAATACGTCGTGCACCATGTGCAACTGAGGTGGTAGAGACAGAAGATAAGCCACCTCACCAATCCTGCTGAGGACCTGGAACGGTCCGATGAAGCGTGGAGACAACTTGTCACCTCGGCCAAATCTCTATAATCCACGTCGAGGTGAGACCCGCAAAAAGACGTGGTCGCCATCCTCGAACTCCAGTGGCCTCTGCCTCCTATCAGCATAAGACTTCTGCTGGCTCTGAGCTATCCTCATCCACTCTAGGATGATCTGGACCTTCTCTGTCGTGGCCTCGACCATCTCCGGTCCCACATGTGCTGACTCCACAGGGTCTGTCCAGCACAAAGGAGATCTGCAAGGTCGGTCGTATAACGCCTCTTATGGAGCCATCCCGATGGTGGAGTGGTAGCTGTTGTTGTATAGGAACTCCACCAAGGGTAGGTGGTCCTCCCAGCTACGACCAAAGTCGAGGACACATGCGTGGAGCATGTCCTCGAGAGTCTGAATGGTCCACTCCGTCTGACCATCCGTCTGAGGGTGAAGGGAGGTGCTCAGACGTAGTTGCGTCCCGAACGCCTCCTGCAACCCCTTCCAAAGATGGGAAGTAAAGCGAGCATCTCGATCGGATACGATAGATGATGGCACACCATGAAGCCGCACAATCTCCTGAACATAAATTCATCCCAAACCCTCCACTAAGCCCTACTCTTTGATTGGTAAGAAGTGAACCGACTTGATTAGTCAGTCGATAATCACCCAAATGGAGTTGTGACCTCTAGAAGTGCATGGAAGTCCAGTCACGATGTCCAAAGATATGTCATCCCACTTCCACTCTGGGACCTCCAAGGGTTGTACCAAGCCTACTGGTACCTGATGCTCTGCCTTCACCTGCTGGCAGGTGAGGCATCGAGAAACGAACTCTGCCACAACCTTCTTCATGCCCGGCCACTGGTGCTATCGTCTGAGATCCTGGTACATCTTCGCCACTCCAGGATGTACCACCAAAGGAGAAGTGTGAAACTCTCTCAGCACCTACTCCCATAAAGCAACTGGTACCAAGGTATTTCCTCTGAAAATGATGTCGTGCTCTCCTTCTAAGGAGAAACCATCAGGTTCCTGTCATGAGGATATATGTGCACGCCGCGTCTCACAGTCGGCATCCCCACGCTATGCCTCTCTGACCCACTGTAGTAGTGGGGGAGTGATTGTGAGTGACTGAAGGAAAGTTGCTCCATCTCTATCCACAATGGATATCCGCAAAGAGGCTAGTTCCTCTGTTGCCTCCCCAAGTAGCTGAATACCCATCCTCCTGTTGAGAGCATCGACTACCACGTTCCCCTTCCCAGGAGTATAGACTATCTCAATGTCATAGTCCTGGAGGAACTCAAGCCATCGCCCCTATCTCAGGTTCAGGTCCTTCTGAGAGAAGATTTACCTGAGACTCTAATGGTCAGAATAGACTGTAAAGCGCTCGCCCATCAGATAGTGTCGCCACATCTTCATAGTGAAGACCACTTCTGCTAACTCTGGGTCATGGGTAGTGTAGTTCTGCTCATGCGACCTCAACTGACGTGATCTATAGGCAATCACTGCCCACTCCTGCATGAGGACACATCCGAGTCTGGTCCCTGATGCATCGCAGTAGACTACGTACCCTACTCCCTCCTCCGACAACCTCAAGATAGGTGCGCTGGTCAATTTCTGTCTCAGCTCCTGGAAGCTATGCTGACATCTGTTTGACCACACAAAGGGATTCCCCTTCTTCGTCAAAGGTGAGAGTGGTGCCACAACTCTGAGAAGTCTGGCACAAATTTCTGATAGTATCCAGCTAGACCCAAGAAGCTCCGCACCTCAGTCACACTCCTGGGTGGCTCCCAAGCTAGAACTACCTCGATCTTCACAGGATCCACCGCAACTCCCGCCTCAGAGATGATGTGCCCCAAGAAGTGGACCTCGTGTATCCAGAACTGAAACGTCGAGATCTTACCATAATGATGGTGCTCTCAGAGTGTTTCTAGTACAACCCACAAGCGGTAGGCGTGCTCCTCTTCAATGGTCGAGTAAATCAAAATGCCTTCGATGAAGACCATGACAAATCGATCGAGGTATGGCTGAAAGATCCTATTCATGAGGGCCATGAACACTGCTGGAGCATTCGTTATGCCAAATGGAAAAACCAAGAACTCATAGTGGCCATACCGACACCTGAAGGTCGTCTTCTGCACATCCTCATCCTGAACTCTGAGCTAATGATAGCCTGACCTGAAGTCTATCATTGAGAACCATCGTGCTCCCTTGAGTTGATCGAAGAGCTCATCAATCCACGGTAGAGTATACTTGTTTCTTACTGTCACCTGGTTCAGGTGACGATAGTCGACACAAAGTCACAAGCTCCCGTACACCTTCTTGGCGAACAATATCGGGGAATCCCAGGGTGAAACACTGGGTCGTCTGAATCCCTTTCCCTGCCAGTCCTCCAACTGTAACCGTAGCTCTCGAAGCTCAGCGGGGGACATCCGATATGCTGGAGTCGATATCGGGGCTGTCCCGGGGTACATGTCAATATAAAAGTCTCCCTCTCTGCGAGGAGGTAGCCCTGGGACGTCATCGGGGAAAACGTCCGCATACTGATCCACCACTGCAGGAAAACCAGGACTCCGCACATCAACTGCACCTAGGATGAGGCTAGCCAAATGATGAGTGATGGGATGTCCTCTCCTCTGCGGAAGTCTATCCTGTGCTGCGAAGGCTCCCTTCTCACCGGTGAAGGTGAACCTGCTCCCGTCGGTGCGTACACATCACACCTTGCGCCTAATACAGTCGATCTGAGGATGGACTGTAGATAACCAATCCATTCCCAAGATGAAGTTGTAACGCCTCGACGCCGCTACAAGAAGATCCCAGCTGAAGCTATCGCCTCTTAGACTAAGCTCACACTGCCGACACAAGTGCGTAATCATCGAGACTGCTCCCGTATGAGTCTCTAGCTGTAAGGATCGAGCCAACGGATCTGTCAGAATATCCGAGCTCCGAACAAAGGCAGCAGCTATGAAAGAATGACTCGCTCCTGTGTCTATAAGAACTGCAGAAAAGGTGGAATAGACACAGATAGTACCTAGAATAATCTCGATCGCGCCGTGTTCATGGGCCTCTACTGCCTGGAGCTGTGCCTTTCTCTGCCCGCCAGATCCCTATGGTCAGGGTGGACCTCCCAGTGGTGGTGGTGGTAGGGCCTCAAAGCGTCGCCCACCACCTGCTGCTCGGCCAGCTCCTCTGGCTCATCCGCCTGCTCCCTGTGGACCGCCACGGTCGACCCTCTGCCTCTGCCTGGGTGGCCCCTCAACCGTCTGCTGCTCCTCGGCACGGCGGGTCGGGCAGTCACGAGCCATGTGGCCCTACCCGCCGCATGCGTAGTACTGTTGGCCTCTCGAAAGACTGGCTCCACGCTGAGTGCCCCGCACTGCTGAGCCAGTGTCCTGAGGTCGTCTGCCTGAGGGTCTGGTCTTCCTGGACCCATGAGTCATCTTTCGACTGCCTACTGTAGAACACTCTGCTACATGCCGCCCTGCGGTGGGTCTCACTGCTGGTGTAGACTCAGCAAGAAAGATCTCGATCAAAAGGGCTCTCTCTAGTACTCCTGCCTGAGTCGGATTACTGAGGGAGATCAGTTATGCCATGATCTCCTGCCTCAATCCCTGATCAAATGTCCGGTCCCAGAATAATGGGTCCCGTACCTTGTCTGTCAAGTAGCGTGAGATATCGGTAAATCTTTCCGAGTACTAGGCGACCGTCAAGCTGCCATGTCATAGCTGTAGAAGATCCTGGATGCGCACCGCACGGAGGGTGGCTGGGAAAAACTCCGAGCAGAAGAGGCTCTCAATGTCTGTCCAGAGGAGAGATGCCTCATCGTGCACCTAGAGCATCATGCTCCTCTATCTGCCTACTACCGCGTGCAGTAGGCTCGCTGCGAGAATACCTATGAGGTCTGCTGGTGTCCTCACTACCCTGAAAACCCGTACGACTGCCTCCAGCCAGTCCTCGGCTGCCAGGGGGTCCATCTCCCCGCGGAACCTGGGCGGTCACTGGCCCTGGAACTCGTGCAGTGCACTAAGGCGACGTGAATCGTCAGTGGCTGGGGCTAGAAGCATCGGTGGCTCAGCGGGTAAAGGTACAGCTGGTGCCTCTGTTGTCAAAGTGCCATGTACCGAGGCCTCGTCATTCGACGGGCTGTCATCACACACAACTCTCAGAACCCTAGCTGGCTATCGTCATGGGGCCATCCTGAAAAGAAACAGGTGCGCCACGGTCAGAACAGTATACCTGGTGAGCAGACATAAAGTAATCACAATGAAAACATGAAACACACATGCAATCAATGTTTTCATGCATTAAGTCAGAAATTAGAAGTGTGGGTCATGGTGTACAGATATGTAGGCCACCGCACCAACACTGGACTCCCTTGACTGATAACCACACTAAATACTCTTAACACTATAGCTTCACATATAAAATATCAGAGTCCTGAGTTCCACGGTAGAACCGAACTCCTCTGATACCAAATTGTCACGACCCATCCTCGGGACCCGTGTCGTGACTACCCCAAGCCCGCCTTCCATAGGCCGGGGGATGGAGACTAGCACCAATGCGTAAATTCCGATAAAAAGGGAAGGAATTGCCTTTGTGAAGTAAACAAACACCAGAGAGAAATAAAGCAGAAGAAGTAAACACTAAGCAAAGCTGGGTACAACAGTATGTGCAGAAAAGTAAATTGGCCAGAATGAAAACCCAAAACTAAAAGTAAAGTAAAACTCGAAAAGGGAAAACAACAACTGAAAGTAAAGCCGCAAAATCGAGCCGCCCACTAGAAGTCCCGCTTGAAGGGTTAGTACAGATAGCCTCCAAAGCTCCTCGTGTCCAGCCGTTCGCTCCGAGTACGTCTCGCCCATTGGTCCACCTCCAGGTACCGTCCTGCTCCGCAAGCCTCAACCACGATCAGCGTTGTCCGTCATCTACAACCAACACAACGTGGTGCGGGCATAGCCCATGCAGGGGTGATTATAATCTAGTCAGTAGGGACCTCGAGACTCCCGATGGTCTCCCAGAATCCACAAAGTATAATCCCCAAAGGAATGACGCAATCACGAAGTAACATCCGACACTGCTTAGGTATATGCCCATACATATACCTAAGTCATCAATTCTAGTACGCTCCAACCTCCGAGCCCAAGTACAACCCAGTCCACACAGGAAAAATCAACCCAATCCAAATAGGAAAGAAAAACGTAATCCATACAGGATAGCACAACACAATCTACAAAGAAAGAAAAACAGGATTCAGCTCACACAGGTATACTTCTTCGTATGATGATAAAGATGATCAGACATTCACACTGATTCATCTAAGTCGTCGGACCCACAAAAGACTGATAGGTACTAACCCCCGCAATGTCCCACAAAGTATCTAACACAAACATGATCGATATGTAACTAACCCCCACAATGACCCACACAGGATCGAACCCACAAAGGATCTGTAGGCACTGGCTCACACAGAACCGTTGAGCGCTGACCCACACAGGATCGGACCCACACCGGATCAGTAGAACTGATCCACATAGGATCTCTTAGGGATGTATTCATCACCGTCAAATCCACTTAGGATCTCTGTACAGCCGTCGTCGTCGTCGCAGTCTCAAACGCAGCCAGCTCTAGGGTTCTCGCACACACCAAGCTCGTTCAGGAGGGTCCCCTCCACGAGTCGAGGGGCTGATACTTCAACTTACACAAATTCCAGAGTTGATGTATCCAAAAGTTTTGTATCTTCAACAGGAACTCAGCGTCACAGACGGCGCGTCAATCAGACGCCCGGTCTGGAAGTTATTGGCTTTTTCGTCCCAGGTGCCCTGTTGGTTTTTAAGTAAAAACCAACCCGATCATACTCTACCTACGTCTAAACCTTAGGAGGAGTAATCCAAAATATCCTTCTCACTAAGTGGAATCTAACAAAGTCGACGGCATGTCAATCAGACGTCCGGAGCTCAAGTTATTAGCGTTTCCGCTCCGAGGGCCCGGTTGGTTTCATGTACGAACCAACTCGACCGAACACAAATTATTCTGAAACCTTGAGTGTGATATACCAAAACGACTGTCTCGATCCAAGGATCGCATCGCAACTGACGGTGCATCGATCGGAGGCTCGTAGATCAACTTATGGACGACCAACATGAAGAGGTTCGGTATTAAGGGGTTTGGGCCCGGTCCGACCCGGCCCGACACCCCCAGGGTCGGCCCGAACCCGGTCAACCTGAACTGGGTTTGGGTCCGGCCCACTCAGGCGCAGCCTGGCCCGGCCCGGCCTGGGCACAGCGCGCTTGGCGCGTGGGAGCTCGGCCAAACGGTCGAGCCGTTTGGGGGGGGGGGGGGGGGCGCCTGCCCCCTGTCTTTTGTAACTGCGGCCCCCATAATGTGGGCCACTTGAGCTGGCCGTCGGGGTTTGTAACCCCCAGCTTCTCCCCTGTCCGGCCGGCCTACCCTGGCCGGCCGGCTGTTGCCGCCACGGGACCGGCAAGGTCGGTCCCCCTTGCTCCGATGCCGGCGGCCCGGAACCGGCCGCCGGTCTCCCTGCTCCTTCACGGCCCGGAACCAGCCGTGGCCTTGGTTCGTCTGGCACGGCGCGATGGCGCCGTGCCCCTCCGTCAAGGCCCCGCTCTGACCACGGTGTCTTCGGGTTTTTCTGGCACGGTGCGACAGCGTCGCGGCTTGGTTCAACTTTCAAATGGGCGGCGCGACGGCGCCGCACATCCTTGTCGCTCGTCCCCGCGTAGTGCAACGACACCATGTCACTTCCCTTCGAACCGGAACCACAAATAATAAAAATGGAGGAGGATCGGTCGTGTTTGTGTGGTCCGACCCCCTACCATTAAATGATATCAAGTGGTTTCAAAGAACGAGGATAGATGATGAAGAAAAGGATGGAAGTAATCACGAAATAAAAACGCATAAAACCCCTACCTCGAGCATAGCTTGAATGGAGGTTCGTTGCGGAAATAACCATCGTAGAAGGAGGCATCGCGAAAGGAGAATCGTCGTGGAAGAAGGCGTCGTTGGCATCACGGTACAAGGCGTCGTGTAGTCGATCTCCGAGGATTTGGCATTCTTTATCGGAGATCGATGCATTCTTCACGTTCTTCGTGTTCTTCGACGAAGAAGATGAATATCTTCAAGCATCCCTTAGCTTTTCACCCAAGGCTCTCAAGAAACAAGCCTCCAACCCAAAATAAAATAAGTACCTCACTTATTTTATTAACACAACTCAAGTTTGAAAATTCAAAAGTTGAATTTAATCCACACAATTAATTAACTCAAGTTGTCAAATTAAATGAAGGGTTATGGAAGGTTATGGAAGGTGAAGGGGTAGGGTTCTTGTGGGTCCCACCACCCTCATAACCTCTAAATGGATGTTGGGTGGTTTCCCCCAACTTCCACCCAAAGCTTTAAACCACTTAAAGAAAAATAAAATTGATGCTTAATTTTATTTTACCTTCCACAAAAAAAATTTAACAACTTCTCTCATGTAAACGCAGCTCCGGAAAAAGTGTTCCTACGAA
Source organism: Viscum album (assembly GCA_963277665.1). Lineage (NCBI taxonomy): Eukaryota > Viridiplantae > Streptophyta > Magnoliopsida > Santalales > Viscaceae > Viscum > Viscum album. The sequence continues at coordinate 2,623,464 of CAUJRU010000011.1, read as the reverse complement.
AAAACCGTCGCTGAGATTCCATCGGTGCCCTCGAAATTCGATTCCAAGCACCGGTTCAAGAGTTGGAAATTCCCGCTCATTCGTTCGCTGAACGTACCCGAGCTAAACTTCGGATAGAAATTCCGGGCACACCGGACCTCGGAATGAAGTGCCGTTAGAAACTGTATTCTTGTCAAATCCCAAAGAAAATTAAGAAAAACTTTTCCTTGAATTTTACAGGTCTTTACAAAATTATCCAATTATAATAATAATACAAGAATTCATGGTAAAATTTTAACTGTTTGACTAAGAATTAAATCAAAACAATAAGCATAATACAGTGACCCAAACCTATCTATAACCTATTGGTAGAGAGGTTTTTTACCCACAATCATTTTATCCTCAAAATAAATCATTTTGGAGTGATTTATAAATAAATGATGATTTTATTATAAAATAATATGTCAATATTTTCCTAAGGTGTCAGTCACAGCTCTTATAAAATAGAACTTATCCCTCTCTTAATTTTACACATCCAAATACATTTTGATCAGCCAAAACCTGACCAAATGTCATCCCAAAATTCCTCACATCAACCTAGTGTCCTTACTTTGATCATAAACCCATTCTATGAAGCCCTTTTAATCAACTCCTTAGGAAACACTCGAAGAAGAGGTAATAATTTCACCACCCTCATTCAAGTTCTTTTGTTAGTAGAGTTCCTATTTCTTTTTTTGTTTCCACAAAAAAATAATAAATCCATAACCTCATAAATATTTTGATGTCAATATTAATATGGTACAACCATATTTTTTATTCTATCCATCCTATATAATATAATGTCACCATACGTGCGTGCGTACGACTTACCGTCTCCATGTTGTGGTGTAGTTTGTTATTCAAACACTTTATTTATTGGATGAGTGTAATAGTGAGTGTAAATGAATTAAATAATAAATATAACATGTTAATTATTCTTTATATATGATATACCATCCAAATACATACGATTTCCCAAACAATATAAGGATATTGATGTTCGTGTGTACGCACGGATTACTGTCTCCACGGCACAATGAGATTCATTCCCATGTTCACCATTCAAATATTATTATAAATAAATATATTATTAATAATTATGTAATATATGACATAATAATTCTAATTTAGATATATATATATATATGTATATTTTTATGTACTTACATTCATCTTATTCACAAACTTACGTTCAATACGATATGAAATTGGAAACATCGTTTATGTGTACGTACACTCTATCATCTCTATAAATGGTGTCTTCCATTTCATATATCTATCTATTATAAATATTTATAATATAAATATATATGATATAAAAATCAAGGATTATAATCTGTATGTATTTAAATCATGATCTAAATGATACGATCAAGAATAACAAGTTAAAACACGTCCGATAAAGAAAGCAGTTATTATCCAAAAGGTTAATTTAACATGTAAATCATTATTAAATGGGATGTATAAATTCATAAATGAACCATTTATGTTATAATAAATATTAATATGGTTCTTTTATAATTTTAATAACATACTATGGTCTTTATACAAGAGGTTAAACCTACCCTCGACTAAAGGAAAGTGCAAGGTAAGGGTTATTTGGTTAATCTCACTAATAACTAATATTGTTTATGTGTATGTATTTATTGGGAAATATTTATCATTGATACCCATATTTCATTAAAATTGTTTCAAAAATAATATTTTATGGTGTTATGGGAGGTTATATTTAATTAGATCATCATTTTAAATGTACTCAATATATATTTTTTAAATCCTTTTAATTAATGTCCATGATTTCAAAATGATTTTAAGGATATATTTATATGGACATCATTGTTTTAAAATGATAGTTATTTTCATAAGTTTCTAAGTGGTATGGGACTCTTTTATTAAAAAATCACTTTTATCTTAATTCTGTTTTAATTGTGTGACTTTTAAATGATTCCAAAAAAAGGGATATGTTTCTCAAAATGGTTTACTAATGCATTTAAACTATTTCAGCATCCATTACAGGATATTTTTCTTGATTGAGGTTGATTTATTATAATAAAATCTTCCATAATATATTTAATGAGTTATGATATTTTTTACTATGAATGTTCTCTTCATTTTCCGTTCATATTTTTGGATAAATGTATTGACATTTCATATGCTAGTTTTAATACGAATGTTTATGTTATGTTTCAAAATTTTCATATGAGGAATGCAGTGGACCTAGGCATTCCCTCATTACGAAAATAGTTATTACAAGTTATTATTCAACTAGTACAATATTCATGTGCATGTTTACATGGTGATTTTTGATTTATTTTTTCCATATTATATTCATTATTATGTTTAAAAAGAAGTTTGTTTTTATTACACATCTTGCCTTAAAAGTTTATAGCTTCCACTAAATTATTTACCCTTACTGAGCATCTGAGCTCACCCCTTTCAGATGTCTTATTTTCCCAGGATGCGAAAAAGTATATTTTGACTGACATTTAGGGATTTTCTAAGGTGTATAAATGTGGTCAATGAAGAAAATGTTTTTTTCATTTTATAATTTAATGTAACATTCATGTATGTAATCTATTTTCCAATACTACTAAACTGATCGGTCCTTCAGTACATGATTCCTTGTAATCATGCCAATGTATTAAAATAATCCATCGACTCTGGGTAACTGGGGTCCGAGATTTATTATTGGTATCAAAGAAAGTGAAGCAAAAACATCAGAAATAGATTTATATAAACTCTGATTAGAAAACATTACCATCATATAGACGTTGGGGATTAGTATAGATGAACTTTCTAAAATTTTGGTAATGTAGAGATTTTTGTATTTTGCAATAAATACATCACTATATAGATACGATCAGGTAGAGGCGGATCTGACATATATGTACCTAGAAGTAAAAACTCTGACAAATATTTTTTGGGTTGATCCGGGGTATCCATGTACCCAAAAATGAGCCTTGCTGTAGTCTTGGTTATGACACTACTATGGGATATACTTTGTATAATTCATATTTTCATTACAATACATAATGAAAAATTTAAGAGTAAATACATTTCAAATAAAATTATGATTATAGATTATATGCATAAACTTTTCAATTTATGTTAGGTATTTTACATGTTTGGAATTGTTCATTGAGATTCATAAACTAACCTAGTGTATGACATCGTTTTGAAATAGTGCTTAGTACAAGGAATGAGAATTCTAGTAATATGCATGATTGAAAGATTAATAAGGATAATATCTTTCATTTTATTAAGACAACATTTAAAATGGAAATAGTCTCCCACATATTCTCATCATATTAATAAATAGTATCATGTTTTAATAAGATAAATACAGAATTATCTGAGTCCTATGTCTTTGAAGGGAGGCAATAGAAGAAAAGGATGGAAGATATAATGATGGATAAAAGTAATAAAGGAAAGAAGTATTTCCCATATGTGATAAGTATGGAATGAATATCTCTGTAAAAGTATTGAAGGGGATGAAAGTTTTTATAAGTGTGCTGAAAAATGACACCATTTACATGATTTAAAGGGTAAGAAAAATGATTCAAATCTATAATGCTTCAACTGCAAGTAGTTGGGACACTACAAGAAACAATGTCCAAATTATTAGAGTATACCCCAAATGCTGGTAATTTATAATAATCAAGTTACGATACTACCGAAGATGAAGAGGAATGAATATATTTCATATGTTGTTTTTAAATTATTGTTCCATTTGAGTATTGTATTAATGATTTACATGTCAAAATAATTATGGAGTATAAAAGTATTTTACTATGTTTTTATTTAAATAAGGACATGAGATTGTGTGGAACCAAGAAAAGTGACTCAATTGTAGGTTAAATATTTTGGAAAATAAGTGGATGAGAAAAAGAAATCATTATACGGTTCTGATACTGAGGTAGTTATTTAGGAAAATTATATACCTTCTTTGGATAAATTATATCGGATATTATTGACTACCTTGAAATTGATTAATGATTTGTATATTCCATCATTGTTGGAGTTTACAAATTTTTCTGATAGAAGTAGTATATCAATTATTTGATATGAAATAAGGGAGAATGATTGTAATAAATTAGTATTTATGGAAATTTAGGGTGTAACAATTTTTTAAAAGAATACATGATGAAGGTATTCAAATATCATTACATTGAAGAAAAGATATTCATTGTGTTTACCTTCTCTAGAAATTTTGGATTGTGAGTTTGGACAAAAGTATTTTGGATAAGTGTAATGGTTGGAATCGATTATGTTTGACATTTATACACTTGTTAAGGTTAAAAAATATTTGAGATTATTTTTGGATTGTCATAAAAATGAAATCCCAGAGGTCGAGCGACAACCCATCACATCCGGAAGGGCCGTAAGACATGATCCCGCAACTGAAGGGTGAAAATGGTGCATCAACTACCATAGGCCTATGTGATGGTCTATTTTATATAATGTAGTTTTTTAAATTTTCATACAAATGAATTATAAATTTACTATTCTTTGAACAATATAGGATTTGGATGAATAGAATATTTTTGAATTCAATTTTCAATTGAAGGGAATGATGATATTTTGGTAGGAATTAGTTGAAGGATGATATGGTACAAGTCAAGAATATTTTTTTCCTCTTATTCAATGAATTAATTATTTATTAAACATTAGGGAAGGGATCTAAAAAGCATAAATTTTTTATCCTATTACCTTTTGTTTTGTTGAACTAGTGATATATTAATTCATTATAGATTTATGTCTTTGAGGCCTTCAATTTTACAATTGTTAGTGATTGATGACCTCAATCACTCTCTATAAATAATTATGTTTTCCTCAAATTATGTGACTCAAATTGAAACCAATGCTCTCTTAATCATGATCATAATTTTGTGGTGACTTTTTCAGTTCTCATTTTCTATTATTAAGACTAAATATTATTATGCCAATTTCTGATGTGGATTTTCAACCAAGGTTTTTTTCTATTTTTATCCATTTATTTTTGAAGATCAATTTCAAATTGCAAAGGAACAATTTTATTATGGAGGGGAGAATGTTACACCCCAAGATTTCATACATCATTATTTCGTCAAATTAATTTAATAACTTGGGCTACACTCAACACTGAGATCGAGTGCACAACGACATATCAAAATAGTCGTTCAAAAAGTGGTTATGAATAATATTTACTAAATTTTAAATATTATATACTAAATGTAATTTTAGAATTCATATTATGTGTTTCTTAGACATAATATAAGAAAAAATTCATGGTTTTCAGATAAAAGAAGAATTTTTTTAAAAACGGAATTTTACCACCTTTTAATGGAGAAACTTATTTAAAACCATTATTTGACACATTTAAATATTAAAATTAATGAAATTAAATAATTCTATAGAATCAAGACACCAAAATTTAGTTTCGATAAATTTCTCATACTTTTCTGGTAAATTTCATATTTTGATGAATAGTGAAAAATACTCAATTTCAATTAATACAATCATTTTTAATCAAATTAATTTATAGTTTTAAAATATAAATTTTAGTGGATATAAAGTATAAATTAGATTACATTTTTGTCATATAATATAATTTATATCAATGGATGTAATTTCACATTTAAAATGGATATAAACAAGTATCAATCTTTTGATTATTATTATTTCTTAAAAAATTGATTTTTGTTTTGACAACATGAATAAATTTTAAATTAATTTATGCCCCTAAAGTATTTTGAAATTTGAAAAATTTATTTCATATTTGGAATCATGAGGTGAAAATTGTGTAAATAGATAACTTTTTTTAGACATTATGAGTATTTACTTCAGTAAATATTTTATTTACCATGGTTAAAGGGTAAATCTGGTAAATAAGGGTGACCAAATATTAATATAATAATATTAACTTATCCTAACATGTGTCATATTCATATTGGTTAACACATGTCCGAACATGAGCATCCTTGAGTCAATTTTAGGACCCCCATGGAGCCACTTGAGAGGGATAATGACACATGTTATGGTTGATTCAAAGTATTTGGTTCGAAGTAATCATGTTATGATGATTTTAACAAAAACCAAGTACTAAATAGTGTCAAAATTGACATAAATAATTATTTTTAAAAATAATATATTATTAAATTATATAATAGTCCTAAAAATATATGGTTCTACTAAATTAATTATATAATGATTTTTATATCATTAATTAACCACTTTAGGTTCTCTCGGCATTTTATAGTAATTTTATTAACCAATTATTATAATAATACCAGAATACATGGTAATAATTAAACTATTTAACTAACAGTTAAATCAAAATTATATGGTTAATATGGTGACCCAAATATATCTAAAACATATTGATTTAGAGGTTTTTTACAGATCCCCACCCTATCCTCGATATAAATAATTTTTGAGGCATTAGAAAATGCAAATGATTTTATTTTAAAATAATATTTCAATCTATTCCTAAGTTTCCCCAAACCTCTCTTATAAAAGATCACTTATTCTTCTCTTAATTTCAAAAATCCAAAGACATTTGGCTCTGCGAAAAACTACCCAAATATCCTCCCAACTTGTCTAACATCATCCTAGAGTCCTTAATTTTATTTGAAATCCATTTTAATGATCCCTTTTGATCAACTCAAAAGGAAACATCCGAAGAAGAGTTAATAATTTCACCACTATCTTTCAAGTTATTTTATTCTTCTTGTTCCTATTTCTTTGTTGTTTCTATACCAATTTAATAAATCCATTACCTCTTACATATTTTTATGTAACTAAAAATATGTTACAACCATATTCATTATTGTTTCTATCCAATAAATGAAAAAGTCACCATACATGTTTACTTATGGCTTACCATCTCTACGTCATGGTGCAGTTTGTTGTTTAAACACTTCATTATTTGGATTGGTATAATAATGAGTATAACTGATGTAATTAATAAATATAACATATTAATTATTCTTTATAATTTATATAATATCCAATTATATACGATTTCACCATCAATATCATGATATTGTCGCTCGTGCGTACGTACGGATTATCGTCTCCACGACGGGATGAGATTCATTCCCACGTTAACCATTCAATGAAGATTATAAAAAAATATATTATTAATAATTATGTAATATATTACATAATTATTCTACTAGAGATATATAGGCATATATCAATGTACAAACATATATCAAATTCACTTACTTCTCTTCAATACGATATGAAAATGGAAAAATTGTTTATGCGTACGTACAACCAACTATCTTTCTAAACGGTGACCTCCGTTTCAAATATCTATCTATTATAAATATTTATATTTTAAATATATATGGTATATAAATAATTTTACATAATCTGGAAGTATTTAAATTTTTATCTAAATGATACGATATATAATAACATGTTAAAACACATACAACAAAAAAAGTGATTATTGCCCGAAATGTTAATTTAACATGGAAATCATTATTAAATAGGAAGTATAATGTCAAAAATGAATCATGTATGATATAATAAATATTAATATGGTTCTGGTATAATTTAATAACATACTATGGTCATTATACAGGAGGTTAAACGTACCCTTGACCAAAGTAATTTGCAAGGTAAGGGTTATTTACTCAATCTCATTATTATCTGAGATTGATTATGTGTAAGTATTTACCTGGAAATTTTTATCATTGATAACCATATTTAATAAAAATGATTTCAAAATTAATATTTTATGGTTTTATGGGATGGTCTATTTAAATAGATATTCATTTTAAATGTTTTAAATATTTATCATTCTGAATCCTTTTAATTAATTTATATTTTTTCAAATTGATTTTAAGGATTTATTTATATGGACCTGAATGTTTTGAAATTATAACTCTATTCAAATGTTTCAAAGTGTTATTGGACTATTTGATTCAAAAATCCCTTTTAAACTAATTCTTTTATAAATTTGCGACATTTAAATTATTTCACAAAAAGAAAAATATCTCTCAAAAAGTTTTACTGAACATTTAAAACTATATAAGCATCCTTTACTGGATATTATTCTTGATTGAGGTTTATTTATTTTAATACAATCTTCTATATATTATTTAATGAGTTATGATATGTTTGACTATGAATGTTCAATTTTTTATACCATTCATGGTTTGTGGTTAATGTATTGACATATTGTATGATTGTTTTAATACGAATGTTTATGTTATGTTTCAAAATTTTCATATGAGGAATGCAGTGGACTTATTAAGATATAGGTGGAGCCCACTATAACTTTTCGATGCATCAGTTAGTCTCATCAGAAAAAATAGTGTCTTGGAACAATGCATTGACAAGAATTTTATTTTTAGTCTTAGAACAAGGCCTTGACTATGTGGTAATGATGTCTGGCGTTAGGCATTCCCTAATTTTGAAATTAGTCTTTACATGTGGTTATTAAACTTGTAGAATATCCATGTTCATGTTTATATGTTGATGGTTGATTTATTTGTTCCATATTATGTTCAATATTATGCTAAAAAAATTTGTTTTTTATTACACAAATTTCCTTAAATTTTTATAGCTTCCACTAAATTATTTACCATTACTGAGCATCCGAGATCACCCCTTTCTTTTGTTTCATTTTCCCAGGATGCAAAAGAATATATTATGACTAACATATAGGGATCTTCTAAGGGATATGAATGTGTTCAATAGAGGCAATGTTGTTTTTGTTTCTCATTTTATAATTTGATTTAAAGTTAATGTATAAAATCATTTTTCCATGACTGTTAAACTGATCAGACCTTCAGGACATGATTCCTTTTAATCATTACAATGTATTAAAATAATGCACCAACTGAGGGTAACTGGGGTCCAAAAATTACAATATACTTCCATTTTACATGAAATATAACAAATATAATTATATTCATGCTATATTAAGCTTCATGTAATTTCATTTTTTTACATGGAGATTATGATCCCATGTTAATAGGTTATAAAAGTTTATTGAGACAATCTCATATCATTTTGAGTGTGTTTGTGTTTATACTTCCCTTGATAAAATATTTTCATCCATATCTCAATAACACTAGTTAGTTTCCTTATACTCTATTTTTCAAGATATACTCAGGTTCATGTATTATATTACCACTCTTTAATACTTAAGACAATATTTTTAAGTAACCTTTGGCCGTCTCTCTCTCTTATCAGAAATTTTTTGTATTCAAATATGAATTTTTTTTAATAGTTTTATAATAATTATTTCAAAATATTTATGATGATAATTTTAAAGGAAAATTATTTTAAATATCATTTATTATTTTCAAACCATCCATTTAATGTTTTCATAAATACTTTTAAATATGTTTTTTTTTCAAATGGACTTATGTGATCAAAATAATTCTCCCAATAATAAAGGATATTATCCTTCAAATATGTTCAAAAAATATGTCCAATATAAGACTAAATTTATTGATATTACTCATTAATTTATACGAAATTTTATAACTGTTAAATTCATATTCAATCTATTAAGGGGTTGTGCTTAATTTCATTATATTTATGAAGCATGTTTCCCTTTCTTTGGTTACAAATATAAGAAACCCACTTCATTTCATGGGTTATGCTTCGATTAAATTATAATGAAACCTATCTATTTTCCCTAAGATACGATTTGATTAAATCTTAATGATAAAGATATCATTTCTTGGGTTATGATATGATGTTTATAAAAATGATGCCTTTTTATAGTTCATGATATGTTGAATTTTTTTATATTGTGAAATATGTATGCATGAATATATTATTAGATGAGTTAGACATATATCTCCCTCCAAAGCATTGGCTAATGATGGATGAATCCTATGTATGAATTTTTTCTTTTAACGTAATTACAGGTGAACACTGTTATGAATGCACCTAGTTTGTGTCCATATGTTAATATGTGGACCTGATTTTATTTTCACAATTTTATGAATTAACCTTACTACATGTTCACAATGTTATTCATGGACTTGGATACATTTCCATATGTTTTTGTTTGAGACATATTACATGTTCACAATGTTATGCATGATCATGATTAATTGTTTACAATTTTATGCATGGACTTGGTTACCTATCCATTAGGTAATGCATAAACTAGATTACACATTAACAATGTTATGCATGGACATTGTTTCACATCTATAAGGTAATTTGTGAACATGATTCCATGTTTATAATGTTATTCATGGACACTTTTTCACTTCCATATAGACAATAATGAACAATATTACAAGTTCAAAATGTTATGTATAGAATTGGTTGCATTTTCACCATTTGATAATGGCATAAAATTTCATGTCTTTCACATAATAAGTGAACATGTTTCTATATATATATGCCTGTAAATGTTATAAAAAACATGCACTCCATAAATTCCATTTATTTTCTTAAGTTATAAATCTATTTCTGATGTTCATTATTTAATTGAGATTCATGTATTATGAATGGTCAATATTTATTCTATTATCTAATACGCATGGAAATATCTTCAAATTCGATTATCAAGTTCTATAACCTTTTGATTATGTTATGTATTTACTTTATTTATGCTTACTATGAATCTGAGCTCATCTTTTTCTTATTTTTCCATTACACAATTTCTATAGAAATGTTTTATGTAGAAGTAATAAAGGTGTAGATCGTTATGGTAGATGTTGAAGATCATTCACAAGGATTGAAGATTTAGATTCCGATTTTCTAGAGAAAAAAACCTATTACGGTCCTGGGGCATATATATTTGTAATGTAATGAATAATCATCTAAAACTATGTAATATAAATATAATTCAGTCATATGATAATATAATAAGTCTTTGATAACATGATCTTATTATTATATGATCATAATTTTCATATCAATGATCAAAAGAAACTGTCATATAATATAGAGTAATAGTTAATAAGACATAGATGATAAGGTAATAGAGAGAATAATATATTAAAAAATAATATATGTAAGAAATGGAATTTTGGCATATACATCAATATATACCATTTTTAAAATATATATATAGAATCTAGTACACTCATTTTTTTATGAATATGACATTATTATCTCTTATAAACCAGTGGAAATGCAATGTGGTCTACGCATAATGTTGTGAACTTGTAATCGGGTTCACACATAACATTATATATATATAATCGTGTCACGCATAAATTTATGGACATAAAACCTAGTACATGTAAAATATTTTCAATTTGTAATAATTTTATTTAATATCATTTTTATCACATAATAAGGTTCACTAATATAATTTTGACCAAGTAATCTGGTTCACACATAAAATTATGGGTATGCGACCTTGAACATGCATAAAATTGTGAACATGTAATAATGTTCACCCGTATCATTTTGAACACGTAATTTTATTCATGAATATTTTTTAAAAAATATAATTAGGTTCATGCATAACTTTTATACTCAGTATTCATGCATCTTTACCCAATTCATTGGAAGGAGATATAGGTCTAACCCATCAAATAATAAAATCATACCTAAGTGTGAAACCAGATTGTAAAAAATTATCATATCATATCCCATGAAATGAAATGGGTATTAGAAAAATCTCCATAGATCAAGACATCTGGAAAACTGATAGGTCACATAATAATTTCATTGAATCACAACCCATTAAAAGAAGTAGGTTTAAAAAGCATATAACTCATTGATGAAAAATATGTTACATGAACATCATTCAATCAATGCACATCCCATTTAAGAAAAAAAATGAATGGAATTGTTGGATTGAATCAAAATAAGGCATGACTATCACTAAAATATGTCATCATAGATAGTTAGTAGTTTTGGTAGATATTTTAAAGATAATTATTGAGTAAAATATTATTTATTCTTTGAAGAATATTTTTTATAACCTTATACCTTATAAAAACCATTATCTATAAAAATTAAATAAACATGAAAACATATAATTGATTCCAAGAAACGTTTTTCAAACATTTTTTATTTAAAATATATTTTAAGACATAAATAAATAAATTAAATTATTAACGAAAACACATTATTTGATAATATATTTGAAAACATCTAATGGAAGTTTTGAAAAATACTTCTTGAATAAAAGACCACTTTTGAAAACATTTTTAAAAATAACGTTAAAAACAATAAATGTATAGATTATTAAGAATTATCCTCCCTAAAATTAAATCATCAAAACATTATATTTAATAATTAATGGATGTATGGTCTTGATGGTGGATAAATCCGTACATGTCAAAAATTCGTTTTGCACCATAAAAATTCGAGACATATTTCCTTGATCATAAAATGATACGAATATTCTTTTTTTTATCACTTTTAATTAAAAGTTGAAATATGATTTAAATATTGTTTTAAATATTATAGGATAATAGATGAATATATTTGAATCATCTTCACATATTTGGGTTTATAAAGAACACATATTATCAACCAAAGAGGGAGATAAATTCAAATTTTCTTAAAAACACCCATATTAATTATAATAAGTAGAAAAGAGTGTACCAGTGGTAAAAATATATCAATCTATCATTAGTAACTATAGGAGATGAAATAACTTGAGATTTATTAATATATTAATGATAATATTTCATTAATGGGAGAACAATTTTAAACATTCCTGATAAATGATTAGATTGTAGCTACTAAATCATACCACTTTGGTAACAATAAATAATAATCACATGTTAGATAATAAAATTAAATGGTCCGTATAATATCACGAAATGAATAATATTGAAGACATATCCTATGAAATGGAAATTATATACACCTTGCAAAATAATATTTTCTGTAGAAAAAATAAGTACTCAAAGTAAGAATATTGAGGCAGAACTACCTTTCCGATTTGGTAAATTTTGAAACGTCAACCCCATGAATGAGATATAATAAAATTTAAATGAAAATAAAAATAAAAATAAAAATATGTATCATATAATAAATTATTTTTTAGTATATAATCCACACAAAATGGATGATTGGTGAGCATGACATGTATCTCAAAGATATAAAATGTGTGATGTGAAACCCCTTACCTTATGTCTTGACCTTATTTGTACATGTTCAAACCTCATTTATAATAAATATATGATAATTATAAATATACTGAAGAACCATATTACTATATCTAAATACATATATTTTTTCTCTGATTTTATACTACAGGTTTATTAACACCTCCATGTTAATTTTCTGTTTTGGGTAATATTCTATTTGTTTTTATGTATGTTTTGACCTGTTATTTTTGACAATATTACATAGATCATGATTTAATTATTTATAAATGTAATAAATGATTTAAATATAAAATATAATTAATTTATTAATATTTATAATAATCCGTTCAATATATAAAACTGAAAAAGAATACACTATTCCTGGAAACAGTTGGTCGTACGTATGCATGCACATTGTTTCTATTTTCTTATCATATTAATTGTGATGATAATGATATATATGTATATAAATATATATATTTATAATAATATTAATATACAGTCATATATATCAAATATTTTATATTAACACATCCTTAATTGATTTCAAATAATGTATGAACGAATCACATCACATTGAGGAGGTCGTAGTCCACATGTCCATGAATGAAGTTATCATGTTTAAAAAAACAAATGGAATGCATGAAGTTATGTATTACATAATAACTAAATTAGAATAGTGAAGGAAAATATATCATATATATCATATAAAAAATATATTAACATCATAATTCACATCTATTAAAAGGTGGTAAAGAAATAACGGACATCATCGTTTTGTAAGGAGACAATCCACCTTACACTTAAATAGTATGATCGTTACCCTTTAGTTAAAAGTGTGTGTAAGTGTAGGCTGAAACAATATAAAAAACATATATTTAATTTTATTATAATGTTTATATCATATATTAATATAATAAGAATAGTTTTGGGAGTGGATAAAGAAAATCAAACAAAATAGCATGTGGAAGGATATTGCCTCTTCTTTTGGTATCTCCTCTTTGTTCGCACAAAATAGAATTCGTGGTTGACATAATGACAAAAGGTAAGATTCTCATATTATGTTAAATATTTATAATGATATTTTGTTAATGATTTTATGATAAAAATTTCTTTAGATGTAGGATTATATGAGAAGAGAGAGAGCCATTTTATAATAGAGGAGGATTAGCAAGAATGAAAATATAAATAATGGGAAGACTATTGAGAGGTATTCCTTACATTATGTGTACCCAATAATTATCTTTTTTTTGATAAAAGTAATAAAATGGTCTAAACATGGCATTAAGAGAAAAATTTTACATTTTTCTTGTGTTTTTGTCCCATAAGATATAATTTAACCACTAACTAAACATGTTTATAGCTTAACTGCTACAATTACATTCCATTAATTTCAAATAAATGCCACAGAAGGGATGAGGCGATGAGTTTTTAATGAGAAATAGTCCAAATGACTGAAAAGTTTTTATATACAATTTCATTGTGAAATTGTCTCCAATATCTATAATTGGATTAAATGATGTAAAATATTTTTAAATATAAATTTAAACTGAATTAATATATAATTTAACTACATAAATAAATTTTTCAGAATATTATTCTTGAATGAAAATTCAATGTTTTATCACTATTCACCAAAAAATTCAACTTCTACGAAATACACCAATAATTAACCAAATGTAATTTATGATATAATTATATAAAAAAGGTTGTTTATTTTTTCAAATATAATTTATATAATTTATGAATATTATTTTTAAAATGGGCTTGACATTAAATGTTCATAAAATCACATTTTAAAGAATACAATTTTTGTTAAAAAAATTATATTTATTATAATGTTTTGTGTATAAAATATAAAGACAAATGTTAAATATTTTTTGGAATATAATATATATATATATATAGAATTAAATTAATATATAAAATATTTTAAATTATTTTGTTATCGTAAATCATGTCTTACTTCAGAAATATAGTTTTTTGGTAAGAGATTTCATATCTTTTTAAAAAGTGTTTTATTATAATTTATTATAAATTAGTTATTAAATAATTAATTATAAATACTTTGTTAAAACAAATTTTCATAATTTTATTATTACTATTCCTAAATTATATTCCAATGTCTTCGTAGTAACAATTTGAATATTTTTACAAAAAATATTAATTATATATTATCATTTGGTAAAAATAGACATTGTTTGTATCTCATCATATCAATGGAATATTACATTGTGTATAATACTAGTGAAAAATAGTATTTTTTGTACAAAATGACAATATATGTGTTGTTTTTATCACAATATTAGCATGATTTCATTTAAAATTAAATCCAATCATCGTGCTTTTATATAAAAAAATATGTATTTAGTGTTTTTATAAATCCAAAATTTAGAAAAGTTTAAATTATTACAAAAATCCTATCTTAAAAAAATATCATGTGTTTACAGTTTCATGTAGAGTCCCTTTATCATAGAGAGAACAAGGTTTCATTTCATACATAGGTTGGACTATCTAGTTTCGTATAGTCACCATGTCGTCATTTATCCCCGGAGGGTGACATTCACATCAACATAGTGATTGTTTAATTATTCAAAATTATTAATGGGATGTCTAGGACAGTGGGGGTAGAAAAATATAATCTTGGAATAGTATTTATGTAATCACATGTTTCCATTTTAAACCTTCATGATGAAGGAATATGAACGACTGAGTTCCCTTAATTAGTAGATCATTTCATAGAATTCTTCATTGACATAATTTTTCTACCTCTTAAGAGAGGTGTTGAGTTCAATATTGAGTTTGTTCCATGAGCTACACTAGTTTCCATTACACGTTATTTGAAGGAAACTATTTAGTTGTATAATCATAAGTGATATGTAGAGTTCCCAGACTCAAAGGGGATTATATGACCCAATACATCACATTGGGGTTCATCGGACCATTTTACAAAAAAGGAGGATGTAACCATAACGAAATCTATCTATTATTATAAATTGAACTAGTTTATAGAAAATAACATGTATCCCATTCCATAGATATATGATCTCTGAGAAAAACCTCAAAGGATCTTGGGTGTTCTTAAATATCGATATGTGGTTGGGTTATCATAAGGTTTTTTTTGAAAAGTAGACACACCTCATAAAACCTTTCAGATAATTTATTGTTTATAAGAGTATTTGGTTATAGAGTTTATTCATGGTAACAATATATAAGTTTTAATGACAGTGATGTAATAGGATTTCAACCCATTTTTTGAATCATTAATTTTTGTTTTTTTATAAAAACACGGGGTATTATCATACTCAAAACAATCATACAAAACACAATGACATCATTTTGAATACACTAATAAAGCACAATATGTATGCGATGCATGAAAAATGCCAATTTTGGAAAGATGAAGTTCATTTAGTATGTTATATTTTCTCATAGACAGGTGTATCTGTTGTGCCAGAGATAGGCAGAGCTATAATTTATTAGGATCTTCCTAAAAACATTTTTTATTTGGAGTTACATGGGGATATCTATATATTATATGACTTCAATAACGGGTTTACACATAAAATAACCTATTATACTTTTGTATAATAAATATATGTTTTTATAATTAAAAAATCCAACGATACATCCTTTCATGAGCAGTATTAGACACTAACATCTGTGTTGGACCTGATGCTGCTAGAGCATAGTAAGTAATGTATTGTGTATTTTGATGCATCTGGTATTAGTCTAGGAGAAATACTAAAGTATCAGTGGAAAGGTTTTTCATGTGGATCTCATGATTTGTTACATCATGTGATGAACTTCCAATCTCATTTTCTTAATGATTCTAATTTGGTTCATTACATAGGTTTTTTTAATAATTATCTACTAGGATATGTTTGTTGTGCATATAACTTGAAATCATTAATTAAATCATTTAAAAAAATTAATTAAATCATAGGTAATAATGGAGGGTTGAAATAATTTAGCCTGTTTAATTTTATCTTGCCTATATACTATAAATGGGAAATTCAGTTGTCAGTGCATTGTGCAGAAGTACTTAGGCACTGAAAATTCATAAGGCCAATTGTGAGTGGATTCATATAGAATTAATTACAAATATCCACTTAAATGTTTTATAATGACATAGACATAGTTTTAAATCATAGGTGGAAGATATTTATACCCTTATATAAGGTGAATATGAGGTAGTTATTAGATTCTGATGGTATAGTCATACGAGAGAGAATGGTGGGTGGGGACCCCCATCATGGTGGGGCCGTTAGAAAGGGTTAGACTGTACTCTTACATGTATGCATTTGGGTTCAAAAAAAAAAATATGGGAGGAACTATTGAGGATATTTTATGTCCCTATATGGGTAGTACGTCTTATATTTTCAATGATGTATTAGGACTTATGTCATCGATAATGGTAGTTTGTGATGAAACAAGAGGTAGCTGGTTTCTTCATGAGGTGTTACACATGTATGAATAGAAATATAGAAAATCAATGACAATTTAGATTCTTACAATAGTTTCCCATTGTCAGTTAAAAGTTAGATTATTTTTATATGAATTTATTTATTCTGATTTGGATTGTCTCCTAAAGGTAGTGATGCATTATGGGTTATTGTCGACTGGATCATGATATTTTCCCACTTCCTGCCAATCAAGTACACCGTCTCAATATATGAGATTAGGAAACATGATATATGATAGATTTTATGCATTCAAAGGTATCTTTATAATATTTTATTGGATAGGAAAGCTTGGTTTAAATCTATATTCTATATGATAATATAATCATATATTGGTACAAAAGTGATTTTGAGCACACCATACCACCCTGAGACTAATTGCTAGTCAAAGTGCACTATAATGGTTCTATAAAAAAAAATAGTGCATGTGTCCTTGATTTTGGGGGTTATTGAGAGAGGTATATACCACATGTTGAATTCTACTTAAATAATAACAATTTAGAGACAATAAGGATGGTACATTATGATGATTAGTATAGTAGGACATGCCATTGAAGAATATGTTGGAGTGATCTCTTATCATGAAATACATCTTAATATTGTATAATAATAAGGGAATATCCTAACTGACTGACTTGAAATACATTATTATTAGTGTATCCTAAGAATGGAGCATGATAAAAAATATAATTGTAATTAAAACCTCATCCTATAAACCAATCGTATTCCCAAAAGGGGAGTGTCAAAATATGCATGAAATTTAATAGACATTATAATCATCATATTCCAATTGAAATATGTTGTATAAAAAATGTATCCTATGATTTCTTTTATGAGGCGATTTTTTTTGGTGAATACTTCTGAGCTGTTTGTTGCACACTACATTATGGGACAACAAAGATGAGATAATGTACTATAATTCCCTAATTTTAGCTTATATTGTCTTTGATCAAAGATAAATATATCTTTTTTGATAATATATTTTCCTACATGTATTCATGGGGATCTCAATATTTCTAAATTTTTTATATTACATCATATTTGATGAAGAGATTAGATTTTATTTATTTAGGGACATATACTAAAGGATCATAATCCTTGAATGGTTATTATAAAATATATCCTTTAACAAAAAATTTCTTTCAATCAATGATTTACTCTTCTTTAAGATCAACATTAAGGGATTATCCCCTTGCATCCAAATACATTGAAAAAATAATTGATTCATCTTCAAACTAATCCATATTAAATTTATATCTTTAATTAAATTAAATAGATGTATAAGTGATTCATATTAATATATTATATTAAAAACCACTAGAATTTTATAAATACTATAAGAAAAACATAAAAAGAAAAAAAAATCATGATAACCTAAAATTAAAAATAAATTATATAATTGTTTTAAAATCATATTATCTGTCACATGAGTGAAATTCATTCCTAGTTTTATTTCACTCATCATGTACCAAAATGAATGAAAATTGCCTCATGTCATAATCCCCTATCATTTTATGTCTAATTGGGTAAAATTGTATGGAATCGTCATTCTCAAATTTAAAACATTCAGTAATAAATTTTAATCATGATCCATATTTCCAATTTCCATTCTCACATCACTAGTAAAACATAAAAGGAATTGTTATTGGTCAGTTTTTGTAAGTCCCAACATAGGGATTAGATATTTTTAAGAGGGGGAAGGATTAATCATGGTATGGGTATTGATTTTTCATAATCAACCTTGTCCACTTTCTCTTCACATTTTCATTATAATGTTAACATCATTTTTTTATTCAGTTTTTATATTGATATTTTAATTTCCAACATTATATGATGATTACACATAGAATGTACATTTGGATTGAAACTAGAAGTGCACATATATTTTTACGTGGTTTATCCTCAATGGTATACGTACAAGGAGCATACAATGGAAATGTAACAATATATCTACTTCACTAAATAACCATACCATTTCATAGATTTGGAATGATCACCTACATATCGTGGCTCACTACTTTACAAGAATTAGGGACAACTCACTTCTTCCCAAGGGTCACTCCATGGATCATTCCTTCGATGTCTCAATAACAGTGGAATGAATAACCTTCTTACAAATCCTTTACCCAATACTCTAGAACAATGTAATAATAATTTAATGGAAATATATGTCATAGAATTTGAAATTATCAATGCATACAAAATATTAGGTAGGTTCTATGTTCAATCTCTTTCTATTCTTCTCTTTCACTTCTTTGAAAACACATCGATGAAACACATTGAAATTTTAAGAAACTAAAATATACTTCTCTTTTATTTTGATAATGAATTTAACTACTGTTTGGAACTATAATGATATTAAAAAGGTACAATGACTTAATTTAAATACAATGGATGTGGAATTAAATTAATTCTTTTGTAATGTATTTTCTAATTTTGAAGATCTTATATCTTCAGCTATTATTTTTAATTCAGATATAACAATGATATTTCCCATATAGAAATTATTTTCAATATGTACTTATCCATGGCCCTCAAAATAGTTTCACACATCCTTGTTCCATGAAGCTCTATTCTCACCAAATAGATGAATTTCACTTCAATGTGTAGAGATTTCCTTATAGAAAAAAAAATTCCATGTAATTTATTATCTCTTTTAGGAACTACATAAATACCTTTATAAACATCCTTCAATATATAAAAAGTGATTTACTTAATTTATTTCAATTTAACAAAAAAATAATACAATTAAATTGTATCACCTTCAAAAGATAGAATTATCTATAAAAACATTTTCTCCATGAAGTAATCATACATGTAATACAACTCCTTTGGGATCAAAAATGTAAAGACCCCCAACCTAGTAGCACATAGTCGGTGCCTTAAATTATTACAACAAATCTATGAAAAAGTGATCACCTCCCAATAGAAAAAATTGTTTATTATATTTGGGAAAATTGATTCTAATATTATTATTAAATTACATAAATAAATTAAAACACAACATATAAACACCATCAGAAACAACCATGAAATAATATATTATCACTACACATCATTCATAATATACATATTTTTATCTAGGGGAGAATTAAAACATTAGAAATTGGTGAGATATGATGATAAATAAGGGTAATAACTCTAGACGAGTCCATCATAAATATTTATTAATAATAATTAAATGTGAATAAATAAATATACATTCCATCAATATGTAATCTTGAGAATAATATTGAATTAATAAATTTTGATTAAATAATTTCATATAAATATTCATATGGGAATGAAATGTATCAAAATATATTCTATTAGGTTAATAATAAAATTTATTATCAATTATTCATTTCATAAATATGGAATACATAATGTTTGATATCTAAAATATACTTTTGAAACAACTCGCAAGACATCATAAAAATAAATGGTTAATGCCTTTGCATAATACATTTCTAAAAATGGGAAAGGCCATGAAAATGTCAATTTTTTTCATGAGACCTACTGATGCATTGAGGGGATATAGTTGTACTTTCCCATAACCTACTAAATTAAATGATTTCATAATATGAATGTAGATAAATATAAATATATATATAAAAATACAAATAATATTCCCCCATTGGTTAACATAATCACTAACCATTCTATGTAGTTTGGTTAAATTTATCAAGATAGCACATCCTTAATCAAAATGATCCTAAGTAATAAATAAGAAAATGATATACTATATAATATAATATCATCCCCAATTAAGCATAACATTCAATAGGGGTTCTTAAATAGATAAAAATATTATAACAAAATCATTATGTAATTGTTAAGAGAGATACAATTTTACATTGCAAAAAAAATATTTTTGAGAAATATTATTTTTTCTAAAAAATTAAGATTGTAATTATGTATATATAATAAAATTAGAAATATTAATATTTTTTATAGTCATAAATGTTTCCCAACTGAAGTAAAATCATGTAAAAATAATTTTTATGAAACATTACAAAATTGGCCACTTCAGTACAGTTTGAGAGAAATTATATGATAGAATTAAATGCATTCAAAAGATTAATTATATAAATATAATAACAAAATGGAAAAGTTATATTTTCATGAAAAATATAGTTATTCTTGAAAAACCATGGTTCCTTCAAACAGATTACGGATTGTACATGGAATGGGTACGAAATTTGGATGATCCCTTTAATTGTTCTTACTTTCTGAGAGATATTGAAAAGGGATCATTGCAAAGTATGTATTTCTCTATAAAATAAAGTTTTACAGATTTGGATACCTGATTTTGTAACATATTAATATAATTAATAAAAATTATACAGAAACAATAATGAATTAAATTGTTGTAAATAGAGAATGTGAAACCGAATGAAAAATTGATGTTTGGGGAGAATCCCTTATATTATGCCAAAAAGTGTTTTCACTTTTACATATAATATTATATTATTAATTTGACTTCATTAATATTGAAATTTATACCCTATTAAAAATTTATTACATTTATTAAAATATTATTATGTTCAGTTGTGGTGTTTTTTGATGAGTTAGGACATTCATATTAATTATTCTTGTGTCTTAATTTCATTTGTTTTCATGAAAGGGTAACTTGTAAAAATTTATGAATGATCATGTGAAATTGGAATAGTTATCCAGAATACAAGTTTTATGTTATTAATGAACATAGAGGATATTTGATGGTCTCATATACCGTTTATTCTATATATGAGTAACATTCAATAGATAAATAATCAATGATATCCATTTTGATTATTTTTTCAATTTTCAATCATCACGAATTAATTTTATCATATAATATAAATATTATATACATAATAGTTCCAAAAAAATAATTACATTTTATTACATATATTAATTCCTATAATAACCAAAAAAATGGATCTATGACCATCCATGATGGTGGAAATGAAAAAAAGAAAAAGTGTAGTCCATGGAGGCAGTAAATCAATACCTCAAAGATGATGATTACATTTTTAAAATAGAAAGGGGAAGATTGGATAATTGATTTGGAATATACCATAATCATAATAGCATTAAATTATATATAATATAATATATTTCTCATGATCTTTCGGGCATATGTGGTAATAATGGATATGGAAGAAGGTAAATTGAATGAAAATTAATTGAATGAAAGGGGATTTTGCTTCTAGATTTCCTCTCATTGAGAACCTCCTTATAGAACATAGAAAAGATATTTTAGTAGTGATGATAAATAGAAAATTTGGGGGTGTTTTTGGAATCTGATTGGGTATAATGTGACCATTATATAATGATTAGGAGGTCCAAGTAGATGGGGTGGTGGGGGAGGTATTTATAGTTTTGGAGAAGGTTGTTTTTTTATTATTTTATTCATTAGTTCATTATTTTAGATCTAGACAGTAAACATTTTGAACCTTATAACTAAATATATTAAAATAATTAATTATTTATAATATTTTGGGATTACATTATCCATATATTATTTATGACTCGATAATTCATGTATTTAATAAATACTGTGAATTAAAATATTTCACTAGTCGCAAAAATTAAACTATTTTAGTTTAATAATAAAAAATCACCATAATTATTTTTTCATGTATAGAACTTAAAATGACCAGTTTTTTTTAATTTTTTTTAAATATGAAAATTTTAATTTTTAAATAAAACCATCATTTTCTTGAATATATTGATTTTTATGTTATAACACTTATTATGATACATTGTAAAATTCATTAGGGTCTCATATTTTTTCCCAATAATAATATGACAACAAAATATTAATTTATTAATATATTGTTATAAAATATTTCTCTTTCAAATGATAATTCTATTAATGAAATTTTAAATAATCATTTATTTTTTACAAAAACACCAACACATAGTTGATCATATTTAATAAAATTATTTACTTACACCCTAATATAAATAAAAAATATTTTCATTTATATTATTCCTAAAGTTTATTTATAATTTCATAGGTGATGTTACTATACTATTGGTCATATTATTATTCATAATTTTTAAATTACTAATCAAAGGGTCATAATTAATATTATATTTTGGGTTTTAAATTCGGTGTTGTTTAAGGAATAAAATATCAAAGATAATTAATTTTAAAAGAGATGTACTATAATTTATTTGATGTATTACATTTTACACTCAAATAAAATTTTCATCCTTGATATTTTATGAGTGATACCTCCAAAAAATTATTTAGTTTGTTTTTCATAATAATTTTCAAGTGTTTCCAATATCTTCTCTTCCATTTTATGTTTTTTCTAAAGTAACATTACCATCTGGGTTGTTTGATTCCCCAACACTTGTCCATTGTTGTCCGAAATCAAGATAGGAACTTCAAAATAAAATAAATTAGGTTCCAATTCTCTTATATTAGAAGTGAGTACATGCTTTGAGTATGTAATGAACATCCTTAAGAAAGATATGTGGAACAAATTCTATACATTATAAGTATAGGTGAAATCACCAAAAGATGATAAAAAACTAAAATTCCATCACATATTTCAATATTTATAATTTACATAGGGATGAGTTTCAATTTATTTCCAAATATTAAAACAATATTCCATTGAGATTCCATTAAGAAGTCATGATCACCAACTTAGAACTCAAAAAGTTTTCTCCATTTGTTGGAATTATTTTGCCAACATTGATCTTCATTGATATTGTATTGATTAGTATTTACATTTATTTTTATTTTGTACACAATCTCTTGGCTTACATGATTTCTTTCACCAACTTCATCCCAAAAAGTTGGTGTATGGAATACCTTTCCAAACTAGGCTTTATATGGTACCATTTGAAAACATTAATGGAAACCATTTTTTAGTAATAATATATGAAAGCTAAATACTATTCACACATACCTTCAAAGTCATGTGAGGATGATCAGAAAATTTATTCAAATGTTTGAGTGATCCTTTCATAGTACACGTCAGTTTGAGTGTTATAAGGAGTTCACAAATGATGCTTAGTGTCCAATAATTTCAAAATAATTATATAGAATTTTAATATAAATGATAGATCCTGATCAGTCCTGATTTAAATAGGTAATTCATAACACTTATAGATATATTATTATAGAGTCGTGTATGGAGATCTAGTAGAAATCTCCCCTTATAGAGAATAAATGTTTTGATTTGTTATATAAATAAATAATTATCCATATTACATCATTCTTTCTTAAATTTCTTGGTAATCCAGTGATAAAATCAATACAAATGTCATCACAATATGGGGTACGAATAGTAATAGGTTTTATGACTCCTCTAGGATGTTTTCTTTCATCCTTCCCCAACCGACAGTCTAAATATCTTGATACATAATGAGAAATTTTCCGCTTCATCTTGTCCTACAAGAAATGTTCCTTAAAATATATACACATATTAGCTCTAAATGTTTATATATATATTTTAGAGTTTTCATAATCATATAATAACACTATTTTTATAATGGGTATAGAGGGAACACATGGTCTCATTAAAAATTTCTAAATTCCTTCATCTCACACAAAGTATTCAAACATAAAATCATTCAGAACTATAATTTTACTTTTAATATTCTCATCATAAAACTATGATATTTCAATCTATTATAATAAATATTACTGGGAAACCAATTGATAAAGTAAAATTGTTTCAGTATTAATGATAATTTCAATATACATCTATACTTGATCCATTTACAAAGGATCCCTCTAAATCCCCATTTTTTAGAACTCCATGATCCCTTCTACTCAATAAATATGTTATATTATTTTCCTTCCCTGTGTTGTAGGGTATTGGACCATCATAATCCTAGATTATCCGGGGCTATCACCATTTAATCATGTTGAGTTATTTCATTGATAATATATATTTAATTCTCTAGTGATCTATATATATATCACTATATTGAGTGTGTATCCATATATTCAGAGGAAATATTAGGGATACATAATGAATATTTTGAGTTAGATAGTTCTATTCATGGGTTTTAACTGCCTTGATGCATGTGAAATATCTTTATCATACTATATAATATAAAAAAATTTAATTTCATTGATTCATCAATATAAATAATAAATCCAACATTTCCTATTGGTATACTCAATATAGAAGTTTTCAGTAGTCTAATTTTCAATTCTTCAAGGAATTATTCACACTCCGTTGTCAATCTAAACCTAACAAATTTACGAGTTACCAAGGTAAACGAGTTAGCTAATTGGGAAAAATTATTCACAAAATGTTAATAGAAAATATATAAACTAATGAAACTATGTGCCTTAGTTATTTTAGTTGGTGTATAACATTATTAACTACCATTTTTTTATAGGATAAAACACGATTCTATCCAAATAGACAATATTTTCAAATAAAGAAATAGTTCGAAGTTATAATTCACAATATCTAAGCTTCCCCTATAACTATTTTCTTCTATGAGTCACTAAAACCTTACATATGTTGTTTTATTAGTCCTCATATATTTTTTAGTATATCACAATATCATCAATAAATACCCCAAAAAATCTTCAATAAAATCCTCTAAAATACAATACTTTATTTCTATAAAAATAGAGGGTGTATCAGTAAATCCAAAAGACATTATTGAAAACATGTTATTTCTATACATGGGTCAGAATATCATCTTTGGGAAATATTACATCCTCACATTCCATTGATGATATCCAAAAAAATGTTCAATCTTCCTTAAATATAGATATTTTTGAAGATGATAAAATAAGTAATTAATTCGAGGTAAAAGATAATTTTTCTTTATTATAATATCATTTATTTATTTTCTGTCAATTTACTACCTCATGGACTTATCTTTTCTCTTGAAAAAGATAACATGGTCTATCACGACCCGTCCTTGAGGCCCCTTCCGTGACTACACCATTCCCGCCTTCCATAGGCCAGGGGCTGGCGACTAGCACCAAAGGCATAAATCCCTAAAACTGGGAAGGCATTTCCTTTATAATACGTAAACTCATTAAACTAGAGTACAAGTGGAAGAAAACACTAAGTAAAACTGAAAAAAAAGTAGATCTAAAAGTAAAGGGGCCAGAAATACAAGCCCAACTATAAAGTTCATCGTAAAAGACAAAACAACTGGAAGGGGAAAAGTAGCTCATGGTTCATCCACCACGGATCCTACCTGAAGGGTAGGTATAAAAAGTTCTTCTCATTGATCATCCACCACATATCCTACTAAACCTTGAGTGTAATATACCGAATCGACTGTCTCGATCCATGAAATCCTATGCAACTGACGGTGTGTCGATCGGAGGTATGTAGCTTATGATATTTCTGTTTGAATGAAAACATTCTGAATATAGGGGGTCTGGGCCCGGTCCGACCCTGCCCAACACCCCCTGGGTCAGTCCGAACCAGGTCCGGACCTGTAGGGCACGGCGCGGCCCGGTCCTCATGGCCCGCCCTGGCATGGCCAGGGGAGGCTATCTCGGTATGTTGGCCGAGCGTGTTATGCTGAGGGGGGACGCGACCCCTGATGATTGATACCAGCGACGCCCGCTGGTGCTGCCCCACCTCCTGGATCCCGAGTGACCACGAGATTCATTTCACCGCCACCGCGGATGTTGCCTCGACGGGTTCCCTCTAGTGGCGCGCCGCCGCCGCCAGATGCAGGCGACGCCCTGTCGGCGCGGCGTGCCAACTACGGCTTCAGCGGACCACTGGACATGCTCCATTGGTCCAATTCGCCCACCTTTTCCACCTATGGCTCTCCCAGGATGCGATCTTCACTGCGACAGCTTCCAAACGTCGTTGCGGTCCCGTTTCATCATCTCTCATCAATCTGCGCATAGAAAAACAATCTGGGGAGGGGTCGTCAGGCCGTGTTGGTTCGGACCGCACCCTCTGTGTTAGTCAATAGAAATAGGTCAGACAACATTGATGTTCAACGACAAATGAGGCAAAATTTTAATCCATTAAAATTTAACTTAATTTCAAACAATTCCTTGAAAAACAAATATTCCCAACCAGCAAATAAAATAATTCGTGGATCAATTTGATAATGAATTGATCCACGTTATTTTTTTTAGACGGGAAGAATCATGGGAATATAAACATACTCAAATTAAACCCCTACCTTGTGAAAGATCCATGGTAGCTGAGCATCGTGGATGACAGTGTCACGAAAGGGCGGACGTTGGCTCATTGACGAATTCCCCACATCGGTGTCTCCTTCCTTGTCGTGAAGAATGAAGAGGATGGAAAACATTGGTTTCCATATCGTTCTACATTGAAGGGTCGATGTTCTTCTTCGGAGAAGAACCTTACTTCATTGAGGATGATGTTCTTGAAAAACTCTAGAGTTCTCTCAATTCATCCTCACACAACAATTGCCAACCCAAATAAAATATGGCTTCTCTTTATTTTATTTCTTCTTGCCATGCATTCAAAATTTAAAATTCAAACACTTAATTATTTTAATTGAAGAGGTTCAATAAATTAATTAAGGTGTGTGTTGGCATTAATTAAAGAGGGAGATAGGGGATATGAAGAGTTACTCAATTAAAAAAGATTTAACAATTAAGAAGGGGGTATAAAAGGAGTTTAGGGAATGTGAAAGGTTGGGGCTCGTGTGGGCCCCACCTCACAAATATCCTCACAGGGGTAATTAGGTGTTTATGGGCCCCACCCCAACTCCCCCATGTATGATATAACCACATTAGTTATAAAATAAAATTGTTCCACAATTTTATTCACGTCATATTTAATGCAAAAAATTTATCTTCTCCTCCCGTGTAAATGCATCTTTAGTAATGGTCCCCTTAAGCAATTTCCCACATTGCGAGTTCATCGGTTCCCTCAGATTTCAATTCCGAGTACCAGTTCAAAAGAAAGAAAAACCCACTCATTCGTTTACTGAACGTACCCAAGCTAAACATTGGAAATTGATTTCGGCCACACCGGGCCTCAGAATCATGTTTCTTTAGAAGCAACAGACTCGTAAAATTCCAAATGAATTAAGAAAAAAAATTCCATGAAATTTTTGGGTATTTTAATTACTCCCACCTCAGGGATTTACGTCCCTATAATGATACAAAAAAACTAGGGAAAATAAATGAGGTACTGAGCATGCATCTGAGCCTCCCTCTCCTATGTGCTCTCATGATGGTTCCTATACTACTAGTGAAAGCGCACAAGAGGAATCGACTGTCCTCATATGACCCGCTCCTGTTGATCCTCAACCTCTATTGGAATCCCATGAAGTTCTCCCCAACTTCGATGTCTAGCTCTCCATGGTCGATGTTGATGAATAGGTCGTGCACACATCTCCTCAGTTGAGATATGTGGATGAAGTTGTGCACCTGGTGCATTTGAGGTGGAAAGGCCCGATGAAACACAGAGATAAATTGTCACCCCGGTCAAATCCCTGGAATCCACGTTGAGGTGTGAGTCGTAAGAAAATGTGGTCTCCATCCTCGATCTCATGTGGTCTCGTCTAATATCAGTATATGACTTTTGTCTACTTTGTGATGTCTTCATCTGCACCTTGATGATCTTCCCCTTCTCTGGTAGCCTCAAAATGGGCGCATTGGTCAACCTCTACCTCAGCTATTGAAAAGCTCTGCTGGTATCTTTCTTACCACTCGAAGGGTTTCCCCTTTTCATTAAAGCTAAAAGCGATGCTGCAACTCTGGAGAAGTCTGACAAAAAGATAAGTCTGGCCAGCTCTTGAGTGATCAACTACACCTTCTTATGCATGATCCTATCCTGTGCTTCCTGGGGTTTCATTTTCGCTGACCAAGGAAAAACCCATCCCAAAAATGTAGATAAACCACAACCTTATTTCCAAATACAGTCAATCTATGTATGAACTATGGTTGCCCAGTCCATACCCAAACTAATGTCGTAAGGCCTCGACGCTGCCACCAAGAGAATCCAACCGAAACTCTCGCCTCAAGGGTCAGATCACACTATCGGCATAGGCATGATTACCAAGTCTCCTCCCAAAGGTATCTATAGATGCGAGGGTCAAGTCAACGGCTTAACCCGATTCTCTAGGTCTGGGAAACGATTCTTAGAAGGAAAGAATGATTCGTATCAATGTATATTATTATGGAAACTAGTAGTAGACATAGATCGTACCTCGAATCATTCCTAGATCCCTTGGGTCACACCCCTTGACCGAATTCAGCCACTCTCTTCCCCTTCCCTCCTGCTCCATGTGCCTAGCGAGGAATACAAAGGCGGGTGGTTGTAACATGTCAAAATGTACATCACCACATGATACCCTCCTAGATCTGCATCCATGTCTGTTGGTTTGAAGATTCATATATCCTTAACAATTCCTCTAATTAAAACATATTACATGCCCAAGTCTCCGAGACTGGCGCCAGTTTCCTGCTTCCCACTTCTAACCTTTACTAACTGTATCCACTTAGTAAAATAATTCTCAAACACAAAGGTTCTCTCTAGCACCATAACATAAGTATGAATTCAAAGAGAAAAGGTTCTAGATCGGATGTCCTTAAACACCCCTTGCTCAGAAGTCTGATCCTTGGAGTTCTGATCGTATCGTAGTCATCAAGTACCAGGAATGATCGGTACGCCTCTATGATTACTCAGCTACCGACATGTCATCCTTCCAAAGCTGTATAAGCTCTAGAAAACTCTCAGCCACCTCCTCAAGCTAGTCCTCATCTGCCTGTGAGTCGGGCTCACTTTGGAACCTGAGGGGTATCTGATGCTGAAACACGTGTTAGGCACTGAACCTACATGTGTCATATACCATTATAGCCAGTTGAAACTGCTGACCAACAGGTAGTGATATAGCTGGCACACTACCCGAAGGTACTATCTCATACATTGGTCCACGTACCGAAGTACCATCACTATGTCGACCATCATCATGGTCACTCATTGGGAAACACCTATATATTAGATCACCATCTACTCTACTAGTGTCTAAACTAGGTGTAGAACTATAAAAATCGCCTCCAGCCAATCCACTACTGCTTGGGAATCTATCTCACCTTGTAACCTCAGAGCCCTCTGCTGCCGGAACTCGTGCAACACCTTCTGTCAGCGTGCACCATCTGCTAGTACAGTTGGTGGCATCAGCTTCCCAACAAGTGGTGGTGCTTCTGGTACACCACCCGAAGGTGCCAACATAGAAGAGGGCTCTACTCCAGACCTCATCGCTTGGTGGGTTGTCATCGGGTACACTCTCGGAACTCCAACTGACTGTCTGCGTAGAGGCATCCTGAACAGATGCGACACGGTCAAACTATTTAAACCTGGTGAGATGACCAGGTTTGAGCTGACTTCAAGAATAATTTTGGAACCACACACACAATCAGTGTTTTCGTTCTCTTAGTCAGAAATCAGAAGTCAAGGTCCTGGTGTAGGGATAAGGCGGCTGCCCCACAAACACTGGACTCCCTGAACTGAAGACCACACTCGGTACCCTAAACACTATTTCTTCAGAGAAAAGAATGATCAGTGTCCTAACTTCTATGGTAGAACCGACTCCTTTGATACCAATTTGTCACGACTCGTCCTCGGGGTCCGTGTCGTGACTACCCCAAGCAAGCCTTCTATAGGCCAGGGGCTGGAGACTAGCACCAAAGGCGTAAATCTATATAACTGGGAAGGAATTGCATTTATAAAATGTAAACACATTCAAGCAGAGTACAAGAGGAAGAAAACACTAAGTAAAACTAAAAAAAGTAGATATGAAAGTAACGTGGCCGGAAATAGAAGCCCAAACGTAAAGTACAAGGTAAAAGACAAAACAACTGGAAGGTGATAAGAAGCTACTAGTTCGTCCACCATGGATCCTACCTGAAGGGTATGTATAGAAAGCGCAACTCATAGATCATCCACCATGGATCCTACCAGATGGGTACGTACAGATAGCCTCCTCAGTGCCCTCATCCTTCAACCTCCTCCAGGTACCGACTCGTAGTGAGGAACACCACCAGGTACCGAATCGTCGTGAGGTCCACCTCCAGGTGTCGTTCAGTCCTCGTATCTCGGCCTATATCAGCACTGTTCATTGCCTACATCCAACAAAAATGTGGTGCAGGCATAGCCAGTGCATGAGTGAGTATAATGACACTCAGTAGGGACCCTGAGACCCTCATGGTCTCACTAAATATAACAAGGATAATCAAAAAGAAGGATCTCAACTGATAAACCTTACATAGTTATATACCCATACATATACCTATGTTATCATGTAACCCATCTCAATCATGATGAAAACACAAATGTCATTGACTCAGATCAAACCAGGATTTTCATTAATGATATCAAAACCACAACTGCTGAATAGCTCCTCCTCTAATGAGTACATTTCTCCTGTCATGATTTTGAGGCGCTGCTCACTAACCTTAGACTGCTGAGGTACTCCTCTTATCGAGTAACATAGATCTTCCACACCAACACAGTA
The DNA here is from genome assembly GCA_963277665.1 of Viscum album. NCBI lineage: Eukaryota > Viridiplantae > Streptophyta > Magnoliopsida > Santalales > Viscaceae > Viscum > Viscum album. Next base: position 2,591,531 of record CAUJRU010000011.1, on the reverse strand, counting down.
GTGCTCCTCGCCATGGGTTTGCCACCCCAACACAGTAGTGCTCCCCCTAATATCCTATAGAGGTACTCTTTCTGTCGAGTACTATAGGTCGGCCACCCAACAAAAGTAGTGCTCCTAGCCGTGGGTCTTCCACCCAAACACAATAGTGGTCCCCACTGGGATAGTCAAGTCACTCCGACTCGAATCGGACAAGCAGTCATGAGGTCTCAGCCAGCTACAAGGTTTCCGTAATCCGTACGCTCATCTCTGGGAGGATCAGCTCCATGATCTACTGGTCGATACTCCATGTATCACAATGTCCCATGATGATGTATCTCAAAGGACAGCCTCGTCAAAGGGGTCTCAACATAATAGACATCATGTCTATCAGATGACCGATCTTTAAGTTATTAGCCTTTTAGTCCAAGGGGCCCAATTGGTTTCTTGTATGAATCCACCCAGCCGTATCTCAACTGTACCCCGAAATCCCATGGGGTATACTGAATGGAACTTTTTCTCAATGTGATTACCTACGCCGCTGACGGTTCGTCACACGGACGTCCGGTCTGAGAGTTATTGGTTTTTCCGTTCCAGTGGCCCGGTTGGTTTATAAGCTAAACTAATCCTGCCATAGTCCAACCACATCAAAACCTCATGTGAAGTATTCCAAATGAACTGACTCATCAAGAGGAATCCAACATAGTTGACAACACGTCAATCGGAAGTCCGGTCCTTACGTTATAAGCGTTTACGCTCCGAGGGCCCAGTTGGTTTCGGGTTCGAACCAACCCAGCCGTATGCAAAAATCACTGAAACCTTCAGTGTAATATACTGAATCTACTGTCTCGATCCAAGTAATTATACGTAACTGACAATATATCGATCAGAGGGTTGTAGCTCAAGATATGCCCATTTAACCGATAATGTTCCGAAAATAGGGGGTCTGGGCCCGGTCTGACCCGGCCCAACACCCCTGGGTCGGCCCGAACTGGGTTGACCTGGCTTAGGTTCGGATCTGGTCAAGTAGGGAGCAGAACCGCCCGTCTAGTGCAGCCTGGACCTACCAGCACAGCCTGGCCCAGCCGGGGTAGGCTGGCTCGGCCAGTCAGTCGAGCGAGTTGCACCGAGTGGGGGGGCGTGACCCTCGCTGATTGATACCGGTGGTGCCCACTGGCACCTCCCCACCTCCTAGATCTCGTGCAGCCACGTGATCCATTGCACTTCCACCGTGGCTGTTGCCACGGTGGGCTCCCTCCAGCGGCGCATCGCCCCTGCCGGATGCTGGCGCCACCCTGCCGGTGTGTCGTGCAGGCGGCGGCTTCCGCTGACCCCCTGACGCGCTCTGGTGTTCTGATTCACTCACTGCTTGTTCCTATGGCTCTCTTGGGACCTGATCATCACTGCAGCGACTTCCAAATGTCGTTGGGGTCCCGTTTGATTATCTCCCTTCAATCCATGCATAGACAAACAATCTACAGAGGGTCGTCAGGCCGGGTTTCTTCAGCCTGCGCCCTCTGCTTTAGTCGATTGAAATAAGACGGACAACAATGTTGTTCCACAACAAACAGGGAACAATATTAATCAATAAAAATTGAACATAATTTCCAAAAATTCCCCCACAAAAAAATATTCCCAACCCACAAATAAAATCTTTCATGGATCAATTTGATATTGAATTGATCTGCGTTCTTTGTTTTAGAAGGGAAAAATCATTAGAATATAAACATATTCAAATTAAACCCCTACCTCGAGAATGATCCGCAATAGCCGAACATCGTGGATGACGGTGTCATAAAAGGGTGGACGTTGACTCGTTGATGAATTACCCACATCTGTGTCTCCTTCCTTGTCGCGAAGAAAGAAGATGATGGAGAACAGTGGTTTCCGAGTCATTCTACGTTGAAGGGTCGATGTTCTTCGTCAGAGAAGAACCGTCCTTCATTGAGGATAAATTTCTTCAAAAACTCTAGTGTTCTCCCAATTCCTCCTCACACAACAATTTCCAACCCAAATAAAATAAGGCTTCTCCTTATTTTATTTAATCATTCCATGCATTTAGAATTTAAAATTGAAACACTTAATTATTTAAATTGAAGAGGTTCAATCAATTAATTAAGGTGTGTGTTTGAAAGAATTAAATAGGGAGAGAGGGGAGAGGAAGAGTTACTCAATTATAACAATGTTAACAATTAAAGAGGGGGTTTAAAAGGTGTTTAGGGAATGTGAAAGGTTGGGGCTCATGCGGGCCCCAACTCAAAAATATCCTCACATGGGTAATTAGGTGCTTATGGGTCCCACCCCAACTCCCCCATGTAGCATATAACCACATTAGTTATAAAATAAAAAATTTCTACAATTTTATTCACTTCTTATTTAATACACAAATTTTAACTTCTCCTCCCATGACAATGCATCTTTGGTAAAGGTCCCCTTAAGCAATTACTGGCGTGGAGTGTTTATCGGTGCCCTCCGATTTGAATTCTGAGCACCGGTTCAAAAGATAAGAAAACTCGCTCGTTCGTTTACTAAACGTACCCGAGCTAAATTTCGAAAATTGATTTCGGGCACACTGGGCCTCGGAATCAAGTGCTGTCAGAAGCTACAGACTCAAAAAATTACAATGAAATTATGAAAAAATATTCATTGAAATTTCCAAGACTTTACATGGTTCTCCATTGAGAAAAACTTTGGAGAATAAATACGATATTACCCAACTCCTATAGTTGTTTCATCAACTATAATTATTATATAATGTCAATTATATAAGGTTACATTGATATTGTCATATCATATGGGAAAAAGTCCATAAAAACACAAATTCATGCTCTATTTGATGTCTAGGTAAATCCACTGGAATTTAGTTAGTGTATTCTTGCATAATAAGTATGTACTTGATTTGAATATTCAATTCATCATCAATAGATAATGTTTTATCTTCATCCCCAGGAATTTAATTTAGAAGTGCTACTGAAGGTGGATCCAGGTATGACTCAGATGATGAATTATCCCCTCTAAAGATATAAAGTTTCATACCTTCATCACAAATCATAATTTCTTCCACTTTTCAATAAATGTTTTAAAAATATATCAAATTCCAGTCCATGAAAAATATTATATCAAAATAAACCACATGTATGATGATAATATCATTTATTATAGAATTTTTTTGTGTCATAATAGGATCTTTTGGACACATATTTGTTGCAATAAGGTTTCTACTATTAGTATTTACTAAGAACTCTCTGGTTAAGATTATTTGGAAATATATAATTCATAATAAAAATTAAGAAGTTATAAAGGAATTAAATGATCTTGAATCAAATAATGATATATAAAAACCTGATTTGATGTTTATTGTGCATACCACAACATTTTTAGGAACTTCCACCATATATGTTTTTATCTCAAATTCTTTTCCTCGTTCCTAGGGCATTTTCCGAGGTATGTTTCCTTAATGCTTTAGACAACCCGTTTTATAGTGTCTCAACTACCTACAACTATCACATTGAAAATTGGTGTCTTCTTTATTTAACTTGATATCATGAGAATGATGAACTTTCTCACCACCCATGTAGAAAAATTATTTTCTTTTTAATCAGGAACCAGGGAGTTTAATTCCTAAAGTACAACACATTGGAATTATTTTTTTTATATTCTCCCCCTTATTAATTATTTTCTCTTCAACCATATTATTATCGTGTTTTCTATTAGATTAAATAGTCCTATATAATTTTTTCTCTATCATGATAGCAAAAGAGACAATATCTTAATTAATTGAGAATATTTGGTAGACCATTGAACTTCATAGAAATGGTTTTAACCCATCAATGAATCGATCAATCTTACTCCTTGGATTCTGTATTTTGTTTGAGGTATGCAATGAAAACCTTGTAAATTTATAGGCATACATAGAAATTTTTTTATCCAATTTATGTGTCAATATATTTAATTTACTCTCCATATATGATCATTGTTCATGGGTGAAATATTTCTCCCGAAAAAGTTTCTTAAAATCCTTTTTCTAAATTTTTTAATTTCATCTTTCTCCATTTTTTTGAATTAATGTATACCATTAATCATTACCACCAAATAAATAATAAACTAAAATGATATACTTCTCCCTTTGGTTACATCACAGAGTGATAAATATATACTCTAAAGAACTTTTCCATTGCTGAGATAATAATGGGTTTTTGGTCCCATTAAATTAGGGACAGTATTTCCTCACGAATAAGTATAACGTTGTACCTTTATATTGTGGTTCACGATTCTCTATACAAGTAAGGTTATTATTCATAACATGGTTCAGCTATTCCAATATAATTATAAGTTTCTTAAGTCAAGCTGTAGATCCTCCACCAACATCATTATCTTACATTGGAGGGCAGTCCCAACATGGAATACCAATGTTTATACATATTCAGTTCCTTCTAGAAATAAATATTTCAAAACAATTACATATAGTAAATTATATTATTAATCATAATTCAAAAATATGATCTGGTAACACATAACATAAATTGAATATCTTATTCACATCTATTAATAATCATGATATATTTTGGGAAATATTTAATTTTTACTCTTTCATAATGGTATGTAAATAAAATGGAAATAATTCTTGGAATATCACCTCAGAGTGTTGTGTGAGGTGCACAACAATGTCTGTTGTCACGTACTAGGTTACACCGAGTCTGGATTGAAATTCCATGATAAATTTTTTACCCTTAGGTAAATTTTTTCTATATCCAAATCCAATTGTAGTATCAAAACATAGATTTATTTATAAGAATAACCTCATCATCTATAACAAACCAAAATTATATGATGTTCTTCTATTCTTAACCCCAAAATATATAATACATTTGTTTTCCCTTAAATTTGTTTTCTAAATATTGTTTTCTATAGTTTATATTTCTATTTATATGATAACAAATATAATTATCCCTTATTTAATATCCAAGATCACATGCCTGACATTATTATATTGGCATTATTTACAAGTTGTCACATCACAAAGGACTAAATAACATAGTATCTATGGAAATAAAGATACAAAAAAAAGTATTACATTACAAAATTAAATTAAATACAACATATAAACACAATTAAAATTATCTATAAACTCCATGATTATCTCTCTAATTCATTCATAATATACTTGTTCACATCCAATGTATTTAAAATTGGAGAGGGGTGAGTCACATGATCAATAAATGTACTAAATATAAGGAAATTTATCACAATAAGAATAAACAATATTCTATTTTGATAAAAAATAAACATTTCATTAATACATAATCTTGAGTATATGATGGAATGAATAAAAACATATCAATAATGCTATAAAAATAATAACATGATAATGATACTTATCAATGCATTTTATAGAAGTCAAATAATCACATTGGTAATCAATTACTAATTTCATAATGATGGAATGGAAAATATATGACATCATAAAATTACCAAAGGGTTGTCATCCTAGATATTTTTAAATAAATTTATAATTCCTCGGCTAAATATGTATATGAAAATGGGAAAGGCCTCATCTAAGAAGATATATTTTTTTGTCTCATGAGACCTACCGATGCATTGAGGGTATACAAATATCCCCACCAATTACAAGAAATGTTCAAGGCATTCCTAATGTAAATTTAGTAAATCATAAAAATTATATTCAAATCAAATTTAAATATATTTCCCTAGATAGTAAACATAATCACTAAAAATTCTGAGTAATGGTGACTGGTATAAAAATAGCATATCAATAGTAAAACTAATCATTAAAAATTTAATAAAAAATGTTAAATGATATTATTAAAGATCAATCTCTGTTAAGAATATGATTAACTTGAGGGAGATAAGATAGTTGAAAATATACCAATAAAACTATTAAATATATTTTTAGAGAAATACACATTTTATAATGCAAGGATGAGTTCATTTGAAAAAATAACTTGAATATGTCATAAACTATTATTTTAAATTTTTTTATCCTAGAAAAAGAAGAAAATTAATTTTTTTTGGGTGATAAATGTTTTTCAACTAATGTGAAAATGTGGAAAAAGAATTTGTATTAATATTTTGAAATTATCCACATCACTGTGATTTGAGGGAGAATATAAGAGAGTATTTAAAGTGGGAAAACGAATAATTCTTCACATAAAAAAATATCAAAGATATTTTGTTTGATAAAAATGCTTATTTTAGAGAAATAATGGTCTCCTAAAAATTTATGGATTGTACGTGAAAATTAGTAAGAAATTGGTATGTTCTATTTTATCGTGCTTTCTTTTAGGGAGGAAATTAAAAGGGAACCTTGTAGAACAAGTATTTACACACCAGATAAAGAATAAATGATTATGATACATTATTTTGGAAGACATAAATAGAATTTATAGTAATTATATAATATTAATGAATAATTACATTGAGTGATAGAGAGACAATGTGTAACCTAACATGGAAATAGTGGTTTGGGGAGAATACCTTACCTTATGTCCAAGTGTGTAATACTCATGCATATAACATCCTAGATAATGAAATTATATTCATTATTTATTTAAATTAGAAACTAATCAATATTTTTTATAATTTATTATAATTATATTAAGATAATTTATGGATTTTTTAATGAGTAATGAGATTCAAAATCATCGTCTGGGAGTTATTTTTCCTTTCATTTCATGATTAGTTTAGTTAAATACTTCTATAAATGATCATGAAAATTTTTATTAGTTATCCAAAATTTGAATTATATGTTATTTATGATTTTCAATATTATTTAATGGTATTATATATGATTTAATTTTTAGTATATATATGAGTAATTATATAACGTGTTAACAATAATAATTTAGATTATTTAGCTTAATTTTTTATGATCTCAAACTTATTTAGTCTTTTGAATAAATATTTTCGTTTTTATACGGGTTATATTTACATAACAATAAATAAAATTCGTTATATATATTGGTGTTTTCTATTCCCATAAAATTTGTTTTACAACCATCTTTGAAGGAATAATTCAACAAAAAAAACTTGTTATCCCAGAAGGTTGTAAATATACAACTCACGGGAAATGATTTGATTATTGGAATAAAAAGTTCAAGAGAAGATAGTTGATTGGGGATATCCCATTTAAATAATAACATTATATTATATATGTAAAAGGATTTGTCATTATTTTTCCCTAGGGGGAGGTAAGGAATTGATAAGTAAAAAATGAAATTTAATGAGAATTAAAATAATGAAAGGTTATTCTAGCTCTTGAATTCTTCCCCTTGATAAAATCCTTAAAAAATGACATGGTATTTTAAGTGAGAACCACAATAGCAGAATTTTGGAGATACTTTTGACAAATTTATTGGGTATAAGTTTTACAATTTTCAAGGATTTAGAGCTATGAATATAAGAGGTGGTGATTAGTGGTATTTATGGTGTAGGATATGATTTTTACAATCACTTTTTTCATTAAAATATTATTATGAATCATGTATATAAATACATCAAATTGTATCATTAAATATATTAATAAAATTGAGGACATTTTTAGATTATGGGATTACATCAGATAAACATTATATGTGACAAAATAATTCATGTATTTATTAAATTGTATAAATTTCCATATTTCCCTATTCACCAAAAAACAAACTATATTATAATAATGAAAAAATTATACTGTTACAAATTTTGTACATGTAACGTTCCAAAATTATCTCTATTTTATGAAATAGATTTTCTTAATTTGAGAATTGTAATTTTTTTAAAAAATCATCATCTACTCAAAAAAAATATATTCTAATATTATTACTATTTTTATGACACATTGAAGAATTCATTAATTTCCATAAAATAATATTTTAAATATATGAAAAAATATTAATTAATGAATATTTTTAAGGGTAATAACATTCTTAAAAATAATTATATTAATTAAAAAATATTAAATAATTATATAATTTTGAAAACATACCAACACTTAATTTATCATTTTTAAAATATATATTTACTTATTACATGATATAAATATAACATTTCACTTTTATGGTGCCTAAATTTTATTTATAATTTTATAGGTTACATTACTATTCAATTGATCATATTATTATTCCTAATGGTCACATTAATATACCAATTTACATATTTAATTGTATATTATTATTTTAAACTCGGTGTTGCATGAACTATAAATTAACAAAGATTCCAACATTTAAAATAGACATACAATATGTTCTTGGGGTGTTTCATATAGTTCCTCACAAACATAATGTCATTATAAACTACCTTCATTTCGGAATACCTCATTTGTGAACAATCCTTGAACATATAAAAACCCTTCAAGTGATAATATTCTAAAATAAAATTCTCTCTCTTTCAAAATGATATGATTTTTGGTTTTTTATATTGGAAAATAAATCCCGAAAATTATACATATCTCTATTACTATAAAAATGTTTTTAGTTGGTATATCTATGATATGTGGCCACAGATTGAGTTATTTACTTTTGGTGCTTAATCAATATGTCTTCTATAAATGAAATGTTTCATCTTTCGATTCGAATTATGAAAAATCTTTTGTGATGAATTTAATTTTACACCATTATCTAAGAAAAATACATTTGTGGTGCCCCGTAAATCATCATTCATACAATAAAATAATGATAATTTCATGAACTAATATTACTGTGAAGTATCCTATAACCCATTATGTTGACCCTAATTTCCCACCTTCATTTTCAAATGTTGAACTCCCACAAAAACATCCAATATGGTTCACATAGTGTTTCTTTGTGGTCTGAAAACTCTATTAGATTATTTACAGTCTACGAGATCCTTTACAAATTTCATGATCAGGAATGTTGTCCAACATCTTTGTCTAGGAGATAAAACAGCACAAAAACACCAAAATGAAACCTTGAGGGATTTTTTTTACAATATATTTCTCATTCTTTATATTCGTTCAATATTTAATATCAATATACTTTTATTTAACGTAAGTTATAATAAGGTTTTCTATTAATTTAATAACTTTTATGAGATAAAATCTTATTACATATATATTAATATTATAAAACTAATACCATAATTTTCCACACTCATATCCTAATGGATTTAATGATAACAAGGTTAGGGTATTTGAATAATTCTAGTTATTTTTTGAAATTTCATTTATTCTATTTATAGATTTTCATTTTCAAAATAAATCCCAATATGTAATTATTTTAGAATCATGATGTGGTATCAGAATTAATAATTTTACTTATTCTTCAATGGAATTAATTATTATATAAAAATATGTTTTTATATGTTTTTTTCTAAAATGTATACATTTCAAGGGAATTTATTTTCATATTCCTCTATATAGAAGCTATATTTTGATTCCTCTAAATATCTTCATTTAAACCATAACTATATGTGATTCTTGATTATATTCTGAATGATTTTTGAGTCATATATCTCAAGAAATACTTCTAGGAATAATTCTCATTTTTTATTCTAAATTAGTTCACAAACATGACACTCCACTCTACATTATTTCTACTATTAAAATAAAATTTATATATTAATGTAATGGTAAAAATGATATATCTTTAACCACAATGGAATATATATGGTATGTAGAAGACATACCCCTGATGAATTTATTTTATGATGAATTAATCCATTACCCATTCATGAATCACACATAATCCATCATGTCAAATGTGGAAACAAAAATAGTTAGTGAAATTTCTTTTAAAAAATTAAAATATTAAAAAAATTAAAATATTGGAATTCTTCCCAATAAATATTCATTTATAGTCATGTATAAAACAACTTCCCCCTAAATATTTAATTTTTTTTCTGATGAATTTCATCACCATTACTTTTTCAATATACATATTTAGACTCTTTCTATTAATTGAATGTCCCTCTATTTTTAGATTATTTTTTCATAATTCCCTTTTGGTTAATATCATGTATCATGATTAGTAATGACCACCTGGAAGAAAATTTCCCAAAAATATCATCATTAATATATTGAGAAGAAATAATATATATCCTTCATTGAATGATTTAATTCAAATTATATTTTCATGAAACATAAATTAATTTTCAATTAAAATTATAATATTCTCATATGATTTTATTATTTTTTTCTAGTTTACTAATATAATTCATTTTATTCTCTACAAAGATCAAGTTTAACATGTCAAAATTATTCATATCGAAGATGTATTTTAATTCCAAATAAATTATAAATTTATATTTTTTGGTCGGAGTGGACACTCAAGAGGGGGGGGGGTGAATTGAGTTTCAATTAAAATTTCTGTTTTAAAACATTGAGTTAAAATCCCCCAAGTAGAATAAAGAATTAATCTATAGTGAATTTATATCAAAGTAAAGGTTCTGTTGGGTTCTCAAGGGATTGATTATTTCCCAGTTAATCAGTTGATTATCTTTTGGAACCAACTTACCGATTTACAACTAATATAAACACTTGCAAATTTAATTATCAAAGTAGATTTAAAACAATTTTGGTTTTAAATTATTAGCAGTGGAATAAAATCAAATAACTTTGAAAGTAAATAAGCACAACAGTTTTAACCAAGAGGTTCAGTCTCAAGCTAAGACTTAGTCCTCTCAAAAGCGTTTATAAAAAAGTGATCCACACCCTGGATCAGGGATAAAAAAAAGTATACAACTATCCAGGTCACACGACCTCTACCACTGTTATCCGTGGGAAACAAAAACAACATCAACCAGATGTCCAGGTCACACGACCTCTACCACTATCCCAGTGGGAAATAAAAGATGTAAGAGTATTGAGTGAGGATGTAACGCCCCGACCCCAGTTACCTAGAGTCGGTGCATTATTACATAACATTGGCATGATCACAAAAGATCAAGTCTCGAAAAACCGATTAGTTTAGTAGCTTTGGAAACACTAGAGACATTCGTAAACATTACATTACATAATAAAAATGAAAACTACAATAACATGGTCTCCTTAGTCCACACTCATATCCTCACTGACTATTCTTTCATGTAATTCATAATACACTTCTTCACATCCTGGGAAAAAATAAAACATTGAAAGGGGTGAGCTCAAATGCTCCGTAAGGATAACAATATAGCGAAAAATTTCATAATAAAACATAAGCATTTAAGGCAATGTATAACTAAAACAAAAGCTTTATTGAACTTGAACTTCATCATAATATGGAAAACGTAAAATAAAATAATGCCATTACTTACTCACATGGATATTCTACTAGACGAATAATCACATGAAATATCAATAACCACTTTCATAATGAGGGAATGTATAATTCCAGACATTCTGAAACATTTTGTCAAGGCCTCGGCCAAGACGTCTAAAATGATTAAGGCCTTGGAAAAAACCATAAATCAAATTGGGAAAGGGACTCAGCCAATTCCATGTCTAGTTGTCTCATGAGACCTACCGATGCATCGAGGAGCTATAGCGGGCTTCACCCATCACTTATTAAGTCCAATACATTCCTCATTTGAATAGGTTTAAACATAACATAAATATTCGTATTAAAACTAGCATACGAAATTTCAACAATTTCTCCATAAACTATGGATGGTATAAAAATAACACATCCACAGTCAAATATTTCACCAAATGTTCAATGTAAGTTTTTTTTATCATAAATCAATTTCAATTAAATTAAAACCCATCAAAGGATGTTGACATTGATGAAATCAAAGCTATTTGAGAGAAATATCTCTCTTTTTTTGAAATCATTTAAAAGTCCCATAATTATAAAATAATAAATTTACTTTGAAAATATTCTTATAAGCTTGTAAGGGAAGCTTCGACGAAGTTATAATGGCGGAAAATAGCGGCACCCGCCGTATAAGTTAAAAAAACATTCTTACATTAAATTTGTCAAAAAGGTCAAAAAGTACATTGTTTGGAAAACGACGGTAAGATTCCTTTCAAAAACGTATAAGGGTATAAATGAATTTAACCCATTTTCCATTTAATAGTAAAAATGTTTTGAAATACATTTTTAAGAAACATGGAAGTGGATGATAACGAGGTCCCAGTAGATAATTATGTATAAACAACCTTGGATAATGAAGAGGTTGTGAAGTAAACCCTTACCTTGTACTTTTCCTTGGATGGGGTAGGTTAACCTCCTGTATAATGGTGAAATAATTGTTATTAAATTATACAGGAATCATATACATTCATATGATATCATATATGATCTTTTAACATTGCTTTGTTATCAATATCTTAGATTTATCGTTGTTTCGGGTGTTAACTTACTCTTTTTATTTTATATGTTTTGTTTCTTAAGTCATGTTTTTCATGGATAGGTTGTATCTTATTCATATCCAGAATGATATCATGTCCTTAAACATTATTTTTAAATCATCAAATGATAATTATACTTGAAGGGATACGACGGAGAATGAATCTCATCGCGTTCGTGGAGACGGTAGTCCGTACGTACGCATGAGCGACAATATCATTATTTTGATCTTAAAATAATATATAATTGGATATTATATAATATATAAAGAATCATTATCATGTTATATTTATTATTTACATGAATTAAAAATCATTATTATACCCATCTAAATAATAATATATTGAATAACAATTACACCACGACGTGGAGACGGTAAGCCGTACGTACACACGTATGGTGACATGTCATTCAAATGATGGGTAGAATACTGAATATGGTTGTTCCATATTTATAATAACATCACAGTATATATAAGATACTGGATTTATAATTTTAGAATTGAAATAATAAACAAAGAGGGAGTGTAAGAAGAACGAAACTTGAAAGAGGGTGATGAAAATGTTACCTCTTCCTTGGGTTCTTCCTTTTGATTTGATCAAAAGGACTCCTTAGGATGGCTTTCTGACTAAATTAAAGCTTCTAGGATGAAGGGAGATAAGTTGGGAGAGTATTTGGGTAGAGGTTGGCCGAACCAAAAGGCTTGAAAGTTTGAATAAGGTGGTAGAGGTGGGGGCCTTTTATAAGAGGAGAGGAGGGGCTCTTTTGGAAAGATTGAAATGTTACATTATTATACAATGCTTTTCGGGTTCTAAAGGTCCCACACTTATATATTTCGTGTATAAGGTGATAAGGGTTCGAAATATACCCATACAATAGTCTTTGGACAAGTGTAAGCCTTGAATTTTACATTATCTTTTCATTTTATTAAAATCGTTAAATAATGAGTTCATCGCTGCATCATAATGATGTCATAAATAATTTAATTTATTTAATGTCTAAAAATTATAAAAAAAATACTATGATGTAGGAAATATTTTTATCTTTCCAATTACTATTTATAGTCAAAAATATGACTTGTATAACCCCATGTAAAATTTTTTTTTAGTAAAACATTTCATGTTTGTGTCATTTTTTTACTTCAACACTAAATAAAAGGTATTTATGTCATTTTCCAACTAAAGTGGCTCCATGGGGTCCCCAAGTTGACCCATGGATTGTATTGGTCGGCCATTACTCATCCAATAGGGGTAGGACAAGTGTAAGGGTATTTTCATATTTTTATAATATCATTTTTACCTTAAATTTCCCTAATTACCTTTAATCGCGATTAATTAAACTTAAAAGTTACTATTCACCAAAAAATTATTTTAATCCCATTATACCAAATTTTACATCCTAATGACAACCATGTATGTCGGATTTTTGAAATTCAAAACACAGAAGTGGTAATATTTCATTTAAACGAAAAATCAGTTATTTAACTACCACTTAGTGGTTTCACTATTCATCAAAAATTGAAGTTTTTCAGAACAATGCCAAAATTTCACCCTAAGCTATAATTGATATTCCGAATTCAAAAATGATGTCTATTTTACAAAATTCCAAAAATATAAGTTTCATTAATTAATTTTATAATTAATTCCCGCTATCACAACAAATAGCGTGTTTTTAAGAAACAATATATATATCAAAAGATTGACAATTGTTTATGTCCAATTTCAAAGTGAAATTAATTCTAATGACCACCATTGGATAAAATGGTAAAAATATATACTAATTATACTCTAAAACCACTAAATAGTATAATTTATCACTATAAATTATTTTGATTAAAAAAATTGTTTTTAAGTATTATTCACTATTCATAAAAAATTAGAAGTTCTCAGAAAAATACCAAAAATTCAACATAGGCTAATTTCGATATTCCGAATCCAAAAATGAAGTCCATTTTGATAAATAAAATTTATAAAATTTCAAAAATTAGGTATTACTATTCACAACTTCTAGTTTAATTAGTTGTGGTGTGTGTTAGAGCTCGAGGTTGTGTACAACACACGCTATTGCATTATTCAAAGGGAAACATACTATGGAAGCTTGGGGTGTTACATTCTCTCCTCCTTCAAATAATTGCATCCTCGTAATTTCTAGGGTATTACTGCATAAAAAGACTCGGGTGGTTCTTCATCATAAGTTCCTCAGGTTCCCACGTTGCCTCTTCCATTTTATGATTTCTCCACAAAACCTTTACGAGACGAGTCATCCAGTTTCTCAGCACCTGCTCCCTCGCATCAAGAATTCTGATGGGCTCTTCGCAATAAGATAGATCAGGTTCCAGTTCTAATTCCTCATAGGTAAGTACATGTGTTGGGTCGGGCATGTATTTTCTCAATAGCGATATGTGGAAAACATCGTGAACTTTGGAGAGATTTGGCGGCATCGCCAAATGATAAGCTACAGCCCCCATACAATCTAGAATTTCGAAAGGTCCGATGTACCTGGGACTCAACTTACCCTTCTTGCCAAAACGTATAACTCCCTTCCATGGAGATACCTTTAGGAAAACATGATCTCCCACCTGAAATTCCAAAACCTTTCTTCTATTATCGGCATAGCTCTTCTGCCTACTTTTAGCTGTTTTGATGTGGTTTTGGATTACCTTCACCTTTTCTATTGTTTCTTCCACCAGTTCTGGTCCCACATGTTTTATTTCACCAACTTCATCCCAACAGGTTGGTGTACAACATCTCTTTCCGTATAATGCTTCATAAGGTTCCATCTGAATTCTTGAATGGAAGCTATTATTATAGGAAAATTCTACCAGTGGTAAATATTGATCCCACATACCCTGAATGTCAAGAGAGAATGATCTCAACATGTCTTCTAAGGTTTGAATAGTCCATTCTGATTGTCCATCTGTTTGAGGGTGATAGGCAGTGCTCAAACGAAGTTCAATATCCAATGCCTTTTGAAGACTTTTCCAGAATCTTGAAGTAAAACGAGGATCACGATCAGAAAAAATCGATAGGGGTACTCCATGAAGTCTTACAACTTCATTAATATATAGTCTTGCTAGACGTTCAAGTGGTAGATCCTCCCGTATAGCCTGAAAATGTGCTGGCTTAGTAAGACGATCAACAATGACCCATATTGCATCATTCCTTCTAGGAGTCTTTGGTAGTCCCATGACAATGTCCATTGTAATATTATCCCATTTCCACTTAGGTATGGGAAGAGGTTTCAATACTCCACCAGGATGTTGCCTTCCAGCTTTCACTTGTTGACAAACCATACACCTCGACACAAAATCAGCAATCTCCCTCTTCATATTGTCCCACCAAAAATGTTCCTTCAAATCTCTATACATTTTTGTGCTCCCAGGGTGTATAGAGAAATTGGAACAATGAGCATCATCCAACAATTCCCTTTTTAGATCAGGTATACCGGGAACACAAAGTCTCTTCCTGAATTTCAAAATTCCATCCTTATACACAAAGTCCCTCAATCTTCCATCATTCACATCTTTAATCTTCTTCTGAAATTCTTCATCATCGGTCTGAGAACTCTTAATCCTTTCTAGTAATGATGGTTTGGCAACCATTTGAAAAAGCATTGATGATTCACCTTCCCTAGTTATTCCCATGTCCATATTCACTAGATCCATGAAAATTGGATCCCTTTCAATTCTCATCACATTCAAAACTCCATGGTATTTTCTGCTCAAAGCATCTGCCACCTTGTTTTCCTTCCCCAGGTGGTAATGTATCGTGCAATCATAATCCTTGAGTAGTTAAAGCCATCACCTTTGCCTCATGGTGAGTTCTTTTTGTGAGAAAATATACTTCAAACTCTTGTGATCAATATAAATCTCACATTTTTCACCATAGAGGTAATGTCTCCATATATTTAAAGAAAAGATCACAGCTGCTAACTCAAGATCATGAGTAGGATAGTTTTTCTCATGAATTTTTAGCTGTCGTGATGCATAGGCAATAAACTTATCATTCTGCATAAGGACACAACCAATTCCTTTCTTCGATGCATCACTATAAATAACAAACCGATCATTCCCCGATGGTAGAGTCAATACAGGGGAGTTGAATAATCTTCTATTTAGTTCTTCAAAACATTCTTCACACTCTTTTGTCCAGACAAATTTAATCCCTTTACGTGTGAGCTTTGTCAATGGGTTAGCCAATCTGGAAAAATTCTGGACGAAACGTCGATAATAACCTGATAAACCAATAAAACTGCGTACCTCAGTTATACTTGTCGGTGCTGGCCATTCTTGGATTGCCTTGGTTTTAGATGGATCAACAGAAATTCCATCCTTAGAGACAATATGGCCAAGAAAAGAAATCTCCTGAAGCCAGAATTCACACTTCCTAAATTTCACATATAATTCATGTCTTCTAAGAGTCTTCAGGATAATGCGTAAGTGATTTTCATGTTCTTCATGGCTTTTGGAGTATACCAAGATATCATCAATAAATACCACTACAAAGTCATCAAGATATTCCTTGAAAACTCTATTCATTAGATCCATGAAAACAGAGGGTGCATTAGTCAATCCAAAAGGCATTACTGTAAACTCGTAATGCTCGTACCTTGTTCGAAATGCTGTCTTTGGAACGTCTTCCTTCCTCACACACAACTGATGGTATCCAGACCGAAGGACAATCTTTGAAAAGTATTGAGCTCCATGCAGTTGGTCAAACAAATCATCAATGTGAGGTAGGGGATACTTTTTCTATATTGTTATAGCATTGATCTCCCTATAGTCGATGCACAACCTCATAGATCCATCTTTCTTCTTAACAAAAAGAACAGGGGCTCCCTAAGGAGAAACACTAGGGGGAATAAATCCCTTATTACTCAATTCCTCTAGTTGTTTCTTTAGTTCAACTAATTCCACAATGGCCATTATATAAGGGGTCTTCGATATGGGCCTTGATCCAGGAATTAAATCAATGGTAAACTCAACTTTTCGTTCTGGAGGATGTCCAGGTAAATCTTCCGGAAACACATCAACATATTCTCTCACAATAGGTACATCCTCTATTTGAATATTCCTTTCCTCACCCTCAGTAATTTCCTTCTCTTCCTACCCAATAATTGAATTTAGTTGAGCTACTGGGAGTGGATCTAGATAAGAATTATGTGGCGACGATTCTGCTCTAGAGATAAGGTGTTCCTTATCATCGTCATCAAGAATCATAACCTCTTTCCTCTTACAATAAATTTTTTCATCATGTTCTGAAATCCAATCCATACCGAGGATTATATCAAATTCAATCATGGGTATGACGATGAGATTAGCAGGTAAAGAACATTTAAGTGCTCTAATGGGAACTAATCGACAAAACTTTATTGCAACAATACTTCCCTTAGGGGTTTTGACCGACAACTCCCTTGTTAAATCAAATTGGAAATATCTAATTTTCTTAGCAAACTAGGAAGATATGAAACAATGCGATGATACAGAATCAAATAATGCATTTGCTAAACTTGAGGAAACCATTAAATTACCTGCCACCACGTCTTTCGAAGATTCCACCTCAGTAGTAGTGATAGCATAAGCCTGGCCCTGATCCCTCGTCCTTTTTTGAGGTAAGTTCCCCTGACTCGTAGGACATTCATTTGCATAATGTCCCTTCTCTCTACAATTATAACATTCCACGTTGACAACCGCTTTCTTTACCTTTCATTCATGAGCTTGGTGGCCTTTTTCACCACACTTGTAATATACTCATTTTCCATTTAGATAGGCGCCAGGGTGCTTCCTACCACAATTATCACAGGGTGGAAATTCATTTCTTCCCTTCTTCCCTGTTTAATTATTTTCTTTTCCAGAGTTTTCAGCGGATCTCTTATTATCTTGCTTTGATTTAAAGTCATAAGACTTAGAGAATTACTTTTCTGTCTTGATAGCGCATGAGACAATACCTTTGTATGAAGAGAAGGTTTGTGATACTAAAGCTCAATGGAGAAATGGTTTTAACCCATCAAAGAAATGATCAGTCTTACTTCTTGGGTTACGTATGTAATCTGCAGCATACCTCGCTAACCTTGTAAAGTTAGCCTCATACTTTGCGACATTCTCATCCTCCTTCTGCCTCAGACTCAGAAATTGCCTTTCCATATCCGCTCGATGGTCTCGAAGAAAGTATTTTTCTAAGAACAGATCTTTGAACTCCTTCCATTCCATGTTTGTTAATTCATCATCTTCCTTTGTGTTTTGAATTAGTGACCACCATTGATCGACATCTCTAGTGAGGTGGTAAACTGCCATGACAACTTTCTCCCTTTCACTACTCCCCAAGGCATGGAATATTTTCTCTAAGTAATTTATCCATTTCTCATCTACTATAGGATTTGTACTCCCATTGAAGTTTGGTTGTTGTTGCCTCATGAAATGGTCTAGCATTGATCCTCCACGTTGTGGATCAGGGTGCTCCATACGAGTAAGGTTATTATTCATAACCTGCGTGAGTTGTCCCAGTACGGTGAGAAGCTGATCAGCACCAGTTGTATCACTAGCTCCACCATAATTATCTTGAGCAGGAGGGCAATCCCTACATGGAGTGCGTTCATTGATAGAGTTTCCATTCCTTCCACTAGGCGCCATTTCTAAATAATGGCATAAACTAGATTAGTTTATGAATCAAAATACATAATTCCATACTTGTAAATCACTTAACATAAATTGAACTAATTATGGATATAATCCATAATTATAAAAATGTTTTCTTTGAGGAAGTATATACTCGTAACCCTTCATAGTGGCTTGTAAAGAAAATGGGAATTATCCTAAGCATATCCACCGGGAGTGTCGTAACCAAGAGTGCAGCAAGGCCCGTTGTCGTGCACCAGTTCCCGTTCGAGTCTAGCTCAAAGCGGTGTTTTCGGGTTTTACCCATAGGTACATCTGTGCCAGAGCCGCCTCTACCTGCTCATATCCAGACAGGGATGTATTGCTGGGAAAACTCACAAAATCTCTACAATACCAAAATTTTAGGAAGTTCTTCTATACTAATCCTCAAAGTTCATCTTAGGTCTACGTGCTCTAATCAGAGTTTGTCTAAATCTAGTATCCAAGGTTTGTACAAAACTTCCTCTGATACCAACAGTAATGCCCCGACCCCAGTTGCCTAGAGTCGGTGCATTATTACATAACATTGGAATGATCACAAAAGATCAAGTCTCAAAAGACTGATTAGTTTAGAAGCCTTGGAAACACTAGATACATTTGTAAACATTACATTACATCATAAAAATGAAAACAACAATAACATGGTCTCCTTAGTCCACACTCATATCCTCACTGACTATTCTTGCAAGTCAGTCATAATAAAATTCTTCACATCCTGGGAAAAAATAAAACATTGAAAGGGGTGAGCTCAAATGCTCCGTAAGGATAACAATATAGCAGAAACTTTCATAAGAAAACATAAGCATTTAAGGCAATGTATAACTAAAACAAAAGCCTTATTGAACTTGAACTTCAGCATAATATGGAAAAAGTAAAATAAAATAATGCCATTACTTACTCACATGGATATTCTACTAGACGAATAATCACATGAAATATCAATAACCACTTTCATAATGAGGGAATGTATAATGCCAGACATTCTGAAACATTTTGTCAAGGCCTCGACCAAGACGTCTAAAATGATTAAGGCCTCGGCCAAAACCATAAATCAAATTGGGAAAGGTCCTCGGCCAATTCCACGTCTAGTTGTCTCATGAGACCTATCGATGCATTGAGGAGCTATAGCGGGCTCCACCCGTCACTTATTAAGTCCAATACATTCCTCATATGAATAGGTTTAAACATAACATAAATATTCGTATTAAAACTAGCATACGAAATGTACACAATTTCTCCATAAACTATGGATGGTATAAAAATAACACATCCACAGTCAAATATTTCACAAAATGTTCAATGGAAGTTTTTTATCATAAATCAATTTCAATTAAACATAAAACCCATCAAAGGATGTTGACATGGATGAAATCAAAGCAATTTGAGAGAAATATATCTCTTTTTTTGAAATCATTTAAAAGTCCCATAATTATAAAATAATACATTTACTTTGAAAATATTCTTATAATCTTGTAAGGGAATCTTTGACGAAGTTATAATGGCGGAAAATAGCCACACCCGCTGTATAAGTTAAAAAAAACATTCTTACCTTAAATTTGTCAAAAAGGTCAAAAAATACATTGTTTGGAAAACGACGGTAAGATTCCTTTCAAAAACGTATAAGGGTATAAATGACTTTAACCCATTTTCCATTTAATAGTAAAAATGTTTTGAAAGACATTTTTAAGAATCATGGATGTGAATGATAACGAGGTCCCAGTAGATAATTATGTATAAACATCCTTGGATAATGAAGAGGTTGTGAAGTAAACCCTTACCTTGTACTTTTCCTTGGTTAGGGTAGGTTAAACTCATGTATAATGGTGAAATAATTTTTATTAAATTATACAATAATCATATACATTCATATGATATCATATATGATCTTTTAACATTGCTTTGTTAACAATATCTTAGATTTATCGTTGTTTCGGGTGTTAACTTACTCATTTTCTTTTATATGTTTTGTTGCGTAAGTAATGTTTTTCGTTGATAGGATGTATCTTATTCATATCCAGAATTATATCATGTCCTTAAACATTATTTTTAAATCATCAAATGATAATTATACTTGAATGGATACGACGGAGAATGAATCTCATCGCGTTCGTGGAGACGGTAGTCCGTACGTACGCACGAGCGACAATATCATTATTTTGATATTAAAATAATATATAATTGGATAGTATATCATATATACAGAATCATTATAATGTTATATATATTATTTACATGAATTAAATATCATTATTATACCCATCTAAATAATAATATATTGAATAACAATTACACCACGACGTGGAGACGGTAAGTCGTACGTACGCACGTATGGTGACATGTCATTCAAATGATGGGTAGAATATTGAATATGGTTGTTCAATATTTATAATAACATCACAGTATATAGAAGATACTGGATTTTTAATTTTAGAATTGAAATAATAAACAAAGAGGGAGTGGAAGAAGAAAGAAACTTGAAAGAGGGTGATGAAAACGTTACCTCTTCCTCGGGTTCTTCCTTTTGATTTGATCAAAAGGACTCCTTAGGATGGATTTCTGACTAAAGTAAAGCTTCTAGGATGAAGGTAGAGAAGTTGGGAGAGTATTTGGGCAGAGTTTGGCCGAACCAAAAGGCTTGAAAGTGTGAATAAGGTGGTAGAGGTGGGGGCCTTTTATAAGAGGAGATGAGGGGCTCTTTTGGAATGATTGAAATGTTACATTATTATACAATGATTTTCGGGTTCTAAAGGTCCCACACTTATATATTTCGTGGATAAGGTGATAAGGGTTCTAAATCTACCCATCCAATAGTCTTTGGACAAGTGTAAGCCTTAGATTTTACATTATCTTTTCATTTTATTAAAATCATTAAATAATGAGGTCATCACTACATCATAAAAATGTCATAAAAAATTTAATTTATTTAATGTCTAAAAATTATAAAAAAATACTATGATGTAGGAAATCTTTTTAGCTTTCCAATTACTATTTATAGTCAAAAATATGACTTGTATAACCCCATGTAATTCTTTTTATTTATTAAAACATTTCATGTTTGTGTCATTTTTTTACTTTAACATTAAATAAAAGGTATTTGTGTCATTTTCCAACTAAAGTGGCTCCATGGGGTCCCCAAGTTGACCCATGGATTGTCTTGGTCGGCCATTACTCATCCAATAGGGGTAGGACAAGTGTAAGGGTATTTTCATATTTTTATAATATCATTTTTACCTTAAATTTCACTAATTACCTTTAATCGCGATTAATTAAACTTAAAAGTTACTATTCACCAAAAAATTATTTTAATCCCATTGAACCAAATTTTACATCCTAATGACAACCATGTATGTTGGATTTTTGAAATTCAAAACACAGAAGTGATAATATTTCTATTAAACGAAAAATCAGTTATTTAACTACCACTTAGTGGTTTCACTATTCATCAAAAATTGAAGTTTTTCAGAACAATGCCAAAATTTCACCCTAAGATATAATTGATATTCCAAATTCAAAAATGATGCCTATTTTAAAAAATTCCCAACATATAAGTTTCATTAATTAATTTTATAATTAATTCCCGTTGTCACAACAAATAGCGTGTTTTTAAGAAACAATATATATATATCAAAAGATTGACAATTGTTTATGTCCAATTTCAATGTGAAAATAATTCTAATGACCACCATTGGATAAAATGGTAAAAATATATACTAATTATACTATAAAACCACTAAATAGTATAATTTATCACTATAAATTATTTTGATTAAAAAAGTTGTTTTTAAGTATTTTTCACTATTCATACAAAATTAGAAGTTCTCAGAAAAATACCAAAAATTCAACATAGGCTAATTTCGATATTCCAATCCAAAAATGAAGTCCATTTTGATAAATAAAATTTATAAAATTTCAAAAAGTAGGTATTACTATTCACAACGGCTAGTTTAATTAGTTGTGGTGTGTGTTAGAGCTCGAGGTTGCGTACAACACACGCTATTGCATTATTCGAAGGGAAACGTACCGTGGAAGCTTGGGGTGTTATAGAGGATTTACAAATCCTATAATTAGAGTACATGAGACAGTGTGTGTGTAAAATGCAGCAGATAACACACACTGCTCAATATGTAAAAGGATAAATCACAAAGCAAATATCTAGAGTTTAGAAATGGCTCTAGTGATTGTCATGCAGTTACGGACTCCTTTGATTGATCAGAATTTGCTCTGAGTCCTCTTCTGGTTTTTGTCTGGAAAAAAGAGTATCGTCTGTTTCCTTGACTTCCAGGTGTAGAGACAGTCGATGAAGGTCTTGTGTTATGTTCTCGTTCTCAGCTCTTCACTGGTATGCAGTAATGAGTTCTTCGTGTAAGTTCTATCATCTCTTTACATTCACGCTTAGTTGTTCTTCCAGCACACCTCATGGTATATGTATCTCTCTGTGTATTCGTTTATATCTCGCACACCCCTGTTTTAGTTAAAACCACGTGCTCCGGAAAAAGATGATTTACTTTTTGCAGGTATGAGGTACGGTTCCACGACATCCAATAGCACACATTAAATAAATTTCAGTGTATTAAAATATACCTAATATGACTGTTGGTTAGATTAAACAAAGGTAATGAAATTAAAGAAGTGTCGGGTTCTGTCTCTGTAACGGTAGCTCTTGATATCGGTAGACTTGTGTTACAGTAGGTGTCTGTATCAGTAGACTTCATTTGTAACGGTAGACTTTGTATCGGTAGCTGTAACAGTAGATTTTATCGCATCGGTAGCGGTAGACTTGTAATGGTAGTTGTGGCTCTGCCTTGTATCGGTAGCCGTAAGTCTCTATCGGTAGAATTTGCATAACGGTGGACTTCAGCATATCGGTAGACTTCATCATATCGGTAGCTCTTTATCGGTAGCTGTCGACTTCGATGTAGCGGTAGGCTTGAGTACAGGTGAGCTTGTAACAGTAACTCTATCGGTAGACTTGATGTTCTGTATCAGTATACTTTGATTTAGCGGTGATCTTTGAGTACCGGTGAACTTGATGTATTGGTGAACTCCGTATCGGTAGCTCTATTCGATATCGGTAGCTCTAATCCATAACGGTGGCTATTGTTCTGTATCGGTAGCTAGTTTGTAACGGTAGTTGAAAACTGTTTGAGCATTCACTTGGCAGAATGAGTTAAGTCATAGTAAACATATATCTGATAATTCAAAAGACTTAATTTAAGCATAATGAAAGTAACAACATATATTAATGTATATTTGGAATGTATTAAGCATAATCATGATATAAAGATAGAATGGTTGGGATTATCAAAACACAATAAAGACACTTAATTACAGAGGGTTCAATAATCTCCCCCTTTTTGATAATCACAACTTATGCCAAAAATAAAGTAATATCAGAGGAAAAAATATATCAAAGTATGATACCAACAGTATAGTATCAGAGGAAAAATCTCAGTAATTGATATCAAAAATAAAATAGTATCAGAGGAAAAATATGAAAATAGGAATATATCAAGAAATAATGTAGTATAAGAGGAAAAAATCAAACAAGATTCTTCAGTTTGAAAAGATTCACATATTCCTCCCCTATCAATTTAACTACAGGATTTTCCTCAAAAGTAGTGATTTTCTCCCCCTATCAATTTCTCCCCCTTTGTGATAAACAAAAAGGAGGGTATCAGAGAAAAGGGATGGACTTGGAAAGAAAATAGACAGAGTAAAATAGACAGTGAAGAAAGGAATGAAGTATGTGATTGATAAGCAAAAGATACATTGGGAAAATCAGAAAACTACAAAAATACAATGAATCCCATAAAAAATGGAGCTAGAAGCACTCAACCATCCTCTTGAACAGGTGTCTTTCCCTTGGGATCAGCAGAGGGTTCAGAGGTAGAGTCAGCAGGCTTGGGAATTCCTGAAAGAACCACTGGTGGATCAGCAACTGATACAGTACCAGATCTGTAATCTGAGCTCCTCTGAGTGATCATCGGTGTCAGGCTTCTGATGGCTTGAACTGGAGTCAGTTGAAGAGTACTCCTAGAGGCAGAAGCAGGAAGTGCTGGAGGTACAATCACTGGCCGAGCATCCACATGTAGGAAATGCAGCAAGAGATTACTGAAATCCATGATGATGCTTCCACCTCTCTCCATCGCAGACACAAAATCATCTCTATTCTCTATAAACATATCCAAAGCATGAGTAAGCTCCCCGAGCCTACTAACTTGTTCCCTGAAGGCTTGGGTAACTAGAGGTAACTTCATATTCTCAAGCAAAAGCTTGAAATGGTTTGTCATTTGGTTCTTGGTATAAACCTTTTCAAAATAAGAATCCACCTTATTCTTGATTGCCTCTTGAGACGCAGTAGCTGCCCACAGGTGATCACGAACAAAACTACTAACTTCTCTAGTGGTAGTAAGAATCTGAGTATCTGATGCACCACTGGGACTGGCCTTAGCCAATTCTTCCTGAATAATAGTGCGGATCTGGTCAAGGTTCACACTGGAGCTAGTTGAGGGAAGAGGTTTCATTGAGAAGTCCACTGTCTCTTTAAAAGATTGAGTCAGACTACTGGACACCTTTTGAACAAGTTCATCTTGACTGTTCAGATGTTCTTTGACTGACTTCTTAAAGGCCTCAAAAACTTCCACAAATTGTTTGACCACTTCTTTGATATATTGAATGTCAGTGTGCACTTGGGTTTGAGAACTGTTCAAAGAAGTCAATGAAGAAATTGATTGTCTAAGAGAAACTACAGCTCCTGTCCAACTCTCAATCTGAGTGTGGAACACCTTAAGTTCATCCACCATTTCATTCATAGGACTGGACACACTACATCCAATGGATAACTCAAGGTATTTCTCCATGCTTTTCATCTCTTCAACCATACTTTTCTTCATATATGCCACTGATTCTCTTATTACTTCTATCAATTCGGTTTTTAATGACTTAAGGCCCTCCTTGGTTGCCACATATTCAGCCACAGTGGGTAAGGTAACTGATTCCTTTTGGGGTCGGTCTTCCTCATAGGAATCTCCATAATAAAGTCCAAGAATCATATATCCAAGATCTAATGTCCAACCTTCAATGTCATATAATACTGATACTGAGCCAAGATTCTCTCCCTCACTTGGAACATTCTCCTGAGGTATCTCTTCCAACTGTTCTTCCTGAGGTAATTCTGCAATTTTCTCTACAACCATAGCAGATTCAATAGCCATTTGTTCTGAATCATTAATGACTCTCTCATTAATAGGTGCTGCTGCTATGTCTTCCTGATCAGCCATTGTCCTGACTGTGCTGACTATTATAGGACTCAAACTGAGCTCTTTTTCAACATTTTCCTCATCATCTGCTTCACCATCAGCCTCTTTTTCTCCATTAATATTATGATCATATTCGGTTGTCTCATCCTCCTCAGAGGTATCCTTGACAACATACTAGCATGCTTCTTCTTCTTCTTCTGTAGTCTCCGTATCATTATCCTTGAAGAAAGTTTCTCTCCTTGTTAGTTCTTTTGGAGGGATAACTGCTCCATAAGAAATAACGTGATGCACATGACTAGGGGGTAAGTCTGGATCTCCTCCTTCCTCTACTGATGTCTCTTCATCCTCAGCTTCATCATCACTGTAGACCGGTTCTGGATCATCTGGTCCAAGACCAGGATCCCTCACATCCTTTGGTCTAGAAGGATGATCCATAGGATTATACTTGTCATAAATTTTTCCTTCATCATTCACCCATGATTTATTCCAAGGATTCCAGCTGACTTTCATGTATTAAAAGACAGTTCTTGTAATACAGAAGTTATCCTTAACCACTACCAGCTCATCCTGAGGTCCAACTATCTCCTTCACTTTCAGCATCACAGAAATTAGATTTGAGAAAAACAAGGCATTTGATTTTGACTTCGGTCTAGTCATCTCTTCCACTTGAACAATAATCAATCTACATAGATTGATTCTTACACTGTGCTTTAGCAAATGTAACAGATATATGTCTTGGAATCTCACAGTGGAAAAGTATCCTCTTCTCGGACTAACAACATGATGAATAAACATATACAACAGCTTATCTTCTCCTACCATATCTGCAGCAATCACCTTTCTAGGGGTCCCATTCCCTGTGAGCTCCAGCAAAGCCTATTCATATTGAAACACATCACTATTCGAAGGTACAAACTTTGAGAAGAATGCATAATCTCCTTCATGTGGAACTCTTAGGTTCTCAGTCCAATCTCTTGAAGTAAAAGATACTTCCTGACCATTTACCATAGAAATCATTCTGCTTTCTTCTTCAGACTTTTCAAAATGAATGAATTCGTAGAACTGTTTCACCAGTCCGGGATAATATGGTCTGTTGTTGTTAGCGAAGCATTCTAGCCAACCTTGTTCTTGTAAAACCTTAAGAACTAATGACTTTCTTTCCATCAGCCATTCTGCACACTCCTCTTTTTCAACAACTATCTCACACTTCGATATGTGCGGGTTTACTAGTCTTATCTGAGCTACACATCCACTGCCACTTCCACTGGCATCAGTACTAGCTACTTTTTGTCTCTTCACTGCCGGTGCTTCACTCCCATCTGTGACTTGGGGTCTCTTGACACGGGCCATTACGGATTTCAGGCTAGGGTTCTAAAGGTTGAGAGGTTTAGGTTTAGGAGAATTCGAGCAGACAGGTTCGCTGGGAGATTGAGTGAGTCTAGTTCGAGTTTTAATATCATTTAGGATTCATAAATCACATAAATCATAAATAAAATAAACAGCGGTTCGAGGACTCGGCTTTACAGAATAATACAACGCGCAAATGTACCGGTAAAGTCTTCTAATGGTAAGGTCTCCCTAACGTTGAGGTTTCCCTAACGGTGTGGTTTCCCTAACGGTGAGGTTTCCCTAACGGTGAGGTTTCCCTAACGGTGTGGTTTCCCTAATGGTGAGGTTTCCCTAACGGTGAGGTTTCCCTAACGGTGAGGTTTCCCTAATGGTGAGGTTTCCCTAACGGTGAGGTCTCCATAAGGGTGAGGTTTCCCTAATGGTGAGGTTTTCCTAACGGTGAGGTTTCCCTAATGGTGAGGTTTCCCTAATGGTGAGGTTTCCCTAATGGTGAGGATTCTTTAAGGATTTCAAGGGTAAGTTACCATTCCCAATTCATGTATGATGAAACTTAATCTTTCTGAACATAAGGGCTTAGTGAAAATATCTGCTAATTGAAGTTCGGTGCCTAAAAATTCAAGTGTTATATCACCTCTTTGATAATGATCTCTTAGAAAATGGTGTCTAACATCAATATGTTTAGTTCTAGAGTGAGACACATGATTCTTAGAGATATTAATCGCACTAGTGTTGTCACAATTGATTGAAACATGTTTAAAGTCAAATCCATAGTCCAATAAAGTATGTTTCATCAACAGAATCTGTGCAGAACAACTACCCGCAGCTATATATTCTGCTTTAGCAGTAGACAATGCAACTGAGTTCTGTTTCTTACTACACCATGATACGAGGTACTTTCCAAGTAAATGACATGTTCCAGATGTGCTCTTCCTATCTAACTTACATCCAGAAAAATCAGCATCCGAATAACATATTAAATCAAATGATGGTTCTTTTGGATAAAAAAAACCTAAAATTGCAGTATACTTAAGATATTTAAAAATTCTTTTAACAGCAAGTAAGTGTGACTCTTTAGGATAAGCTTTAAATCTAGCACACATACAAACACTAAACATAATATCTGGTCGACTAGCAGTAAGATAAAGTAAACTCCCAATCATACCTCTATAATTAGTTTGATCTACTAGTTTACCAGTTTCATCAATATCCAATTTACAGGTGGTACTCATAGGTATGTCACTTTCCTTAATACTATCCAAACCAAAACGTTTTAATAAATCCTTAGTATATTTACATTGATTTAAAATAATTCCATCTTTAGTTTAAAAAATTTGAAAACCAAGAAAATACTTAAGCTCTCCCATTAAGCTCATTTCAAATTCATTTTGCATAACCTTTGAAAAATCAGTACAGAAAGAATTTTTCGAAGATCCAAAAATAATATCATTAACATATATTTTTACTATCAATACATCTTTTGAAATTATTTTTATAAAAAGAGTGGGATCAGCAATTCCTTTTGAAAATCCGTTTGAAATAAGAAAGTTTGAAAGTCTATCATACCAAGATCTTGGATCTTATTTTAAACCATATAAAGCTTTAGAATGTTTAAAAACATGATTTTGTAAATGAGGATTTGAAAAACCAGGGGGTTGTTCTACAAAAACATCTTCAACAATAAAACGATTTAGAAAAGCACTTTTCACATCCATTTGATATAACTTGAAATTCAGATGTGATGCATAATAAAGTAAGATCCTAATAGCCTCTAATATAGCTACAGGTGCAAAGGTTTCCTCATATACAATCCCTTCTTCTTGATTGTAACCTTGTGCAACTAGACTAGCTTTGTTTCTAATGATGTTTCCAGATTCATCAACATTGTTTCTAAACACCCATTTTGTGCCTATGGTGATAGTGTCGTTAGGTCTTTCTACAAATTTCCAGACTTTGTTTCTTTCAAATTGATTTAGTTCCTCTTGCATAGCCATTACCCAAAATTCATCATTAATAACATCATTGATATTTTTAGGTTCTAACTGTGACAAGAAGGCTTGATGTTCGACCTGATTTCTAAGAGAAGCTCTAGTCTATGTCCCTCAATCAAGATTTCCTACAACAGCATCTAAAGGATGATTCTTCATAATTCTAGTTTATCTAGAAAAGGTAGGGCTCGTGATTTCAGGTTCATCTACAGGTTGAGGTTCAATAGAAGCAGGGTCTAGAAAATTTCCAGAACTAGATGTTTTAACTACAGGTCCACTGTTTTTATCATTAATGTTCAAACCAGAGAGATCATCTTCAAGATTTTCAAGAGAGGTCTTAGGTTCATGTGGATCAGTTTCATCAAATTTGATGTGAACAGATTCTTCCACACATTTGGTTATCTTATTGAAAACTCTATATGCTTTACTAGAAATAGAGTAACGTAGGAAAAATCCTTCATCACTCTTGGATGCAAATTTTTCGATATTGTCATTAGTATTAAGAATAAAGACTTTGCAGCCAAAAAATTTGAAGTAGTTAACCTTAGGTTTCCTATGGTTCCACAACTCATAAGGGGTCCTCTTAAGAACAGGTCTAATCAAGACTCTATTAATAACATAACAAGCTATATTTACAGCTTCAACCCAAAAGTAAATGGGTAGGTCATACTCATTAATCATGGTTCTAGCAATTTCTTGCATGGTTTTATTCCTTCTTTCTACTACACCATTTTGCTGAGGTGTCCTAGGGGCAGAGAAATTGTGACTATAGCCATTGTGTGAGCAGTAGGATTCAAACTCATGATTCTCAAACTCACGACCATGATCACTTCTCAGAGTTTTAATCTTATTTCCACTAAGGTTCTCTACAGACTTGGAATATTTAACAAATTAAGAACAAGCTTCACTTTTGTGAGCTAGAAAATATACCCAAGTATATCTAGAATAGTCATCTACAAGAACATAGACATAATGCTTACCATTTAAACTAGAAACTCTAGAAGGTCCAAATAATTCCATGTGAACCAACTCGAGAGGTTGAGAAGTTGAAACTTCTTTCTTTGATTTAAAAGAAACATTATGTTGCTTTCCCTTTTGACAGGGATTACAAACATTGTCTGCTGGAAATTCATGTTTGGGTAGGTCTCTAACTAAGTTTTTCCTAGAATATTTTCTAAGTGAATGCACATTGCAGTGTCCTAATCTTCTGTGCCAAAGCCAAGACTCTTTATGAAAAGAATTTAAACAAGTAATATTTTTCTTAGCTAAAGAATTTAAATCAACAACATAAACATTTTGATTTCTCAAAGCAAAAAATACTAAAACATTTTTAGAATTTAAAACATTGCAAGAATCATTTTCAAATTTAACATAAAAACCATCATCACATAAATGATAAATACTTAACAAATTCTATTTAAGTCCATCAAATAATAAAACTTTAGAAATTAATACTGAGTCAGTGTTACCAATCTGGCCTAAGCCGATGATTTTTCCATTTGAGTTATCACCAAAGGTGACAAACCTCCATCAACTCTGACTAAGCTTTTAAAGCATGATAAGTCTCCTGACATATGTCTTGAACATCCACTGTCCAAGTACTAAGTCTTTTTACAGGATCTCTTTAAGTAGGTTTCCTACAAAATAGATTTAAACAGGAAATGATTTTGGTACCCATATTTTCTTGGGTCCAGATAGGTTGGCCAATAATACTTTAGGTACCCATATTTGTCTATTGGGTCTAATAGAATTTCTAGAATCAACAGATTTGGAAAGATAAACCTTATTAGATCCATAAATATGAATATAACTCGTTGAAGAATATGAAGTTCCAGAGCTAGAAACACTCTGTACAGATTTAGGAATGAATCTAGTTTGGGTAATTTTCCTTTGTCCAGGTTGGTATCCTATACCAATAGTGTATCTAGGGGCTATTTTCTTACCTAGCAACTGAGTAAGAGTGTCTTTACCATTTGTAAATTTCTCTAAGTCTTTCTTCAGTTTCTCATTAGATAATTTTTGTTCAGTGTTTTCTTTAATCAATTGAGAATTCTTTTCCATTTCAATATCAAGATCAGATTTATGTTTAACAGTTAAAGCATACTGTTTCTTTAAACCTTTGTATTTGTATTTCAGCTCATTACAGGTTTCTTCTAACATATCACAATATTCAAATATATCAGATTTAGACATGTTATCACATTCAGAATCATCTCTAGAATAATATGAATTAGAAGTAGGAGTTTCTGAAGTCACCTCAGAAGTGTTTGTCATAAAACACATGTTCTCCTTGTTTATGAGTTCAGTTTCAGAAACTTCAGATTTACTAGAACTATCCTCAGAAGCACTCCATGTGGCCTTCATGGCTTTATTATACTTGTTATCCTTGTATTCATACTTCTTCTTGTATTTTAGCTTTGGACAGTCTGCTTTTATGTGTCCTTTCCTTTTGAACTCATAACAGACAACTTCATCTGATTTATCAGGCTTCTTCCAAACCTTTTCGAATGTCCTTTGTTGTCAAACTTACCTTTGTAGTTTGACTTTCTAAAAAACTTCTTCTTCCTATAAAATTTCTTAAACCTTCTAGCAATGGGAGCCATCTCAGCATCACTGTCATATTCACTCTCACTGTCTTCACAGCTTGAACTTTCATTGATAGCTTGAAGCTTTTCCTTATCCTAATTCTTTTTGGTTTTAGTTTTGAAGGAAACCGACTTCCTTCTAGGTTCATCATCTTCTTCTTTGTTCACTTTAAATTCCTCTTCATACATCATCAGTTTTCCAATTAGTTCTTTGACTGGTAGTTCTCCAATGTCACACCATTTTCTAATGGAGACAGAGGTTCCTCTCTATCTTTCTGGTAGACATCTCAAAATTCCCATGATTTGTTCCTTTGCTGGAACATCCTTTCCCAGAGAATTCATTGTGTTGACAATTTCATTGAACCTGAGATACATATCAGAAATGGGTTCATCAGGCTTCATCTTAAAATTATCATACTTAATGGCATATGTATTCAATATCATCTCTTTAACATTAGTTGTTCCTTCATGAGAAACAGCTAAGGTATCACAAATTTCATAAGCAGTTTTACAGGAAGATATTCTATTAAATTCCTCATCTCCTAGAGCATAGTACAAAGCATTCATAGGTTTACAATTATTATTATAGGCTATCTTAATAGCTTCCTTCCAAGTAGATGTAACAGTAGTTTGTATTTTGTATTCAGATTCTATAGCAGTCAAAATATCAAAACCCATGCTCTCTAAATGAATTTTCATCTTAAGTTTCCACTAAGCATAATTGGTGCCATTGAAAAATGGTGGTCTAGGGTAGCAACACCTTCAACTCTATTTTCCATGATAACTAAATTAATGCAAAGATTTTAAAGAGATAAAAATATAGAAATAACAGAAATTTTAAGAACATTAAAATACAACTAAAATCACAGTTGAAAAACAGAGTACATGATATTTTAAACAAGCCTATGATACAAAATGTTGGTCAGAGTGGACACTCAAGAGGGGGGTGAATTGAGTTCCAATTAAAATTTCTGTTTTAAAACTTTGAGTTAAAATCCCCCAAATAGAATACAGAATTAAACTATAGTGAATTTATATCAATGTAAAGGTTCTGTTGGGTTCTCAAGGGATTTATTATTTCCCAGTTAATCAGTTGATTAACTTTTGAAACCAACTTACTGATTTACAAATAATATAAACACTAGAGAATTTAATTATCAATGTAGCTTTAAAACAATTTTGGTTTTAAAGTATTAGCAGTGGAATAAAAACAAAAAACTTTGAAAGTAAATAAGCACAGCAGTTTTAACCAAGAGGTTCAGTCTCAAGATGAGACTTATTCCTATCAAAAGATTTTATAAAAAAGTGATCCACACCCTGGATCGTGGATAAACAACAGTATACAACTGTCCAGGTCACACGACCTCTACCACTATTATCCGTGGGAAACAAAAACAACAACAACCAGCTGTCCAGGTCACACGACCTCTACCACTATCCCAGTGGGAAATAAAAGATTTAAGAGTATTGAGTGAGGATTTACAAATCCTCCAGTTAGAGTACATGAGACTGTGTGTGTGTAAAATGCAGCAGATAACACACACTCCTCAATATGTAAAAGGATAAATCACAGAGCAAATATTTAGAGTTTAGAAATGGCTCTAGTGATTGGCATGCAGTTCCGGACTCCTTTGATTGATCAGAATTCGCTCTGAGTCCACTTTTGGTTTTTTGTCTGGAAAAAAGAGTATCGCCTATTTCCTTGACTTCTAGGTGTAGAGACAGTCGATGAAGCTCTTGTGTTATGTTCTCTTTCTCAGCTCTTC
This sequence comes from Viscum album, assembly GCA_963277665.1. NCBI lineage: Eukaryota > Viridiplantae > Streptophyta > Magnoliopsida > Santalales > Viscaceae > Viscum > Viscum album. Next base: position 2,557,674 of record CAUJRU010000011.1, on the reverse strand, counting down.
ACTGGTATGCAGTAATGAGTTCTTCATGTATGTTCTGTCGTCTCTTTTCATTCACGCTTAGTTGTTCTTCCAGCACACCTCGTGGTATATGTATCTCTCTGTGTATTCGTCTATATCTCGCACACCCCTGTTTTAGTTAAAACCACGTGCTCTGGAAAAAGATGATTTACTTTTTTCAAGTACGAGGTACGGTTCCCTGACATCCAACAGCACACATTAAATAAATGTCAGTGTATTAAAATATACCTGATATGACCGTTAGTTAGATTAAACAAAGGTAAAGAAATTAAAACAGTGCCGGGTTCTGTCTCTGTAACTGTAGCTCTTGATATCGGTAGACTTGTGTTACAGTAGGTGTATGTATCGGTAGACTTCATTTGTAACGGTAGACTTTGTATCAGTAGCTGTAACACTAGATTTGATCGCATCAGTAGCGGTAGACTTGTAACGGTAGTTGTGGCTCTGCCTTGTATCAGTAGCGGTAAGTCTCTATCGGAAGACCTTGCATAATAGTGGACATCAGCATATCAGTAGACTTCAGCATATCAGTAGCTCTGTATCGGTAGCTGTCGACTTCGATGTAGCGGTAGGCTTGAGTACCAGTGAGCTTATAACTGTAACTCTATCGGTAAACTTGATGTTCCGTATCGGTAGACTTTGATGTAGCGGTGATCTTTGAGTACCGGTGAACTTGATGTATTGTTGAACTCCGTATCAGTAGCACTATTTGATATTGGTAGCTCTAATCCATAACGGTGGCTACTGTTCTGTATCGGCAGCTAGTTTGTAACGGTAGCTGAAAAATGTTTGAGCATTCACTTGGCAGAATGAGTTAAGTCATAATAAACATATATCTGATAATTCAAAAGACTTAATTTAAGCATAATGAAAGTAACAACATATATTAAAGTATGTTTGGAATGTATTAAGCGTAATCAAGATATAAAGAAATAATAGTTGGGATTATCAAAACACAATAAAGCCACTTAATTCTAGAGGGTTCAACAATATTTGTTACCAAAACTACACATATAATTGTGTAAACCTATCGGTGAATTAAAGGATGTTTTTATGCACATATTGAATTATCAAAATTATTGGTCTAACAGTTTCTTTAGAGGCATAATAATATTTTGATAATTATTTCAATGAATTATTCTTTATATCATAATGTAAACTTATTTTTGGATGACTAGATATTCTTATCGATGGTTTGTATCCATACATATATGTTAACATTCAATATTGTTGGTCATTTATGATAATGAAACTACCCATATAAAAATTATAGATATCCAAAAAAATTAGATATATTTTTTCAAAATCATTATAGTGAACAGTAATATTATACATAAATATAAAATATTTTTATATTAATATTAAATACAATTCATAAACACATTCCGAAGGACCACAATAGGTATGTGTGTTTGGAGACAAGAAACCTGATCTTATTATTTCATGATTGGTCATACATTTCTCATACAACGTTATTCTCACATATTAATCCTCAAAGGCACCCTATTCATAATCCATTATAAATAACCTAGGGAAGGAAACAAAATAACAGGTGATCATCTAGGTTCTAAAAGGGCAATCATATGAGATATAAATCTATGATCATAAGGAATCATAAGATAAGTATAATTGTGTGAGATCATGAACATAATTTACGATTATCATACACAAACACTCATAGATATTAAATATGATTCGTGGAATGAAACTTAATAATTTTACAAAAAAACCAATTTGAGTTAGATATCATCATAATGAAACCAATAATCATAATATCATTTCATAAAATTCAGTATCCATTATAAATATTGAAAAATTATTCATATGTGAATTCTTAGTACTAAGACCATCATCGTTGTGGATAAAACGTTATCACATGTTTTCCATTTTGGATCTAGATGAACCCATTTCCCATTGTGGATCATGATGAACCTATTTACTATCATGGATAAATCCCATAGATATGTTTTCCACTATTTTATCATATGATATCATGAATTAACCAATGCATTGGACAATGATATATGTCTCTCCCATCTCTTATTGAAAAACATACATATTAGTGCCAAAATATAATTAAAAATTAATTTTATCATCACAACATTTCCATTATATTGAAAATGGGTTTCATATAAATTTTATCAATACACTATTATATAAACCATAATAAATAAAAGAGTTTAATAAAAATTACATACATATAAAAAACAACAAAAAGAAAGAATATGGATGTTATTAGTAAATCGTATCACTGTTATATTATACGTAACATAAAAAGATGAAAAATATATGCAAAATTATTTTAAAATATCACATGGATTATTTATTGATCAATATAGCCCTTTTAGATGGAAAATAATTTTTATTACATAATGTTTTTTCTAAATATATTTATATAAAAATACCATGGAAACATATTTATGATTTATTAGAAAAATCAACCATTATTTATGTACAATTTTTTTTCGGTAATAACTTCTTTCAAATAAATATTTACATAAAACATTTTAATATAATTTTCTATGAATGTAATATCTATTATTTATCATGTAATAATTAAAAATCATATAAAACATTTCATGAAAAAATAACAATTCATTGAAAATCCCATTTGAAAAAGGAAAATTCATAAAAAAATTATATTAATATCATTAAAAATAAAACATGATACTTATAAATAAATCATTAAAAACTATGATGTGGTTTTGAAAGAGGAAAATAACATACATTTTTAATAATGTTATAATATAGATTATTATTCCATTATTGATAAATAAAAATGGGAATTTTTAGGAAAAACACATGAGTATTGCATTTAAATAATTTTATAAATAGAAAAAATGGGTAAATATTAATTTATTAAATACTTTGTAAAAGCTAAAAACCATTTATGAAACTAATTTTTGAAAATTTTTCTTTTTATAAAAATATTTCTCAGCCAAAGAGATATATTATTTCTGTTTTTTGTAAAAACAATAATTCATAATCATGGGTACATAAATAGATGAAAATTTAGGGGAAATAAACTATCATGATACATCCATATGGGAATAAATATTATTACATTCCTGATATATTTATCATAATACTTTTCCATCAGAAGCATTAACTTAAAAAATCTTGATAAACAATGAGATTATATCATAAAACTGATACAAAATGGTCAATATTTTATAATGAAAAACATGAAATATATAACCAAGAATTGAAATTTAATTCAATTTAATTTTCAACTTATTAATAAAAAAATAAATCCATGATCATTAGATACATTACATAAATGAAACACATGCTGAATATGGAAGGTATCTAACACGTAATTAGAGAAATAAGAAAATCCCATACAATACATCTTAATATCCATCGAACATATGTGATACCCCTATATAATAAAAAAAATATTATTAGAAATATATTTTAGAAACAATATTATATATATCATACAATTATGAATTTTTTTGACCTTTTATATAAAATTTATTGATATTTCTATTGTTTAGTCTCGTTTCAAGAAATTACTACTTTCTTTTTCATTTACATTTGGTTTTTTATTTTAGAATTATTACTATGCTCAAGAATCAATAATATTTCTATTTAAATTGGGATATACATATATTATATATTCATTATATAGGAATATATATTTATCCTTAATATTTAGATAATGTAAATAAAATACATCATTCATGGAGATATTAAACTGTATCTAAGAATGAATGTTCATTTATTTCCCCAAATGAAAAAATTAATAAATGGTTAAAAAATGTATTACCATAATAGTTTCATTTTATTTCATATATATAAATTTTTACATTAAACCCATATTTGTTACCTTCAATTTAATTAAAAAAATCACATCATTTCGTGAAGCTGTATTCTGCCACACAGACAAATGAAATTATTATATTCCCAAATAATGGAAGGTAAGAAGGGGATAGTGATATAATGTCTCTATAAGAATAATATATTATAAATATGAAATATAAAAAATAAACCCTTAATTATATCCCCCGGTAATTAGTGGTGATTGGAAAATAATAACACTACAACACAAAGTGGTAGTCCACATTACAACGTAATCATTATTTTGTAACTCATTTAATGAAAAAGAATAATGATATAAAATTTTACAATATCATAATAAAATTTCATTATATGTAATATATTGAGATAACTATATGATAATTTTTTAATTTTAATTGGAGAAGGAGGAGGAAGAAATAAAAAAAATTATTCGTTAAAGATGTTTCATATTATTCTAGCATCAGTTTTTTTAGCATTTTTAAAAATTCCTATTAGGTTGGACTTCAATAAATATTCTGGTTTATATTAATTTTTATGGGGATTAATGTAGTTATGTGGTTAACAAATTTATGAACAAATTTTCTTTGAAATTTTGAAATGGAGAGTATATGGGGTGGCATTCATAAGAGATGTGAGTAAAACACTTTAACTTTTTTAAAGGAAATGGTGTACCCACAGTTTTCAATTCATTAAAATAAATAAAAATTCTTAATAAAATCCATTATTTTTTAATATTCACCAAAAAAATAATATACATAGAAAATTATAATAATTACAATCTATAATAATTTTTACTCAATGTTTTAATAAATTAATTAAATATATTGAAATAAATATTCTTAAAGTGGAAAAATATAATTTTAAAATAGTTGCACAAATGTAAAAAAACATATTTTCAGAAAATACAATTGTTAAGTGTAAAATTAGATTTATTATCATCTTTTAAATATAAAAAATGTATTATAAATTTAATATATTTTATTTACTTTTCAATGTATATGTATATTTGTTTTTGAACTCAATATCAAAAATTAAATTATATAATGTATCTAGATATGAAATATTTTTTCAAATAAAAATAGTTTTGTTAATGCCAAAAGATCTTATGGTATGCCTCTTTGAAATTTCTATGTCATCTACAGTTGATGCTTCACACAACACTGAGTTTAAAACATTAGTATACTATAAAATATTACTATTAAAATAGTAATATGATGATTAGAAAGGGTAATTATACAAATAGAATAGTATATTAATCTATATAAGTTTAAAAAATTTGTAACGTATAATTGAAGATATTTTATAATTATATCATGTAATATTTAAATAAATCTTTTAAAAATTATATGATAAGTGTTTTTATTTTTGTGAGACATAATTATTCATATAAAATTTTATAATTAATATAATTATTTAAAACAAGATTTACTTTACTAAAATTAATTAATTAATTAATATTATGTTTTCTTATAATTATAAGATAATATAATGCGATGTTAATTAAATTTCCAATGTGTGATAAGAAAAGATAAAATAATAAAATTATAATTTTTGAAGTAAATTATGATTTATATTGAAAATTAATTTAGCATGTTTAAAACATTATTATGATGAAATGGAGTCTATATTTAAATTGGACACATTAAAAATTGGTTAGTTGTAATTATTGGTGTATTCCTAAAATAGTTGAATTTTTTGTGAATCATGAAATTTAATAATTTACGGTATTTATCAAATATGTTATTTTGGATTCATTTATGAATTATGGCTGATGAAGAACCATATAATAAAAAAATACTTCAATTTTTAATTTATTTATTCATTGGGAATCAAATTCAATCATATTATTGTGGAAAAATAGTAAACTAATGATTAAAATTATAAAAAACACACATCTCACACACTATAAATACTGCCCACCGCCACCTCTTCTCCTCAAACAACCAAATCCATGAAGAGTGTAAAATTTATTACCAATACCTATACAAAAATACCAATATATTCTAGTCCTTATGGTATCACCCAAATGGAAAATTTAGTGTTTCGTAAAGAGTTTGTCAACATCAGAAATTCAAGAGGTAAAATCTCACATCGTACTTTTAATTTTCATTCAATTTATTTTATTTTATTATCCTTTCATTACCGAATCTATCAAACTATTCATGAAAAAACTATTACCTTATATATAATATAATATTATTATTTTAATTTTATATCCAATTTCAATTATTTACTCTTCCTCTATTCTAAAAATGAAAACATCGTCTGTGGGGTGTCGATTTAACACCTTTGTGAATGAAAATTTTATTTTCCCTATTATTCCTTCACCAGTGGTCATATAACACCTTTTATGGTCAAAGTATAATATAATATATGTGATAAAAATTATTTATGGTTTTAAAATAAATAAATAAATATTATATTATAAGACAAAACCAGTTCATCATGCTTTAAAAAACACCAAAATAATCGAAATCATTATCATTAACGCTTTATCTAATAAACCCTCCTAATATTTGGAAAACAATTTACATATATGAATATAAAGTACCCTTTATTTCATAAATAATATATAATTTCAATTATATATAAATATTCCGATTTTACATGATGATTCATTTGAGAATATAAGTGAAGCAATCATTAAAATGAAGGAAATGAACACTCTCGAACGACAAAATCGAATATCATAACTTATGAAAAAGACCATAAATAAACATAATAAATTAATAATCTAAAAAATACATGTTTATAAGGTTGTTAATTAAATTATTTATTAATTTAATTTCATTAATCATGAAAATATGTCCTAATGCAGAACACATTAAGGCACAATGTAAGGGTTACTTGCCAAACCTCCCTTCCATTTTCAGGATACGCTTTCACTTTATTTACCGTAATGTAAATATTAATTAATTAAAAATATTTATTCATAAATATATTTATATGATCCAAAATCATTTATATTTATCAATTACACTATATTTGTTGAGATATTACATGTTTTATAATAATCCCTTTTCAATTCTACTCGATAAACAAGCCCATTTAAAGGGTAATTCAAATTCATTCATTATTTTCAAGTACACTTGATAATCTAATTTAAGAAAATAGTATACTTATAAAACAAAAAAAATTATCATGAAAAACATTTATTAAATTTTAGGTTATTTATATATAACTATCCCCTTTACCTTTTTAATTAATCTAATTTTATCTCAAAACTGCACATAAGTGTCCCATTTATATAAATTTATTGAAACCATTTTCCCTTGTTTTCACTTCTGTTGGATATAATTTTTCCATAAAAAATAATTCCACTAGCCTACCATTTTATTTTATAGGTCATAAATATTTATTATATAAATAAAACAGATACAATGGTTTTTTTCCAAAATATCAGTTCATGAATAGTAAAATGGTATTTCTATTATGAATTACTTGATGATTTTATTATACAATTTTCAAATATTTCAGCACCCTATTTGGAATATTTTTATTAATTAGTACTAATAATTTATCTGTCACGACCCGTCCTTGGGGCCCGTGCCGTGACTACCCCAAGCCCGCCTTCCATAGGCCAGGGGCTGGCGACTAGTACCAAAGGTGTAAAATCCCGATAACTAGGAAGGCATTGCCTTTATAAAAGAAAACAATAACCAAAAAGTACAAGAGGAAGCAAAACACTAAGTACAAAAGAAAAGATGAAAGGTAAATGGGCCAGAATACAAACCCAAAAGAAAGTACAACTACAACTGAACAAGGTACAACAACAAAAAGACAAACAGCTGGAAGAAGGAAGCAGCTCCTGGGTCATCCTCCTCGGATCCTACCTGAAGGGTAGGTACAGATAGCGCAGCTCCTGGTCGTCCACCACGGATCCTACCTGAAGGGTAGGTACAGATAGCTTCCTCCACGCTCTCATCTGTCAACCTCCTCTGTGAGTCGTCAAGTCGTGTAGTCCACCTCTAGGTACTGACTCGTCATGTAGTCCACCTTCGGGTACCATACAGTCCTCGAACACTCGGCCTCCGTCAGCACTGCCCGTCGTCTGCAACCAACACAATGAGGTGCTGGCATAGCCCGTGCAGGGGTGAGTATAACGATACTCAGTAGGGACCCCGAGAACCTCAAGGTCTCACTAAACCAACAAGGATAACCACAATGAAGATCTCAACAGATAACCTCTACTTAGGTATATGCCCATACATATACCTAAGTTATAAAGTAACCCATCTCAATCATGAGGAAACACAAGGATTGTGAAATCAACGGATAACCACTACCCATGTATATGCCCATACATATACCTAAGTTAGAAAGTGACCCATCTCAATCATGAGGTAAACACAAGGATTGTGAAATCAACGGATAACCACTACCCAGGTATATTCCCATACATATACCTAAGTTAGGAAGTGACCCATCTCAATCATGAGGTAAACACAAGGTCAAAAGTCTCGGCTCAAACCAGGATTTTCATTATCGAAACCGTAACTGCTGAAGAGCTCCATCTCTGGAGTGTACAGTGGTCCTGTCACGACTCCGAGGTACTACTCACTAACCTAAGAGTGCTGAAGTACTCCTCCTGTCGAGTACCGCGGGTCAGCCACCCAGACACAGTAGTGCTTCCCGCCGAGGTATGTCACCCAAACATAGTAGTGCACACCCCCTAGTAGCCTGCTGAGGTACTCTCCGGACGAGTACCGCAGGTCTGCACTGTCACACAGGTAGTGCTCCATCCGCCATGGGTCTTCAGCTCAGAAAGTAGTGCTCCGTCCACTGGGCTAGTCGACTCACTCCAAGTCGAGTCGGTCAAGCAGTCGTCAGGTCTCAGCCAGATACACGGTCTCCGTACTCAGCACGCTCATCACTGGGAGGGTCCGCTCCACGAGCTACAGGTCGATACTCCAAGTATCTTAAAGTCCCACTAAGAAGTATCTCAAAGAACCGCCTCGTCATAGGGGTCTCAACACAACAGACGGCGCGTCAATCGGACGCCCGGTCTGTGAGTTACTAGCCCTTTCGTCTCAGGGGCCCGGTTGGTTTCGTGAGCGAACCAACTTGTCCGTATCTCAACTGTACCCCGAACCCTCATAGTGTATACTCATTGGGACCTTTCCTCATCGTGATCAACAACGCCGCTGACGGTTCGTCGAACGGACGTCCAGTCAGAAAGATATCAGCTTTTCCGTTCCATGGGCCCGGTTGGATTTCGGGTGCAATCCAACCCGGCCACTATCCAACTGCATCCAAATCTCGAGCGAAGGATGCCAAAAGTTCCGTATCGTCAACAGGAACTCAACGCAACAGATGGTGCATCAATCGGACGCCCGGTCTGGAAGTTATTGGCTTTCTCGTTCCGGGGGCCCGATTGGTTTTTAAGTTAAAACCATCCCGACCACACTCCGACGGTATCCAAACCTCCAGCGGAGTAATCCAAAAGATCCGTCTCACTAAGAGGGATCCAACAAAGTTGACGACACGTCATTCGGACGTCCGGAGCTCAAGTTACGAGCGTTTCCGCTCAGAGGGCCCGGTTGGTTTCGTGTACGAACCAACCCGGCCGAACCCAAAGTTCTGCGAACCCTTGAGTGCGATATACTGAAACAACCGTCTCGATCCAAGGATCACGTTTCCGCTGACGGCGAGTCGTTTGGAGTCCCGTAGCCCATGTTACGGGCATTTGACTGAATGTGGTCTGGAAATGGGGGTATGGGCCCGGGCCGACCCGGCCCGACCCCCCCTAGGTCGGCCCGAACCGGGTTGACCCGGCCTGAGCGGCGACCCGGCCCGAGCGGCGACCCGGCCGGAGCGGCGACCCGGCCGGAGTGGCGACCCGGCCCGAAAGTCCGGCCCGAAAACCCGACCCGATACGGACCGGCGCGGCGACGCAGTCCGGCATGGTGGTGCTGACCGGCGCGGCGGCGCGGCCTGAGCGCCGCGTGTGCGCCGCGCGCACGGGGCAAAGCCTCCCCCCTTTGTGAACCCGCGCCCCCCCCCCCCCCACATTATGGGGGGCCAGTTTGCTGGCCAGGGGAATTAAATTCCCCCGGTTCTTCTCCCTTCCGGTCGGTTCTTCCTCAACGGGACCGACAAAGGCCGGTCCCCTTCCGGCTTCCGACACCGGGGGCCCGGCTGGCCGCCGGTCATCTTGTTCCGCCGCGGCCCGGAACCGGCCATGACCTTCATCGTCCAGCGCGGTGCGATGACACCGCGCCCCTCCGCCACAACCCCGCTCCGTCCGCGGCGCCTTCGATTTCTTTTGACGCGGCGCGACGACGTCGCGTTCTTGAATTTCATTCCTCAGGGCGGCGCGACGGCACCGCGCAATAATTGTCGTGCGATTCGCGCATGGTGCGATGGCACCACGCCATCCCGTTCCATCCGCAAGGAAACAAATATGAACATAGGAGGGGGTTTGGCAGTGTTTGTGCGGTCCAGCCCCCCTCTCGTTAAACGATAACATTTATTCGTTATCCTTGAAGTTCGACATTCTAGAATCAAGAATGGAAATAATTAAATAAAACAACAACAATCCCCTACTTCATAATTGTCGTTCATTGACGATCTTGGAAAAAAGGGCTTATATCGATTCCTCGATTGTCGTGTTCGTCACACACTCTCAAATCTCACGCTCATGCGTCGGAAGGAAGAAGGCTACTCGTCGTGGGTGGACAAGCATTCGGAGGTGACGTCGTCATTGACGACGTTCTTCGTAGGAGACGTCTTCTCCTTTGACGCGGATGAAGGTCGTTGGAGATGAAATGGGCGTCGCTTCCCTTTCCTTGCCTCGGTTGAAGAACGATGAAGAAGATGGCGTCATCGTGCTTCAGTGGAGGAAGAGACGTTCTTCGTGTTCTTCGTCGTAGAGAAAGAAGGACTCAGGATTTCCTAAGCTTTTTCTTCCAAGGCTCCCAATCTCACTTAACCAAGCAACCTAATAAAATAATCCCTCCCATTATTTTATTAACACATGCCAAGCTATTCAAATTCCAAAATTCAAATAACTTCATTAATTTAAAATGTGTTGGCATGCACATAAGAGGGGGAGAAGTTCAAGAGTTAAAGGGAGATTAAATAGGGGGTTTAGAGGGGTTAGGAAAGTTAAGGAATTCGAAGAGGTGGGGAGGGGTTCGTTTGGGCCCCACCCTTTCAAATATCCACACATGGGAAGTTGGATGGATGTGGTCCCACTACCAACTTCCCATGGGAGAAGTTAACAACTTAACAAGTAATAAAATTGATTTAACAATTTTATTCACTTTTTTTTAATTAAACCCCAAAAATTAACTTCTTCTCCCGCACAAACGCAACTACGGTAATGGTTCCCTTAAGCGATTACCGGTGTTGCGAGTTCATCGGTGCAATCAGATTTCAATTCCGAGCACCGGTTCAAAAGATAGAAATCCCTGCTCGCTCGTTCACCGAACGTACCCGAGCCAAACTTCAGAAATTAATTCCAGGCACACCGGGCCTCAGAATCAGGTGCCGTCAGAAACTGCGTTCTTGTAAGATTCTAAAGAAAATTAAGAAAAATTTTCCTTGAAATTTCCGGGTCTTTACATTACTCCCACCTCAGGGCTTTATGTCCCCGTAAAGCTTCAACACAAAATAGAGTCACAAAAGTGGTACAGATCACGCATCTGAGCCTTCCGCTCCCATGTGCTTACCTGGAGGTTCCGTACTGCCAAAGAAAGTGCACCCGAGGAATCGATCATCCTCGTAGGATCTTCTCCTGTCGATCCTTGATACCCACTAGAACCTCCGTGGAAAACACCTCATTGCCATCGTCCAGCTCCTCATGGTCGATGATATGCGAAGGGTCGAGCACGTATCTCCTCAGTTGAGATACGTGGAAGTCGTCGTGCACCTGGTGAAACTGTGGTGAATGGGTCAAGTGGTAAACCAACCCGCCTACCCAGCTGAGGACCTAAGAAGGTCCGCCGAACATCGGAGATAACTTGTCACCTTGTCCACTTCTCTGTAAACCCCGTCGAGGTGAGACCCGTATAAGGATGTGATCGTCATCCTCGAACTCCATAGGTCTCCATTTTCTGTTAGAACTAAAACTAAAAAGGCTACTGACACGAGGGTATGGTTAACTGACTCAAGAGTGATCGGTCGCACCCTCCTGTGAAAGAGTTTATCCTGTGCTGCATGGGGTTTCCTTTTCACCGACCAAGGAAAACCCATCCCGACGTTTTCCTAAAACCGTCAATTTGAGTATGAACAGTTATTACCCAATCCATACTCAAACTAACATCATAAGGCCTTGACGCTGCCACCAAGAGATTCCAACCGGAACTCTCACCTCGAGGGTCTGACCACACCATCGGCGTAAGTGTGATTATCGAGTCTCCTCCCAAAGTATCTCCAGACGTGAGGGTCAAGTCCACGGCTTACCGGAAACTATAGGTCTGGAACAAGATTTGTGAAAGCAAGGAATGATTCATATAGCTTTCTTTTACTACAGCAGCTAGTAGTGGACACAGACTATCCCTTGAATCATTTCTAGAGCCATTGGGTCACACTCCTTGACCGCATGCAGCCGCACTCTTCCTCCGCCCTCCAGCTGCCTGTGCCTGGCGGGAATAACTAAGGTGGTTGATTGTACCATGTTAGGATGTTTACCACCTCATACGACTCTCCTAGCTCTTCCTCCACGTCTACTGCTTCGTAGACTCATCTTTCCATTAAGCTTCCTCTTCTTTAACATTTAACACGCCCGAGTCTCTAAGACTGGCACTGGTTTCCTGTTTCTTACTACACTGTGCAGTCTTCATCTACTTTTGGATGACCTGGACCTCTTTTAGTCTCACAATAGCTGCTAGGATTTCTTCTTTGATGATAAGAGAAACCCGGTCTCATACCCTGGATGAACCACATTCGTTGCCTAATACAGTCAATCCTGACATGAATGACGCATTCATGCCATGGATGACATCGTAAGGCCTCGACGTAACTACTAAGAGATCCAACTGTCACTCTCGCCTCCAAAGGTCGAGTCACACTGTCGGCATCAGCGTGAGGTCACTGGGTCCCCTCCAGTAGAAATCTCGAAAGTGAGGGTCAAGTCAACAGTTTAACCGGGACCACTCAATATCAACCAAACAAAAGGACAGGAAAGAAAACATCTCAAAGATAAGTGTCTTTTTATTATTACAGCACATAGCTCATAGTAAAAAGACACAAATACAAAAGAAACATGGAACTAGAAGTACAAAGGACGTATCCACTAGTTCCTCTCCTGCCCACCTGCTCTCAGAGCTCTACTGCCTTGTCCACTGCTCGGCTGTTGCTCAAGCTCTCGTCGCTGCTTCTGCCTCGGTGGCTCCTCCAACACCCGCTGATCAACCGTATGAGGAGTCGGACAGTCACGTGCCAGGTGACCCTTTCCGCCGCATGAGTAACACAACCTACTTCTGGCACGCCTAGCTCTGTTCCCACCACGGGTGCCCCGCACCACCGGGCCTAAAACCCAAGATCGTCCAACTGCTAGTCTGGTCCTCCTGGACCTCTGCATCATCTGTCTACTGCCCACAGATGACTCTGTTGCTGATCGAAAAACACGCGGCAAAGGCAGAAGCTCCTGTACACGTTCGGGGTGTAGAGCTACTGCCACAAACTCCACCCTGAAGAATGTCTCAAAGTCTTCCCATGCGAAGGTCATCCCGTCGCAAAATTGGAACAAGTGGCTCCACCACCTGCCTGCTGCTGCCTGAACGAGGCTGGTAGAACAGATCACCATGAAGTCTGCCGGCGTCCCCACTAGCCTGAAGACTCTAACCACAACCTCCAACCAAAACTCTGCCGCCTAAGGGTCCGTCACTCCCCGGAACCTGGGTGGCCTCTAGCGCTGGAACTCGTGCAGCGTGCTCAAGCGTCGTGCATCGCCTACTGCTGGGGATGGTGGCATCGGTGGCCCAACGGGTAGAAGTACCGCTGGTGCCTGCGATGGTGCCTCAACTGCAAGAGGGCCCTGTACCGAAGCCTCGTTGCTCGACAGGATGTCAGCACGCACATCCCTATGGGCTCTAGGTGGTCGTCCGAGAAAAGGCATCCTGAAAGAAACAACGTAACACGGTCAAACGATTATACCTGGTGAGCTGACCTGGTTTGAGCTGTTTTAAGGGGAAACCTTTGAAAACACACATGCAATCAGTGTTTTCATGCACAAAGTCGGAAATCAGTTGTCAGGGTCCTGGTGTATGGATACGTCGGCCTCCCGCACCAACACTGGACTCCCTGAACAGAAAACCACACTCGGTACTCTTAACACTATTGCTTCACAGAAAGAAAATATCAGAGTTATAAGTTCTGTGGTAGAACCGACTCCTCTAATACCAATTTGTCACGACTCGTCCTCAGGGCCCGTGCCGTGACTACCCCAAGCCCACCTTCCATTGGCCAGGGGCTGGTGACTAGCACCAAAGGTGTAAAATCCCGATAACTAGGAAGGCATTGCCTTTATAAAATAAAACAAGCACCACAGAGTACAAGAGGAAGCAAAACACTAAGTACAAAAGAAAAGCTGAAAAGTAAATGGGCCAAAATACAAACCCAAAAGAAAGTACAACTACAACTGAACAGGGTACAACAGCAAAAAGACAAACAACTGGAAGAAGGAAGCAGCTCCTAGGTTGTCCTCCTCGGATCCTACCTGAAGGGTAGGTACAGATAGCACAACTCCTGGTCGTCCACCACGGATCCTACCTGAATGGTAGGTACAGATAGCTTCCTCCACACTCTCGTCTTTCAACCTCCTCTGTGAGTCGTCACGTCGTGTAGTCCACCTCCAGGTACTAACTCGTCGTGTAGTCCACCTTCGGGTACCGTCTAGTCCTCGAACACTCGGCCTCCGTCAGCACTGCCCGTCATCTGCAACCAACACAATGAGGTGCGGGCATAGCCCATGCAGGGGTGAGTATAACGATACTCAGTAGGGACCCTGAGACCCTCAAGGTCTCACTAAACCAACAAGGATAACCACAAATAATACCTCAACAGATAACCTCTACTTAGTTATATGCCCATACATATACCTAAGTTATCAAGTAACCCATCTCAATCATGAGGAAACACAAGGATTGTGAAATAAACGGATAACCATTGCCCAGGTATATGCCCATACATATACCTAAGTTAGGAAGTGACCCATCTCAATCATGAGGTAAACACAAGGATTGTGAAATCAATAGATAACCACTACCCAGGTATATGCCCATACATATACCTAAGTTAGGAAGTGACCCATCTCAATCATGAGGTAAACACAAGGTCAAAAGTCTCAGCTCAAACCAGGATTTTCATTATCAAAACTGTAACTGCTGAAGAGCTCCATCTCTGGAGTGTACAGTGGTCCTGTCACGACTCCGAGGTACTGCTCACTAACCTAAGATTGCTGAAGTACTCCTCCTGTCGAGTACCGCGGGTCAGCCACCCAGACACAGTAGTGCTTCCCGCCGAGGTATGTCACCCAAACATAGTAGTGCACACCCCCTAGTAGCCTGCTGAGGTACTCTCCGGACGAGTACCGCGGGTCTGCACTGTCACACAGGAAGGGCTCTGTCCTCCATGGGTCTTCACCTCAGAATGTAGTGCTCCATCCACTGGGCTAGTCGACTCACTCCAAGTCGAGTCGGTCAAGCAGTTGTCAGGTCTCAGCCAGCTACACGGTCTCCGTACTCCGCACGCTCGTCACTGGGAGGGTCCGCTCCATGAGCTATAGGTCGATAATCCATGTATCTCAAAGTCCCATGAAGAAGTATCTCAAAGAACCGCCTCGTCATAGGGGTCTCAACGCAACAGACGGCTCGTCAATCGGACGCCCGGTCTGTGAGTTACTAGCCCTTTCGTCTCAGGGGCCCGGTTGGTTTCGTGAGAGAACCAACCCGGACATATCTCAAATGTACCCCGAACTATCATAGGGTATACTCATAGGGACTGTTTCTCATCGTGATCAACAACGCCGCTGACGGTTCGTCAAACGGACGTCCGGTCAGAAAGATATCAGCTTTTCCGTTGCAGGGGCCCGGTTGGATTTCGGGTGCAATCCAACCCGGCCACTATCCAACTGCATCCAAATCTCGGGTGAAGGATGCCAAAAGTTCCGTATTGTCAACAGGAACGCAACGCAACAGATGGCGCGTCAATCGGACGCCCGTTCTGGATGTTATTGGCTTTCTCGTTCCGGGGGACCGGTTAGTTTTTAAGTTAAAACCAACTCGACCACACTTTGACGGTATCCAAACCTCGAGCGAAGTAATCCAAAGGATCCGTCTCACTAAGAGGAATCCAACAAAGTCGACGGCACGTCATTCGGACGTCCGGAGCTCAAGTTACGAGCGTTTCCGCTCCGAGGGCCCGGTTGGTTTCGTGTACGAACCAACCCGGACGAACCCAAAATTCTCCGAAACCTTGAGTGTGATATACCGAAACGACAGTCTCGATCCAAGGATCGCGTTGTCGCTGACGGCGAGTCGTTTGGAGGCTCGTAGCCTATGTTACGGGCATTAGACCGAAAGTGGTCTGAAAACGGGGGTATGGGCCCGGGCCGACCCGGCCCGACCCCCCCTGGGTCGTCCCGAACCGGGTCGACCCGGCCCGAGCAGCGACCCGGCCTGGAAACCCGGCCCGGCTCGGTAAATCCGGCTCGGCTGGCGGCACGGCGGCGCGGACCGGCGCGACGGCGCGGTCCGGCCCGGCGGCGCGGCCTGAGCGCCGCGTATGCGCCACGCGCGGGGGGCAAAGCCCCCCCTCATTATCGGGGGCCGGTTTGCTGGCCGGGGGAATTAAATTCCCCCGATTCTTCTCCCTTGCGGCTGGCCCGACCTGGCCGGCCGGTTCTTCCTCAACGGGACCGGCAAAGGTCGGTCCCCTTCCGGCTTCCGACACCGGCGGCCCGACTGGCCACCGGTCATCTTGTTCCTCCGCGGCCCGGAACCGGCAGCAACCTTCGTCATCCGGCACGGTGCGATGGCACCACGCCCCTCCGCCGTGGCCCCGCTCCGGCCGCGGTGCCTTCGATTTCTTTTGACGCGGCGCGACAGCATCGCGTTCTTGAATTTCATTCCTCAGCGCGGCGCGACAGCGCATCGCAATAATTGTCGTGCGATTCCCGCGTGGTGCGACGGCACCATACCATCCCGTTCCATCCGCATGGAAACAAATATGAACATAGGAGGGGGTTCGGCCGTGTTTGTGCGGTCCGACCCCCCTCTCGTTAAACGATAACATTTATTCATTATCCTCGAAGTTCGACATTCTAGAATCAAGAATGGAAATAATTAAATAAAACAACAAAAATCCCCTACCTCGTAATTCTCGTTCATTGACGATCTTGGAAAAAAGGGCGGATATCAATTCCTCGATTGTCATGTTCATCACACACTCTCAAATCTCACGCTCATGCGTCGGAAGGAAGAAGGGTACTCGTCGTTGGTGGACGAGCGTTCGGAGGTGACGTCGTCGTTGACGACATTCTTCGCAGGCGACGTCTTCTCCTTTGACGCGGATGAAGGTCGTTGGAGATGACACGGGCGTCGCTTCCCTTTCCTTCCCTTGGTTGAAGAATGACGAAGAAGATGGCGTCGTCGTGCTTCAGTGGCGGAAGAGACGTTCTTCGTGTTCTTCGTCGTAGAGAAAGAAGGACTCAGGATTTCCTAAGCTTTTTCTTCCAAGGCTCCCAATCTCACATAACCAAGCAACCTAATAAAATAATCCCTCCCATTATTTTATTAACACATGCCAAGCTATTCAAATTCCAAAATTCAAATAACTTCATTAATTTAAAATGTGTTGGCATGCACTTAAGAGGGGTAGAAGTTCAAGAGATAAAGGGAGATTAAATGGGGGGGTTTATAGGGGTTAGGAAAGTTAAGGAATTTGAAGAGGGGGGGAGGGGTTCGTGTGGGCCCCACCCTTTCAAATATCCACACATGGGAAGTTGGATGGATGTGGGCCCACTACCAACTTCCCATGGGAGAAGTTAACAACTTAACAAGTAATAAAATTGATTTAACAATTTTATTCACTTTTTTTTATTAAACCCCAAAAATTAACTTCTTCTCCCGCACAAACGCAACTACGGTAAAGGTTCCCTTAAGCGATTACCGGCGTTGCGAGTTCATCGGTGCAATCAGATTTCAATTCCGAGCAACGGTTCAAAAGATAGAAATTCCTGCTCGCTCGTTCACTGAATGTACCCGAGCCAAACTTCGGAAATTAATTCTGGGCACACCGGGCCTCAGAATCAGGCGCTGTCAGAAACTGCGTTCTTGTAAAATTCCAACGAAAATTAAGAAAATTTTTTCTTGAAATTTCTGGCTCTTTACATTATCATTTCATCTACCTTATTTTATGAAATTCTTTCTGATCTGTTTGATTGTAAATGTGCTATAACGATACCATTCACAATATAACATTGAATGTTTATTGATTATTATTTCTGATTAGGGAAATATATATATATTTTTAATGTTTCACCCCATTAATATTTCTAATTAATTAAACATATTATGTTATGTTCGGTATTCTCTTTATCATTTTGAGGCGTTGGTATGTTTCATGAAGAAAAATATATTAGGATTTTGATGAGGACTTAACCACTTATTTTGAGATGTATTTGAAGAAGCCCCAATGGTATGTTTCAAATTTATATCATGGTCGGTGTTCACTATATCTTATTGATGAATTTGTAGAATTCATGAAGAAAAATATATGATTATTTTTTTAGGCCATAACAACTTATTTTGATATGTCTTGGCTGAGGCCTCAATGGTATATTTCAAATGTCCACCATTATCAAATCTTTATTTATGATATTTTCATAGGATAATTATTTTCATTAGTATAATAGTATAATATTCATGATTAAGTATAATTCTCAGGTAATTATCTTTGTAGAAATATTTATTAAATTTTTTTCATGAATTAATTTGATCAAAATTAGTTTTTACTGGTATGTGATTTTAGTTATTCACCGTGCCTTATTTTTTTTATTATCTTCCATTGAATTACATACTCTTATTGTGAATTAGAGATAAACCCTTTAAAATGATTTATTTTCCCCTAGTATGAGATGATTTATATTATGAATGAATTTAAGGGATAATCTATTCGTTTATCATTGTTTGCAATGGAGTTCAAATGATGTTTTTCCATTAAAAGTTTTAAAATAAAAATTATGTTTGGATATTGTTTTCCAATGCTACTAAAATATTTGTTTCTTTAGGATGTGAATACCTTTTCATAGTACCAATGTAATTCAATAAGGCATCAAAACGAGGGTAATGGTGTTGGGGAAACTACAATTGTTATCCTATCGATCTTAGTATAATCTTTGGAAACAAGTATTACAACACATATGTTATAGAACATAACCATATTATAGGAATTAAGGATATCCAAAGAATAAAATTTTATAAGTTTGGAATGGTATAGGTTATGTGAGTCTCATTATCCATACATCCCTGTCTTGATATTACACATGGATGTGGTTATGGTTTAGTTTTACCTAGGGGTAAATCCCTTGATAAGGTGTGTTGGGCCTGAAGTTGTGTAATCAGGTACATAACGATGAGCCTTACCAGACAACTGGTCTGACACTACATGGGTGTATGATTAGGATAACTAAAATTTTCTTTTAGAAATATTATAAAGGCTTTATATGTAAACATGTCTACAAAGAGACCATTTTTAGGATTACGATATTATTTATGCATAAATATCCTATTTTTGGTAAGTTTTTTTTTCTAGTTTTAAATTTTTGAATGATGATTAATAACAAAATTTAGTTTTTGAAATTGATTAAAATGGTTTCAATTGGAAGTAATGGAAACTATAGAAATAGGAATATTACATGTAGTGATTTCTCTTCTATTCTATATATTGATGTTGGGGATTGAGCTTCAACTGGATATGTGAAACTTATAACTTTACTGGCATAACTGAAACATTTTATAAAAAATAACCATACTCGTATTGAGTATCTAGATCCAAACATTTTCATGACAATGTTAGATAACTTTATGCAACAATATCATCCTTAATTAAATTGTAAAACAAATAAATTTGTAGGTGAGAAATGGATAAGTTCCCTAGTGAAGATTCTTATCACTTTTAGATGTAATGGAAGGGATAAGGTTTTGATTGATTTTTATCATCTTTCATGAGATGTTGATCAATAGTTGTCATTGATTGAAGAAATAAAGGAGGAGGACTAAATTGGTAATATATAATAAATGGATTTTAATGATATTTTATTAGAAAAACATTTTCCCCTTGAATAAATAGTAGATATATTGATTCAATTATTGAGTCTTAGAAAAAATGGGTATAAATATATTATCACTTGTGAATATAACTATAAAACGTAAGAATGGAATTCTATGGAATACACATTTCATCCTAGGAGAAGGATTGTTCAATAAATTTATAGGTTAAAACAATACATTATATGGAAAATAATCTCCCAATCATTGATATCATCTAAATATATAGTCTCATGTTCCATCAATAAATATAGAGAATAATCTATGTCACATGACTTTTCATGAAACATGAGAAGAAGGAGATAATATAGAAAATAATGGATAAAGTGAAGAATAAAATATGGATGTTTCCAATGTGTTATACTTATGGGATGAAATACTATTGTTTTTATTAAAAAATAATGATTTTTCTTCATTTATGGTGATAAAGGCCATTATGATCATGAATTAAAGACAAATAAATAATATACCAGTTTTAAATTCTTCAATTGTTGAGAGATGGTACTATATGTCAATGAATTCTCAAATTGTTAAGAAAAAATTCCTTAGAAAAGAAATGGAATCATTTAAATTATTATGAAATCACATAAAATGAGCTTTACATTCATAATTATGTGGTAGATTTTAATTTAATCGTCACTTATATTTTAGGTAAAGTCTTATTTTATTATAGAGGATCTCGTTCTATTATATCTCCCCAGTTAGCATTAAAAATTAAAAATTTTAAATTCACCTTAACAAAGGAGTTTTGAATAATGACTCATACTAGAATCCATATGGAAAAAAATATGTGCCGATCAGTTTCTATTATGACAAATAAACATCATCAAATTGTTACTTTTACAATCATAGCTACGGTTTATATTGATATAATCTCTGGTATGGAATTTATTTCGAAACATAATACAATATTTTTTTCAAAAGAGGAAGAAATTATGTTTTTTGATTACGGTATAAAACATATCATCTTTAGAGGGGAGAATTCATTTTCTAATTCATATCTAGATCCAACTCCAGAAGATCTTACAAATTAATATCTTAGAGAAAAATAAAAATATCATCTATGGATGATGAATGTATCATGAAATTGTCGACATTTTTATTGTACAGTTATACATTTACCTATTTCAATATGAAATACCTAAATGTCCTATAGAGTAGAAAGATTAGATTCATATTGATTTAATCCCTAATGTAATGATAAAATAAATTATTATTTATAGAATGTACACATGGAATTAGTGTAGTTAATGAAATTACAAGAGGAGTGGAGTAATAAAGGATTTAATCTACCAAGTGTTTCTCCAGGGGCATCCCATGTTCCCATTTAACAGATGAAAGATGGATCAATGAGGTTGTGCATCGACTATAGAGAAATGAACATTATTACAATAATGAAAATGTATTAACTAAATCACATTGATGATTAATTTTATCAAATTCATGGATCTCAATATTAATTTAATATTGAACTTTTATCAAGATAACAACAATTGAATAAAATGATGTATTAAATTATACGAACAACAATATGAAATCGTTCTTGAAATTAAAATTATATTTTAATTCTATTTTGAATGAAAAATTAACCCTTTATTTTTATTGATAGAATGAATATAGTGTTCATGTAATATCATGATGGTATTTAGTGTGTTATTGTTTAACGAATTCATAATATATTCCAAAACATATGAGGGCCATTAAAATCACTTGTATATTGTAATAGAGAATCTTAGAAATAAAGATTTATATTTTATTCTTATCATGTTAGATTTATATAGTAAATTAGTTTCTTTTCATGGCCATATTGTCTCTAAGGATAGAATAATAGTTTATAATATGAAGGCAAATGATGTTAAGGAATGGCCAATATAAATGAACATAAAAAAGGTATGCAGTTTCATTGGATTAGTAGGTTACTATTATAATTTTTATCAACATTTGTCATTATTAGATAACCTCTTAACCAATATTACTCATAATGTGGTTATATTTATTTGGATGAAGGAATGGGGGGAACTAATTGACGAATTGAAGAGGAAATTAGTGAATGATTTGATATTTAATATACCATCAACAAATAGTGGATTTATTATTACAGTAATGCATCAATGAAATGACTTGTTTGTGTCCTTACGCAGAAGGATATAGTTATTTACTATACATATAGTTTTTCAAAAACTCATGAATATATCGATCTAAATAATGATCATTAGTTAGCACAAATAATATTTTCCATGATGATATGAAGTTACTATCTTTATGGTGAAATATGTGAGATATATACATATGAAAGCATTTTGAAATTTGTCTTCTCAATGAGATAACATGACATGAGGAAAATATTAAATCTTTAGTTTCTCAATGATTATAATTGTTCTACACACTGTCACCCAAGGGAGTAAAATAATGTAACAGATGCATTGAGTAAAAGGGATTAGGGAGTTCTATAAAAAATGAGTATTCAAAGGGATCATATCTCTACGGGTTCTATAAAGTTTGATATGAGAATTATCAATAGAGGATAAACATCACTACTTTTTTTGCTGGTTTCCCAGCCATATTTATTATAAGGGACTAAAATCACTCATTATGATGATGATAATTTTCCAATGAAAACTAATGCTATGAATGATGGGTTGTAGGTATTCATCATGTTTGGGAATGGAATTAAGAAATTATGGAATATTCATTGTGATCCCTCTATACCAAAGAGGATAATAGAATTATTGGATGATCCCCAAAGCTAAAATTTCATTATACATTATAGTATCACTAGGATGTATAGATATTTGAAGGAACATTTCTAGTGGGATTATATGATGATGGAATTTACTGATTATTTATTAAGATGTTTAGTATATAAATAGGTGTAGGAGGAAAGAAAACATCATATTAGAGCGACGAAACCTCTTTCAATTCATTAATGGAATTGGTATGATATTATTATGTATGTTTTAACAAGATTACTAAATAATCATTAATTAATGATGACATATGGGTCATTGTTCATCGATTTACAAAATATTCATATATTTTCACTATAGAGAATTATTTTCCACTAAATAAACTCTCAAGGAATTATATTAATGAATTTTAAAGACTTCATAGAGAACCTCTTTCAATTGTGTCTGATCGTGATCCATGATCATCTTCAAAATTCTATAAAATTATTATGTAATCATTGGATACTGAGATTCATTGGAGTACTAATATTCACACCCAAACTGATAGTTATTAACAAAGGATGTTCCTAACACTATAATACATGTTGAGATCTTGATCACTTGGCCTTAATGTCATGTGCTATTAGTATTTTCATTTGGTATATTTTTCGTACAATAATAGTTTCAATTCAAATATTCAAATTCAATCATATGAACCAATTTAGGGAAATAATTTTCATATAAAAGAATATTTGGTTGATTATTGTAAAAATATGTTTATATCCCACATAATTTGGAGGAAACAATAGTAAATTAATAGAAAATACAAACACATTTCAATGAAGAAAATGATTCAAAAAAGATCTATTCTAATAACCAGAGGAATTATCTAGAGTTTCAAGTAGGAGATAATTTCATCATAAAGGTATCTACCTATACGGGTGATATACTATTTTTAAATAAAGAGAATCTATTCCATATATGGATTGGACCTTTTTAAATCCTTGAGAGAATTGGATCAATGGATTACCATATTTCAATGAAACTAGTCATTATAAAGTATGAAATGGGTTCCACATCCCACTTTTAAGGATGTAGAAGCTACTCCCAACACATATAATCTCTTCTGAAGGAATATAATTTTAACCTATTTTATGTTACTATTAAGAGGCTATCTAGATTACAGACACTAATGTATAGGTTCTGATGAATCAAATGATGTGGCTTGTAAAGGATATTTGGATGAATCTTAAAAATGAATATGTGATTTAAGAACTAGAAGAAATTATGATGATGAACGAACCAAATAATTTTTGATTAAAAAATCTAGAATATCATGGAAGATATTTGTGTATGAGGGTAGAATGTGATGCCGCAATATCTAATGATATGTCAATTTTAAAATTTATTATCTTCGATAGTTTTGCTATCATGGAACATTGTGTTCAAAATTATAGTATACTATTAAATGTGATCATCAGAATAGAAATATGACCATTAAAAATAGTAATAAGTCCAATATAATATTAACATAACCATTGAAATTATTAATATAATTTATGTAACATATAAATGAGAAAAATTATTTATAGCATGGAATATGTAAAAAAATCACATAAAAATCATAAATTAAGTGTTCGCTTTTATTAGTGAAACATAAATATTTATTTTAAACTTTATAATTATTATAATTATTTAAATGAAAATTTATTTTATAAAATAGATTCATAAAATAATATTTTGTAACATTATGATTATATAAAAATATAATGAGTCCATTCTTAATATTCCATCATGTCATAAAAATTGTTATAATAATAAGATTATGATTTTTCTAGTAAATGATGATTTTTAAAAAAAATTAAAGTTATAAAATTTAGAAACATATTTTCATAAAATAGAGTCTATTATTGAAATAAAATTTTATGGAAATGGTTAGGTTAATTGTTTTTCATTTTTCTAGAATTGTTGATTTTTTGGGAATAGTGAAATTCCATAATTTATGGTATTTTTAAAATACATGAATTCTAGAGTCATGGATGATGTATGGTTTATATATGAACCTAAAGCCGAATTATCCTCTCAAATTACTATATTTAGTCACCAAAATAAAAACAATTCAAATTCATGAAGCAATATAATAAACTAATGATTTAAATTATTAAAAAATACCCCTCTCCTCCACGTTAAATACCACCCCACCACCTATTCTAATCACACATAAAATTACATTAATCTTGAAAAAATTATACATAATCAATCAACCATAACACTCCCCTATGGAATTTACTTTATGGAATCACCACAAAGACCATTTCAATTTAAATTAATGAGGTACTCAAGGAGGGGAATTCAAGAGGTAAAATCCCCATTAGTTTTTTTTAATTTTATTGAATTTTATTTTTATTTTCTAAAACATTCCTTACCTCCTCTATCCAAAAAATTCTCGATAAATATAGAGTATTATATATACTAGAAATTTTTATGTTAATGGTATATCCACTATAAATTATTTTCTCCTCTAATTTATATTCTAAATATGAAAATATCATCTCTCTGGTATCGATTTACCGTCTTCGTGGACGAAGAGTTGTTATTTTTCAATTGCACCTTCAATGATATAAATGAAACCAATTTAAAGGTTATAATAGACGTTAATATATGAAATAAAACATGTCACGACACGTCCTCGGGGACCGTGTCGTGACTACCCCAAGCCCGCCTTCCATAGGCCAGGGGCTGGCGACTAGCACCAAGGCGTAAATCCTGGAAAAAGGGAAGGCATTGTCTTTGAAAAGTGAACAAGCACCACAGAGTAAGCAAGTGGAAAAGTAAACACTAAGTAAAAACTGTAACAAGATGTGCTGAAAGTAAATGGGGCCGGAAATACAAGCCCAACTGTAAAGTACAACTGAAAGGGGAAAACGACAACTGAAAAGAAAATCCGCAGCGTCGAGCCATCCTCTGGAATTACCACCTGAAGGGTGGGTACAGATAGCATCCACTGCTCCTCGGGTCCACTTGACCGCTTCGAGTATATCCCGCCCAGTGGTCCACCTCCTGGTACCGTCCTGCTCAGCAAGCCTCCACCACGATCAGCACTATCCGTCGTCTGCATCCAACACAACGCAGTGCGGGCATAACCCGTGCAGGGGTGAGTATAATGATACTCAGTGGGGACCCCGAGATCCTCAAGGTCTCACTAAAACCAACAAGTATAACCACAAAGAAGATCTCAACAGATAACCTCTACTTAGGTATATGCCCATACATAAACCTAAGTTACCAAGTAACCCATCTCAATCATGAGAAAACACAGGGATTATGAAATCAATGGATAACCACCACCCAGGTATATGCCCATAAATATACCCAAGTTATCAAGTAACCCATCTCAATCATGAGGAAACACAAAGATCACTGACTCAGCTCAAACCAGGATTTTCATTATCGAAATCACAACTGCCGAAGAACCTCGTCTCTAGAGTGTACAGTGGTCCTGTCTTGACTCCGAGGTACTGCTCACTAACCTAAGACTGCTGTAGTACTCCACCTATCGAGTACTGCGGGCCTACTGCAACAACCAAGTTCTCTCCCGTGCCGCTACAACCAAGCGCTCTCCCGTGCCACTACAACCAAGCGCCCCTCCGTCGTGGGTCTCCCGCTACAACCAAGTGCTCCCATGTGCCGCTACAACCAAGCGCACCTCTGTCGTGGGTCTGCCGCTAAATCCAAGGGATCCCCTATGCCTCTACAACCAAGGGCACCTCTGTCATGGGTCTGCCGCTACAACCAAGCGCTCCCTTGTGCTGCTATAATCAAGCGCACCTCTGTCGTGGGTCTTCCGCTATTACCAAGCGCTCCCCTAGGCCGCTAAAACCAAGTGCACCTGTGTCGTAGGTCTGCCTCTACAACCAAGCGCTCCCCTATGCCTCTACAACCAAGCGTACCTCTGTCGTGGGTCTTCCGCTACAACCAAGTGCTCCCCACTGGGCTTTCTGTAACACACCGAGTAGTTCGATCAGTAGTTGTCAGGTCTCAGTCGGCTACACGGTCTCCGTATTCCGCAGGCTCGTCTCTGGGAGGGTCCGATCCACGAACTGCTGGTCGATACTACAAGTATCAAAAGATTCCACAAACAAGTATCTCAAGGGACCACCTCGTCACAGGGGTCTCAACACAACAGACGACGCATCAATCAGACGCCCGGTCTGTGAGTTACTAGCCTTTTCGTCCGAGGGGCCCAGTTGGTTTCATGTTCGAACCAACCCGGCCATATCTCAACTATACCCCAAACTCCCATAGGGTATACTTAAAGGGACCATTTATCAATGAGATCACCAACGTCGCTGACGGTTCATCAAACGGACGTCCGGTCTGAAAGATATCAGCTTTCTGTTCCAGGGGCCCGGTTGGATTTCGGGTACAATCCAACCCGGCCACTATCCAACAGCAAGAAAAACTCGAGCGAAGTATACCAAAAGTTCCATCTCTTCAAGAGGAATTCAACGAGACAGACGGTGCGTCAATCGGACTCCCGAAGCTCATGATATGAGCTTTTCCGCTCCGAGGGCCCGGTTGGTTTCGTGCACGAACCAACCTAGTCGAACCCAAAGTTTCCTGAAACCTTGAGTGCGATATACCGAAACGACCATCTCGATCCAAAGATCGCATCTCCGCTGACGGCACGTCATTCGGAGACCTGTAGATCAAGTTATGGCCAAAAGACCGAAACCAGTCGGAAGACGAGGGGTCTGGGCCCGGGCCGACCCGGCTGGACATGGTCCGGTCCGGCCAGGGCGCAGCCCGGCCGGTCAGACCGGCCTGGCTTGGCTCGGCCGAGCGGCCGACTGAGGCAGCCGCGGGGCGCTGCCTCCACGGGTCGGAAGAGCCGCGGCCCCGCGTGGGGTCGCGCTGGAGATCAGCGGACGCGGCTTTTGCCGCGTTTCGCGTGAGGGCCGGACCCGCGCGGCCGCAGGTCCGCTGGCCGCCGCCGCCGCGGCTTCAGCCGCGGTGGCCTTGTCCAGCGGCACGCCGTCGCCTCCGACCGCCAGCGACCCATGTCGCCGGTGGTCCGTTCTCCTTCCCGCCTGTGCCGCTGCTCCTCCCGGGACCCGTTCTTCTCTGCGGAATCATCAAACTGCCTTTGCGGGACGTTTTGTCGTCGCCCGCCAAATCCACACAACAATGAAGAACAGAGGAGGGTTGACGGCCCATGTTTGTTTGGCCCACACCCTCATCATCAGATGATAAAAACGGGAAGATAAATAACACATGAAAAACGTATCAAAACAATTTTAATAATTTAAAATTGCACTTGATCCAGGTTCTTGTTTTAAAAGAAACAATCACGGGTATATAAATTATTTCACAACAAACCCCTACCTCGTCAAGTCGTCGCACGCGCGTTCTTCGCGGAATTGACCATCGCGGAACAAGTGGAGTGTCGCATTGCGGTATCCGGCGTTGCGTCGGCGAACTCCGAGGACTGAGAAACAACAGATTTAATTTTAATAATTAAATCCATATCGAGTTATAATCCACAAATGTAATTAAAGGACTGCAATCCCCTACCTTGACGTTGTCGATCCAAGGTTGTCACAGGGTTGGATCATCGCGTAAGAAGCGTCACGGAGGGAGAATCGTCGGCGTCTCGGTACACGGCGTCACGTCGCAGATCTCCGCGGGTTCGGCGTTCTTCGTCGGGGGTCGGCGTTTTTCACGTTCTAAGCGTTTTTCGCGAAGGAGGATGAAGGCACGAAGTTGTCAAACCTCTCAACGAGCATTTTTTCAGAAGTCGTGCATTGGTCTTATCTTATTATTATGCCAACGGATTGAAAACAGGTTAAGAAACTATTAAATTAATTTATCGAATTAATTCAACGAATAAAACCGCCCAATTAATTCAATGAATAAAACCGCCCAATTAATTGGTGCATTAATAAATTAAGAAAATGCGTCAGTTGACTTTCATAATGACAGGTTTTCGCGGGAGCTTTACTTAGCGGAAAGAAATGGTGGGGCTCGTGCGGTCCCCACCTCACAAATAACCTACCAAGAGGGTAGGATATTTCTGGATATCACCGTATCCACATCAACTCAACTTAAGCTACTATAAGGGTCTTCAAGTGGCTTCCAAGCGGCTTAAGTAAAATAAAATAAAATTTTTCGTACAATTTATTTTATTTCTTAACTTTAAGCCCAAAAATTAAAAACCACAACTGAGAAAATGCAACTCCGGATGAGGCGTTTCTACGCAATTACCGGCACTGTGATTCCATCAGTTCCCTTAGAATTCGATTCAGAGCACCGATTCAAAAGTTAGAAAAACCCGCTCATCCGTTCACTGAACGTACCAGTGCCAAACTTCGGAAAATGATTCCGGGCACACCGGGCCTCGGAATCAGGTTCCGTCAGAAACTGCGTTCTTGTAAAATTCAAAAAAAAATTAAGAAAAAAATTTCCATGAAATTTACGGGTCTTTACATTACTCCCACCACAGGGCTTTACGTCCCCGTAAAGCTTCACCACAAACTTAGGGATACAAAGGCGGTGCTGGGCGCGCATCTAAGACTCCCGCTCCCAAGTGCTCTCATGGAGGCTCCCGAGCTGCCATTTGAAGTGCACTAGAGGAATTGATCATCCACGTAGGACCTGCTCCTGTCGATCCTCGATCTCCACTGGGACCTCCGCAAAAGTCGCCCCATCATCAAATACCAGCTCTCCATGGTCAAAGATTTTTGTCGGGTTGTGCACGTATCTCCTCTGCTGAGATACGTGGAAAACTTCGTGCACCCGGTGCAACTGAGGTGGTAGAGTCAGGCGATAAGCCACCTCGCCAATC